>BTPG01000007.1:110855187-110951702 GCA_036245525.1 Semisulcospira habei | reverse complement strand
AAAGCATCAGGCCAAACGGTGACTGCAAAGCATCAGGCCAAAACGGCCACTGTCAAGCATCATGCCAAAACGGTGACTGGCAAGCATCAGGCCAAAACGATGACTGCCAAGCACCAGGCCAAAACGGAGACTGCAAAGCATCAGGCCAAAACTGTGACTGCCAAGCATCAGGCTAAAAAGGTGACTGCAAAGCATCAGGCCCAAAAAGTGACTGCCAAGCATCAGGCCAAAAAGCTGACTGCCCAGCATGTTGAAAATGCAAAGAAAGAACGATAAAAGAAAATATAATCTTGAGAAAAAGACTCGCTTGTTCTACATTAAATCCATTTTTTGTTTTGTCCATTTTTTGGTGAAAAGCGAGATTTTCATTGTATTTCAAAAAGGAGTACTGTCTTTTGACTTCACAGTTCAGATTTCCTATGGATGAGCCTTATGAGCTATTTTGTCGCCTTCTGTACAGAGGTTTTGCTGTACCAATAATATACTGCGAGTCGAGACAGAGAACATAAACGTAATAAATCCCAATAGTCACTGTCCTAGGCTGTATGGTTCTGAACCATCAGTCCTGGTCTGCGCCGGTAATTCGCATGTAATTGCAGGGACAGGGGTTCAATTCCCTGAGGGGACAGACGGACTCATAGGTATTCACACACACACACATGCGCACACACACAAACGGCGCACGCACACAAACATACACGCACACTACGTGAGATTCCATCTAAGTTCGAACTTTCGCAATGACGGCCCTCTAGCTATTATGTGAAATGTAACACTGAGAAGAAAAAAAAGCACCACTATTTACGAGAGAGAGGGAACTGAACTGAACTAAAACTTTATTTTGTAAGGGTGAATACAGTAGGTACGCAGGCCTTTTTACACGTTTGTCCTTAATAACATTTTAAATATAACATCAGACAGAGAGAGAGAGAGAATCAATGAACCAATTAATCTTTATTTTACAACGGCAAAGATATTAACAAAGCCAGAGACAATGTCATTTTTTTCCCCTCAGATCTGCCGTTGCTACATCCACGAGAGAGAGAGAGAGAGAGAGAGAGAGAGAGAGAGAGAGATTTCATCCCCTATAATACAGGCTGGTGTAGTCCCCAGTTTGTGTCCTACACGTACCGTGCTTCCACCAACGTAATATAACCCATTTAACCTTACGACTATGTACCAGTTGCAGGAGTCGCATCGACCGTGATAATTCAAGGGTAGTGCCAGATTAGCTTGGCGCCGTCATGCGCCAAGCTAATCTGGCACTGCCCTTGAATTATCAAGGTCGATCCAACTCATGCTGTTGTGTCGGGGCTAAATGAGATAACTCAAGCTTTGTGTGATCCAACTTTCTTGTTCTGTTCATAAACTGACGCCAGCGGAGGGACCATCCCGGGCGTCTCTGACAGTGACAAGTGTGAACAATGGCTTCGTGCTAGAACAATCGATACCTTCCTCCTAATCTCCAAGTTAAAGGCAAGCACACAGATATTTTTTTCATAAAGAAGCTCTATGTCAGCCCTCACTTCGGCTCCCACTTCAAGCCCCCTCAACGTCCACAGAAGGCCACGACACATAACACCCCCTCCCCCCCCCCCCAACCCCCAGCCCAACTTCCCTCCTCTTCCCAGCCAGCGCTAGAAATGCCGCTCTTCGCAACCATCGCAGAGTCACTGCATAATAAATCCGTCTGCCTGAGGCCATCAAGATTCATACTTTCCTCATGAGCCTTCTGCAAGTGCGGAGTTCAATGAGGATCTATGTCTCTTGCATTCGGGTGCCGTTCCCAGCGCTCCTGCAGCAGAGGCGTCAAACGACGTAGTTCAGTGCGAAACGGTCACGGCAGATGAAAAAAAAAAAAAAGAATTTAACTCACTCAAGGGGCACCGCACCAACAGCTGCGGAAGTGTCGTACAGCGTTGCCGGCGGCAACGCTTTTCGGCACTTTCGCAGCTGTCGATGTGGGGCCCCTTGAGTGAGGTAAGAATGTGAAGATTAATCGACGGCTCACACACTAGAATCTCAGCGAGTGGAAAAAGCAAGTGAGGACGACCAAAGAACATGGTCGCAGACAGTGGAGACACAGCTACCGCCAGCTGCGGAAAACTTTTCCAAAGCCAGTAATTGCCAATCAACGTCCCTCTGCATTGCTGCGAGATTTTTGCGTGAGGCTAAAAAAAAATAATAATTAAAAAAAAAAGCTCAAACAAATCCTCCAGGACTATGACGGACAGGCACTGGCCATTGCAAATGACGTGCAATTCGACCCCGATGACGCTGAACCACATCTGGGAGACCACCAAGAAAATGGCCATGGACAACCGGAAGTAGAAGGCCTTTTGTTGCTGCCCTGCTGAGTGTCATGGGAAGCAAGTAATAAGTATATTGTGTACAGCAAAGACAAATCGACCTCGATTGTTGATTTTAAACCCTCTGGCTGTCGGTAGCGGTTTTTGTCGCGATGATTCCTTGCAGGAATCATCGCAACAAAAGTCGCGCTACCGACAGCCAAAGGGCTAACAAATTCGAGACGTGTTGCATTCGGATAAGCGGCTTTACGCCGCGCATCCGGATGCGGCACGTCTCAAATGAGTTAATGGCAAAATTAAATTAGTTCTGTGGGATGGGTTATGACAGTTCAAGCCACACGGGTTGCTTTCCTCGATTCGCTACTGCCGTAGGGAGTCGAGGGTGACAACCTGTGTCAGTGACCTCAAGCGTGATGCTGGTGTGATTAATTTGGTGGATGTCTAGTAGCCGAACGGGGTGTAAGGGGCTCTGGATAGAGGTAGCACCTTTGCTGTTCGGCAGCTGCGTCCTACATAGGACGGACGGGCATCACTGGTCCTCATCCATCTCCTTAATCTCTCACGTGCTGGCTCCAAGCGCCACACCCTGGCAAACCACCTCAGCTGGTGGGCTAAACCACGTGAGGGGGTGGTGTTCACATTGCACCACTAGGCGGATGAGCTGTTTCTGACAGCCAACGGCTAGAGGACGGAGGAGATCAGGTTGGATCCAACGGCCAAATGTGGGGGAGTAAACCCTTCAAATCAGGAGTGGAGCCCCGAAGGCAGACAGCTGCCTGTATTCATGCACTGTTCTGGCAGCTCCTGCAGCCAAACTGGTGCCAAACGTACTGCTTTGCATTCCTTTGGATACATCAGCGAGGCCGAGAGGGGGATCTTGACGACTGGGCACCCCAGGATCTCCATACACTTCGCCCAGGCTTGCGCCCTGGAGAGGTCACTTCAGTGACTGACCCAGCAAGCGCATATACTCCATTGTCTTCCGAGACAGGATGCCAAACAGTAGCCGAACTCACCAGACACTGTCCAAACGCGATCCGGTTACACCACCCGGTTCCTGAAATTAATTGCCTGATTTGTGCACTGGTCGCGATGCCGTGGCTGTAAACTGTGCCCTCACCATCCCTCACCCCACCTTTTTTCTCTCCCACCCCCACCACCGCTTTTGTAGTATGTCTAGACGCAGCATGATCTGCGTTTAGACCCATCACAGTACAGGTATTGACACAGGCAAATTACAATCGCCCCTCAGCTTCTGAAACCCGCCACATCTGTTCGCCTCTTTAACTGCTGATCCCCTCTCCATCAAACAGATCGATCTTTTACGTGTCCCAAGTCCAAATCTTTCCCTTCTCTCAACCGCAGCGAACGCGCAGCCATCTGCAAGAGCCACAGATCCTCAAGGGCTTGCAAGAGGAGCTACGCCTCTTGCCGGTCCCAGTGTCAGGAGAGGTCTGCGTCTCTGGGCGGTGATTGATTCGGACGACTCTTCCCTGTGCTGTAGCGTACACTGGCAGATATGCAAGATCCTTATGAGGTCACGCATCCTGCGGGGGCTCATGAGAATCTATGCCTCTTGCCGGCCCCAGTGTCAGGAGTGATGAGGATCTGGTCTGCGTCTCTGGGTGGACATGGCGTGCGGAGATTGATTCCGACGCCTCTTCCCTGTGCTGCAGCGAACACTGGCATATATGCAAGATACATAGGTCCTCATCAGGTCACGCAGCCTTGCTGGCCCAAGGCTCGGGGGCCAGTTGCACGACTGAGTTGAGTCCTGCGCCCGCCACTGAGCAAGGTGCCCCGCGCCATCGGAGCACATTGCTCAGTGGCTGGCGCAGGACTATGCTCATACGCAACTGACCCCAGATCTACGGTTCCCAGACCGCACTGCGAATACGACAGCAAGCACAGTGCTATCTTTACCTCTCATTTGCTGTTGAATTTAACCACTGCCACTGCCCACCAGAAACTCTCGACAGCCCTATTTATGCCCGTCTTGCTCAAGGGAAAGGGAGTCCTCGCGTGGTTCAGCCTCGGGGTTTTTCATCTGCCGACCCGTCAAGTCTCCCACGACTATAATTTCCTGAAGGGAAAAATGATGACGGCAACAGGAGCGCACGTCTTAATGGCAGTTCCCTGGCTTCGGATTGCTTGCAAAGAGTTATAACCAAGTAAGCAAAGGTCCTCGGGCCCACTGCGGCCGTCGTGGGCCCGAAGACGTTCCGCTACTGGGGAACCTAGGAAGCGAAATGCCCTTGGGCCGACGTCAGCCGGCTCACCAGTTAGGAGAGAGAGAGATTTTGTTAACAATAAACATTATTTTCTTGTTTTCATGTGTGTGTGTGCATGCGTGCGTGCGTGCGTGTGTGTGCAGCAAGGACAAGAATAAAAGCAGGTCTGCGTTTATTCTTTTTATTGGAAAATAAAGTTTAATTTAATTTAATTCATCTCTCTCTCTCTCTCTCTCTCTCTCTCTCTCTCTCTCTCTCTCTCTCTCTCTCTCTCTCTCTCTCTCTCTCATTTTCTCTCTTTATGGGCCAACTCTCCACCCTCATCTATTCCCCACACAGTCTCGTTCTCTTTTTTAATGTACCCTCAGTACCAGCTCCGCCTCTGCAAGAAACAGGATTCAGTCAGGCACTAAGCCAGATAAAAACCCTTGGAGATCGGCCACTCAAGGCTCTAAATGGTTATCCGAACGGCAGAACCATCACCAGCAAGACGCGCTTCTCCAAATGATCCCCCAGCGGGCTGTTGGGAGGACTGAAGTATATATTCCTCCAGCAGGCCTAATTTATATCTGTATTATTCAGGCGGGCGGAGGTGAGGGCGTCCTCCAGAGCGAACAAAATCTATGGCCGTCTGGAGTGTCCAATGCAGCAGAAGACCCACACATCCGCAAGAGGCACAGATGGTAAGCCTCCGCAGGCTCAAGATATGTACCGCTACCTCTTGCGGACTTTTTTACATCTGTGTCCCTGAGGCGGGAGAAGAGAAGGAGGGCGGGTCATACAGCGCGATCCAAGTCTACGATAGTCTGGAGGGTCATCTTTCGCAGACGAACGACGCTTGCTTGGACTGACAAGGAACATAGTTTTCGAATCGCTCGACCGCAATGATCTCCTGCGTCTAAGAAATTCAGCGGCTCTCATGGGTCTGGTCTGTTCCAGGAAGTGGCACGGATCCTTCACGAGGTCCTACGGCTCATCTTGATCTGCCCCCCCCCCCCCCCCCCCCCCCAGAAACCAGACGATAAGTCCATCACTGGACAGAACTGAATATTCAGGGCAGTGTTCTGAAGCAGCTGAAACATATTTTCGAATCGGTGGATCATGGACTGTAAATGAGGTTGATCCCCCACCTCTACGTCCAAGAAATTCTGAGTACTCAAACCAAGGGGAATCACAGCGCTGGACAGACAACAGTTAGATCCCCTGCCCCCGCCTATCAGGCACCCAATCGCCAGCCCACAGAGAAATACGCAGGTATAGAATAAGACAATCATTTCCATTCCTAATAAGAATGGATCAGGTCTCTTATATAACCCATGTCTTTCTCCGGAACTTAGGAAGTAGGCAGGAGAAACATACATACACAAACATGAAGGTGCGCTACTATTATGTGGTCGGGTAAATACCCTGATTTCCCACAGTAGATGCACAGAACATTACACAACAATGTAACGATACAAATTTTGCCTCGAGTTATACATGATACTCACAAACCAGATAGGTGAGGCTAGCGCTGGCAGAATTGTCAGTACTCAAACCAAGGGGAATCACAGCGCTGGACAGACAACAGTTAGATCCCCTGCCCCCGCCTATCAGGCACCCAATCGCCAGCCCACAGAGAAATACGCAGGTATAGAATAAGACAATCATTTCCATTCCTAATAAGAATGGATCAGGTCTCTTATATAACCCATGTCTTTCTCCGGAACTTAGGAAGTAGGCAGGAGAAACATACATACACAAACATGAAGGTGCGCTACTATTATGTGGTCGGGTAAATACCCTGATTTCCCACAGTAGATGCACAGAACATTACACAACAATGTAACGATACAAATTTTGCCTCGAGTTATACATGATACTCACAAACCAGATAGGTGAGGCTAGCGCTGGCAGAATTGTCAGTACTCAAACCAAGGGGAATCACAGCGCTGGACAGACAACAGTTAGATCCCCTGCCCCCGCCTATCAGGCACCCAATCGCCAGCCCACAGAGAAATACGCAGGTATAGAATAAGACAATCATTTCCATTCCTAATAAGAATGGATCAGGTCTCTTATATAACCCATGTCTTTCTCCGGAACTTAGGAAGTAGGCAGGAGAAACATACATACACAAACATGAAGGTGCGCTACTATTATGTGGTCGGGTAAATACCCTGATTTCCCACAGTAGATGCACAGAACATTACACAACAATGTAACGATACAAATTTTGCCTCGAGTTATACATGATACTCACAAACCAGATAGGTGAGGCTAGCGCTGGCAGAATTGTCAGTACTCAAACCAAGGGGAATCACAGCGCTGGACAGACAACAGTTAGATCCCCTGCCCCCGCCTATCAGGCACCCAATCGCCAGCCCACAGAGAAATACGCAGGTATAGAATAAGACAATCATTTCCATTCCTAATAAGAATGGATCAGGTCTCTTATATAACCCATGTCTTTCTCCGGAACTTAGGAAGTAGGCAGGAGAAACATACATACACAAACATGAAGGTGCGCTACTATTATGTGGTCGGGTAAATACCCTGATTTCCCACAGTAGATGCACAGAACATTACACAACAATGTAACGATACAAATTTTGCCTCGAGTTATACATGATACTCACAAACCAGATAGGTGAGGCTAGCGCTGGCAGAATTGTCAGTACTCAAACCAAGGGGAATCACAGCGCTGGACAGACAACAGTTAGATCCCCTGCCCCCGCCTATCAGGCACCCAATCGCCAGCCCACAGAGAAATACGCAGGTATAGAATAAGACAATCATTTCCATTCCTAATAAGAATGGATCAGGTCTCTTATATAACCCATGTCTTTCTCCGGAACTTAGGAAGTAGGCAGGAGAAACATACATACACAAACATGAAGGTGCGCTACTATTATGTGGTCGGGTAAATACCCTGATTTCCCACAGTAGATGCACAGAACATTACACAACAATGTAACGATACAAATTTTGCCTCGAGTTATACATGATACTCACAAACCAGATAGGTGAGGCTAGCGCTGGCAGAATTGTCAGTACTCAAACCAAGGGGAATCACAGCGCTGGACAGACAACAGTTAGATCCCCTGCCCCCGCCTATCAGGCACCCAATCGCCAGCCCACAGAGAAATACGCAGGTATAGAATAAGACAATCATTTCCATTCCTAATAAGAATGGATCAGGTCTCTTATATAACCCATGTCTTTCTCCGGAACTTAGGAAGTAGGCAGGAGAAACATACATACACAAACATGAAGGTGCGCTACTATTATGTGGTCGGGTAAATACCCTGATTTCCCACAGTAGATGCACAGAACATTACACAACAATGTAACGATACAAATTTTGCCTCGAGTTATACATGATACTCACAAACCAGATAGGTGAGGCTAGCGCTGGCAGAATTGTCAGTACTCAAACCAAGGGGAATCACAGCGCTGGACAGACAACAGTTAGATCCCCTGCCCCCGCCTATCAGGCACCCAATCGCCAGCCCACAGAGAAATACGCAGGTATAGAATAAGACAATCATTTCCATTCCTAATAAGAATGGATCAGGTCTCTTATATAACCCATGTCTTTCTCCGGAACTTAGGAAGTAGGCAGGAGAAACATACATACACAAACATGAAGGTGCGCTACTATTATGTGGTCGGGTAAATACCCTGATTTCCCACAGTAGATGCACAGAACATTACACAACAATGTAACGATACAAATTTTGCCTCGAGTTATACATGATACTCACAAACCAGATAGGTGAGGCTAGCGCTGGCAGAATTGTCAGTACTCAAACCAAGGGGAATCACAGCGCTGGACAGACAACAGTTAGATCCCCTGCCCCCGCCTATCAGGCACCCAATCGCCAGCCCACAGAGAAATACGCAGGTATAGAATAAGACAATCATTTCCATTCCTAATAAGAATGGATCAGGTCTCTTATATAACCCATGTCTTTCTCCGGAACTTAGGAAGTAGGCAGGAGAAACATACATACACAAACATGAAGGTGCGCTACTATTATGTGGTCGGGTAAATACCCTGATTTCCCACAGTAGATGCACAGAACATTACACAACAATGTAACGATACAAATTTTGCCTCGAGTTATACATGATACTCACAAACCAGATAGGTGAGGCTAGCGCTGGCAGAATTGTCAGTACTCAAACCAAGGGGAATCACAGCGCTGGACAGACAACAGTTAGATCCCCTGCCCCCGCCTATCAGGCACCCAATCGCCAGCCCACAGAGAAATACGCAGGTATAGAATAAGACAATCATTTCCATTCCTAATAAGAATGGATCAGGTCTCTTATATAACCCATGTCTTTCTCCGGAACTTAGGAAGTAGGCAGGAGAAACATACATACACAAACATGAAGGTGCGCTACTATTATGTGGTCGGGTAAATACCCTGATTTCCCACAGTAGATGCACAGAACATTACACAACAATGTAACGATACAAATTTTGCCTCGAGTTATACATGATACTCACAAACCAGATAGGTGAGGCTAGCTATTGGTTTGAGTACTGACAATTCTGCCAGCGCTAGCCTCACCTATCTGGTTTGTGAGTATCATGTATAACTCGAGGCAAAATTTGTATCGTTACATTGTTGTGTAATGTTCTGTGCATCTACTGTGGGAAATCAGGGTATTTACCCGACCACATAATAGTAGCGCACCTTCATGTTTGTGTATGTATGTTTCTCCTGCCTACTTCCTAAGTTCCGGAGAAAGACATGGGTTATATAAGAGACCTGATCCATTCTTATTAGGAATGGAAATGATTGTCTTATTCTATACCTGCGTATTTCTCTGTGGGCTGGCGATTGGGTGCCTGATAGGCGGGGGCAGGGGATCTAACTGTTGTCTGTCCAGCGCTGTGATTCCCCTTGGTTTGAGTACTGACAATTCTGCCAGCGCTAGCCTCACCTATCTGGTTTGTGAGTATCATGTATAACTCGAGGCAAAATTTGTATCGTTACATTGTTGTGTAATGTTCTGTGCATCTACTGTGGGAAATCAGGGTATTTACCCGACCACATAATAGTAGCGCACCTTCATGTTTGTGTATGTATGTTTCTCCTGCCTACTTCCTAAGTTCCGGAGAAAGACATGGGTTATATAAGAGACCTGATCCATTCTTATTAGGAATGGAAATGATTGTCTTATTCTATACCTGCGTATTTCTCTGTGGGCTGGCGATTGGGTGCCTGATAGGCGGGGGCAGGGGATCTAACTGTTGTCTGTCCAGCGCTGTGATTCCCCTTGGTTTGAGTACTGACAATTCTGCCAGCGCTAGCCTCACCTATCTGGTTTGTGAGTATCATGTATAACTCGAGGCAAAATTTGTATCGTTACATTGTTGTGTAATGTTCTGTGCATCTACTGTGGGAAATCAGGGTATTTACCCGACCACATAATAGTAGCGCACCTTCATGTTTGTGTATGTATGTTTCTCCTGCCTACTTCCTAAGTTCCGGAGAAAGACATGGGTTATATAAGAGACCTGATCCATTCTTATTAGGAATGGAAATGATTGTCTTATTCTATACCTGCGTATTTCTCTGTGGGCTGGCGATTGGGTGCCTGATAGGCGGGGGCAGGGGATCTAACTGTTGTCTGTCCAGCGCTGTGATTCCCCTTGGTTTGAGTACTGACAATTCTGCCAGCGCTAGCCTCACCTATCTGGTTTGTGAGTATCATGTATAACTCGAGGCAAAATTTGTATCGTTACATTGTTGTGTAATGTTCTGTGCATCTACTGTGGGAAATCAGGGTATTTACCCGACCACATAATAGTAGCGCACCTTCATGTTTGTGTATGTATGTTTCTCCTGCCTACTTCCTAAGTTCCGGAGAAAGACATGGGTTATATAAGAGACCTGATCCATTCTTATTAGGAATGGAAATGATTGTCTTATTCTATACCTGCGTATTTCTCTGTGGGCTGGCGATTGGGTGCCTGATAGGCGGGGGCAGGGGATCTAACTGTTGTCTGTCCAGCGCTGTGATTCCCCTTGGTTTGAGTACTGACAATTCTGCCAGCGCTAGCCTCACCTATCTGGTTTGTGAGTATCAAGAAATTCTGGCGTACTGGTAGTGTCTGATCTATTCCTTAAAGTGCCACAGAACCCTCAAACGTTTCATGCAGCCACCGAGGGTTCAAGACGACCTATGCAATGCTCCTTGATGACAGATAACGTTGATGACAGATAACGTCGTTCGCAGGAGATGTGTCTGCAATGGTTCCCTCGATTCGCTACCGCTTTCAGCGGTAGCGAATCGAGGGAGGCAACCAATCTGGCCTGGAACAGCCCACTGCTGCGGCCGACTAGCGCAGTTTGCACGAGGGACATGTTCTCTGAATAGGTCACTCCTGATGGCCTCCTCCATATGCATGGCGGAAAAGCGGATGCTAACATGCGCTGAAAAGAAGCATGCATCCTGCCGTTTACAAACAGACATGTAGAGCGGATGCTGCATTGATAAGAAACACGAACCCCCCTTGTGCATGTAGCCGCCAGTATTGCAAAAACAGTACTGGTGGCTGCATGTACAAAATGGGATGCATTTTCAGAAACAGTCCACCTTACTTCAATGACCTCAACCGTCTCAACAATTCCAAAATCAAAATAACAGGTTTGACTTATGTCAATAAAACTAAAAGTGAGATCATCAAACCGGTGGGATGGAGCCTTCTGTGTCCCACAAGCGAAGGTCGCCACATTTCATTTAAATTAAAATTCAAATCGGTCAGACGTCAGCCTCAGCCTGTTATCGGCCCATGCAGCTCCAGGTGCTCATGAGAATCTAGATATGACGTGCTGACAGATGGTACTCGACAGATAAGGCATCAGTGGCGGTTTCGACAGAACACGGCGGACAGGTGTCGGTGATGGTGATACTGATAGCGTGTTCAGTGTGCGGCGGCAGATATCACTCGACGTTGGCCAGCCTAAATTCGGCTACAGAATAATTTGCCCTCCCCCCCCCCCCTACCTCCTTAACCCTTTGGCTGTCGGCAGCGGTTTTTGTCGAGGGGATTTCTGCAGAAAGGTTAACCCTCTCGCGCACGTAGCCACCGATTAGCGTCTGCATTACCTGCCCCTGCATGCACAATGAGGGGTTACGAAGTTAACTCATTCTACCCCAGACACGCCACAGCAAGATAATCATCGACCCTGATAGGTCAAGGGTGATGCCAAAATAGCTTGGCGCCTATGGGCGCCAAGCTATTCTGGCATCACCCTTGAACTATCATGGTCGATCTGTGTCCTGCACTAGAGTGCAGTCCGGCTTCAGAGGACAACGGCAAAATTTGGGGATTTCGGTGTTGGGGTAGAATGAGTTTTAACTAACGTGTCTCCACAAAATGCGCTGATACTGTCGAAAGCTAATGATATTCTCTTTGACTGTAGTCATTTTGGCTCAGTGGCACAACACGAGGTCATATTCTGTACGAGTTTGCAATATAATTCCATGCTTTAACTCATTCGAGACGTGCCGCCTCCGGATATGCGGCATAAACCGCGTATCCGGAGCGGCACGTCTCGAATGAGTTAACACATTAAGCCCCGACGCACCACAGCAGGAGATGGATCGACTATGATAATTCAAAGGCGCCAAGCTAATCTGGCACTACCCTTGAATTATCATAGTCGAGCCATATCCTGCAAGTTGTACATTTTGTGTTAGCCCACACCTCTAAACCTTGGGGAATGCGGCCTTGAGGTTAAATGAGAGGTTAAATGAGTTAACTCCTCTACTGTCAAACACCGCGAACAACACCCAAATGCAAGATGCATAGATCCTCATGAGCCCCCGCATCTGCAGGTGGGGGGGGGGAGCTTATGAGGATCTACGGCTCATGCCCATTCATCTGTCGCGCGCCTCACCGACTGCCAGAGGATATCGTGGACTTTGCCGACGGGATGGTTCGACAGTCAGTGACGTGGTCTAGCGTTACCAAGGAACAAAAATGACCATGCTATTTCTACTGAGAAAACTCAGCTCATTAGCGGGGATTATACAGAAAGGGATTAGTCGTCACTACAGTCACTCCATCGGATGTCCATCTCCCGTCACAACACTGAAAAAGCGATACTTTCTGTGGTCTCTAAAAATAGTGATCCATTAAGCAAAAACACCATCATGATCACCGTTGGCATAAAAAAAAAAAACTCTCCTGCCCACTACTGTAGGAGAAAATTGGCAGTCCTATACTTCCCTCTCAGCTCTATGCATCGTGAATGAAGTCGTCACACGTAACTCGGCTTGCGTGCGACTGTTCGCGGTGATCAGGAAATGCCAGAGGTACAATGACGCACAGTACTGAAAACTGATATATCCATCAATGACGGGTTTTAGGGTGGTTGTATTTCCTCCCAAATCACGAAACAGGTCACCTCCGTAGATTTGCAAGAGGCATAGATTCTCATGGGCCCCTGCTGTCGCAGGGGCCCATAAGAATCTATGCCTCTTGCTGACCACGATCGGGACCAGACCTTCCTCAAATTGAGGGCGTTAGGTCTAGATTTTCATGAGCTCCTACAGCCGCGGGGGCTTATAAGAATTCAAACGAAGGAGGTCACCAACACAGGTTCTAATACGACTATGGGATATTTTATCCAGCTGCATTCAGTTAATGTTTCTATGATTTGTTGGGCCCGGGGGGAGAGAGAGAACTAAACTGAACTGAAACTTTACTTTGAAAGAGAGAGAAATGAAATGAAACTTTATTTTCCAAGGATAAACGATTAGGCCATAGAAATGTTTTCAATCATGTCCTTGCTCACGCACACACCATCACAAACACAGACACACACACACACACACACACACACACACACACACACACACACACACACACACACACACAGAGAGAGAGAGAGAGAGAGAGAGAGAGAGAAGAGAGAGAGAGAGAGAGAGAGAGAGAGAGAGAGAGAGATTGATTAATTGATTGTACATTACTTAACGTCCCGACAGCAACAAGGCTTTCTCAGGACGTGCCTGCACTGCTTGTGGGAAAAAAATAAAAAAAATAAACAGAACATTGAATGTATGTCGCCAGCCGGTCAAATACAGTAAATAAACCTAACACATGGGGCCTAAATAAAGCTAAGACCATTTAGCAACACACATCCAATATCAAGAGCTACAGGCAGTGCAGACAGTAGGGAGAGTTTTAAAAAGGCAAATACAGGGGAATGGACAAAGGGTAGACAGAAACACATGCCCCAGAATAGAGAGATAAACCCACCCTGTGGAGAGAGAGAGAGAGAGAGAGAGAGGAGAGAGAGAGAGAGAGAGAGAGAGAGAGAGAGAGAGAGAGAGAGAGAGAGAGAGAGAGAGAGAGAGACAGAGACAGAGAGAGAGAGAGAGACAGAGAGAGAGAGAGAGAGAGATCTGAGAATTTACGAGCGAAGAACAAATGAATGAAACTTTTTTTGTTAATTTCTCATTAACTTACGGACACAAAAGACGTACAGGCCTCTTTTCTTATGATCTGCCCTTACAAAACTACGGAGTTAATACAAAATATAGACAGTACTAAACACAAACAATCCAGACCAAAAAGGTGACTGCCAAGCGTGTGAAATGCAAAGAAGTACCCAACAGAGAAAGAAACACGCTTAGAAAAAACGGTACAACACAATTTATTAATATTTCGGGTAAATACCCTTTGTCAAAATAGACAAACAAACAGAGACATTATTTGCTACTTATCTTCAGATGCAGAAGGAATTCCTTCTGCATCTGAAGATAAGTAGCAAATAATGTCTCTGTTTGTTTGTCTATTTTGACAAAGGGTATTTACCCGAAATATTAATAAATTGTGTTGTACCGTTTTTTCTAAGCGTGTTTCTTTCTCCGTTGGGTACTTTTTTAGTACTAAACACAAGCATATAACTTCCACTGACAAAATGAGAACTTGAAGAAAGCAAGAGACAGGGAAGGGAGGAGGGGGGAGGGAAGGGAGGAGGGGGGAGGGAAGGGGGGGGGGTGAGAGAAGGAGGAAAAGCGACAGAAATGTTGTGGATGAAATTTATATGCCGGTGTCATCTTTTAACAAAACATGCTGGAGGCGTTAAAAGCCAAAACGTGACTTATCATCCGAGACATCTTCGTTTTGCTGATGACAATTCGTTTTAATGAGCATTTATCTCAAATTTCACACAGAAAATAAAACTTGGGTGACTCTGGATCCGTGCTTCAGGTTTCTGCTGTTGTTCAGTGATGATGCTTCAAATCTCCCCTTCCGTTGACAGAAAGTGTGCTTACGTATAGTTAGGTCAAGGGTGTTGCCTCAGTCAATTAGTAATATGGTTCTGGCATTTTTATCTATGTAGTAATAGAATTGTGGGGCCGTTTACCGAGTGAAAAAAATGCGAAGACAATCAGAAACTGCGATGCCATGGTCAAAAAATGAAATGCAATTAATCTACGAATTGTGAAAAAAAAAAAAGCCCGGGTCGATTATGTTAACCCTTTGCGTGTCGGTAGCGGTTTTTGTCGCGATGATTCCTGTAGGAAACCGCTACCGACACGCAAACGGTACTAACTACTAAATAAATTTGTGAGTGAAACGTTCTGGCCACGACGCAAAGAGTCACAGATGTTTCGTCGTTTGATTGAAACTGGGGGTGTCAGCAGCTGCTTTTTATGCAGCAGCGTCTAGATTGAATTCCGACATCGATACTGAGTTTGGTGGGGGCGGGTGCTAATGTGAAAACAGTTTTAACTTCCGACGCAGAATACACGCCAAAGATAAATCGTAACACCTCATGGGTGGTGCCTGGACAGGCGCCAATCTAATCAGGCACTACTCTTAAGTTAACGGTTTTAAGATTGAATTCTGTCATCGAAAGGGTTCGTGACAGTGCTGTCGAAATAATGCTCACTTCCGACGCAGAATACAAGAGAAAAATATACCTTGACAACTCTAAGGTAGTGCCTGAATAGTCTGGCGCCTGGCGTTTGTCCTAGCAGCTGGTCTATAAATATACAGGGGTCTTGACTTTATTCCGAAATCGATACTGCGTTTGTAGGGGCGGTGGCGCTGATGTCGAAGGAAATTTAACTTTTGACGCAGAATTCGGAGAAAGGGTGGAACGTACTGACTCAAGGGCAGTCCCTGATCAGTTTGGCACAATAGGCGTCTGACCAGATTAGCTACCACTTCGTTGCAAGTGGAGATTTTTTTTTAACCCTTTGATTCCTACCAGAATCATCGCGACAAAAACCGCTACCAACACGCAAAGGGTTAACCCAACGTTTCGTGTGATCAACAGACAAAGGAACATCTTTTTATCGCCAAAAAAACAACAACAAACAAACAAACAAAAAAACAGCTGAAGCGGCTGGTTAATATGGGCTATCGCGGAACATGAGAATTAAGACCGTCTTGATGTTACTTGTCAGAGCATTTTTTAAAAAAAAGAAGAAATCTGCTCACGAATAAAGAAAACAACGAAGAATAAACGAAATAAATTGCTCTTCAACTTTTCTTTTGTCATGGAAAACACACAACAACAAAAAATGAATTTTTTTGTTGTTGTTGAAAACAATGAAACAAAATATGAACTAACTTGCCCATTCCGGCTTTTGGGCGAAAATGCAACTGCGCCTCCACTCCCACCTTCCCCCCCCCCCCCCCCCCAACTTCCCTACACAACAAATAAGTCCCACAAACTGCACAAACAGACACTTTTTAACTGTGAGTGAGTGCCGTATCATGTTCGTTGGTTGGTTGGCTGAGGGTTTAACGTTCACGGCACCGGAGTGATAATGGACGGCCCTAACGGGCCTGTTATGGGAGAACAGGGACAGCTATTGCCTCCGGAGCACGACTTTAACACTGATCAATACAGGCGCACTGTAACCGGGCCACACGGGTGTAACGAGACCTTTCAACGAGCATGCCAAGTATACATACAGGGTATCATCAGTGATGACTATTTTCTGTTTAGCGTCCTACAGCACTGGATTTGATCAAGGACGCCTCAGTGATGCTGCTGTCACTTATTTAAATAGCGTGCATTACACGAACCGATCAATGATCGGACGCTACAAAAAATACAACCCGGCCACGAGGCGCGGTGACACTGCTAACTGGCGCGGTGTGGAGACTAAACTATATCCCACTGGTAAGCAAAGGCCTGATGAGGCCGAAGTGGGCCTGCGCACGAAAGTGCGCGGGCCCACGGCGGCCGACTTCGGCGCGATGGCCCTCTGCGTACGGGGATATATCCCTCGGCCAGTCCTCACTGGCTGCTGTAGTACCTGTACTACTGACATAGTACACGTACTATTTAGTTACTTCTTATAGAGATGGCCAACGGTACCGCCGTCCCCAAGGTTCAGTCATGAGAAACTATGTCTCTCACTACAGGCTCAGATCGGTTTCAGCGTGTTCGTCGAACTGAGGGTGTTATTGGAGCCTGCGTCTGGAATTGCTTGGAGGAAAATTGATTCTTGCGATGTCTCCTGAAGGAGGGGGGAAAAAAAACAAAACACACACACACACACACACGCCGTGCGGCAGCAGAAAAGAAAATCATACCCTCACGCTATTCCATCTTACAGGAGGCATAGATTTTCATGCGCTTTTTTCTGCTGCTGGTGCAGGGGCTCGTGAGACTCTGTAGCTCGTGCTGACAGGGATAGCCTTTATTTATAGATATATACTCAGAGGTAAGTGGCGACAGGGGTTTGAGTCTCGGAACAGAACGGCTGGGCAGACGCCATAGACAGAGCCTACTGCTGTGGTGATAACGTTTAACCCGAGAAAATGTGAACACCACCCAACTGCAAGAGGTATAGATCCTCATGAGCCCCCGCCGTTGCGGGGGCTCATGAGGATCTATGCCTCTTGCTAACACCACTTTGAATCGATATCCCTGGGACAGATAGGGTTGTTTTTTTGTCTTGAATCAAAGAACAGAAACAGTCTGCGTCAGCTGGTACTGAACGGGTTGTGCAGATGTGGTGATAAGAAAGCATGTGGATATTAACAAAAATAAATAAAATATCAGACCGCGGGTGGTGGAATCGAATCTATTTAATGTAAAATCACCTCACTTCCAGCGCAAAGCTACAGGGTGGGTGGATCCGCGACCTTGGCAGCCACAGGACAGTGCCTGACTAAACGGCTTAGAACTGTGAACACGGACGACAAGATCGGCCGCCGGTCTAATCTGACATTCCCCTTCAGCAATAATGGTCAACACGCTCCCCGCAACTCGGGCGACGCTGAAGTGACAGAAGACGGCACTCGACGTGAAAATCCATTAGCGGATTCAGCCAGGCGTTGCAGTAAGCTCGGTGCAACCCACAGTGCACGCGTGACGAAGTCTGTCTACGTTACCACTGGTTCACAAGTCCTACACGACAAGTCAACAGCGGCTTCTTGTGTGAAGAAATACCCATTAAGATTAACTCATTTAGCGCTACTGCAGTCAGGAGCCGGTACATAGTTGATACAGTGACACCACTAAAATTTGCAATTTGCTCCAAGACCTTGGAGTTATATGGGTTAACTCATTCTACCCCATCACCGAAATCCCAAAATTTTGACGTCGTCCTCTGAAGACTGCATTGCAGTGCAGGACACAGCTCGACCATGATAGTTCAAGGTTGATGCCAGAATAGCTTGGAGCCCATAGGCGCCAAGCTATTCTGGCACCACCCTTGAACTATCATGGTCGATCCTTATTTTGCTGTGGTGTGTCTGGGGTAGAATGAGTTAAGAAAGACGCAAAAAAGGTCAAGTACAACACAGTTTATAAACTGTGTTGTACGGTTTGTACTTCCTACGCCTGCTTCTATTTTTTCAGGTATTTCTCTGCATTTCACATTTTTTGGTGGGGCTCCTCTGTGGGAAATAAACCACAGAAGAGCAGCTATCAAGGGCCCTTTTTTCCGTGTCAGGTAATCATTTCCAACAAAAGAGCCTACGCCATGGGACTTCGTTTTTCGCGCTGATTTCCTCAATGCTGTTAACTATTTCTGACAAAAAGAAACAACAAAAAAACTTATTTTTTTCATTAATTAATTCATTTATTTTTGTTGTGGGGGTAGAGGGGGGGGGGGGGGGTGTCATACCGTTTCAATTATGACTCTGAAACGTTTAGGTCATGTCTGAAACAGAAAATAACCGAGGCTCCTGGTGACGCTGGAGCTCAGGTCATTTCTCATGTCATATCAAACATTATGATCATTTCGCGCATTCAACGCACTGGAATGTAATTAAAGCGACCTACTCCCGGCAGTAAAGGGTTAACAGATCGCAATATCTCCTTTATGAATATCTAACTAGTAACTATGATGCTGGACAAAAGAGCCAACTTAAATTATTTAGTCTGAATGTCATAAAATGAAAGACTTTTCTGTTCTTCTCCAAGTTTGTACAGAGGAGAGTTCCTTCGGTTACGCTCAAAAGGCAGTGGAAACCCTATGGTACGTGCGTCTACTCACATGGATTGTGAAAAGATGGGTAGAAAAGTCTTAGCTGAGGCAAAACAACAATGAACCAATGTATCTGCGAATTTTTAGCATCCAAAACGCCTACCACACAGCAGATCGCTTTAACCCTTTTCATCCTGATACACTATTGCTTGAAATCAGTTTGACTATGATAGTTCAAGGGTGGTGCCAGAATAGCTTGGCGCCTGAGGCGCCAAGCTATTCTGGCACCACCCTTGAACTAATAAAATGGTTGATCTATCTCGTAATCTGTAACGTAGACTTCATATTTTTGAAAATCAGGCTCAGGATGTAATTGGTTAATTAAAGAATATTTGGTTACTTGACTGAGAAAATAAGCGAGCCTCCTGGCGACACTCTCCGGGAGCTCCAATCATTTCTCACATCATATCAAGAATTACTATCTCCTCGAAAATTCAACGTCCTGGATTGCAATCAAGACAAAGGGTGGCCTTATACGCACGCAGCATGGCACGCAGCATGACACACACGCGACAGAGATGAGAAGAAGACAGAGGAAGCTTGCGAGGGACGTGATCTCGGTCTCATAAGACCAGCAAAAAAAGGTCGTAAACGCAGCCAGGAAAGAAACCTCAGACAGTATGAGCAGGGGGCTGTTGCATGAGTGTGCTTAGTCCTGCACCAGCCGCTAAGAAAGGTGCTCTGCTACAGCGGAGCACAATGCATAGTGGCTTACGCAGGATTAAGCTCGTTCATGCAACTGCAGCTGAGTACCCAGGAAAGAAACCCCAGACAGTATGACCAGGGGCCAGTTGCATGTGTGTGCTTAGTCCTGAGCCAGCCGCTAAGCAAGGTGCTCTGCTACAGCAGAGCACCTTGCTTAGTGGCTTATGCAGGACTAAGCTCACGCATGCAACACCCCCCAAGACTAAAGATATAATTTATGTGAACACAAAGGGTTACCTATGGCTTACTTTCTATGCACTACAACAAAACAGGGATCGACCATGACAGTTCAAGCAGGGTGCCATGATAGCTTGTTACTCTGAGGCGCCAAGCTATTACAGTACCATCTTTGAACCATTGTGGTCGATTTATGTCCCCTTCACTGCTGTAGTCTTCTAGACTATTCTGACAGAAATGTTATGCAGGACTATTCAGGGGTTAATTTTCTTTGGGTTCATCAGGGTTCAATGTGTTATGTTTTGGTATGCCACTATACATTACACTTCTATTCAGATGAGATGCTTAGCACAAGTGTACTTGTGGTGTACTCCTAAACCAGGTCTCTCTGAGGAGCAGGGGGGAAGGGGGAGGGGGTGGGGGTGGGTGGGTATGCCAAAAGTAACAAGTACACTTCTGTTCAAATGAGATGCTTAGCATCTCATCTGAATAGAAGTGTACTTGTGGCATACTCCCTGAGTGAGTCCAACTAAGGTGTACTCCCACAAATGGCACCGGTCTTCTATAATCAAACCAGACAGTCCTTTAAAAAATGCTTAATTATTTCACCCAAGACTGCCCCTGATAATCTAATGCCCCGAACATGCAATCTAACGATCTACACATGGGTGGATCAGGCCACATGGGAATCCTTTTACTGTATCCCTACAGATTCACAATCAATACTGTTCTTAAACATACACCTAGTGCGTAGGAATCCCGCACACTGCTAGGAAACAGACTGATTACCAAATGGGAGCCCTTTGGTCTAGGAACTGACAGAGGAGAACAATTGAGTTTTGTGCATAAACGCCTTCGTAAATAACGTAAATAAATAATTCAGTAAATACCGACGTTTTAGAAACATAGAAAAGATCTGGGCATGTACCATTTATTCTGTTTGTTTCATGGTACTTATGTTTGGTTTTTGAAGGTTCCCTATGGAGCACACCAATGAGAACACAAGAAACATGTCCCCCATGACCCTTGACCTTTGCGATGAGCTGACTAAATTAGTATGCACGGGAAGGTCTTATCATCAGCAACCTTTGTGCCAAATTTGATTGAAAAGTTTGCAAAAATGTTGATAACTACAACTATATATATTTGTTTTAAATAGCATTTTACACACGTTTACGACCTCGTGACCCTTGACCTGTAAAAGGGGTCACATAAATTAGTATGCGTAGATAGGTCTTATCATCAGGTATCTCTGTACCAAGTTTGGGTTTGAAGTTGTGAATAGTATTTGAGAAAAGAAAAAAAACATCTTTTGTCAAAATATGGCTATTTTTTATCTATTTCCTTATCTCTTGCGACCCCTGACCTTCAACCAAATTAGTATGCATAGAAAGGCCTTACCACCAGGTATCTTTGTACCAAGTTTGGTTCAGAAGAACTTTGTGAATTGTATTGCGAAAAAATCAATTTGTCAATATATATGGCTATTTTTTAAATCTATTTCCTCAAGGTCATTCAAATTGGTATGTTTAGAAAGGTCTTGCCACAAAGTATCCTTGGGCCAAGTTTGAAGACAGTGGCTTGAATAGTCTCTTAGAAAATGCCATGGTTAAAGTTTACCATGGACCTACCACGGACAACCACAACTGACCACTGGCCCAGAACATAGACTCGCTTTTGATTTGAAAGTGAGCCAAAAATGCCCAGCTGATGAGCAATTTGCATCTGCGTCAGGACACTAAAGTGGTCCGGTATGCATGTCACTCCAATTAGCTGCATGTTAAAGCATTCTCATGGCAAAGCAAATGCAGCAACAAGCCATTCCCTTGTCGCACTTCATGGCATTTATCCTAATACAGGCCAGTCTCAGAATATTTCATGATTCCTAGGGTAATTAAGTCAGACAGCCTTAGTTAATGTGGTGCCCAATTCATTTAAAAAGGGCAAGTTCACAATGTACAAAAGTTGCAGTAATAATTTTGTGCAGACATGTACTGGTACATTAAATAAGATCAGATTGTGGTAAGATATTATGAACCATTAACGAATTTAACCTGTTAATGTTACTGCCTGGAGAAGGAGAATGTGAAGGTCACTTTAAATATAGTCAATCTACCTTCCATATATATCTAACACTTAATGATCAAGCCCTAAAAACCAAATTACTAAAATTGAACTTTTCAACTGTGAAGACTACATGACAGTTCAGGAGAAAAATCAACCATGATAGTTCAAAGGTGGTGCCAGAATATCGTGGCCTTGCCAAGATATTCTGGCGTCGCCCTGAACTATTAAGGTCAATCAATCCATACATTATATCTAGAGGTGCCAAGCTATTCTGGCATCACCCTTGAACCATTAAGGTAGATTCACCATATGTCTGGTCATAGTTCGTCATGGATTAATGACTTACTTTGCACGGAGAGCCAGCTGCCTATCGTTGGGACACACCCATCGGTCAATATTTCCACTGCCGCCGAACTCCCCCATCCTTGACGTGTGGCTGACCGTCAGTCACTCCCCTTATGGGCAACTTATACTCCCTGTGAAAGTCACCCCTCTCCTCAAGTCAATGGTAACTGGACACTATTATTCCTACTACAAAGTAACAAATTTCTGCAGCAATATCAACACAACAAATAAATCAGTCTACAGCCATTTGTCAGATTTCCACAATGTTCCGATCCAGTCCTACAAATACCAACTTCCAATATCAAATGTCACAATTATGTCTCTGTTTTACTATTCCACTGCTCATCAAATAGGACCTTCCACTACTATGTGTCAATGTCTGCTTTAAACAGTTATTTGTTTTCACATACCACCACAGTGTTAGACATATTTTTGCAAAGATTCTGATTTTCCAGAATACACAGTATCCAAGATGCTCATGCCTCACTCGCTTTTCACATGTCTGCAGTAACAAGTCAAGGTGAATCCATAGTCATCAATATGCCAGTGTCCTAACTAATCTGGACACCCGCCCACTCCTAAGTCAGGCTATTTTCCAGTGGTCTCCAGCCCTGATCCTCTCAGTAAGAGCACCACTGCGCAGGCTTTTGTTTTGCTGCCTCCTGCACAGCGCGACTTCGAGGTCCAAATATCCGGAGGGGTTTATTAACGCCTAAGCTGCTGCTGTCATTCAAGCCTCTGCCAGACTCAGGGGATATCTCGATACCACCCAACTACAGCCTTCGATTGTTATGATTAGCTTCCTTGTGGATTGGTTATTAGCTGCCTGTGGAATTGCCTGTTGGGTAGTCTCAGGGACACCCTGCAGTCATCTGGTCATCTGTGTCATTACAAGAATAACTGTGGCAACCTTGCAAAGATCTGTCAGTTGATGATGCTGTTCTACACCTCCTGAGTTAGTCTGGAGAAGAAGAAAAAAATGAATGAAATAAATAAGAATTAAACAAAAATTAGTGGTAAACACAATTTTTAAAAAAAAAATCATTAATTATGAAAAGGTTCATTAAACAGCTGTCCGAACTGATTTCAGTGCTCACAGACATACACATACATGTATAACATCACTGCAGTACTAATACTATGAGAGTTTCATGAAGACTGAAAAAAAAATCCAGAATGATGTAAATTTTGTCATAGTAAATTAATGTATTTTGGTTATTTCTGTTAGAGACATACCAATACACAGAGCAAAGTTTCTATTACACACACATACACACAGAGTGATGATTAACCCATGTAGCCCCAGCACCCTACAGCAGGAGATGGATGGAACATGATAATTAAAGAGTAGTGCCAGATTAGCTTGGAGCCTTCAGGCACCAAGCTAATCTGGCACTACCCTTCAATTATCATGGTCCGCCCCATCTCCTGCAACAAGGTACATAATCATTAAGTGACACCTCCAAAATTTACAAAATGTGGCCTTGGGACTAAATGGGTTAATATCGTAATAAAAAACAAACAATGTACACTTTTGTTAATGTTTAGCTGTATGCAGTGTAAACAAACCAAAAAACAACAACATATTTTGTTTAAGCCTTAGTGTAACTTAATTATTCAGGGTTCCCGTTTTCACAGCAGCTTAAAGGGTCTGTATACCTCCAAGTGTAAATTTTAGAGGGTGCACAGACAGCATCTGAACCTTTTAAATGGGTCAGATAATTAGATCAATAATACTGAATCAGTTGCATGTTCTTTAATAATTTGAAAAATAGTGTGTCTCAGATACAGAAAAGCTGAATTATATAGTGTGTCTGCCTACCTCTCCATATCACATTTTCAGTATGTGATTTTGAATTTTAGTGCGTCACAGACATGCAGAAACGGGGTTCCCGCTTGTTGTAACAAAAATGCAACATGTAAAATCAAAGCTCTTGAAATAGGCAAAAATATCTCCTCTTCCCCCCCCCCCCCCCCCCCCCCCCCCCAAACCCCCCCCCCCCCCCCCCCCCCCACCACCAAAATCAAAATTTATAATCAGGAGCTCAGGGGTGCACATAAGTGCAAGAGGCATAGATTCCAATGAGCCCATGCACTTTCAGGGGCTCATGAGAATCTAAGCCTTTTGTTGGCACAGACTCACCCCTGTTCAATTCTCAGAGGTACCTGTAGGTAGAGCACAAGGGAATAGGTTTAGGAGTGGTATGAGAAAGGTTGCACCCAGGCAAAGGAATTAACACTGCGTGACAATCAACATACTAGCTCCTTACAAAATCAATAATTCACTACAAGCCCACATGGCCATAATAGGCGAATGATGTTCATAGTGATGCTTAATTTCTCTCTAGACTTTTGTGTATTTTACATGTTATGTAATACGCATCACGAGAATAATTACACACGTTTGCACAAAATATGAGCACGTGTTTGCAGACACACAAATGCACAGACAGCCCATACACACACATGTACACACATGCAAGCATACATAGATGCATGAACACACACACAAGTGTGCCTTATTCGGTAATAAACACAGACATAATAATAATAATACATAGTTCTTGTATCTATAGCGCTGTTCTCCAGGAAAACACTGGACTCACTGCGCATGCACAACAGCACACTCTCTCTCTCAGACATACGCACGATTATACACTACTTTAAACCACCCCATCTCTTCCCAACACCTTACATTCACTTCCTCTAGGATCAGAATAAAAGGCAGTCAACAGTTAGCTAAAGATGAGCTAAGTGTTAAATGCCCGACAGAAAAGAAAAGTCTTTAAGTGAGCTTTGAACTGTGACAATGTGGGCAGATTCTGCATTTCAGTTGGCAGAGAGTTCCACACACTTGGGGCTAAAAAGGTGAAAGAACGCTCCCCGACAGTTTTCATGTTAAGCTTCGGGATTTTAAAAAGTTTTACACTAGAGGAACGGAGGGTGCGTGATGGCTGATAAACAGACAGCTTGGCAGAAAGGTACGGCAGGAGAGATCTGTCAAAATGCCGATAGGCGAAAATTGCAATTTTGTACTGGCAGTGGAATTTTACGGGCAGCCATTGCAGCTGCTTCAGTAGAGGCGTAACGTGGTCTCTCTTTCGTTTTTTCAAGATGAGACGCGCCACATTGTTTTGAATCATCTGCAAGCGTGAAATCTGATCTGCTGATAAACCTGCCAGTACAGAATTGCAATAATCGAGCCTCGACGTAATGAATGCATTTACAAGTCTTGACGCCGCACTTTCATTGAGATATGCTCTGAGGGAAGAAATTCTGCGCAGCTCAAGGAAACCATACACACCTTTGCATGTTGATCTGTGTTTGTGTGTGTGTGTGTGTATGTGTGTGCGCGCGCATGGCTCACATTTCTTTCAACCTCAGTAGAAAGAAAAAGAGAAAGAGAACAAAAAGTGTACAGTGCTTCAAGAAGTTGGACATGGTGTCTAATCATTTAAATGTGATCCCCATAGTTTTGAATATTATTCTTTTTAACAAAATTAACTTTTTGCTGACAGGTACGTCTTAATGCTTCGCCCCCACTAGGTGCCCACCCATAGAAAAACATGTCTGATTGTAAGAAGACAGCTCAGTCAATTATGTTTATGACTTCATCAATAATGAACGTAATAGATCATAATGACATGTCAATGACACCAGCAGCTGCGGGTATTTGATTGGTATGCTGCATACCCAAAGAAAAATGGTGCTTAGCTGTTGGTAATCTGTGGTGTATACATCTGATTCAATAATCACTATAGCTGCAAAACAACTTAATACAGCAACAGATCTACAGTTACAGAATTGACTAAAATACTTCATTGTCTTTATGCTGAATCAATACCAACTTCACATAGCAGTAATCTACCACTGAACAAAGATATCATCAAATCAGTCATACGTAATTTGTTAATATCCAGTACAATATCCAGCATCCAAACACGTCCAATGACAGTGAACGCGCGACTAGTGATGTGTATGTACACAATCACCACACGTACGGTTTGTTTGATATATATAGAGTTGCAGTGCTTCCCACAGCCACGTTTCTGCCTCGGGGGTCAAAAATACTACAAACACCACGCAAAACGAGACAATACAGACCTGGCGAAATGTCAGCCTCCATTGAGTATAATGTAACGGCGGTGTCCAGTGTTTGGAATCCAGCTAAAGCAGCTAGTCAGAGCCGACGGCTGCTGCACTTGTTTATCGACTGGCACCGATTTACTATCGGCTGCTCTCATTTCCCACAATGCTCTGTTGGAGCAGGGGAAATCATCCCGAAGACTAGTTATGAAAAGTATGAATTCTCGCCCCCTTTTTGCATAAAGTGAGCAGCCACTCGCTTAGATGACACAAAGTGTCCAAGGGAGCATAGTTGAATAATAAGATGAGCCAAAATATCAAAACGTTACAAGAACAAAAGAGTGTGGCAGTTTGGTTTCTTATCTTGAATGCGTTGCGTTATAATCTGTAGTTAATTATCTAATTGTGTTATCAATTTGATTTTGTATTGAAAGAAATTGGCAAATAATCGTAATTCAGTTACCTTCAGTGAATAATTGTGTTTAGTCATTCCAGATAACATATCCTATATAAACTATTTTCTCAGATGTACATCAACAAATAATAATAATAATAATAATAATAATAATAATAATAATAATAATAATAAATAGTTCTTGTATAGCGCTGTTCTCCAGGAAAACACTGGACTCACTGCGCATGCACAACAGCACACCATCTCTATCAGACACATGCACAATTATACACTACTTTAAACCACCCCATCCCTTCCCAACACCTTACATCCACTTTCCTCTAGAATCAGAATAAAAGGCAGTCAGTCAACAGTTAGCTAAAGGTGAGCTAAAAGTCAAATGCCTGACATAAAAGAAAAGTCTTTAAGTGAGCTTTGAACTGTGACAATGTGGACAGATACTGTATTTCAATTGGCAGCAAGTTCCACACACTTAGGGCTAAAAAAGTGAAAGAACGCTCCCCGACAGTTTTCATGTCAGGCTTTGGGATTTTTCCATCAAAATGCTGATAAGCAAAAATTGCAATTTTGTACTGGCAGCGGAATTTTACGGGCAGCCAGTACAGCTGCTTCAGTAGAGGCGTAACGTGGTCTCTCTTTCGTTTCTTCAAGATGAGATGCGCCGCATTGTTTTGAATCATCTGCAAGCATAAAATCTGATCTGCCAGTACAGAATTGCAATAATCGAGCCTGGACGTAATGAATGCATTTACAAGTCTTGTAGCCGCACTTTCTGTAAGATACTGTCTGAGGGAAGAAATTCTGTACAGCTCAAGGAAACCAGCCCAGCAGATGTATGTCATCATGTAGATTTTTTTTTTTTAATGTGGTACCGGTTTCAGGCCACTATAAAATTTCAAATACAAGTGATCAAAATTTCTGAAACCTCAGAAGCTGAGCTGACCCTTCGCACCAAGTGAATGGCCTGTGTTTGTCTTGTACTGTGTTTGTCTTCAGAGTGTATGTGTGTGTGTCATATGAGTGTGCGTGTTGGGTTCAGTTCGCAGCGCTTTGAGCTCTGATTCGCAGAAATGGGAACAAGCGCCTATATGATAACCGGTAGTATTATTTCACAAGACCAACGAATATGTACGGAGCATCGTCACTACCCTGGTGGGCCCACATGAACCCCTTCTGGCAACCGTGAAACGGCGCAAGCTTGCTTGGTTTGGCCACGTGACCCGACACAACACCTTGTCCAAGACTATCCTCCACGGCACTCTCGAAGGAAGTCGTCGGCGAGGTCGTCAGAGAAAGAGTTGGGTCGCAAACATAAAAGAATGGACCGAACTCGAGATGCCAGATTTGCTTGCCACCGCCCAAAATAGAACTCAGTGGAGAGCACTGTCTGTTGCTGCTGCCTTACTCAGTCCCCCCAACGCCCAGTTCGGGCAAGGGACTGATGATGATGATGAGTATTATTTCAGTAAGAGGCAGACACTTTGTTAATTCACGGTAACGCATTCCAGACTGAAAAGACCGTACCAAACTGCACAGAAAGTCACATCTTTTTGTTCATGATAGTTTTGAACATTTGGCTCACCATCTTCTAAAATCATCTCCCTTGGACACTTTGTGCCTGCTAATCGAGGGGCTGCTGAGCGATTGGCTGCTCTCTGCTGCCGCATCCGCCCAGCATCTTTTTGCCGCAAGACATTTAACAAATATAGATCATGTGTGTCTGTGTGTGTGTGTGTGTGTGTGTGTGTGTGTGTGTGTGTGTGTGTGTGTGTCTGTGTGGGTGTGTGCGTGTGTGCGTGTGATCCCAGAAACTGACACTGACACAGCACACGTCAGGAAACTGACATTGTATTGCAAGCACAAGCACTTGATATCAATATTTTTCAAATACATAAACTGTTTGATACCTTTAAATAGACTTAAAACTTTTCATGATATGAAATAATGACATGCAGAGATAATATTTCTCACAATACATTTTTTATCAGTACCCTGTGGATGCCCAATTTGGTCAAGAAACTGACTCTACGGTGCACATAAAGTCAGGGAAAAGTTTGCAATATATATATATATATATATATATATATATATATATATATATATATATATATATATATATATATATATATATATATATATATATATATATATATATATATATATAATTCTAGCTACTGAGAGCTTAGTGTCATTGAGAGGAGTAGCTGTCATTCAAGGGGTGAATCAGCTTAACACTGGCAGCACTGTGTAGGACAGAAACAGGGAAAGTGATCAACACGCATAGGGATGTCAATGAATTTAAACTGATGAAGGCGGCACACATATATGTGTGACCTTCAGACAAAATCAAGGTCCTAGGAATTCACAAGCTCACCACATGCATGCAAGACTTTTTTTTGTAGACAGTGATCTATTATCATTGAATGTATACAACACTGGGAAAGTAACATCTTTTCGTTTCTGACATGTATGTATGAAAGGTAGATTGTTATTATTACCAAATCATAATTTCAAAAGGATTTCAGTCACAAACTATCTATATGATCTGCCAAAATGCAGAGCGCAACTCATCTTCGGTTTGTGTGAGCGCTTTCAAGTTGCATCAACTGATTAAACTTAAACAGTAAATACAAAAAGTACGTAAACGGTAACTGTAGAAATATTCTCACGACCATCAAAATATTTTCTACAAGTGGTGTTCAAAAGCTGACGCTTCGAGTTCAAGTGCCTATATTCCACTGATAGTCATGACATTGACCCGGAAGTAACAGCTGCTAAGTTTTCATACGGGCTCCTGGGGTTAACCTGACGTGTCTAGTCTGTTGATTGTTTTTCAAGCGGCTGGGGCGCTTAGGTTGCATAACGCATCTCTTCAGATAATTTCTGCTATCCAGGTAGGTTATTGTTCCGTTTGTTCAAAGATGGTGTCTGTCTTAAACACTAAAATTTCGCGATCAAAGCTACATCTTGTCCGTGGTGTCAAGTATCAACAAATAGTGAAACTTTGCACTATATTCAGCTTCCTAAAGAACACTATCAGTTTAGTAACAATACGTTAAAAAGCTTGTGTAGGAAGAATTTATACGTGCGGTCTAACAGTGTTGTGCAGTTACTGCATGCGATTAAGTAGGTCCTTGTGTAGCTACCACTCACTGTTCAGTTTCGCAGTATTGATTCCTGCAATGGAGCCCCGACTCCATTGCGTGTCCGGAATGGGGAGTTACAGTTGAACTAGAAACAAACGGTACGCAGGCTTCAGGCACACTCAATCTACTTAATCATGCCACAAACATCATAAGGGTAACTGAGTGCGGAATTTTAGCACAACAATTTTGACTCTGAACCAAATAGCTTTCAAACATTGAGAGTTGGGCCATGTAATAGCCCCGACGCCCTACAAAAGATAAATCGACCCTGATAATTCAAGGGTAGTGTCAGATTAGGATGGCGCCATCAGTCACCAAGCTGATCTGGCACTACCCTTGAATTATCATGGTCGATTCATCTCCTGCAACTGGTACCAGTCGTTAGGTGACATCCAAAATCTGGGAAATGTGCCCATGGAGTTTAACCCATATCATACTAAGGCTAAAAGCTTCAAATTTGTACACTGCCACACAAGCTACTTTGTAGTACTTACAGATACGGATATAGACCAATGGCTTTAGTTCAAGGGTGGTGCCAGAATAGCTTAGCGCACCTCTGGCACTACCCTTGAACTATTTTAGTAAAATCCATTTCACACACTGGTGTATTCCGAATGATAAGGGTTAATGGTTTAAAGATAAGAGATAAAGGTAAAGATCATCTATTGCCATCTGTTCCATTTTACAACAGTAAATCATTGGAATGTGCCTTGGCATCAGGTTTCATTCACACGCAGACACACACATAAATATATTGCTCAGACATCAAATATATTAGTAATAAATTCAGCTAATAATCTAATATAAGTAAGAAATACAGCCAAGACATCTGATAATAGTTAAAGCTAAAAGGTGGTGCCAGAATAGCTTGGCGCCTCAGTCGCCAAGCTATTCTGGCACTCTCTTGGCTGGACTTCGCGAACGAAGATTTTATAGGAGTTGCCCACGACGTCTGCAGGCTTGTTCGTGGCTGCGGAGGCCAATCCGGGACAGGCAGGTTCGACCGCAGTGGCTGCAGGGGAAGGTATGGCCAGAGTTCTGAGTTGCGGCATCTCTGTTCTTTCTCCTGAGCCGCTTGTCCTTAAGGCTAGCTCTGCGAGAGTCCTCAAAGGAGACAGCTGCCTTGTAAATAGTGGAGCGCCAGGTGTCACGGTCCACAGCAAGCGAAGACCACTGGTGGTGGTCGATTTGGCAGGCACTAAGTGACTTCTTGAGACAGTCTTTGTATCTCTTCTTTGGTGCCCCTCTGTCACGGTGTCCAGTAGCAAGCTCGCCGAACAGGGTGATCTTTGGTAGGCGATGATCCTCCATCCTGGAGACATGCCCCGCCCAGCGGAGCTGTGTCCGCAGCAGCAAAGCCTCGATGCTCACGGTTTCAGCCTGTTCAAGGACCTCGACATTGGTGACATAGTCACTCCAGTGAATGCCCAGGATGGTACGCAGGCAGCGCTGGTGGAAGCGTTCGAGGAGTCGTAGTTGGCTGCGGTAGAGGGCCCAGGACTCGAAACCATACAGCAGGGTGGTGAGGACCACAGCTCTGTACACGCTGATCTTGGTGCCTGTTTTCAGCTGTTGATTGTGCCACACCCGCTTGAAAAGTCGCCCGAAAGCGCTGTTCGCTTTTGCCAGCCTGCTGTCAAGCTCCTTGTCCAGCTTGGCGTCCGACGTGATAATGCAGCCAAGGTAAGTAAACTGGTGCACTGACTTTAGTTCAGACTCGCCGATGGTGATGTGAGGAGGGCGATACACTGTCTTGGGTGCCGGCTGATGGAGGACCTCTGTCTTTTTCAGACTGACCTCGAGTCCAAAGAGCTGGGCAGCGTCTGCGAAGCAGGACGTGATGCGCTGCAGGGCTCTCTCTGTGTGTGCAACGAGGGCAGCATCATCAGCAAAAAGCAGCTCACGGATCAGTTGGTCTAGGGTTTTCGTGTGGGCCTGCAGTCGTCTGAGGTTGAACAGGCTGCCATCGAGACGATACCTGATGTACACTGCATCGTCATCATCGAGATCCACTGTGGCCTGCTTCAACATCATGCTAAAAAAGATGGTGAAGAGGGTCGGTGCCAGCACGCAGCCCTGCTTTACGCCGTTGAGAATGGGGAATGGTTCTGAGAGGTCATTGTTGAGTCTGACCTGACCTTGCTGGTCCTCGTGTAGCTGGACAATCATGTTGAGGAACTTTGGGGGACAGCCAAGTCGCTCCAGGATCTGCCACATGCCTTGCCTGCTCACAGTGTCGAACGCTTTTGTTAGGTCGACAAACGTTACGTACAGCCCTTTGTTCTGCTCGCGGCACTTCTCCTGTAGCTGTCTCAGCACAAAGACCATATCGGTGGTGCTCCTGTTTGCTCTGAAGCCACACTGGCCCTCTGGGAGTTGGTCTTCAGCGATGGCAGGTACCAGCCGATTCAGGAGCAGCCTTGCAAGGATTTTTCCAGCAATGGACAGCAGTGTAATTCCCCGATAGTTGGAACAGTCAGACTTCTCACCTTTGTTCTTGTACAGGGTGATAACGACTGCATCACGGAGATCCTTTGGTAGTGTTCCTTCCTCCCAGCAGCAGAGAAAGAGGTCATGGAGCTTGTTGTGCAGTGCTGTGCCTCCATGTTTCCAGATCTCTGGCGGTATTCCATCAATGCCTGCTGCTTTGCCACTCTTGAGCTGGTGGATGGCTGTGAGGGTCTCTTCAGCGGTGGGCGGTTCGTCCAATTCAACTTTTACTGGGAGCTGTGGGATTTGTAGGACGACTGCTTCTTGAACAGTGCGCTCAGCGCTGAAGAGGCTCTGAAAGTATTCCGACCAGCGGTTCAAGATGGAGGTATTATCTGTGAGGAGTGCCTGGCCATTCGCGCTTCGCAGGGGACTTTGTACCAGGTGCCTGGGGCCATACACTGCTTTCAATGCTTCGTAGAAGCCCCTGTAGTCACCATTGTCTGCGCAAAGCTGGGTCCTCTGTGCAAGTCTGGTCCACCACTCATTCTGGAGATCTCTGAGCTTGCGCTGGAGACTGCTGCAGACGAGGCGGAAGGCAGACTTCTTCACAGGGCAGGAAGGCTGGGCTAGGTGGGCCTGATGGGCAGTCAAAATTACATTTATTTCAAGCAAGAGTGTATCAGGATGGAAAGGGTTAAGGCCCCCAGGGAGGCAACCATTGCCAGTGGTGTATGACAGTGTCACCCGTCACAAACAAACTGCTCAACCCTCATTCTTCAAGTAAAAATAAAGATGCTGTATTATATATCCCAATATAAGCCGGTCATTTTGTCTCGCTAGTAATAGTCTGACAACACGCTCACTCTCATTGCATGAATGGGTGACTGGGTTAAGATGGGATATTGCTGGTGCTGTCAGTGCACAAGCACAGCCCATTCCTATTTTGTTTAAACTCAACAAAAGAGTGCATACCAGTAAAACTGAACTTAAGTAATGGCTGATGTATGTTAACAGCTGCATACTAGATTACTACTGCTAGCTAGCAAACTTTTTTGTTGAACATTGTCTTTTGACATTTTCTTTTATAATTCTTTAGATCTTGTAGAAATATTTCAAGATTCAAAATAATTTCATTTCTCTGTAGAGATAATTTCATCGTCATGTCAACTGTGTTCTTGCATCATTCTTCTTAAAAGTATAAAACTAACACTCTCCCCCCACCCCCCACCCCCAACCCCCCCTCACTTTCCCCCTTCCCTCCTGCCCCATCCCCCATACACACACACACCCACAAACCAAACTATGCACACATGCTGTCATAGTGCTGCTGGCAAGGCCACGTGTCAGTTGATTGTTTCATTGATCCACACATCCATAAACCAGCTTACAAATTTTTATGGATTCCACTGTGTAAATCCAGAGAATAGACATATCTTTAAATATAAATCAACAAACCAGTCGGCAAACCAGTAGACCACAGCTGGTTTCTTCCAAAGTCACAGAAGACTACTATTTCTACTTTCTAAGACTACCTATGCCAAGGTGTATAATACAATTTATGTATTTTTGCTTTATTTGCAGTTCATCTTGATCCAGTTCATCTTAATCAGAACAGCACAGAATGTCGGATTTTGATCCCTGTGAGTGTATATGGAACCATGAAAGTGCCATGCAGCGGCTGATTAACCTGGTGAGTATCATTCATAGGCACATGGATTGTGTCCTGCATAATGCCTGGAGTTATGAATCCCCTTGTGCATTCATCTTTGATTCATCTGCCAAGTTCCATGCATTGCTTTTTTCAGTACAGGCTGCCAGTATAACATTGACTCCCTTGTGCATACTTACTTACTTACTTACGCCTGTCACCCCTACCAGGGTATAGGCCGTCGACGAGAGACCTCCAGCAACTCCTGTCCTGTGCTTCTCCTTCAATTCTACTCCAGGTGGTTCCCAGTCTCTTGATGTCTGCTTGGAGGTCTCGACGCCAGGAGTTTCTCGGCCTACCTCTTTTCCTCTTTCCCTGGGGGTTCCATGACAATGCCTGCCTAGTGATACTGGAAGCTGGCTTTCTCAGACTGTGACCGATCCATCCCCATCTTCTTCGCCCAATTTCATTCTCTGCTGTTATCTGCTCTGTTCTCTCCCAGAGTCTGATGTTGCTGATCTTCTCTGGCCAGTGGATTTTCAAAATTCTTCTAAGGCAACTGTTCATGAAGGTCTGTACTCTGTTGACTGTGGTTTTTGTCAATCTCCAAGTCTCTGCTCCATATAGGAGAACTGCTTTTACATTGGAGTTGAAAATCCGGACTTTGGTGTGTTGTGGCAGCTCTCTGGAACTCCACACTTTTTTCAACTGGAGAAAGGCTGCTCTGGCTTTACCGATTCATGCTCTGACATCTGCATCAGTGCCGCCTTTTTTGTCTATGATGCTCCCGAGATAGGTGAAGGACTCCACCTCCTCCAACGGGGTCCCAGCAAGCAAGACTGGTTCTTCCCTGGTTGCGTTCAGCCTCATTGTCTTTGTTTTCTGTTTGTGAATGGTGAGGCCCACTTGGGACGAGATGTCAGCAAGCCTTGTGGTCTTGTCCTGCATTTGTTGATGAGTGTGGGACAGTAATGCCAAGTCGTCTGCAAAATCGAGGTCGTCGAGCTGTGTCCACTGTATTCCACTTCGTCTGTGCTCTGTGGTCATCTTCATGACCCAGTCTATGGCCAGTAGGAAGAGGAACGGAGACAGCAGACACCCCTGCCTGACACCAGTTCTGACCTGGAGCTCCCTGGTGAACTGCCCTTCGTGGATCACGCTACATGTCATGCCATCGTAGCTGCTCTTGATCAGGCGGACGAGCTTTGTGGGTACACCGTAGTGTTTCCACAGAGTCTCTCGGTCCACGCTGTCAAATGCTTTCTCATAATCCACAAAGTTGAGGTACAGTGGGGAGCTCCACTCCAGAGACTGTTCCACAATGATGCGGAGAGTGGCGATCTGGTCTGTACATGATCGGTTTTTCCTGAATCCTGCTTGCTGGTCTCTCAGCTGGGGGTCAGCGGAGCTCTTCATTCTCTCCAGGATGATCCTGTTGAAGACCTTTCCTGGTACTGACAGCAAGGTGATTCCTCTGTAGTTGGAACACTTGCTGAGGTCGCCTTTCTTGGGAAGCTTGATTAGGTACCCCTCTTTCCAGTCAGCCGGCATCACCTCTTCTTCCCAGATCTTTCCAAACAGTGGGTACAGCATCTCCACTGTTGTCTCTAGGTCTGCTTTCAGAGACTCCGCTGGGATGCCATCTGGCCCTGCTGCTTTGCCGTTCTTCAAAAATGCCACTGCTCTTCTGATCTCTTCCCGGCTGGGTCTGTCACAGCTGATGGGTAGGTTGGTCTCTGCCGGCTGGATGTCTGGGGGGTCGGGTGGGCTAGGTCTGTTCAGTAACTCTTCAAAATACTCGGCCCATCTGTCGAGTTGGTCTACTCTGTCTGCAATAGGCTTGCCTTCTTTGTCTTTTACTGGTCTTTCTGTATGGCCATACTTGCCCAACAATCTTCTGGTAATGTCGTAGAGCTGTTTCATGTTGCCGCTGCCTGCTGCCTTTTCTGCCTCTGCTGCCAGGCTGTCTGTGTAGGCCCTCTTGTCTGCCCTGATACTCCTCTTCACCTCGCGGTTGGCTTCCGAGTATTCCTCCTGTGCCCTTGCTTTGGCTGCTCTCGTGCGACTGTTGTTGACAACTGCTTTCTTCTGCTTCCTCACTTCTATCTTCTTCCAGGTCTGTGCCGACAGCCAGTCCTTGTGATGGTGTTTCCTGAACCCTACAGTGTCTTTGCAGGTTGGGTTCAGCGCCTCTCTAACTGCCTTCCACTGCTGCTCTGTGGTGACCGCCTCCTCTTCATTTACTAGCTCCTGTAGCGCTTGAAACTGGTTGGACAGCACCAGTTTGAACTCTTCTCTAACTCCAGTTTCTCTCAGGAGGCCTACATTATAGCGCTGTCTTCTTGATGTCTCTGTGCGGCTTTTCTTTAGCTTGAGCTTCATTCTTAAGGTAAGCAGATGGTGGTCTGAGGCGACATCTGCTCCCCTCCTCACTCGAACATCTTGAAGGGATCTTCTAAATTTCTTGCTAATGCAGATATGGTCTATTTGGTTCTCTGTTGTATGGTCAGGTGAGACCCAAGTTGCTTTGTGTATTCTTCTGTGTGGGAAGATGCTGCCTCCAATGACAAGTCGGTTTAGAGCACAAAAGTCTACAAACCTCTCCCCGTTCTCACTCATCTCCGAGCCTAGTCCCTGTCTCCCCATCACCTCTTCGTATCCGGTGTTGTCCTCCCCTATTTTGGCATTAAAATCGCCCATGACGATGGTGATGCCTCGCTCCGCACATTTGTCCACGGCACTCTGGAGTCGGTCGTAGAACTCTTGTTTCTCTTCCTCGTCACTGTCATTAGTGGGCGCATAACACTGGATGACGTTCAGCTTGAGCTTTTTCTTGGTTCTAAAGGCTGCTGTTATAATTCTTGGCCCAAGAGGTTCCCAGCCCATCAGCGCTCTCTGTGCCACTGGTGACAGCATGAATGCTACTCCTTCTGTATGGGGGGCATTCTCCTCTTCATGACCTGAATACAGAATCATCTCCCCACTTAACAGCCTTTTCTGGCCAGACTGCGTCCATCTGGCTTCACTGATACCTAGCAGGGAAAGGTTGTTCTTTTGCATTTCCACTGCTATCTGGGCGGCCTTGCCGCTGTGGTACATGGTCTTGACGTTCCATGTGCCCATGGTTGTGTCCCTGGATAGAGAGAGCCGGCTCGGTCCTGCGGCTTCCGAAGACTTCCGGCTTTCACCACAGGACATCATAAGTCTTCTGGTAGAAGAACCTTCCTCCTCCAGGAAAGGAATTACTGTTAGTCTTTTCGTCGGTGTTTTTGTAGCTATTTCCTTTTTTGCAGGGTGGGGAAGCTACCCCCACTCCCAACCCCCTTACTAGGAGGACCAGGGTTTTCTGTTGGGGTCACCTTCCCTTAGACCATGTTGGTTCACGGCACCTTATTTCATTTGGTGCACCCCTCTCACGAGGGACCCCCTATCCACCACCCAGGGGACGCGCCTCTACGCCGTATGGTCCCAGCGCGAGGCCCTTGTGCATACAGCCACAATAAATTACGATGGCTGTATCAGTGTAAGCGCAAGGGGGTTAAAGTTATATTGGCATCGCATATGAAATTATCTAATATAAATAGACCAGGTGAATGTTCCACAATGCAGCCATTAAAGCGCTCTGAGCATTTCTTTGTGGGGATATTGCGCTAGAAGAGTTATATATATATTATTATTATTAACCCTTATCATTCGGAATACACCAGTGTGTGAAATAAGTTTGACTAAAATAGTTCAAGGGTAGATTGGTCTATATCCTTATCTGTAAGTACTATAATGTAGCTTGCATACTTACATGGCAGTGTACAAATTTAAAGCTTTCAGCGTCAGTATGGTATGGGTTAACCAGCATGGCTGATTTTCGGCGGCTTAGACGTTTTAAAATTTTGCGTTTGCCATCATTTAAATTGGAGGTATTTGGAGTTTTATTAACCCATTTGGCCCCGATGCACTGCAGCAGGAGATGGATCCACCATGATAATTCAAGGGAAGTGCCAGATTAGCTTGGCGCCTTTAGGTGCCAAGCTAATCTAGCACTATCCTTGAATTATCATGGTGGATCCATCTCTGCAGCTGGTAGTGGTACATAGTCGCTAGGTGACACCTCCAAACTTTGAGAAATGCAGCCGTTGGGTTAACTTTCCGTTAGGTGGGTTGATTTTTTTGTGCTGGTTTGTGTTTTTGGACCTTGTGGCTCAATGTGTGCTGGTCTGTTATTTTAGACCCCACACTGTTACAGCCCTTACCTGTAGGGTCCAAAATCACAGGCCGGCACTAAACATGTGCTGATGTAGTCACACACCAGGTGTTGTCTGTTGTTCACACTAAACGTCTATCACAGTGTGTATCACTCGGTAATCATGGGTAGCTGTTGAGCAATGTTTATCCGTTGCCATTTTTTAATGTTATTGTAGGTACATGTCATAGTAGTATATAATACTAATGCAATACTTGTTTAGTGTGGGTAGTTGGTAATATTTAGAACATGGACCTTAGTTAACTGTTTTCAACAGTATTTTTCATGAGTTTCCCATGATGTTATGATGTAATCAGTTTGACTGCTGTCTACGATTTAGTCCTAAGTTGAGTTGTTTGTGATTTGTTTTTTTCATTTGCTGTTGCAGCTGCGGAATTCCCAGAACACCTGTTCTGATACGGAATGCTACACTGATCGTAAGTGCAGAATGCTGTCATGCTAGTTACTCAATCGATTTTGTTTTCCTGAGTTGTGTGCATGTGTGTGTGAAATTAAGTCATCAGTTTAACCCTTTGGCTGTTGATTGCATGTTCAGTTGAGGTGATTATTTCAGGAATTACCTCAACCAAACATTATTCCAACAGCCAAAGGGTTAAGCAACAACCAGAGGGGATCTTTTTTTCAGCAAGATAAAGAGTTTCTGTGACTACAGTGGCTCATATCTATTTGCATTGGTGGGGGGGGGGGGGGGGGGGGGGGGGGGGGGGGGGAGGGAAGGACAGTGCTTGAATATCGGGTTGTTTTTGTTTTTTGGTTCTCATCATTGCAGTCTTTTCATCCTTGTAATCTACAAAGAAAAAAGAGTTCATCGTAGAATGTGAAAGCCAAAATAAGAACTTCGTAAAATTTTCATCTTTTTTCTGTGTGTGAAACATGGATAGTCTGTGTCCACACTACATGTATAAATCCACCACGGTCCTTTTAGGAATGTTTTGAATGCTGTGTCCGGCCATCATGAACATCCAGTCCCACAGTCCCAGTTTCCTCCTCACCCCACCCCTTTCTTCCTGATTTGTGAATCACAAAATAAATCGTCATGAATCTGTGTCCGTTAACACCACCTCTCCCCACCCCCACCCCCCCACATCACCCCATTTGTGGATCGAATGGATGATGGATTTTCATACCAAAGTGAGAGAATGTATACAAGCTTGTCTATCGTGGATATTGAGCCATATATTTTACACTCAGGGAATCCGGCTGAGTTCCCTTGAGTGTAAGTCAATTTATTTCTGGCGTCCGGTGTACATTACATAGCATAACATGTTGATACTGATCTATTGATCAATGCCAGTAACCAACAATAGCTTGTTTGAAGAGCGTGGTTTAGTAACTTCTTTCGTTTTATCGATCATGCAACATCCTATTTGATCCATTGAAATGTATGCATTTCCGTCAGAAAGAGCTAGTTCTGGTTTTGTCAGCAGAGCACTATTGTGAATTCCATTAAACGGCTTTTTTCCAGTTGTGTATAGTACCCCAACAGACATGTCCTCTAGTAAGCTTTATTTCTAGCTGAAAAGCTGGGAAAAATAAATATCCAACAGATTCTTCCCAAAAGAAATATTTCACTTCATTCTTTTATCTTCATTATTTGATCATCAAATAACAAAAGAGAAGTAAATTATGAAGCTCACACACACAGCCATACAGACACAGACATATGCATGCACACGCACAAACACGCAGACATGACCTGTTTAGGAGTAGAGAGTTTTTGGTATGGTAGGGTAAAGAGTAATAAAGTGCATGAGTACCAGTATGCCGAAAGGGAGTTAAGATTTTGAACACAACTGAAAATGATAGCATTTATACTAACCTAACCAGTACAGAGGAGAGCTCCATATTTTGGCAGATGGGACTCTGGAGATAATTTGGAAATTGTAGCTGTAATGCCCCTAGAATCAACAAGCTAAATGTCGGCTTATAATAAAGCTACACAAATTCCTATCATTATTATTATTTTTATTATTATTTTGGCATATTGTGTTCATGCTAATTGAAAATTGAAATGCTCTAAATTCTTTACCAACATTGAAGACAAAGGGAACTCTGTTAACAGCTCTTTGCTTTTTCACTTTATATAATTATTGAGTGACGCTGTTGAAACTTTTGTTTAACCCTTTTTCTGCAGGTAGTGACTTTTGTAGTGATGATTCCTGCCGAATCATCACAAAAGAAGTCCTTATCAACAGACAAAGAGTTAGATCATGAATTTCTCCTTTTGTTCCTCAGTGCCTGGTCAGAATGCCCCAGACGGCGGTATGAGCACAATGATGATGATGATGATCGGCTGGCTGGTGGTGGCTACGGCTCTCTTCCTCCTACGACCCCCCAGTCTCCGTGACCGTGGAGACCAGAAGCCTTCTCCCTCAGGGGTAAGGGATTTGTTTCACACTCCTTACCCATTTCTCTCATGTTTGGCTTGTCCAGATTTTCCTGCTGCTGCTCTCGCATTAACCCGTTGCATGTCGGTAGTGGTTTTAGTCACTATGATGATTCCCACAGGAATCATCGTGACTAAAACCGCTACCAACATGCAAATGGTTAACACATTGAGCCCTAGTGTCACAATTCCCCAAATTGAAAGCTGGCAACTAAAGACCAACTTACAGTTCAGGAGATAGTTTGACCGTGATAGTTCAAGGGTGGTGCCAAGATAGTTTGGTGCTAAGAGGCACCAAGCTATTCTGGCACTACCCTTGGACTAACATGTTCGATCCATATCTCCAGGTAGTGGGTCGGGGCTGAATGCATTGATTTCAAAGTGAAGCCCCTTCTGACTGAAATCAAAGTGAAACGATCGGCATGATTTTTACAGTGGAATCCATTTTTTTATCTGGTTTCTTTATGGTACTGGACAGCACAGACTCAGGCCTTATGTCCAAAACCACAGACCAGCACAAAATTTCTTTGACTGCCATGTGCAGTATAACCACCTGTTGAAAGTAACTACTTTTTCCAAGACCCTTTAGTTGTCAATAACATTTTGACATATGGTCAAGAGTACGACTGGGTGTCCAAATGGTGTGACAAGCACCCTGCATTTTCAAAAGCAAAATAATTTTAATATTTCATATAAATCTGAAGTACCTTTGCATACATAAACATTGACACTAAGTAAAATTTTTATGTTGTTTGCAGTTTGGTTGTTATTGAGCTTTGAAGTTTAAAGTTTGAACATAACATTTACAATGTCACACATTTAACAATTCACAACAAGCACAAGCTGTAAGCAACAATTTGCATTTATATGTTTCAAAGTATGTTCCCCAACCAGAATAAATGGTATGTCTATAAATAAAGTGTGTTAGTGAAAAATGCAACCTTTTACGCCATTAAAAACTGTTTGAACATAATTTCCCAAAGCCACTAATTTATAATTCTACTTGGAGAACTAATTTTACAATATTATGCTAAATGCACAGAAACAAGTCTATAATGTAATTTAAGTGCAAAAGCCAATTGAAAAAATAATGTTTACATAGTTCTGAATACTGACAAAGTTGTTCAATACACCTTCACTGCAATGTTATTTTCATTTTTTATCTCATGCAATCAAATACAGCTTCTGTAAGCTAAAAATGACTACACTAGATGACTTTTATCTGCTGTTAACTATTCCAATAGAAAATAAGTACATTTTTACAAACTGAGCTGAGATTTGGCACAAATTCAATTACATTCACAAGATTGAACATAACTGTACACCTTCACCAAATATATTATTGGTCTCACAAGGGCAAATCACAAACTCTTGGGAAAAAATATGTTACGTATGCATACCAACCCCACTAACAAGCGCAGCCGTTATATCAAACTAGTGATGTTTACGTGATTTTCAAAAAGGGCTGTTGCAACTTTTCAAGTGTTTGTACATAACTTTACACCTTCTGACTTGCACACAGGAAAAATCTTAAGATTATTAAAGAAAAGTCTCTAAAGAAGACACCATCATTGAGCCTGCTTTCACCTATAAGCAGTGTGCATACTGTTCTGGTAAAAAATTTCATTTGTTAGTCCATCATAATTACATGAACAGTAGCAAAAAGACAGAAAACAGGATGCATGAACATAACTTTACACGGTCACATTCACACATTTGCCATGTAACTTGTCAAGTAGAATTATTTAGAAATTTGTTGATTGCCTGTACTGTACAAAAGAAGAATGACGTTTGCACTAGCATGATTTCATGACAAAAGCATGAAATAGAATGGTAAAATATAATAACATGGCTTGTTTGAACATAACATGACGACACAGGACCATTTTTTAATGCACAAAAGTAAAGGTGCATAGCTATGAAATGCAGATTTGAAAGCTGTTTGTGATGATAAATATTAAGATAGTGCATGCATAAAGGTTAATGCACAAATTTCAATGCACAACGGGAAATGTAATCATCATTGCATGAATGTAACATGACACGACGTAGAGTTATGTTCATGAGGAATAGCTTTGACGTTATCTTGTTTTGCGGTCACTAAAATTTTATAGGTCTTAAAATTCATATTTTATAGATTTATCTGGTTATCTTACCTACTTTATTGCAGGACGGCCAAAGAAATGAAATGGGTGTTTGTTCGTAACTTTACACAGTGCATGTGATGTACTGATGGTGTAAAGTTATGTACAAACAAAAAACAAAGAAATGTTTATCCTAGAAGGTATCACATGCTTTATTGTTATAAAAAAAATAAAGAGCATCTTTTCAGCTATTGATAGTTTTTTATATAAAGCAATTCTTGTGATTTTAGGTGATAAATGTTTGAACGTAACCTTACATCCCACAAAGTTGTGTCAAGTTATGTTCACGAGGATAAATTGAAAAGAGTTTCAAATGTGTTGTGTACCAGCATGTGCATAACTATTTTTATGTGTTGGCATCATCTACTATATGATTTGCAACAAAATTTACCCTTCAACAAAAACAAATGTGCATACTGGTTTGAACATAACATTTACACGCCAGCATGCAGAAGAAAATACAATAAAATATTTCAACTGAACAAAATTAGGTATTTTTGGGCCTACCAAGGTCATGTCTAAATAAGTATAGTGCTACTATAGATTTATTGCAGAATAAGTGAAAAGAAAATAATATATCTATAAAGTTTGCTGGACTGCTTGTACATAACAATTTACACCCAAAATTTGAACGCATGCTGTAAAACTCGTAAAGGGTTTCTTTCATCTATCACCCATGCATCCTCTTCAAAACCTTGATATAAATCACTACACCAGTTGTCTTCAGCAAAAACAACAGATTTGTAGAGATAAATAAGTGCCTAAAGTGTTTGAACATAACTCAACATTTACACCATTCTGAGTACAAATCTTCAAAACTGGATCATTTGATTTTCCATAATAAGAACCACAAACCTTTCATCATAAAAACAAAGTACATACTCTACTCTACAAAATAAGACATAAGTTTTAATAATTAACCATTTGTCAAAATGTGTTATAGTAGTATGATTTATGCTGACAAAATTTACAACACGTGTTATGTTCAAGCAGACTCTCATATTATGGTGAATTATGCAAAAGCAACTCGCTCTAGAAAATCATTAACTCGATGGTAATTTAGGCCAACATTGCAAACATCTTGTGACAGTAACAGTGATTTTTCATAGTGCAGCATGCCTTTGAAAATCTGAGTTCCATGGAGCATGTGTACCATGGGCACATGGAACGTCAAGACCATGTACCACAGCGGCAAGGCCGCCCAGATAGCAGCGGAAATGCAAAAGTACAACCTTTCCCTGCTAGGCATCAGTGAAGCCAGATGGATGCAGTCTGGCCAGAAAAGGCTGTTAAGTGGGGAGATGGTTCTGTATTCAGGTCATGAAGAGGAGAATGCCCCCCATACAGAAGGAGTAGCACTCATGCTGTCACCAGTGGCACAGGGAGCGCTGATGGGCTGGGAACCTCTTGGGCCAAGAATTATAACAGCAGCCTTTAGAACCAAGAAAAAGCTCAAGCTGAACGTCATCCAGTGTTATGCGCCCACCAATGACAGTGACGAGGAAGAGAAACAAGAGTTCTACGACCGACTCCAGAGTGCCGTGGACAAATGTGCGGAGCGAGACATCACCATCGTCATGGGCGATTTTAATGCCAAAATAGGGGAGGACAACACCGGATACGAAGAGGTGATGGGGAGACAGGGACTAGGCTCGGAGATGAGTGAGAATGGGGAGAGGTTTGTAGACTTTTGTGCTCTAAACCGACTTGTCATTGGAGGCAGCATCTTCCCACACAGAAGAATACACAAAGCAACTTGGGTCTCACCTGACCATACAACAGAGAACCAAATAGACCATATCTGCATTAGCAAGAAATTTAGAAGATCCCTTCAAGATGTTCGAGTGAGGAGGGGAGCAGATGTCGCCTCAGACCACCATCTGCTTACCTTAAGAATGAAGCTCGAGCTAAAGAAAAGCCGCACAGAGACGACAAGAAGACAGCGCTATAATGTAGGCCTCCTGAGAGAAACTGGAGTTAGAGAAGAGTTCAAACTGGTGCTGTCCAACCGGTTTCAAGCGCTACAGGAGCTAGTAAATGAAGAGGAGGCGGTCACCACAGAGCAGCAGTGGAAGGCAGTTAGAGAGGCGCTGAACTCAACCTGCAAAGACACTGTAGGGTTCAGGAAACACCACCACAAGGACTGGCTGTCGGCACAGACCTTGAAGAAGATAGAAGCTAGGAAGCAGAAGAAAGCAGCGGTCAACAACAGTCGCACGAGAGCAGCCAAAGTAAGGGCACAGGGGGAATACTCGGAAGCCAACCGCGAGGTGAAGAGGAGTATCAGGGCAGACAAGAGGGCCTACACAGACAGCCTGGCAGCAGAGGCAGAAAAGGCAGCAGGCAGCGGCAACATGAAACAGCTCTATGACATTACCAGAAGATTGTCGGGTAAGTATGGCCATACAGAAAGACCAGTAAAAGACAAAGAAGGCAAGCCTATTGCAGACAGAGCAGACCAACTCGACAGATGGGCCGAGTATTTTGAAGAGTTACTGAACAGACCTAGCCCACCCGACCCCCCCGACATCCAGCCGGCAGAGACCAACCTACCCATCAGCTGTGACAGACCCAGCCGGGAAGAGATCAGAAAAGCAGTGGCATTTTTGAAGAATGGCAAAGCAGCAGGGCCAGATGGCATCCCAGCGGAGTCTCTGAAAGCAGACCTAGAGACAACAGTTGAGATGCTGTACCCACTGTTTGGAAAGATCTGGGAAGAGGAGGTGATGCCAGCTGACTGGAAGGAGGGGTACCTAATCAAGCTTCCCAAGAAAGGCGACCTCAGCAAGTGTTCCAACTACAGAGGAATCACCTTGCTGTCAGTACCAGGAAAGGTCTTCAACAGGATCATCCTAGAGAGAATGAAGAGCTCCGTTGACCCCCAGCTGAGAGACCAGCAAGCAGGATTCAGGAAGAACCGATCATGTACAGACCAGATCGCCACTCTCCGCATCATCGTGGAACAGTCTCTGGAGTGGAGCTCCCCGCTGTACGTCAACTTTGTGGATTATGAGAAAGCATTTGACAGCGTGGACCGAGAGACTCTGTGGAAACTCCTACGACACTACGGTGTACCCACAAAGCTCGTCCGCCTGATCAAGAGCAGCTATGATGGCATGACATGTCGCGTGATCCACGAAGGGCAGTTCACCAGAGAGCTCCAGGTCAGAACTGGTGTCAGGCAGGGGTGTCTGCTGTCTCCGTTCCTCTTCCTACTGGCCATAGACTGGGTCATGAAGATGACCACAGAGCACAGACGAAGTGGAATACAGTGGACACTGTGGACACAGCTTGACGACCTCGATTTTGCAGACGACTTGGCATTACTGTCCCACACTCATCAACAAATGCAGGACAAGACCACGAGGCTCGCTGACATCTCGTCCCAAGTGGGCCTCACCATTCACAAACAGAAAACAAAGACAATGAGGCTGAACGCAACCAGGGAAGAACCAGTCTTGCTTGCTGGCACCCCGTTGGAGGAGGTGGAGTCCTTCACCTATCTCGGGAGCATCATAGACAAAAAAGGCGGCACTGATGCAGATGTCAGAGCACGAATCGGTAAAGCCAGAGCAGCCTTTCTCCAGTTGAAAAAAGTGTGGAGTTCCAGAGAGCTGTCACAACACACCAAAGTCCGGATTTTCAACTCCAATGTAAAAGCAGTTCTCCTATATGGAGCAGAGACATGGAGATTGACAAAAACCACAGTCAACAGAGTACAGACCTTCATGAACAGTTGCCTTAGAAGAATTTTGAAAATCCACTGGCCAGAGAAGATCAGCAACGTCAAACTCTGGGAGAGAACAGAGCAGATAACAGCAGAGAATGAAATTGGGCGAAGAAGATGGGGATGGATCGGTCACAGTCTGAGAAAGCCAGCTTCCAGTATCACTAGGCAGGCATTGTCATGGAGCCCCCAGGGAAAGAGGAAAAGAGGTAGGCCGAGAAACTCCTGGCGTCGAGACCTCCAAGCAGACATCAAGAGACTGGGAACCACCTGGAGTAGAATCGAAGGAGAAGCACAGGACAGGAGTTGCTGGAGGTCTCTCGTCGACGGCCTATACCCGGGTAGGGGTGACAGGCGTAAGTAAGTAAGTAATGGAGCATGTGTAAAATGTGTCACGTTTTGTTCTCAAGTTATAATTCGGATTTGGTCAAAAAAACTGTGATAATGTCCCAAATTCTTCTGTGGTCACCCAAAGATCATGTATCACTGGAAACCTTATCCATTTCCCTACAACATGATGTATGCCTTAGTTCGATCTGACCACTTCTGATAATTTTGTAGCAGGTTTTTTGAGGGAGGGTGTAGAGTTTACCATTGGACACCCAGTCGTGCACTTGACCATATAGGACCTTTCAAGACCTTTTTTACATAGCAGAACACGCCACACCATATGTCCTACTCTTACCACACGGTGCTTTCTGGGGTGAGAATTGCATCATGCGCCTTTAGGCAGCTGGCAAACAACCAAGGCTTACTCTATACTAGAATCAATGACATCGCACTCCTCACGGAAGCGATAAAATATCTGAAAGCGAAACAGACGAACCTTTTTGATTCATCGCCACTATTGTAGATATCCAACGTTTAAATTGCTTGCTCTACAGAGCAACAAAACTCAACAGAATCAGTGGTGAGCGGCACAGCCGATGAACAGGCTAAAGCTAAACTGTTGTCCACTTTGATTTTTGGTGACTGGATTTATGTTGTGAAAGGGTCTATAAAACATATAAGTGGGGAAGTCTTATACTATGATTTCTAGACCTCGCGACTCCCATTCTAAAACTGTTTGATTCATAGTCACCAAGAGCTACGCTCTTGGTGACTATGATTCAAACAGTTCGAGAATAGGAGTCGCTCGGTCTGTCTATTCAGATTTGATGGCACCATATATTCACATGTATGTTCATTTCTAATCAACATTCTCTTTGTGTGTCTGTCTTTTCAGGGAAATGGTGCCAGTCCTCCCCCTCCCCCAGGTCCTTCCGTACACTAGAGAAATCAGACACTCGCTCAATGTACAGCTAGCATAACGGCAAGTCAAACAGAAAGCGTACATGCACATAAACCCCCTTGTGCATGCAGCCAACAGTACTGGTGGCTGCATGTACAAGGGGGTTAAAATACCTTTCACTTTGGAACCAACATGCTGATAGTGTTGAATTGTCTGATAAGCACTGTATGTTGTGAGACATGGATTGGCCATAGCACATGGGTAGTGCCTAGTCAGTTTTGTGCCTTGAGAGGTGCCAGGCTAATCTGGTATTACCCTTGAGTTATTATGGTTCATATACCTGGATCACACAGCTCTTGAGCTGTCACAATCGATCCATCTTCTACAGTTGGCTCCGAAAGTGATAAAGAATTACTTTGGACCAGAGAGAAGGATGATGCATAGGTGGTTGATGTCTTTCTGTCTGAAAATAAATATATTTGTTTTCATCCCTACATCACACGACCAGTTGCTTTAGCGCAAACCGTTCCATGTGACCGTTATACAAAAACCCTTGTAGCGACAAATGGCGAACTTCTTGTAGCCCTCTTTGTGACGCATCGTTGATGCGAGTTTTGTTCTATACAAGATCACCAAAACGTTCTAAAGTAAAAAGTTATTTAGTGTTGTTTGAAACAACAAGCACACTCAGTACTGGAGACAGCAACGTCATGAAATATTTTAAATTACGTCATCAGTCTATTATGTACAAATCTATTTTCCTTTGACGTGAGTCATGTCTGGCGTGATCACGGTCAGAAGATGTCTTCTTGATTTCTTTTAAGAAAATAATGGAGGAATGAAAACAAATACGTTATTGGTAGCAGTGGCTTGCTGCACGGACCCCTGCAACCAATAACTTAAAATATCTTGTTAAAAAAAACTTCATACCACGGTGAATAGATTTATAAGGCTGCAGTGTGTATTTATGTTGTAACCATGTATAGGAAAAAAAGGAGGAACCGCTGTTTGTCACTGTAGCCTTGAAGGACTCGGTTCCAACCCGTACAGTGGCATTTGACGCAGACTGTGCTTCTGCAATCTTCATTAATCCAAGACAACAACAAACAAAACTAGATGTCCCAGGCACATGGATTCAGAGTGGTCTTAGCAAGAAGGATAGATCCTCATGAGCTCCTGCAACTGCGGGGGATCATGAGGATCTACACCTCGTGCAGTTTTGGTGGCATTCAGATTTTCTTGACACTGAACAGCTTAAGGCACTTTTTTTGTTTTTGAAACAATGAAAGGCACTGGTTATTTCAGTTACGATATTCAGGAAGATTATAGCTTTGTGTTTGGATTTTCCTTGCAAAGTCAGAAATGTCATTGGTAATGTTTTTATCATAACCCTTTGACTATCCGTAGCAGGTTTTGTCGTGACGATTCTGACAGGAATCATTGTGACAAAAACCGCTACGGACAGCCAAGGGGTTAAATTGTTGGGAATTTTGAACTTCCACAGTTTATGGCTCAGTATCTGTTTCATGTTCAGTGCTGCATGTGCTATTTTCAGACAGAAAGATTTTTTTTTTCCCAGTGGTTTTCATTGTTCATCTGGTTACAGGGATTTGTTCCATCATATTTTATCAATCATGTATACAGGGTTTAGTTTTATTTTTTTCAGATTTAGAGATTGTCATTTCACAAGTGCAAATTTGTAATTGTGGTTTCTTTGGTTTTGGCTTCAGCAAGTTATGACTTGATGTGTATTCTTTCTTTTTATGTTGTAAATGAGATCTGTTCTATTATTTTTGTATATTCTTTGCCAGTACCTTTCATTGACCCTTCGCGTGTCGGTAGCGGTTTTAGTCACGATGATTCCGGTAGGAATCATCGCGACTAAAACCACTACAGACAGGCAAAGGGTTAGGGCACTTGCAATCTAAAGCTGCCAGAACTTTAAAACTTACTTTGTAATAGTACAAAATAATTAACATTTAGGGGTAGGCCTACTTCTCCAATGTACTGTATTATAGGTATGGTGTTTAAGTCATGAAATGACAACTGTACATATTTAGGCTTTTAATTTAGCATTATGGAAAGGTCATTTGGGCCCATTTATGTTGTCAAGTCTTTCTGTATTTCTGTTCAAATAGCAGTTAACTGGGAAAATATAAGAAAAGGAGACTTGGTTCAGATGATGTATAGTTGTTTCTTGTATATACATCGTAAGACAAGTCAGTATCCTGAATCATGGGAACTTTTCTCTTACCCACAACCTATGATCTGTATGGATGAAAGGGCGCGTGAGTTATGTTTGTGTTTTGTTTTCCCCCAAATAAACAAATGCTTACATAATTGAGTGGATTATTTTGCTGAAGGTTTTGTAGATGTGTTGGTCTGTGATTGTGGACCTTCCAGGTTTGAGCTACAAGGTCAAGAGTCACAGATCAGTGCACACATACGTAATGGTTTGGTTTATGATATAAACATTTTAGAATATGTAACTTGTTTCAGATCAGTTTGAGTGCAATTTGTTGTTGAATTTTATCAATCGTTTATGACACCCTTTTGCTAAATCTCGGTTCTTTAGCTTTGACTTAGGTCATTTTTTCACCCTGAAATGTTCTGTCTTTGCAAACTCTGTCCAAGATCTATTACAGTTTAAAGGGTAGGCGGTTATACAGTAGTACCTTATTTCACGTACATGAACATGAAAAACTTTAACGTTGAAGAAATCTCACAGAATGTTACCGATTCATGGGGTGGAAAAAGGAACATAATGCTGATTTAACCCTTTGGGTGTTGGTAGAGGTTTTAGTCACGATGATTCCTACAGGGTTCCTGCAGGATCCCAAAGGGTTAAAATAGTTGTGCCAAGGGATGCTTTCAGTGGGAAATAACAGCCAGAGACCTGATGATATAATCAACTGTGATATGAGCGCTGCATTCATTTTGAATTGCATGTATTTTCCTCCAAAAATTGGGAAATTCATATGCTTTGCCAGCATATTTTTTGCTTGTTTTTCTCAGACCAGTTACTTGGGGAATTTAATGGCAGTTGAAGTGTGCTTATTTGTCTGCTGGTCTCTTATTGCAGATATTACGGCTCGAAACTATGAGGTCCAGCGTCAAGACCAGTATGCATTTTGTGAGTGTATGTCAATTGCACAAAATTGAAAGCTGCTCTGTTCATGCGAGTGTTTAACCCCTTCCCTGCCAGTGGACGCAGATTGTGTTTTTGAAATCATTGCAACTTTATCGTCAAAGGTCCCAGCAGTCAAAGGAGCTTGGATGCAGCAGGAGGCATAGATCCTCATGAGTCCTTGTAATTGCGGGGGCTCATGAGGATCTCTACCTCTTGCTGTTGGTTGATGTTCAGTGTTTCTTGGCTGTGAAAGGGTTATAGCTGTGTGGGTGAATCACCTGGAACTTCTCCACATTGTAATGTGGAACAGTCTGAGGCAGGTAACCAGTGTTGGTTTCATTTAGACAGGAAGTGCACATACCTGTTCACCACTAGCATCTTAACCCCCACGCGCATGCAGCAACCGATGCTGCTCAATGGGGGTCAGTCTTTCAGGCAGCATATTCCACTTCCTGGAATCGATAGATTCTCATTAGTAGGAATAATTAGTGCATTTGTAGCCAGATGTTGATCTCATTCACATCCTCACATAGAGCTGGTCATTGGGGTTTGCTTATGCGATTGTCATTATTAACCCATTTAACCCCAAAGCCGCATTTGCCAAATTATAAAGGTGTCATTAAACGACTATGTACCAGTTGATAATTCAAGGGTAGTGCCAGATTAGCTATGCGCTGTCAGGTGCCAAGCTAATCTGGGCACTACTCTTGAATTATCATGGTTGATCCATCTCCTGCTGTAGGGCGTTGGGGCTAAATGGGTCAACCCCCTTGTACACACAGCCATGGGTACTGTAAACAGTATCATTGGCAGCATGCATAAGGGCGTTACAATTGTGGGCTCGGTTATGTACACTTCCAACACAGTTTCGAAAATAATTCCCCAGTTTTCTGTCTTAAATGTCAGTCCAAATGTGATTGTACAGCGTTTGATAAACCTGTGACATTCCACTTTTGCTACGCAGCCAGTTTCGTCCCTATGTCAGTACTGCACATGCAGGTACAGGTGTCAGCCAGCTGGATTCTTAACTTGTACTTCTTGTGTCAAAGAATTTTTCTGTACATAATTTGAATAAAGTTTCTTATCATTATCGGAGGTGTTTTCTTGGATATGTGGGCATGCAGGATGTATGTTGAGATCGGTGAACCTTGATGGTGATGATTATTTTAGTTTGGTGTTTCCGTGGTTGGTGACACACTTTTATTTGCTGAACTAACTTTCTCGAACAAAAAACCAAACCAACAAAAAAGAAAACTAAAAATTAAAACAAAAAAATATGACTGACCGTGAAAGACTGATAACCATTTCCAAATGACCACCAGACCGCCACTTGTTTTTTTATTCCACACAAAACACATTTTGTCATTGCAGAAAACATTTATATTCAGCAGTTTTGTACACTACATGCTTTGACCATAAATAGTGCAGACTGACATTCTGGACTGTGGAACACTTCGTATTGTCAAACACATTTTGATGTAGGGATGTTATGTTAATCCGAGTATAATGAGCATTTTTGCAGCTTTCAGAACCAGTAAAAAATGCCCATATTTACAATGATACTGGTCACCGGAATTGGATCAACTATATCAGAGCTCAAGTGTTGTGCATAATCAACAGGGCATTTTTTTATCATTGGCTGCTAGTTATAAAAAGTACCTGTTTTCCACAGGAAAAACTACTTTTTTGTCACAGACATCCAGCAAAAGAAATGTACAAAAAAAGTACTTTTGTCATGTGCGGCAAACCATAGATACCCATACGAGTGATCAGTGCAGCTATCGAGGGAGACGACCAGTGTGAGAGGTGCCCGACGATCTTTTTCCAGACACCGCTAGGCACCACCCTTAACACTTTTCATCCTGATACTCTATTGTATTGACTATTATTGTTCAAGTGTAGTACAGAATAGCGGCTTGGCGCCAAGCTGTTCTGGCACCACTCAGTGAACTAAAATGGCTGATCTATCTCCTAATCTGTAATGTAGCCTTCATAGGACAATACACAAATTTGAAAAATGTCAGCCTCGGGATGTGCCGGGTCAGTCGATCCATATCCCGTTGTAGTCGCGAGGAGTGGTGCAGTTTACTGAGGCACGACCAGAGGAGGGCAGACAGGAGCAAGACTTGGTAGTTGACTAATGTCATTGACGATGGTGACGTCGGCAGGACTGCTAGCGATGGCCTCCATGGTGGACTGGAGGTAGCCGAGTTGGTTGTTGAATTGTGGAATGGCTACTACGGAAATATGGATACCTGCATTGACAAACATTGACACTGTGTACATGTCATTGTAAATAAGCAATACATATACTTTCCAGCGAGCAAAGGTCCTCGGGGCCCACGACAGCCACAGTGGGCCCGTGTACGACTGTGCGTGGGCCCACTGTGGCCGTCGTGGGCCCGAAGACGTTTTGCCACGAGTTTAGTCGGGGGGAAAGAGGGAGGGGTGGTGATGGTAAATGTTTTTAAAATAGCGATCGTGTTTGGCGAGGTTTTTTTCCCGATTCTAATGATTCGTGATTGTAATTTGTCCATCTTCGTGATCCGTGAAAGAAGGGGTCGTCGTGAAACCGTGAAAGCCCAAAATACGGTTTCGTTATCCAATGGTTACTTCATGAAACGTGAAAATGCTGTTGCCAGACTATGAAATATAGTCACACCGGAGGAACCTCATACACACCCACCCCCACCCTCCCCCCTTCGCCGTTGTTAGAGTTTTCGGCCAATGAAAGAGGTTATGACAACGGTAACTTATTTCTTCATCATCTTTTTTTTTCCATCGTGAAGCGTGAATGCTGAAATTTTTTTTTTTTTTTTTTTTTTTTTTTTTTTTTGGGGGGGGGGGGGGGGGGGGGGGTTGCATTCGTGAATCGCAAAATAAATCGTATCGTGAATCCCCCTCAACAACAACAAAAAAAAAAAAAACCCAAGTCCATGCGGGCACTAGAATCTGAACGTCTCTTCCAGTTACAACCCCGACCGGGGCCTCAGTTATATTTTGGGGCTCTAGAACCTTGGTAGGCACATAGCCTACAAGCTACTTTAGTTATATCTGACACTGATGAAGTACCTAGCTTCGTGGGGAGGGGTGGGGGGAGAGACTGAGAAGAAAAAAACTTAAAGCATTGCGGAAAACAGTTTAAGACATTCAACAACACAAAACAGTTTCGGATGTTTATGGATTTTGATAGTCCTACCAGCATTTTTCGTCAGCGTGGCTTCGTTCAGTGTTGCGGTGAGGTCGTTGGGTTCTCCGTCTGTCAGCAAAATGACGCGCTGGTCCGCAAGACTGGGATTCCCTTCTGATGTCAACAGATTGCGTGCAGCCTGCAGCGCCAAGTCCGTACGCGTCACAGCAAACTCAGCCGTCCTGTTGTTGATTGAATCCACCGTGTTCTAAAATGTGAAGGAGAAATGAATTCAGAGCGAAAAAGAACTATAATAATATACCGACGAACAAAAGAAATGAGACAATTTTGGAATCATCGGAAACACTTTAGCCGATGACTCCAAAACTATTGTCGCATTACACTAAAGTGTTTCCGATGATTCCAAAATTGTCGCATTTCTAAAGAAATGAGAAATACGACAATTTTGGAATCATCCGATGATTCCAAAATTGTGGCATTTCTTTTGCTCGTCAGTATATACCACTTCAACTCAGACTGCGTCATATTTTTCCTTGTGTGTGTCCAAGCCAACATCTGCGTTGCGTTTTCATTGACTTTTATATAATTGTGGCACACAATGCACAGCTGTAACTGCAAAAATCTGTGCTAACATATCTACGCATAGCAAATGTACAATGGCGTAAATAGCAACGTAACCTTCTACAGTGGCCCAGAAGTCGAAGAGGGAGCTTTTTTCCCCAAACATCACTCATGATTAGAGGTATTCCGACTAAATGTGTTTACTATGAGCTTAGTATTTTCACAATTTATTTTTATTTATTCAGTTTTAAATAGATTTTGTTTGTTTGTTTGTTGAGAAAGCAGCAAAATATTCCCTGCGTGTGGCATTCTCTTTTCCCGCACTCTCTTGGCTTGACTTCGCGAACGAAGATTTTATAGGAGTTGCCCACGACGTCTGCAGGCTTGTTCGTGGCTGCGGAGGCCAATCCGAGACAGGCAGGTTCGACCGCAGTGGCTGCAGGGGAAGGTATGGCCAGGGTTCTGAGCTGCGGCATCTCTGTTTTTTCTCCTGAGCCGCTTGTCCTTAAGGCTAGCTCTGTGAGAGTCCTCAAAGGAGACAGCTGCCTTGTAAATGGTGGAGCGCCAGGTGTCACGGTCCGCAGCAAGCGAAGACCACTGGTGGTGGTCGATTTGGCAGGCACTAAGTGACTTCTTGAGACAGTCTTTGTATCTCTTCTTTGGTGCCCCTCTGTCACGGTGTCCAGTAGCAAGCTCGCCGAACAGGGTGATCTTTGGTAGGCGATGATCCTCCATCCTGGAGACATGCCCCGCCCAGCGGAGCTGTGTCCGCAGCAGCAAAGCCTCGATGCTCACAGTTTCAGCCCGTTCAAGGACCTCGACGTTGGTGACATAGTCACTCCAGTGAATGCCCAGGATGGTACGCAGGCAGCGCTGGTGGAAGCGTTCGAGGAGTCGTAGTTGGCTGCGGTAGAGGGCCCAGGACTCGGAACCATACAGCAGGGTGGTGAGGACCACAGCTCTGTACACGCTGATCTTGGTGCCTATTTTCAGCTGCTGATTGTGCCACACCCGCTTGAAAAGTCGCCCGAAAGCGCTGTTCGCTTTTGCCAGCCTGCTGTCAAGCTCCTTGTCCAGCTTGGCGTCCGACGTGATAATGCAGCCAAGGTAAGTAAACTGGTGAACTGACTTTAGTTCAGACTCGCCGATGGTGATGTGAGGAGGGCGGTACACTGTCTTGGGTGCCGGCTGATGGAGGACCTCTGTCTTTTTAAGACTGACCTCGAGTCCAAAGAGCTGGGCAGCATCTGCGAAGCAAGACGTGATGCGCTGCAGGGCTCTCTCTGTGTGTGCAACGAGGGCAGCATCATCAGCAAAAAGCAGCTCGCGAATCAGTTGGTCTAGGGTTTTCGTGTGGGCCTGCAGTCGTCTGAGGTTAAACAGGCTGCCATCGAGACGATACCTGATGTACACTGCATCGTCATCATCGAGGTCCACTGTGGCCTGCTTCAACATCATGCTAAAAAAGATGGTGAAGAGGGTCGGTGCCAGCACGCAGCCCTGCTTTACACCGTTGAGAATAGGGAATGGTTCTGAGAGGTCATTGTTGAGTCTGACCTGGCCTTGCTGGTCCTCGTGTAGCTGGACAATCATGTTGAGGAACTTTGGGGGACAGCCAAGTCGCTCCAGGATCTGCCACATGCCTTGCCTGCTCACAGTGTCGAACGCTTTTGTTAGGTCGACAAACGTTACGTACAGCCCTTTGTTCTGCTCGCGGCACTTCTCCTGTAGCTGTCTCAGCACGAAGACCATATCGGTGGTGCTCCTGTTTGCTCTGAAGCCACACTGGCCCTCTGGGAGTTGGTCTTCAGCGATGGCAGGTACCAGCCGATTCAGGAGCAGCCTTGCAAGGATTTTCCCAGCAATGGACAGCAGGGTAATTCCCCGGTAGTTGGAACAGTCAGACTTCTCGCCTTTGTTCTTGTACAGGGTGATAACGACTGCATCACGGAGATCTTTTGGTAGTGTTCCTTCCTCCCAGCAGCAGAGAAAGAGGTCATGGAGCTTGTTGTGCAGTGCTGTGCCTCCATGTTTCCAGATCTCTGGCGGTATTCCATCAATGCCTGCTGCTTTGCCACTCTTGAGCTGATGGATGGCTTTGAGGGTCTCTTCAGCGGTGGGCGGTTCGTCCAATTCAACCTTTACTGGGAGGTGTGGGATTTGTAGGACGACTGCTTCTTGAACAGTGCGCTCAGCGCTGAAGAGGCTCTGAAAGTATTCCGACCAGCGGTTCAAGATGGAGGTATTATCTGTGAGGAGTGCCTGGCCGTTCGCGCTTCGCAGGGGACTTTGTACCAGGTGCCTGGGGCCATACACTGCTTTCAGTGCTTCGTAGAAACCCCTGTAGTCACCATTGTCAGCGCAAAGCTGGGTCCTCTGTGCAAGTCTGGTCCACCACTCATTCTGGAGATCTCTGAGCTTGCGCTGGAGACTGCTGCAGACGAGGCGGAAGGCAGACTTCTTCACAGGGCAGGAAGGCTGGGCTAGGTGAGCCTGATGGGCGGCTCTTTTTTTTGCTAGGTGTTCCTGGATCTCTACATCGTTTTCGTCAAACCAGTCTTTGTTCTTCTTTCTGGCGAAACCCAAGACTTCTGCAGAGGATTTTGCAATAGCAGTTTTTAGTTGTTCCCAAAGTGTTTCAGGGGAGGAGTCTACTGGGTCCGCTGTGTCTTTGAGCCTGCGCTGTAAATCTGTCTGAAAGGCAGCTTTCACATCATCACGCTGAAGGCTGGCAACATCAAGCTTTTTCTTGGGGGGCCCCCATTTCTTGGGTTTCCCGCACTACCTTTGGCCTAATGACCTGCGTGCGACCTGTAACGTATATTTACAACACGGGGAAATCCCATAGCATTCTGGCCAATTCCGAGTGGAATGGTGCAATAGGGTCATGTGAATTACAGTTTCGCAGACCGTCTGTCCAGAGGGCGGATGGCGGCCGGGGAGATTAAATCAAGTGGCACACAATGCACAGCTGTAACTGCAAAAATCTGTGCTAACATATCTACGCATAGCAAATGTACAATGGCGTAAATAGCAACGTAACCTTCTACAGTGGCCCAGAAGTCGAAGAGGGAGAAGGTCTCTGCCGGCCCAGTGGCAGATCAGTTACCTCCGGGGGAAGGGTAGCAGAGGGGGGGGGGGGGAGGAGGGTCCAACATTTATGTTTGTGAGCTCAGTTCAACTTCAGTGAAGCAAAAGGCGTCCCGACGCCAGACCTTGCTTCAGTCCCAGTGGTCGAGAAATCAAAAAGCGGGAAGGGGAATGTTTGTGTGTGTGTGTGTGTGTAGGGGGGGAGGGGTGAGGGGGGGGGGGGCGGGAGGGAAGGGGCGCGCCAAGCACGTGTGAGCGGAACCTCTTGCGCCTTTTCACCACCCGTCGAAATATCCAAACTATAAACAAGATGGGATGAACCATAACCCACAAAGTCCCTTCTATATGAGAGCTGTCTTCGCTGTCAAGGGTCTCCTCTACCTTTTGTCTTTGATCTGATTCTGATGATGAAATATCTCCGAGGCCTTCTGAAAGAGCCTCGCAGATGTGCCAATGCGTCATAGTGAACTCTAGAAGGGGCGCGCGCAGTGCATACGCGGCATCACTGGTTTGTCAAACGTCATTTGTCATGATGCATTTTTCGTTTTTTTTTTACGTAGTTTTATATTTAATGTGATATGAGATTCACTTTCGCTTCAAGACTTGGGGAAATGGTGACAAAACTAGAATTTAACGGTACAATTTCAGTCTTGCTATAATTTGTGTGAAATTACATGTAGGTTGATTTTACCTAGCTACATGCTATACTAAGTACACCTGCATGCTCTTCTGAAAGCGCGTCGACGTGTGTGCATGCTTGTGCGTTCGTGCATGCGCGCGCTGCAAACATCATCAAGAGGCATAGATGTTCATGCGCCCTCAGGGCACTTGAGGATCTATGCCTCTTGGAGATGCGCGCATATGTGTCATTGGTTTGTCAAACGTCATTTGTCATGAGGTTGTGGTTTTTTTGTTTTTACGTAATTTTATATTTAACGTGATATGAGTTTCGCTTCCACTTAACCCATATCATACTGGGGCTAAATGCTTCAAATTTGTACACTGCCAAATGCAAGATACATTATAGTACTTTCAGATGAGGGCATAGACCAATGGCTTTAGTTCAAGGGTAGTGCCAGAATAGCTTGGCGCCTAGAGGCGCCAAGCTATTCTGACACTACCCTTGAACTATTTGAGTCAAACTTATTTAACACACAGGTGTATTCCGAATGATAAGGGTTAAAGACTTGCGAAAATGGCGACAAAACTAGAATTTCACGGTACAATTTCAGTCTTGCTATAATTTGTGTAAAATCAGGTTGACTTTACCTAGCTACATGCTATACTAAGTACACCTGCATGCTCTTCTGAAAGCGCGTCGATGTGTGTGTATGCGTGTGCGTGAGTGCATGGGCGGCGTGCTCCAAACATCCTCAAGGGGCATATATGTTCATGCGCCCTCCGGGCACATGAGGATCTATGCCTCTTGGAGATGCGCGCATATGTGTGAGAAAGAGCGCGCGCGCGAGAGAGAGAGAAAGAAAGAGAGAGAGAGAGAGAGAAGTACGTCATATTTAGAGTATCAGTGTCTGCGTGGTGACGGAGTTGCTTCTTTTACGTCCCCGGCACTGTCTGACTTTCTCTAGAAGTGAAGGTTTTTTACTGTTTTAATTATTTTCTGAAAAGAATTAATTTTTACTAAAGAGGTTGAAAGGATACAAACGGCTGGCTAACGAACTCTTCTAATGTCTTTTTCCAAACTAGCTATATGCAAAAGTTCAAGTAAATATGACAAAAATTACGGACTCTAATCTGGGTCAACCGACTACCTATAAACGGTTGTTTATTACTTAAATGAGACATTCAATTATAATATGCTCGGAGGCTCTCTTAGCCACCCACTTAAGAAAGTATTTCGCCAAGTTTCAAGCTTGTGTGTACAGAAATATCGGAGATTCTCTTGTTTACATACATACGCACACACATATGTACATGCATACATACATACGCACATATGGCGCTTCGCGCCAAATGTACGTTCAGCAGCGAGGTTAGCGTAACTGGGGGATTGGGGGGGGGGGATGTCTGGAACCAACCCCCCGACCCCCCCTCCTGATCCGACCTAACGGTTTGTTGGGGAGGGCTGGGGAGGGGATCCTACCCTTTAACTCATTCGAAACGTGCCGCCTCCGGATACGCGGGTTATGCCGCGTATCCAGAGGCGGCACGTCTCGAATGAGTTAAAGTATAATTTTTTTTTACTGCTGTGGACAAGTGAACACTGACGATCCATTTGCAAGAGACACAGATCCTCGTGAGCCCCCGCAGTTGCGGGAACTCACGAGGATCTATGTATCTTGCTGAGATCAGGTCGTGTCCACGTTCCCTGGACGGTTGTGGCTTTTGGTTGTCTCAGAAGGAAAATACGGAGGCATATTGCTGGTACATAGTCCAGGAGTTGCAAAAGTCATTACCGTGAGGTCTGCCTGGTTGAAACTCAGTCCAGACAGAACACGGGACGTGCGACTGAAAGCGACGATTCCGAGCTGGCAGCGATCGTAGTTTGCACCGGTCACAGCGTTGGTCAGCCACTGTAGGTCGTTCGGGTTGTAGTTGTAAGTCAGGTGGCTAAACACTCTCCTGCTCTCAGAATCGTCCACAATGAGCACCAATTCGATTGGTTCAAACGCCCCTGTCACGTGCATGCAAATAATTGAACTGATAGATGTAATACGTATGATTGGCCCGGTCCAGTCAAGAGAACGAGGGCCGAATTTAAAGTAACTGGCTCTACTTAAGTATGAAGCGCCAGCAATAACTACAATCAGTTTTGCTTCCACGGTTGTTGATATCTCGTTCGAGCAAATTGTTTGTGTGAATGATACGAACAGAATATGAATGAATCAAGTCAATGAAATATCATATGCAAATACGACAAAAACATAATGCCTGCTCTAGTAGCAAGTGTCGTAAAGAGGAATGGATTAGTTCATATATAAACCATGAGGCAATAAAACCGCGAATGTTTCACCGTACCGTTTTTCTTCGTAAATATGCTTTGTTCCGGGTTATTTTGACGTCATTTCAGTGTGAGAGAATGTTATGAGGAGTGTATTATATCTCGCGTAAATGGAATGTTTAGTCTTCAGAACTTCTCCCATCGATGACTTATGACGTCATGAGTGACCCTACCATCATGGGATATTGAAAGTGAAATTGGAGCACCTACAGAGGACACAGCCGAAAAATAACCAGAGTGCAGTGAAAGAAAATCCGGCCTGTCAGTTTGGTCTTGACCTACTTTTCCTTTGTCAAATGCATCAAATAATCAGCTTGACCTACAGACATGACAATCAAAAAAGAATTTACTCAGTAACACACACGGTAATACAAGCACTGGATGTGCTCATAGTCAGACGAAATCTACTGACGCGCTAAGTCGACACTGATAATGCCGTCGACTGCCGTTCATGTGTTTTGTCTGAACATCACAATCAGCCGCAAAATGAATGTTTTGTTTTGGACTGGGTAAATAAATTATATTGAACAACAGTTTGCTTGATATAGTGCCGATAACCGACAGATGTGATTATTTGACCCTCGTCTTCCGACTCAGACATTTTGATTCCGATTTCGGGTGTCGTAATCACATCTGCCTGTTATATATCGTAGACACACACACACACAACAAAACAATTTACTACTTTTCAGGTGTTTTCACTTACGTTATTGCAAAAGATGAATCGGTTGTATCCATTTTGTTGTACTGTCACCGCTCGGCGAAAAAGACGCGTGATAACTGAACGCGTCTTTTCCGCCGTATCAGTATCGTCGGTACCAGTCAAGGGGTTAAAAAAGGATATTACAACAGGAATGGACAGAGCTATTGATAACAGTGGAATAGGAGCCGTTTGGAGCGGGAGTGCTCTGGGACACCCTCCCCCCCCCCTCCCCCCTCCCTCCTCCCCCCCCCCCCCCTCTTTCTCCATTTTCCGGGGATTACCGTCTGTAGCTTGAGTTGTGGTGGTCATAGCTGGTGTGGTGGTGGTCCTTATCTGCTTGATGTAGTAGTTCTGAACTGAAAAGAATAGATGGGATGGGATTGGATCGGGATGGCATGGCATGGCATGGGATGATGGGATGAGATCAATTGCATAACTCAATAAACCCAGAGGTCGAAATTTCAAAATTAATAAGTTGTCCAATGAATGTTGTATATGTTTTACAGTTCAGAAGATAGACTGACCTTGGACAGTTCAAGGGTGGTGTCAGAACAGCTTTGGCGCCCACATCACCCATTAAATCCAGGTCGAAATTTCAAAATGTATATTGAAGGCTATACATTTCAGTTCAGGAGATTGGCTATGACAGCGTAAGGGTGATGCCATAACAGCTTGGCGCCTATGGGCGCCAAGCTGTTCTGGAACCACCCTTGACTGAGCTGCCATGGTCAAATTTACCTCACGTTATAGTGATGTGATATTGTATCAATGCTGAAAGCCACCGGACCGGTGGTAATGCGTACACTAGTATGATACTGCTTACAGTACCGGTGGCTGCATGCTGAAACGGGTCAACGCTGTTGACGTAAATGGAGCCAGCGCGTGTTTAGCAAGAAGCACAGACTCATGAGCCCCTGCAACGTCCATGGGCTCATGAGACTCTATGCCTCTTGCATGTGATTCGGGCGGGTGGATCTTACGTTCTTCCACTATTTCAAGTTACCGCCAGAAACAACGCAAAGAAAATACTGTACTGTTACACACACATTGGCATATAATATAGCGACCCATCTTGTCATAAAGGGGATCATCACTCTTTCGACGAGTAGGAGTGATGACCTTGTTCTAACAGGATGACGCCTGACCCGGATATCTTTCATGCAGTTCGGCAGAAAAGGGGTTAACAAGTACTTAACTCATCAAACTTCAGCCCGACGCACGTCAGTATTTCCCAAATTTGGGAGGCGTCATCTAAAGACTATGCACCTGTTGCAGGAGATGGATCGACCATGATAATTCAAGAGTAGTACCAGATTAATCACCATACGCTTGAGGGCAACCCCATTTAATATCACCATTGTACAAGTTTACGCTCTAACAAGAGACTATGGTGGTGATGAAATAGGAGACTTTCTATGACCAACTGCAAGAAGTCTTGGATCAGACCCCCAAGAAAGACATTCTTGTGGTGCAGGGAGACTGGAATGCCAAAACAGGAGAGGATGCTGTTATGAACTGGAAAGGCACATGCGGACGCTACTGCAATGCAGAGACCAACGACAGAGGCTTAAGGCTCCTGGAATTTGCCAGCTCAAATGATCTAAAGCTGATGAACACGTTTGGCCCACACAAAGCATCCAGAAGGTGGACATGGCACAGCCCGAACGGAGAGCACCATAACCAAATTGACTACATCATGGTGAAGAGACGCTTCCAAACAAGTGTGAACATTGCCAAGACAAGAAGTTTTCCAGGAGCAGACATTGGAAGCGACCACGACTTAGTGATGATAACCTTCCGACTCCGCTTAAAGAAGGTCAACAAGCAGGGTCCCACCAGAATAAAGTTTGACCTCGAGAAGCTGAAAGACCCAGAGGTAGCGGAAGCCTTCCAGACAAAGATAGGCGGAAAATTCGCGCCACTACTACTTCTAGGTGCAGAAGACACGGATGTGGACACATTGATCGACACATTTAACACTGCTGTAACCCAAACAGCCAGTGAGATCCTTGGCAAACACCGACAAGCAAAGAAATCTTGGGTTACAGCTGACATCTTTGCTCTATGTGACAAGCGTCGAGAATTAAAGAAAAAGAAACCAGAGGTGGAAGGAGCTAAACAATACATGGAAATTAACCAGGATATCAAGAAAGGCATAAAAAAAGGCAAAGAATAAGTGGATTGAAGATCAGTGTAAACATGTAGAAGAAAATCTGAACAAAAATAATAGCAAAAAAAAAAGCATACCAGCTGGTGAAAGACCTGACCAGTGTAAAACAAGGACGCTCCTCGATCATTCAAGATAGTGAAGGGAACTCTCTTACGGAAGACCAAGACATACTGAAGAGATGGACAGAGTACTGCTCAGATTTGTACAACCACCGAGCTACAAGGGACCCAGGCATACTTGTCAACCCACCCGTGACCAACAATGGCAACTATCCCATCCTCCGAGAAGACTGAAGTAGAGGCTGCAGTGAAGTCGCTGAAAAAAGGGAAGGCAGCAGGAGCAGACAACATCCCTGCAGAGCTAGTCCAAGAAGAGGGAGGAGACATGATAAGCGCCTTACTAACAATCTGCAATAAGATCTGGAAGTCAGGGGATTGGCCCACACCATGGACCCAATCCCTCGCGCTGGGACCATATGGCGTTGAGGCGCGTCCCCTGGGTGTTTTGGATAGGGGATCCCTCGCGAGAGGGGTGCACCGAATGAAATAAGGTGCCGTGAACCAACATGGTCTAAGGGAAGGTGACCCCGACAGAAAACCCCTGGTCCTCCTAGTAAGGGGATTGGGCGTGGGGGTAGCTTCCCCACCGTGCAAATAAGGAAATAGCTACAAAAACGCCGACGAAAAGACAAACAGCAATGCCTTTCCTGGAGGAGGAAGGTTCTTCTACCAGAAGATTTATGACGTCCTGTGGTGAAAGCCGGAAGTCTTCGGAAGCCACAGGACCGAGCCGCCTCTCTCTATCCAGGGACACAACCATGGGCACATGGAATGTCAAGACCATGTACCAGAGCGGCAAGGCCGCCCAGATAGCAGCGGAAATGCAAAAGTACAACCTTTCCCTGCTAGGTATCAGTGAAGCCAGATGGACGCAGTCTGGCCAGAAAAGGCTGTTAAGTGGGGAGATGATTCTGTATTCAGATCATGAAGAGGAGAATGCCCCCCATACAGAAGGAGTAGCATTCATGCTGTCACCAGTGGCACAGAGAGCGCTGATGGGCTGGGAACCTCTTGGGCCAAGAATTATCACAGCAGCCTTTAGAACCAAGAACATGATCAAGCTGATCAGTGTTATGCGCCCACTAATGACAGTGACGAGGAAGAGAAACAAGAGTTCTACGACCGACTCCAGAGTGCTGTGGACAAATGTGCAGAGCGAGACATCACCATCGTCATGGGCGATTTTAATGCCGAAATAGGGGAGGACAACACCGGATACGAAGAAGTGATGGGGAGACAGGGACTAGGGGAGATGAGTGAGAACGGGGAGAGGTTTATAGACTTTTGTGCTCTAAACAGACTTGTCGTTGGAGGCAGCATCTTCCCACACAAAAGAATACACAAAGCAACTTGGGTCTCACCTGACCATACTACAGAGAACTAAATAGACCATATCTGCATTAGCAAGAAATTTAGAAGATCCCTTCAAGATGTTCGAGTGAGGAGGGGAGCAGATGTCGCCTCAGACCACCATCTGCTTACCTTAAGAATAAAGCTCAAGTTAAAGAAAAGCCGCACAGAGACACCAAGAAGACAGCGCTATAATGTGGGCCTCCTGAGAGAAACTGGAGTGAGAGAAGAGTTCAAACTGGTGCTGTCCAACCAGTTTCAAGCGCTACAGGAGCTAGTAAATGAAGAGGAGGCGGTCACCACAGAGCAGCAGTGGACGCGCTGAACTCAACCTGCAAAGACACTGTAGGGTTCAGGAAACACCATCACAAGGACTGGCTGTCGGCACAGAGCTGGAAGAAGATAGAAGTGAGGAAGCAGAAGAAAGCAGTTGTCAACAACAGTCGCACGAGAGCAGCCAAAGCAAGAGCACAGGAGTAATACTCGGAAGCCAACCGCGAGGTGAAGAGGAGTATCAGGGCAGACAAGAGGGCCTACACAGACAGCCTGGCAGCAGAGGCAGAAAAGGCAGTAGGCAGCGGCAACATGAAACAGCTCTACGACATTACCAGAAGATTGTCGGGTAAGTATGGCCATACAGAAAGACCAGTAAAGGACAAAGAAGGCAAGCCTATTGCAGACAGAGCAGACCAACTCGACAGATGGGCCGAGTATTTTGAAGAGTTACTGAACAGACCCAGCCCACCCGACCCCCCTGACATCCAGCCAGCAGAGACTGACCAACCCATCAGCTGTGACAGACCCAGCCGGGAAGAGATCAGAAGAGCAGTGGCATTTTTGAAGAACGGCAAAGCAGCAGGGCCAGATGGCATCCCAGCGGAGTATCTGAAAGCAGACCTAGAGACAACAGTGGAGATGTTGTACCCACTGTTTGGAAAGATCTGGGAAGGGGAGGTGATGCCGGCTGACTGGAAGGAGGGGTACCTAATCAAGCTTCCCAAGAAAGGCGACCTCAGCAAGTGTTCCAACTACAGAGGAATCACCTTGCTGTCAGTACCTGGAAAGGTCTTCAACAGGATCATCCTGGACAAAATGAAGAGCTCCCCAGCTGAGAGACCAGCAAGCAGGATTCAGGAAAAAACGATCATGTACAGACCAGATCGCCACTCTCCACATCATCGTGGAACAGTCTCTGGGGTACAGTCTCCGCTGTACGTCAACTTTGTGGATTACGAGAAAGCATTTGACAGTGTTGACCGAGAGACTCTGTGGAAAATCCTACAACACTATGGCGTACCCACAAAGCTTGTCCACCTGATCAAGAGCAGCTACGATGGCTGACATGTCGCGTGATCCACGAAGGGCAGTTCACCAGGGAGCTCCAGGTCAGAACCGGTGTCAGGCAGGGGTGTTTGCTGTCTCCGTTCCTCTTCTTACTGGCCATAGACTGGGTCATGAAGAGGACCACAGAGCACAGACGAAGTGGAATAGTGATCACTGTGGACACAGCTTGACGACCTCGATTTTGCAGACGACTTGGCTTTACTGTCCCACACTTATCAACAAATGCAGGACAAGACCACGAGGCTTGCTGACATCTCGTCCCAAGTGGGCCTCACCATCCACAAACAGAAAACAAAGACAATGAGGCTGAATGCAACCAGGGAAGAACCAGTCTTGCTTGCTGGCATTTTCAACTCCAACGTAAAGCAGTTCTCCTATATGGAGCAGAGACTTGGAGGTTGACAAAAACCACAGTCAACAGAGTACAGATCTTCATAAACAGTTGCCTTAGAAGAATTTTGAAAATCCACTGGCCAGAGAAGATCAACAACGTCAGACTCTGGGAGAGAACAGAGAAGATAACAGCAGAGAATGAAATTGGGCGAAGAAGATGGAGATGGATTGTCAACAGTCTGAGAAAGCCAGCTTACAGTATCACTAGGCAGGCATTGTCATGGAACCCCCAGGGAAAGAGGAAAAGAGGCAGGCCGAAAAACACCTGGCGTCGAGACCTCCAAGCAGACATCAAGAGACTGGGAACCACCTGGAGTAAAATCGAAGGAGAAGCACAGGACAGGAGTCGCTGGAGGTCTCTCGTCGACGGCCTATACCCTGGGAGGGGTGACAGGCGTAAGTAAGTAAGTATGGATCCAATCACGTATAATAACTCTCCCCAAAAAAGGCAACTTACATCAATGCCAGAATTATTGCACGATCAGTCTTATATGCCACCCAAGCAAAGTCATGTTAAAGATCCTACTGAACAGGCTGATACCACAGGCAGAGGAAATCATAGCTGAGGAACAGGCAGGCTTCAGACCAGGGCGCAGCACAACTGAGCAGATCTTCAACCTGAGAGTTCTATGTGAGAGGTACCTTCAGCACCAGCAAGACCTCTATCATGTCTTTGTGGATTTTAAGAAAGCGTTTGACAGGGTGTGGCATGCAGCCCTATGGTCCACCATGAAGCTATACAACTTCAATGCCAACCTGATCAAAGTCATAGCAAACCTTTACAACAAGGCCACTAGCGCAGTCTGCTTCAACGGCAAAATAGGAAACTGGTTTAGGACTACAGTCGGAGTCAGACAAGGCTGCTTGCTCTCACCTACTCTTTTCAACATCTTCCTGGAAAAAATCATGACAGACGCTCTGAAAGATCATAAAGGAACTGTCAGTATTGGAGGCAGAACAATCACAAACGCGCTTTGCGGACGACATTGATGGCCTTGCAGGAACAGAGAAGGAGCTAGCTCAGCTGGTGGAAAAGCTGGACAGTACAGCCATTGAGTATGGGATGGAAATCAGTGCAGAGAAGACCAAACTGATGACAAATAACACCAGTGGCATTGGTACTGACGTCATGATTGGAAGCCAAAACTGGAAACAGTTAATAAATTCAAATACTTAGGAGCCATTGTGACAGATAATGGATCAAAACCAGAAATACTGTCCAGGATTGTGCAGACAACAACAGCACTGACAAGATTGAAGACCATATGGAAGGACAGAAACATCACGCTCTGCTCCAAGCTCAGACTGATGCGCTCCTTAGTCATTTCAGTGCTCTTGTATACCTGTGAGTCATGGACCCTCACAGCAGACCTTGAAAGGAGGATACAAGCCACTGAAATGAGATGTTTTTGAAGGCTGCTTGACATTTCATACAGAGATCACATCACGAACGAGGAAGTGGAAAGCAGAATCAGGCAAGCCATCGGGCCCTATGAAGACCTATTAGCCATTATGAAAAAACGCAAACTGAAGTGGTATGGGCATGTCACGCGTTCAGCAGGGCTTGCCAAAACAATCCTGCAAGGCACTGTGCAAGGAGGACGAAGGAGAGGAAAACAGAGGAAAAGATGGAAGGACAATATCTCAGAGTGGACAGGACTGAGGCTGGGCGATACGCTAAGAATGGCAGAAAACATAGAGGAATGGAGGGAGCTGGTTGCCAAGTCATCAGTGGTGCCGGACCCTTGTAGGCCTGAGGGAGGTCAAAGGAACCATTGTATTCCGAAGGCCGAAGGCCTGAGGGGTACAATTGTTCCTTTGACCTCCCGAAGGCCTACAAGTGTCCGTGCAGCAAGCCCCTGCTACCAATAACGTATTTGTTTTCATTCCTCCACTATTTTCGTAAATTAATCGTAAATAAAGAAATCAAGAAGACATCTTCCGACCTGGATCACGCCAGACATGACTGACGTCAAAGGAATATACATTTATACATAATAGACTGATGACGTAAGTTAAAATATTTCATGACGCTGCCGTCTCCAGTACTGAGTGTGCTTGTTGTTTCCAACAAACACTATGCAACTTTTTACTTTAGAACATATTGGTGACCTTTTATAGAACAAAACTCGCATCCAAGATGCGTCACAAAGAGGGCTACAAGAAGTCCGTCATTTGTCGCTACAAGGGTTTTGTATCACGGTCACATGGTACGTTTGCGCTAAAGGGACTGGTCGTATGACGTAGGGATGAAAACAAAAGTTACTTGTATTGCAAGTTGTATATTATAAGTTGTGCAGCAAGCCCCTGCTACCAATAACGTATTTGTTTTCATTCCTCCAATTTTTCGTGAAATAAATCAAGAAGAAATCTTCCGACCTGGATCACGCCAGACATGAATGAAGACAAAGAAATAAACATTTATACGTAATAGATTTATGACGTAATTTAAAATCTTTTTTATGACGTTGCCGTCTCCAGTAGTGTGCCTGTTGGTTCAAACAACACTAAGTATCTTTGTACTTTAGAACGTAATGGTAATCTTTTATAGAACAACACTGGCATCCAAGAAGCGTCAGAAAGAGGGCTACAAAAAGTCGGCCATTAGTTGCTACATTATAAGTTATTGGTCGCAGGGGTTTGCTACACGGACCCTTGTAGGCCTGAAGGAGGTCAAAGGAACCATTGTACCCAAAAGGCCGAAGGCCTGAGGATACAATGGTTCCTTTGACCGCCCGAAGGCCTACAAGGGTCCGTGCAGCAAGCCCCTGCTACTAATAACGTATTTGTTTTCATTCCTCAACAACTTTCGTTAAAGAAATCAAGAATAAATCTTCCGATCTGGATCACGCCAGACATGACTGACGTCAAAGAAATATACATTTATACATAATAGACTTGTGACGTAATTAAAAATATTTCATGACGTTGCCATCTCCAGTAGTGTGCTTGTTGTTTCGAACAACACTAGCAACTTTTTACTTTAGAACGTTTTGGTGAGCTTTTATAGAACAAAACTCGCATCCAAGATGCGCGGTCACAAAGAGGGCTACAAAAAGTCCGCCATTTTTCGATACAAGGGTTTTTGTAGCTCGGTCACGTGGTACAGTTTGCGCTAAAGGGATTGTTAATGTGACGTAGGGATGAAAACAATATACGTTATTAGTCGCAGGGGTTTGCTACGCGGACCCTTGTGGGCCTGAGGGAGGTCAAAGGAACCACTGTACCCCAAAGGCCGAAGGCCTGAGGGGTACAATGGTTCCTTTGACTCCCGAAGGCCTTTAAGGGTCCGTGCAGCAAGACCCTGCTACCAATAACGTATTTGTTTTCATTACTCCAATGTTTTTGTAAAAGAAATAAAGAATAAACCTTCCGACCTGGATCACGCCAGACATGACTGACGTCAAAGGAATATATATTTATACATAACAGACTTATAACGTAATTTAAAATATTTCATAACTTTGCCGTCTCCAGTAATGAGTGTGCTCGTTGTTTCGAACAACACTAAGTAACGTTTTACTTTAGAACGTTTCGGTTATATTGTTTAGAACAAAACTCACATCCAAGATGCGTCACAAAGAGGGCTACAAGAAGTCCACCATTTGTCGCTACAAAGGTTTTTGCAGCCCAGAATACTTGGTTGTTTGTATATATATATATATATATATATATATATATATATATATATATATATATATATATATATATATATATATATATATATATATATATATATATATATATATATATATATATACTCACTCACACTGGATGTCTCCCTCGATTGGGTAGCGAATCGAGGGAGACAACCAGTGTGAAACTCACTTTGACAGATTTTGTAGATGACGGATTCGTAGATCTTGGGCAAATAGTACTCGCTGGTGACTGTGGTCACAAGATACGGGTTTTGAGCTATGTCCACAAGCTCTTTCGAGTTGAGGAAGACATCGTTGTAGCCCACCGGGATGAAGGTGATCCCCTCTGAAAAGGCGGCCTTGGCTGAGTATGACGTCAGCATGTACTGGTCTGAAAGCTGGAAATGTTGTCATAATGTTTTTTTTAAAACTCCAGACCAAAAAGGCGACTGCCAAGCGTGTGAAGCGCAGGAAAAATCCAATGAAGAAAAAAAAACCGCTTAGAAAAGACAGTTAATATGCAACTGTCTTGTAACTGTCTTTTCTAAACGTGCTTCTTTCTTATTAATATTTATATTATGATTTTTTTAAATCTAACACCATACTGGAAATACGCTGGCTTTTACTAGCCTTCTTTAGCGACTGTTGCCTATGTGACAATTTAATAAAATTTAGGATTTAAAAAAAAAAAATTCAAAATAGACCAAGTATACACTTAGCTACTTATCTTGTCACTTAGTTTCTTCACACTGAGTGACAATATATATATATATATATATATATATATATATATATATATATATATATATATATATATATATATATATATATATATATATATATATATATATATATATATATATATATATATATATATATATATATATATAACACAAAGGCGTCACCCAAAGCCAAAAAATGCACTCAATCAGAATAGCTCCAAATTCTGAGAATGCTCTTGCTGTGCTAACGCCATGGAATTCTAGGCTGGTAAGCTTGCATTATGTCATCAGCACATCAGCTGCCCTTTTTATGACTTCATCGCTCGTGAGATCTAGAAAGAAAGGGTAATGGGAGAAAAGGAATGACAGACCTTTTTTTTTTTTTTAGCCTTCCACTGAACACCTACTGCATATAGCAATAGGGACTGACTACCCCCAGGCGCCCCGCAATCCGCTGGAAAATATCCAGTCCTCCTCCAAGAAGGGAGGCTAGTGCATGAATATTCCCAAACAGATCTTGGACCTGCTGGATAGATTTTTGCTTTTGCCGCCAATGACCGGTTTCGCCCCAAAGGGGGGGGGGGGAGAGGGGGGCTCTTTAGGTAGGCATACGGCGTAACCTGAAATTGCAAACACAACGCATGTACTAGAAGCCGCCTCCAGACTTTCCTGGTAGCACCACTAGCACAGCGCGGATTGCATCCCTAAAGCTTTATGAGGTGTTGCAGTGGAAGAAGACAGGCTAATTTTGAAAAGGCAACACCTAGGCAATTTTGTGGTGCAATTATTCTTTACTTATAACAAAGGCGTCACCCAAAGCCAAAAAATGCACTCAATCAGATATAGCTCCAAGGGACGTAATTTTTCAATAAATTCTGAGAATGCTCTTGCTGTGCTAACGCCATGGAATTCCAGGCTGGTAAGCTTGCATTGTGTCATCAGGACATCAGCTGCCCTTTTTATGACTGCATCGCTCAGGAGATCTAGAAAGAAAGGGTAATGGGAGAAAAGGAATGACATACCTATTTTTTTTAGCCTTCCACTGAACACCTACTGCATATAGCAATAGGGACTACCCCCAGGCGCCCCGCAATCCGCTGGAGAATATCCAGTCCTCCCCCACCCCCCCCCCCCCCCCGAGAGGGGAGGCTAGTGCATGAATATTCCCAAACAGATCTTGGACCTGCTGGATAGATTTTTATTTTTGCTGCCTACGACCGGTTTCGCCCAAAGGGGGTGGGGGGGTGGGGGGCTCTTCAGGTAGGCATACGGCGTAACCTGAAATTGCAAACACAATGCATGTACTAGAAGCCACCTCCAGACTTTACTGGTAGCACCACTAGCACAGTGCGGATTGCATCCCTAAAGCTTTATGAGGTGTTGCAGTAGAAGAAGACAGACTAATTTTGAAAAGGCAACACCTAGGCAATTTTGTGGTGCAATTTTCTCCCATTACCCTTTCTTTCTAGATCTCATCAGCGATATATATATATATATATATATATATATATATATATATATATATATATATATATATATATATATATATATATATATATATATATATATATATATATATATATATATATATATATATTCATTAAATTGTGAGAATACTGTGCTAAAGCCATGGAATTCCAGGCTGGTGAGCTTGCATTGTGTCATCAGGACATCAGCTGCCCTTTTTATGACTGCATTGATCACAAGATCTTATAAGCCTTCCACTGAACACCTACCACATAGAGCAGTAGGGTCTACCCCCAGGCGCCCCGCCATCCGCTAGAGAATATCCAGTCCTCCCCCCCCCACCCTCCCCTCCCCCCCCCCCCCCCCCCGAGGTGGGATGCTAGAAAATATTCCCAGATATTGGACCTGCTGAGTAGATTTAAAGTTTTTGCCGCCTACGACCGGTTTTGCCCCAAGGGGGGCTTTTCAGATAGGCATACGGCGTAACCTGAAATGGCAAACACAACGCATGTACTAGAAGCGGCCTCCAGAATTTACTGGTAGCACCACTAGTACAGCGCGGATTGCATCCCTAAAAGCTTTATGAGGAGTTGCAGTGGAAGAAGACTAATTAATTTTGAAAAGGCAACACCTAGGCAATTTTGTGGTGCAATTATTCTTTATTTTTAACAAAGGCGTCGCCCAAAGCCCAAAAATGCACTCAATCAGATTAGCTCCAATATATATATGTATATATATTCAAGATTCAAAAACTTTATTGTCCAGATAAAAAGATTTTATATGGAAATTTTCCTTTGCAGCACTGGTGTAGGATAATTGAATAAAACAAGGAATCAAGTGACATAAATAATGATAATAATAATACGTATGCAACAAAAATACAAACATCACAATATCAAACATACACACACACCCTATCAGCAAACACACACGCTAAAAGAAGTGGGGGGGGGGGGGGGATTAAAACAAGGGGAGGAAATGGTATGGTGGTTCAGGCTTAGGCTGAATGCAGAATGAAGGGATGAAGAGGAGAATGGGCCATCATCACAGTTTTGAGTTTAGGATACTGATGGCGGTGGGAATGAAGGAGCGCTTGTACACGCTACGTTTTGCCAAAGGAGCACGCAGTCGTCTACCGGAGGGCAACATTTTGAATGCGTCATGAAGGGGGTGGGTGGGATCACGGATAATTTTGCCTGCTTTTCTCTTACAAAACAACTCGTAGAGTCCAGAAAGAGATCTTTGCTCATGGCCAACGATTTTGCCTGCCAGTTTGACGACACGTGTCAACTTTGCCTTTTTTCTTACAGTCAGGTTTCCAAACCATGCTATGACATTAAAAGTGAGAATGCTTTCAATTAAAGATCTGTACAATGTTTCTAAAATAACTGAATCAACGTCAAAGGACTTCAATTTCCTCAAAAGATACAATCTCTGATTTGCCTTTCTGCAAACACAGTCAACATGAAGACTAAAACTAACTTTTTTGTCCAGAACAGTGCCAAGGTACTTAAAAGAATCAACCTGTTTCACAGCTTCATGGTTTATCATAACTGGCTGCACCAGGGATGTGTCCCGCGCCCGACCCTCCTCAAAACAGATTTCCTTTGTTTTTTTAACATTTAATTCCAGAAAGCTTGAGCCAAACCAAAAAGTGAGAAATTTTATGAATTCAAAGTACTGAGAGTTTGAATGCTCGTCTTTAAGGCGTGCAACCAGAGCCATGTTGTCTGCAAATTTGATAAGGGTGAGATTATGAGTATTGCACGTTAATTCATTGGTGTAAATCGAGAAGAGTACAGGAGACAGGACACACCCCTGAGGCGCGCCAGTGTGGAGCTATATATATATATATATATATATATATATATATATATATATATATATATATATATATATATATATAGAGAGAGAGAGAGAGAGAGAGAGAGAGAGAGAGAGAGAGAGAGAGAGAGAGAGAGAGAGAGAGAGAGAGAGAGAGAGAGAGAGAGAGAGAGAGAGAGAGAGAGAGAGAGAGAGAGAGAGAGAGAGGAGCTAATCGAACCGCATACTTGTTTGTCTATTTTGGAAAAAAAAAGTATTTGAAATATTGATACATTTTGTTTTCTTTTCTACTGAATCGTCTTTCAACAACAACAATAATAATATACCATTCAGAGTGGACATCAGCATACTTGGCCTGCGATCAGTATGACAAATTTTTGCACATTGTGACAATTTAATTATATATATATATATTTTTTTTGAAACATTTTTTTTCAAAATAAACAAACAACCAAGTATACAATTAGCTACTTATCTCGTCACTTAGTTTCTTCACACTAAGTGACAATAAATAGCGAATTGTACACTTGTTTGTTTGTCTATTTTGAAAAAAAAGTAGAAATATTAATAGATTGTGTTGTCTTTTCTAAGCGTCTATCATTGACAACAACAACAATTAATAATAATATACCATTCAGTGTGGATATCAGCATACCTGGTCTGTGATCAGTATGACAAATTTGTGCACATTGATGCGTCCGTATTTCTGGAACGCCTCCCGTATGTACTCGATGGCGCGGTAGTGCGAGGCACCTGCAAGACGAAAATCAAAACTGAGGTGGAGGCGAGCTTCCCAATGCGCAAAAGGCCATCGGGCCGACGTCCGATGGCCTTTTGCGCGTTGGGTTTCGGCCCAATGAGGATCAGGTGGCGGCCACGATTGGTAGATCCTTCTCCTCAGAATCTTTCACCTTCTTTATCATTTTATCTTCTGTGGCACAGTGAAGAATTTCGGAATAATCTGCTACGTCTGGTGAACCCTACTAGGGTGGTCATTTAGAAGCATAAGGGAGAGTAAAATTGTGTAAGGACTCACGTGTTCTTTGGCAATGGTAGTTGAAGAGTAATTCCTCACTAGCTCGGCGCCTGGGGTGATAGTTCAAGAATGTCGTAGACGGTAGTGCCCGATTGATTTTCCAAGGATGATCCACATTAGTTTGGCGCCTGGGAACTTGAGGCGCCGAGTTAAATCTGGCACCACCCTTAAACTACCAAGGCCAAGCTTTTTCATTCTTAAGACATTCACCACTCAGTAGGCTGGGGACACTACAGAGGCGGGACAATGATCGCTTTCAAGTTGTTCCGCTGGGAAGACGCCAATCTAATCTGGCACGACCCTTGGCGGATTGTCGAGGTTGATTTAGTTCATCTCCCACAGCTGGCACCACAGTAGCAACGACGGCTGCAGTGTGCGGGCCAACTGCGAGGGTCGTGGACCCGAAGACTTTTGCGCACTGGGTAGGTGTAATTGTAATGGTTTTCTTCTTTTTTTTTTTTCTTTTTTTTTTAACACTTCCCTGAAATGTTTAGGCAACTTTAAATGGTTGTGCCGGTGTATATGCTAAATCATGTTTGTCTTGTTTGTGAAAGCGTTTTCTGCCTAACCTCTATAACCACCTGCTACAGTGCCCGTGGAGAGAAAAAAAAATGCCGCTTTCTTCCTCTTTCTCGCTCTCTCTCTTTCTTTTTTTTTTTTAGGGAGGGTGGGGGGGGGTGTTGTTTGTTTTTCGTCCAAAACATTACGCACCCCATCAACATCATCATTATTTTTATTTTTTTAGCCACTTCACTGTCGAGGACAAAAAATGAACACCACCCAACTGTAAAAGTTAGGCCTGCACATCCTCATCATCCTCCGCAGTTGCGTCACAGTCTTGCGGAAAACCACTTTGTTTCTGTGTTCAATTCGGCTGGAAATCTTTGGCGTTGAAGTTACAATAATTTAAAACACACACACACACAACACACACACACACACACACACACACACACACACACACACACCATCACACAGAAGGGGTGAGTTGTGCTCACGATCGACGTCACACAGTTGAAGAGCGGCTCCGCACATTTTTAGCATTTTGCAACATAATTACTTAATGAGTGACTTTAGAACAACGACAGGGTGATTCAGCTCATCATGCCAAGCAGTTCGGTATCTTTTCGTGCCATTTGCGGTACCTTTTACTGGACTTTTCAAAACTTCATGGCTCGCAAAGCACAGAGGAAGGCAGCCCTACGTTACCGCACTGTCAGTGTCAGCGGACCGGTGGCAGTCATTCTCGTGTTTTTGGTCGGCTTTCTGCTCCGGTGTGGCGATGTCGAAGCGAACCCAGGCCCACCGAAACGACAGACTCTTTTGACATGCCAGGGGAACCAAGACAACCAGTCGCCCGGGGGTGAGGCAAACGCAGTGTCTGAGCCGACCATTGCTGATGTGTTTAAAATGTTGAACGTGATGGACAAAAAGATGGACAGTATGAAAGCTACAATGCAGGAGCAGATGGACAAAATTCAGAGTGACTTTACTGCGGTGATGAAAGAAAACAGAGAGTTGAAGGAGAAAGTTACGCAGCTGGAGGATAAGCTGGATGATTTAGAGGGGCGGAGCAGACGCAATAATCTGATCTTTCACGGAATCCCCCACCCCCAGGGGCGCTCAGAGACTTGGGCGGACTGTGAAAAAGCTGTCAAGTCAATGTTGAAGGACGAGATGGGCATAGAGGAGGAGATCGAGGTGGAGCGTGCCCATCGTCTGAAGGGGGGCAAGGCGCCCCACCCCATCATCGTGTGCTTCAACAAGTACAAAGACAAGGAGCGGATCCTGTTTGAGCGAAGAACGCTGAAGGAGAACAGGTCCCGGGTCTACATCTCTGAGGACTTCACCCCTCGGGTGAGGGACGTGCGCCGCAAGCTACTACCCTTCCTCAAGGAGGCCAAGCAGGCGGGGAAGAAGGCCTTCCTCCGCTTCGACTCCCTCGTTGTTGAGGGAAAGACTGACCCACGCATACGACGCTGCTACCCAGAGGCCAGTGGAGCGCAGGGGGCAGAAATGAGGGGCAGGCCGGCATGTTGACCCAGCAACCAGGAGAAGACAGCCCGTCCCTCATTCAGACCCCCAGGGCCCCCACCATGTGTCTTCAAAGGACGACTTACCTGCACACACACACACTCAAGTGCCCATACTCAAACCCACACCCGCACACTGTGTTGATGAAAGTGGTAGTGATGAAAGTGGTAGCTCTGTGTTTCGCATCATGGCATGGAATATCCAAGGTCTTGTAAATAAGCTGAAAAGTGTTTCTTTTAGGCAGTTCTGTGAAAAGTGTCAAATTTTTGCATTTTCAGAGATCTGGTCGTGTAAGCAAAATGTTATAGAGGATACCTTTCCAGAGTATCAGGTGTTTTTTTCACCACGTACACAAAAGTTAAAAGGGGGCGTGGCCGTGTGTGTACATAAATCTATAGCCTGTCATGTGTTGCGTTTAATGCAGGCAGCTGAGGATATTGTGTTTCTAAAGATCGGTAAGTCTGTTTTGAACTCTGCATCTGATGTTCTGGCAGCATTTGTGTATGTGGCTCCAGAGCGTTCTGTTGTATATGGTGAAGATAACGTTGATGGTTTTGAAGTGTTAGAAAACTACATGTCTCAAGTGTTACGTGCTCACCCTGAGCTGCCTTGGCTATTATGTGGCGATTTTAACGCCCGCACTGCCGGGCTGTCTGATACTGATTTTATTGATGGCAATTCACACGTGCAGCCTCTACAGGAATTAACAGATCTGCTAGAGGATGTACCACAAAGTCCACGGAGGTCAAAAGATATTGGCGTAAACAGTTTTGGTCGGAAACTGATAGAACTATGTCAAGAGTACTGTTTGTTTATTGTCAATGGCAGAACGAAAGGTGACAGTGAGGGAGAAATTACGTGCGTGGCCAACAGAGGCAAAAGTGTGGTGGACTACTGTATTTGCTCTAAATCCGTGTTTGACCTAGTGACCGATATGTTTGTTGCAGACAGGTGCGAGTCAGACCATTTCCCCATTGTAACCACGTTTACTTCTATTCAGTCTGTTTATTCATGTGATGATGATGATTTAAATGATGATATAATACTAGAGGAAGGGGTTAAATTTGTTTGGAAAGAAAACTACGCTGAATCCTTTTGGGCATACATTGAAGATAATCAGGAGACTCAGTTTCAACACTTTTCGTCAGCGCTTGACTCGAGTGTAGAAGAAGGGTCGGCCTGTTTTGTAGCATTCATTCAGAAGGCGGCTGACAAAATGAGGTCAGGTAAGAAGATAGGTGAATCCCGTGCACAGCCGCCGTGGTGGGACTCGGACTGCGAGTTAGCAAAACAAAACAAGTACCTACAGTTGAAGCAGTTCAGACACACAAACACACATGACGACTTAGGGAAGTATCTTGACATGAAGAAAGAATTTAAGAAGTTGTGTAAAACAAAACAAGTAGAGTACAACGCACGGGTTTTGAATGAGCTCAACGATGCATGTAATGATGCAAACTCAAGAACATTTTGGCAAAAAATAAAGTCTCTGACTGGCGTTAAAAAGTTGTGTTCTGATGTCATTTCACCACGCGTGTGGTATGATTATTTTCGTAATTTGCTAAATGTGGATCAGAATGTTGATGATTCAGGTTTCAGCAGACAGGCCGAGGGTGTTTTGAATGACCATATATCTGATGATTGTGATGGTTGTCATAATGCAAAATTTGACGAGGAAATCACGCAGGATGAAATTCGCAGTGCTATTAATAACATGAAGAAAGGGAAAGCATCAGGCCCTGATGGCTTGCCCACTGACCTTTTTCATCATGCAGGTGAGATCCTTGTGAAATTTCTGCATCCTTTGTTTAATCGTGTGTTTCAAAGTGCGGAATACCCTGAAAGCTGGACCATGGCTGTGATATTTCCACTACACAAAAAGGGTAACCCTAGAAATGTTGACAACTACAGAGGAATTTCTCTTCTGAACGTTATCAGTAAGTTGTACAGTTTTGTCATTAACAACAGGTTGGTTCGTTTTTGTGAAGAGAATGATTGTATTCCTGAGGCCCAAGCTGGCTTCCGTAAAGGATACAGTACTATAGACAACATTTTTTGCTTACAGGCACTAGTGCAAAAGTATCTTAGCAAGCAGGGTGGCCGTTTTTACACCATGTACGTAGATTTTTGTAAAGCTTACGACAGTGTGCACAGGACAAAACTGTTGTATCTCTTGCTACGTAAAGGAGTTCATGGAAAGTTGCTTCAGACACTTGAGAGTATGTACAAACATGTAAAAGCTGCTGTAAGGGTTGGAACCAAAGTTACCGACTACTTTGATTGCATGTCAGGGGTGCGACAAGGTTGTGTGTTGAGCCCACTGCTGTTTTCTATCTTTCTTTCAGAATTTGAGACAGAAATATCATCGTGCGGTGCACGTGGCATTGATATTTTTGCAGACCCACTGGGTATTTTCCTTCTTATGTATGCTGATGATATAGCCATTGTCTCTGACTCTGTAGCAGATCTCCAAAAGAAAATTAATTGTTTAGAAAAATACTGTAAAAAATGGGGTCTCACTGTGAACATGGACAAGACAAAAGTGGTGGTCTTCAAAAATGGAGGTTTTGTGAAAAATTGTGAAAAATGGTTTTATGCTGACAAGCAGATTCAAGTCGAGTCCAGTTATACTTACCTTGGTGTGATATTTTCCTCTACTCTGAACTGGGCTAGATGTGTAGAAAACTTAGCTGGAAAAGCCAGGAGAGCAGTTGCAGGCATCAAAAGACTATACTTCAAATTACAAAACTTGCCAGCTGACACTGTTTTTCACATTTTTGATGTCAAGATTAAACCCATTGTGCTATACGGGTCAGAGGTCTGGGGTTTCCAGAGACATGATGTAATTGAGCAGGTTCATATAAAGGTTTGTAAAATGGTCCTTGGTGTTGGAAGAGATGTAAAAAACAATATTGCGCTGGGTGAGTGTGGAAGATTCCCTATGTATATTGATGCCTATGTTCGAATGGTGAAGTACTGGTGCAGACTTCTTACCATGTCAGAAAACAGATACCCAAGACAGTGTTACACGATGTTATATATGCATAATGCTTCGGGTAGATCGAACTGGGCTACGCAAATAAAGACTCTATTGTGTATGCACGGGTTTGGGTATGTATGGGAAATGCAGTCAGTTGGAAACACTCCTCTGTTCATTCAGATATTCAAAGATCGGCTGATGGATTGTTTCCGACAGGACTGGCATGCATCCCTTACCTCAAACACAGAATACTGCCATTACCACCCAGAAATACTTAGAGCCAGTTACATAGGGCAGCTGAACTCTTGTGAACTCAGGCGGGCAATATGTTTACTTAGATGTAACCGTTTACCTTTAAACGGAGTATCCAGATTTGGAAAACCCATCACTAATCCAGAATGTAATTCATGTGATTGGCATAAGGGTGAAGATTTGTGTCATTTTCTGTTCGAGTGTCCAAAATATGCCCCTTTACGTAAAAAGTACATTCCACTGTTTTACTACAGATTCCCATCCGATCTTAAAGTTCAGCTGCTGTGTGGAAACCTACATGATAAACTGGTCTTTAAAGTTGCTATGTATATTTCAGGTTGCCTTAAATTAAGGAATTAGAGGGATTTGCTTTGAACTTTTCTTGTTTTTTGTTTATTTATGTGCGCTGATGTAATGCTATATGAGTGTGTTTTACAACCACCTTCCTGTATTTTCTGGTTGTAAATTGTATTTTGTGTTCATATGGGCCTGATGGCCTGCAAAAACTGAAATAAATTTATTATTATTATTATTATTATTATTATTATTATTATTATTACACCATCACACACTGACACACACACACCTGATCTGCGTCAACTGGCGGTGAGGGGCTTAACCCATTTAACCGCAAGGCTGCATCGTCAAAACTTTGGAGATGTCACCGGTAGGTGATGAATCGACCATGATAATTCCAGGGTAGTACCAGATTAGCTTGGCGCCTGAAAGGCGCCAAGCTAATCTGGCACTACCCTGGAATTATCATGGTCCATCCATCTCCTGTTGATGGGCGTTGAGGCCACTAATAACCTAATATCTTGGGCGCTATCTTGTTTGTGCGACCTACCACGTGTTTTCGCTCCCAGTGTTTAGTGGTTTTTCGTTGGATGTACTGTGTTTCGTGTGCTGAAAGTCTGCTGAGTATCGTATAAGAGTGCGCTGATGAGGATTATGCTTGTGTTTCGTCGGATCTGGTTGCTGTTTGAGTGGTATCGTAAGTTGTGTCTGTCATTTGAATTTTTGTTTACGTCGCCATTTTGCTTCTTCCGCAGCGTGGGTTCGCCGGGTCTTTCCGCGCCCTGTTTTCATGTGCTGCGTGCTAGTGTGTGATATGTTTACTGTGTGAGTCTGTTTGCCACCCGTGGTTGCATCTGCTGCTTGGTTGTTGTAGACTCGTTCGTGTTCCTACCGTTCTATAGGTTTTCGTGTACTCTCTCGTCGACATCTCGCTCTCCCCACTTTCGGCGCCATTGCCCGATCTCGCCGCTGACCGACCGGAAATCAGGTCGCTCCCCTACCATACCGCTCACACACACACCGGCACACACACACACACACACACACTTACTCACTCACACACACACACACACACACACACACACACACTTACTCACTCACACACACACACCCTACTGAACCCTCTTCTCGTCTTCCTCTTTCTTGTCCTCACAAACAATCATGCTCATCAAATACACACGCCAACAACTGCTATCTCTACGTCGCCACGCCACCTACTGCGCGGCCGGTGTCGCTGACAGTGTTGCAGATGCCTTACGCGGCATCCGATCGCGAAAGAGAGGCCACAGGGGCGGAATTAGCAAAAGGAGGGACTCACCACCACAAACACAACCACACACTTCTTCCCCTTTTCCTATGCCCTTCCACCCCTTCCGCCTCCCCCCCCCCCCCTTCCTCGATTTCTCCACCTCCCTTCCTTCTTCTCCCATTTCCTTTCCTCTCTTGCTCATCTACTGCTCCCTGCTTTCCTCGGCCGCCCCCTCCCCCGCCCTCCTCCCCCTTCCTCCCCTCACCTCCTCCTCCTTCGCCTGCTTTTTCCTCCTCGTCCCCTCTCCCCCCTTTCTCTTCCCCCTCCCTCTACCTCAGCTTTTCCTACTTCCCTTCCTCCTCCTCCCCCCTCCCCCCCTCTCGCATCCTCTTTCTTGCCCGGTTCTCCTTCCCCGTCTTTTCCTCCTCCCCCCTCCTTCCCCCCTCCATCCTCTTTCCCCCCTCCCCACCCTCCTCTTCCTTTGTCCTCTTCTTCGTCTGTTTCTTCTTCCTCTTCTGGCTCATCCAACCTAAAACTGTGTCTGTTCAATGCACAGTTTGTCTGCAAAGATGGCAAAGCCGACGTGATTTCAGATTTCATCCTAGACAATGACCTAGATGTTGTCGTGATCACCGAAACGTGGCTCCGCTCAGCTGGCGATGAACCCATCATCGCCAGCGTCACTCCGAGTGGCTACCGCCTGGCCTCCTTCCCGCGCGCTTCCAGAGGGGGTGGCATTGCCATCATCTACAGGGACTGTCTTTCTGCTCACCTCTCCTTCTCTCAGTCTCTCCCTTTTGCTCATCCCTCCTTTGAATCTGTCGAGGCCGTAGCAACACTCCCTGGCCAGTCCCTCATCTTCTCATGTATCTATCGCCCCCCTCCAAGCTCTCAAAACAAACTCACAAACTCCATGTTCCTCACCGAGTTCGATCTCCTCCTCGACCACTACAGCACACGACCCGGAAAACACATCCTTCTTGCCGACTTTAACTTCCACTTCAACAAACCCGACCACCCCGACACAAAACGCCTTTGCACGTCACTTTCAAACCACAATCTTACACAACACATCACTAAACCCACCCACCGACTCGGCCACACCCTCGACTGGATCATCACCCGCACCTCCGATCAACTCTTCCTCGACTCTGACACCTCTTCTGTGCTTCCCTCCGACCACCTCGCTATTCTCGTCGCCCTCAATCTACCTCCCCCGAAAAAACCCAAGCTCTTTGTCTCTCGTCGCAAACTAAAATCTGTCAACCGAGAGAACTTCTTCGACGAAGCTGTCGACCTTCTCTTGGACCCCGCCTCCTCTCCCGATCTTGCATCCCATTTCGATTCCTCCCTTCGAAAACTTCTAGACACCCATGCCCCTGTCACCACCTGTTCCATACCCAACCGACTCCCCTCCCCCTGGCTCACTGACGACATAGCTGAGGCCAAGCGCGAGCGTCGACAAGCGGAACGCTGCTGGCGCTCATCTGACCTCACCGTTCACAGAGAGATCTTCCAAACCACCAGATCCAAAGTCTGCAGAATGATCTCCGACTCCAAACGCAAACACCTTCAAAACAAATCCTGGAATCCACTTCTTCCAAAACCCTCTACGCTACCATGAACACACTCCTAGGCACTTCTAAAGACTCTCCTCTTCCCAACACACACAGCAAAGAAGAACTTCCGTCCGCTTTTCCCTCCTATTTCTCCGACAAAATCCAAACTCTGCGCAACACACTCGAAACTCTGCCTTCTCCGCCTTGCCTTCCTGACCCCCCCCCCCCCCTTTTCCGGCACTCCCCTCTCGTCCTTCCGCCCCGTATCTCAGGATGAAGTCCTCAAGACCATAAAGTCCATGACTTTCAAAACCTGCGAACTAGACCCCCTCCCAGCTTCCCTCTACCGGGACGGCCTCCCAAAACTTTTGCCCTTCATTACCGACATCATCAACACATCTCTAGAGAATGGCTCCGTCCCCGATATCTTCAAGTCCGCCATCGTCCGTCCTCTCCTCAAAAAACACAACCTCGATTCAAACGAACTCAAGAACTACCGCCCAGTCTCCAATCTCTCTTTCCTGTCCAAGCTTCTTGAGAAGGTTGTCCTCAACCAACTCAACCTCCACCTCGCCGACAACAACCTCCTCAGTCCCTTCCAGTCTGCCTATCGCAAACATCACAGCACTGAAACAGCCCTTCTACATATCCTTAACGACCCGCTTCTCTCCACTGACTCGGGCAACATCTCCCTTCTTACGCTACTCGATCTTTCTGCCGCCTTCGACACCATAGACCACTCTATCCTCCTCCACCGCCTTCACCACTCCTTTGGCATCACTGACTCTGCTCACTCCTGATTTCTCTCCTACCTCTCCGACAGACAGCAGTCCGTCACCATCGACGGCGTCTCCTCCAACCCAGTCACGCTCTCCTGCGGCGTTCCACAGGGGTCCGTCCTGGGCCCGGTCCTTTTCACACTCTACACCTCCCCCCTGTCCAACATCATCCAGTCTCACCACATACACCACCACCTCTACGCTGACGACTCACAACTACTAGACAAAGACAAACTCGACAACACTCAGACACTACTGACTCGCACGGCTGACTGCTATGAAGACGTAAAAAACTGGATGACAGCAAACAAGCTCAAACTGAACGACGACAAAACGGAAGCCATGCTGGTAGGCACTCGCCAGAAACTTTCCCAGCTCCCTCCCTCTCTCCACCTTCAACTCGACAGCACCCCCATCTCCCTCTCTGACTCGGTCAAAAACCTTGGCGTTATCCTCGATTCCTCTCTTTCCATGACCAGCTTCGTCTCCGCCACGGCCCAGGCATGTTATTTCCACCTCCGCCGCATCAGTCAGATCAGAAAATACCTCACTACCGAAGCTGCCACCAAACTCGCTGTCTCTCTCATCTTATCTCGCATCGACTACTGCAACTCTCTCCTTTCCGGCCTTCCTCACTCCACCACTCTCACTCTCCAGCGCGTCCAGAACAATGCTGCCCGCCTCGTCCTCAGAAAGAAAACATCCGACCACATCACTCCCCTGCTCAAGCTCCTTCACTGGCTCCCCATCCCCCAACGCATACAATACAAGATTCTGTCTCTCTGCTACAAATCCCTGAACAACTACGCTCCTGCCTATCTCTCCAACTTACTTCACCCCTACACTCCTCCCCGCTCCCTCCGCTCCGCCTCCGACCCTCTCCGCCTCCTCATCCCCCGCACCAAACTCAGCACTTTCGGCCCCCGCTCCTTCTCAGTATACGGTCCATCCACCTGGAACACTCTCCCACTCACTCCGTCAGAAACACTCGCTCTCCTCCTTCCAGTCCGCCCTCAAAACTCACCTCTTTCAACAGTTCTAGCACTATATCACCACACTCCCCACCCCAAGCTGACCGTCGTAATGTATTTTCACTATTTGTGTTACGTGAGTCATTGTCTAAAGCGTGCGCATGCGTGTGCGAGTTGTGAGTGCGCGCTTAGAGTTATAATTATTATAAGATAAGCGCATTATAAATACCGTGATTATTATTATTATTATTAAAATGGGTTAAATCGTACCGTTGCTAGCGGGGGTCCAGCGTTGGAGGGCTGCATTCAGTAAGGAAACGCTCTCCGTGAACGGGGTCAAGGGCACCACATTCAGATTGTAGCCAATCAGCGCGATGCGCGTGCGCTTGAAGTTCACCGATTGTATGAAATTTCGGACGAATTCCTCGACGCCAGACGGCAAAAACGAGTAGGAGAAAATTCCCCACGAAAGATGGAATGACTGTGTGCCTTTGACCCCCATGGCAATGAAGAGGTCAAGGTCATCGTGAGCGTCATCGACACCGCCGTCATAGCATTCTGAAACACAAACTGACGTAGTTAATAATAATAATAGTAATAATAATACCAATAACAACGACGATAATTATTATATTAATATAAAATAATAATGATGACAATACTAAGAAGAGGAAGGGAAAAAAGCTATAATCAATACAATAATTAATAAATAAGTAATAAATAAAATTAAGAGTCCCCACTCCGGACACACAACACCACACCAAAAGATTGACGTATCAATCATGGCATTTTATGGAAGGTGCCAGAATAGGCTTTCAAAAACAACGACGAGAACTATACATACCTTTCAGAAAGGACCCAGCGTGAACAGCCACTGCCACGCACACCAGCATAACAACCTCTAGTCGCAGCATGGCCAAAAACGGTATGTCTTTTTTTGGCAATTCCGACTTCAGTAACTACTAACTGGGCTGAAACTGATTTGACAAAATTCAAACCTAAAATATTAACACCCATCCGACTGCCAATAAAAATTGTTCGGAAATCAGAAGTAGGTTGAAATTGCACGTGTTCCAAAAAACGGTAGATTAAAAGCTCGGACAAACATGCGAGATGCAATTTCGACCCTACTTTGCGTCAAACGACGCGAAGTTTCTGACATACTTCTGATTTACGTAAATCGTCGAGTGTCAAAAAACAGGCAATCATGACAAATTCAGAGCACTTCAATCCCACTAATTCAGGGAACAAGGATACAGATGTAGGACTCAGCAGCATGTTCAAAGAACCGTTACAAATTTTATTTTCTCCGTCAGTTACTGTATGTTAGACAAATATAAAAAGTCGCGTTTCATCGTGTACAATGCAAAATAAAAATAAAAATAAAAAAAAGAATCAATGAAAGAACAAAGAAAAGAAACACACTTCGGAAAAATAACGACTGAAGAACTGACTGAACTCTTGTTCGTTCGTTTTTGTTTTGCTCTTTGGAGAAAGTAACGTAAAAGTATAGTGATAAATAAAGAAACAAACACACACACACACACACACACACACACACACACACACACACACACACACACACACACACACACACACACACACACACACACACACACACAACCCACGAACGTGGACAAACAAAGACACGCACCTGCATGCGACCAGCAATGGAGACTGCTCCGGTCAAGACTAGCACAGGACTGACTGACGTGAAACAAACGTTCACAATAGGCCCTTGGTCACAATTCGTATTATCAGAGACAAATTTCCCACATTATCTACTGGGGGCCATGTCCATGAGTAAGCTTAGTCCTGCGCCAGCCACTAAGCAAGGTGTTCAGCTATAGCGGAGCACCTTGCTTAGTGGCTGGGCGCAGGACTACGCTCACTCATGCACCTGGCCCTAGGTCAGCAAAAGGCCCTCAGGCCAGCATTGACCCTAGGATATTTTGCTTACTGGGTATCGGATGTCTCATTCGTTTCTGGAGTCAAGTAGTTAAGGCTGATGAGTAAACTATTAATCAGTGCAAACAAGCCTCTGGACGGTGCTAGTTCAAGGGTATGCCTGATTAGCTAGGCACCTGAGGCTGCAAGCTAATCAGGCACTACCCTTGAGGCTATCACCGTCGATGAGTTACTGTTCTCTACATTTAGCGGTGATCGTGAAAGAGATACACTGATGACATACAGAACATCAGACTATACGTCAAGTACAGAGCTGTGGAAATTTTATGACTATAGTTTTGATTTAATCGAAGATTAAGACCAATCGAGAATAACATGACCGAAAGCTGGGCTCTAGGGCATGCGAATAATACAAAGGATGTGTGAGCAACGCAGGGTGTGGGAGTGTGTTCAATCGCATGGGTGGGAGTGGAGGAACTTGAGGCCGCGGGATGATGAAGGTTAAGACGAAGTCCTGTCTGAAACATAGATGAACAACTTCAATGGACGTCAGATGAAGGTGGATAGAGGTTCATACACGGAGAAGAAAAATCAAACAAAAGCAGCACATTTCTGGAACTGGCTGCTCCTATAAGATTTCTGCAGAGTACCGGCCATTCACTGGACCCAATGCCGACCTCACCAAACTTCTACTACACTCATCATTGCTGTCGTTTACCGCACTTTGTGTCTTAAAGCGACCTACTCCAGGCAGTAAGGGGTTAATAGTCAATATCTCCTTCATCAGAAATGTTTTTAGTATGTCTTACAACACCCCTGGACAAAACGGCTAACTCATCTTGGAGTTCTGAAAGTTGTAAAATTAACTCATTGTGCCCGAGGTACGACATACCCACATGTTGGAGTTATCCTCTGAGAACTGCATTACAATTCAGGAGACAGAAATCGACCATGACAGTTCAAGGGTGGTGGCAGAATAGCTTGGCGCCTATAGGCGCCAAGCTATTCTGCCACCACCCTTGAACTATCATGGTCGAGCCACATCTTGCTGTGGTGTGTCGCAGGCAGAATGAGTTAAAAGGCATTTATGTTCTTCTTCTCCTTTGACCGCAGGAGTTCCTTCATTTACGCTCAATAGACAGCGGAAAACCTCTGGTGCATGTGCCTATCACACGGATTCATTGTAAAAAAAAAAAAAAAAAAGAAGGGTAGGAAATTCAGTTGAGACAAGAGAACATTGATAACCCGTTGTAACCGCACATTTTAGCAATCAAAGCCTGCCATGGAGCAGATCGCTTCAAACAATGAAATAAACAAAACTCTCTTGTCTGCTTCCGGTATAGTAAAACCCCATGCGTATTTGTAGGCAGGGTCCAAGGTTAATCTGCCACCACTTTTGAACTATCATCGCGGATCCATCACTCATAGCTAGTACAGTCTCTGTAGAAGCCCGCGAAAACAAATCGGTAACCCCTTCACTGCCAGTGGTCGCAAATTTTGTTCCTGAAATCGCGGATACTGACGTTCTTATTACTGATGGCATTGATGCGTAATACGTAATAATGGGTGCAGAAGGCCAAACAGATTTAAAAAAAAAAAAAAACAAGATGTATTTCAATTATGCTTTGGGGTGGTTTACAATGACTTAACTCATTCAGTCCCGACACACCACAGCAAGACATGGATCGAGCATGATAGCTCAAGGGTGGTGCCAAAATAGCTTCGCGCCCATAGGCGCTCAGCTATTCTGGCACCACCCTTGAACTATCATGCTCGAGCCGCTGTCTCTAGAATTGTAATACAGTCCTTCAGAGGGCTGCAACTTCAAAATTTGGGGATTTCGGTCCTTGGGTAGAATGTGCAACAAATGTGCCTTCATCGGTTTATGGTGTGTGTGTGTGTGTGTGCTTATATGGAGTGTCTCTTATATGGAGCAGAGACTTGGAGATTGACCTGAAAAACCACAGTCAACAGAGTACAGACCTTCATGAACAGTTGCCTTAGAAGAATTTTGAAAATCCACTGGCCAGAGAAGATCAGCAACGTCAGACTCTGGGAGAGAACAGAGCAGATAACAGCAGAGAATGAAATTAGGCGAAGAAGATGGGGATGGATCGGTCACAGTATGAGAAAGCCAGCTTCCAGTATCACTAGGCAGGCATTGTCATGGAACCCCCAGGGAAAGAGGAAAAGAGGTAGGCCGAGAAACTCCTGGCGTCGAGACCTCCAAGCAGACATCAAGAGACTGGGAACCACCTGGAGTAGAATCGAAGGAGAAGCACAGGACAGGAGTTGCTGGAGGTCTCTCGTCGACGGCCTATACCCGGGTAGGGGTGACAGGCGTAAGTAAGTAAGTAAGTAAGTAAGTGTGTGTGTGCGTGCGTGCGTGTGTGCGTGCGTGTGAGTGCGAATATGAAAGGGTGGAGGGGTTAGCAAATCGAGTCCGTTTTGCTTTCGATTCTACGCTTTATAAATTTCACACTCGTGCATTGCACCCACACTGGTTGATCAGCGCAGCCAATCGAGGAAGAGAACCAGTGTGCATACGACCCATGCTTTCGAGTAGGCCTATATTCACTGCCATAAAGTCTTTCACCCTTTGACTCCCAGACCTAATGGCTTGGACAGAATGGACGTCACTTAGTTCTGGAAGTCCTAGGGTTAATACTTACGTACAATGTCGTCCACTTCCTTACGTACACCAGAACAGTCAGCTATGTGGCAGTTGTACGTGTTTGTCAGCGGTTTAATCTCTCCATTAGATCTTTCTATTGTTAACCTTAATCTGGTCACCCTTGATAGCCACGCTTGAGTGACCATTATACGGGTATCCGCTCATGCGTGAACCTTACTATCTGTCGTATCACATGGAACAATATATACTGTTCCTGGTTGAATAATATCTAATATAAACCCGGAGGGCTCCCTTAGAGTGAGGATGCAAATGTTAAGTTTAACAAAGGAGGCATAGATTCTAATGAGCCTCTGTACCTGCAAGGGTTCGTGAGAATCTATGCCTCTTGCAGATTAAAAAAACAAACAACCAACAACCGAGGACCTTCATTATACTAAGAATTCGATCATCCGTGAATCTAATGTCAGCTACTCACAAACCAGATAGGTGAGGCTAGCGCTGGCAGAATTGTCAGTACTCAAACCAAGGGGAATCACAGCGCTGGACACTGAGACAACAGTTAGATCCCCTGCCCCCTCCTATCAGGCACCCAATCGCCAGCCCACAGAGAAATACGCAGGTATAGAATAAGACAATCATTTCCATCCTCAAAAAGAATGGATCAGGTCTCTTATATAACCCATGTCTTTCTCCGGAACTTAGGAAGTAGGCAGGAGAAACATACATACACAAACATGAAGGTGCGCTACTATATGTGGTCGGGTAAATACCCTGATTTCCCACAGTAGATGCACAGAACATTACACAACAATGTAACGATACAAATTTTGCCTCGAGTTATACGTGATACTCACAAACCAGATAGGTGAGGCTAGCGCTGGCAGAATTGTCAGTACTCAAACCAAGGGGAATCACAGCGCTGGACAGACAACAGTTATAGTAGCGCACCTTCATGTTTGTGTATGTATGTTTCTCCTGCCTGCTTCCTAAGTTCCGGAGAAAGATGGGTTATATAAGAGACCTGATCCATTCTTTTTGAGGATGGAAATGATTGTCTTATTCTATACCTGCGTATTTCTCTGTGGGCTGGCGATTGGGTGCCTGATAGGAGGGGGCAGGGGATCTAACTGTTGTCTCAGTGTCCAGCGCTGTGATTCCCCTTGGTTTGAGTACTGACAATTCTGCCAGCGCTAGCCTCACCTATCTGGTTTGTGAGTAGCTGACATTAGATTCATGGCTTCGGCTTTTTCAACCTTTTTTTGTATCTGGATTGTAATTCCATCACTGCCGAACTCAACAGTTCGACCTGACCCATGAAGGTAATCATCATCTGTACTACGAAGGTCTAACCAAAGTGCATACTTGTTTGTAAGGTACAACAAACCAAGGGGAATTACTCAGCGCTGGACAACAGTTAGATCCCCTGCCCCCGCCTATCAGGCACCCAATCGCCAGCCCACAGAGAAATACGCAGGTATAGAATAAGACGATCATTTGCATCTTCAATAAGATGCATCAGGTCTCTTATATAACCCATGTCTTTCTCCGGAACTTAGGAAGTTGGCAGGGGAAACATACATACACAAACACGAAGGTGCATTACTATATGTGGTCGGGTAAATACCCTGTGTTCCCACAGTAGATGCACAGAACATTACACAACAATGTAACGATACAAATTTGCCTCGAGTTATACTGAGATACTCACAAACCAGATAGGTGAGGCTAGCGCTGGCAGAATTGTACAACAAACCAAGGGGAATTACTCAGCGCTGGACAACAGTTAGATCCCCTGCCCCCGCCTATCAGGCACCCAATCGCCAGCCCACAGAGAAATACGCAGGTATAGAATAAGACGATCATTTGCATCTTCAATAAGATGCATCAGGTCTCTTATATAACCCATGTCTTTCTCCGGAACTTAGGAAGTAGGCAGGGGAAACATACATACACAAACACGAAGGTGCATTACTATATGTGGTCGGGTAAATACCCTGTGTTCCCACAGTAGATGCACAGTTACACAACAATGTAACGATACAAATTTGCCTCGAGTTATACTGAGATACTCACAAACCAGATAGGTGAGGCTAGCGCTGGCAGAATTGTACAACAAACCAAGGGGAATTACTCAGCGCTGGACAACAGTTAGATCCCCTGCCCCCGCCTATCAGGCACCCAATCGCCAGCCCACAGAGAAATACGCAGGTATAGAATAAGACGATCATTTGCATCTTCAATAAGATGCATCAGGTCTCTTATATAACCCATGTCTTTCTCCGGAACTTAGGAAGTAGGCAGGGGAAACATACATACACAAACACGAAGGTGCATTACTATATGTGGTCGGGTAAATACCCTGTGTTCCCACAGTAGATGCACAGAACATTACACAACAATGTAACGATACAAATTTGCCTCGAGTTATACTGAGATACTCACAAACCAGATAGGTGAGGCTAGCGCTGGCAGAATTGTACAACAAACCAAGGGGAATTACTCAGCGCTGGACAACAGTTAGATCCCCTGCCCCCGCCTATCAGGCACCCAATCGCCAGCCCACAGAAATACGCAGGTATAGAATAAGACGATCATTTGCATCTTCAATAAGATGCATCAGGTCTCTTATATAACCCATGTCTTTCTCCGGAACTTAGGAAGTAGGCAGGGGAAACATACATACACAAACACGAAGGTGCATTACTATATGTGGTCGGGTAAATACCCTGTGTTCCCACAGTAGATGCACAGAACATTACACAACAATGTAACGATACAAATTTGCCTCGAGTTATACTGAGATACTCACAAACCAGATAGGTGAGGCTAGCGCTGGCAGAATTGTACAACAAACCAAGGGGAATTACTCAGCGCTGGACAACAGTTAGATCCCCTGCCCCCGACTATCAGGCACCCAATCGCCAGCCCACAGAGAAATACGCAGGTATAGAATAAGACGATCATTTGCATCTTCAATAAGATGCATCAGGTCTCTTATATAACCCATGTCTTTCTCCGGAACTTAGGAAGTAGGCAGGGGAAACATACATACACAAACACGAAGGTGCATTACTATATTGTTTGTAAGGTATTGACCAATCCTAACATCATACAGATGTAGATCTTTGCACGCAATGTTTGCTGGTTTATCTCTAATCCTTCCACCCGCAAAATACTTTGTGATCTCATCGTAGTGTTGATAAGGTAACAAACCTGAAGCATACACTTGATTAGGACGGCCTTCAATTGTAAAAGACAAATGTGTAATCTTAGGATTGTAGAATTTTTCTGAATCCCTTTTGTATGGACTCACCGGTTCAACAAACAACATAAGAATACCTTTAAGTGACCTGGCAGGTGTGTTTAAGTTTATATTCCACATTGGGTCACTCTTGTCTTTGGGTATTAAACTATGTCTAATCACCCTGTCATAATAAATTGGAAGTCTTGACTGGTATTAATTTTGAATGAGTCTGGCTAGTTCAGTATGTGTGACAATTTCATATTCCAAAGAAATGTTAGAGATCTTATATGTTGCATCTGTGGCAGATGATTTTATAACTTTGGAGTAGTCATTGAAAGTTAGTTCAAAGCTCAGACGGTCATTCAGTGCTCCTTGATAATAAGGCAAATGTGCTGTGAGGATTTCAAACTCAAGTGGTATGTAAAATCTGGTTCCATATGTTTCGGCCATTATAACGTCCTTGGCTACCCCAGTAGTTACCTTATCTGCTGCATTGATTCGAAGTTTACCAACATTATCAGACTGTATGCCTTGGTAAACACGGTCTTCTCTTTCTTCTCTTGTGAGCCAAAGATCTTTGTAACAGTAGAATACATCTGAGTCGTCAAGACTAAACACTTCCTGTCCTTCAAGTTTTACTTTAATAGTTCTAACAATTGCTCTGCCAAGATTGTCAACCAGTGTTCTGTTTACATCTGCGTCTGATGTTAGTTCAATATTAAATGCTAGGCGTGCAGTGCCAGGAACAATAACGTCACTGGGACCTAGGTTTGGAAACTTGACTGTAAGTGTTTGGTTCTGGTCTATTGTGCTAGGATTGTTTGTGATGACGATTGATTGTCTTCTGCCCTTAACACCCAGAGGCTCACGTAGTTTTCTGTATGGGTCTAACTTTGATCCGTAAGACTGTGTCATTTTTATTATGCACAATAAAAAATAATAAATTAATAAAACAATGGCCGCGGGAGGATTTAATCATGAAGATTTTGAAATGGATGACACGTATGATTTTGGTAATACAACAGATATGACAGATATGGCAGATATGACTGGTACAAGAAATATTTACAGTTTACGTCACAAACTTTTAGAAACTAAAGTGAACTCATTTTATGATCATGTTGGTGGCCGCCCAGACAACATAGACCCTAATCAGTTTGAACTTGATGTCAGGGGTCATTTATATTTAAACACTGTTGACAAAGGAAAAGTACTATTGACTAACAAAAAAGACCCTAGTAGGTTTAGGGCTTTAAGTACAATAAAAAATGAAGGTGGTGTTGGTGCCTTGCGTCAACTTGGAATTGGAGGGTCTCCTGTCACGCCAAGACTGGCTAGTGTTCTTCACGACACGCAAACAAAGTTGCCAACAGGGCAACAAATTGAAATGGCACCAGTAACAAGCCTACCAGAAATAGCAAACACAGTGATACAAGAAACCTCATTTACTGAAGGACAAATAAATGACGCTTTGAAAACAATAGATGATCCACCTTTGTCAATGAGAGAGATTATAGGGTTGGATAAAACACTGCAGACAATAAGAGGTGAGATGGTAAACAATGTTGCCAAACTGGGTGAGCTTGATAAACACATAGAACGTGAAAAAGAAAAACTGGCTACAGCAGACACAGAAATGAAAGAAAGAATCCAACACAGATTAAATGATTTGCAGATAGAAAGATCTGGACGGTTAGAAGTGATTAGTATTGGAAGACAAAAACTAAAATCACAGGTCAACAGAATTAGAGAAACTATTCAGAAAATACTTCACGAAGACACTACTCTTGCTGAGAGACTAAAAACACTTTTCAGAGAACAGGGTATTACAATTGCCAGTTTAATTACTGCTCTTGGATTTATTATTAGTACTGTTGTGTTAGCTGTATCTGGTGTTGGTGGACCCGGTGGTTCTCCACCTCCAGCACCACCAACCCCAGGCCCACTGACTCCAACAGACCCAAAAGATTTACAGTCATGGGTAAAAAAACAACTGTCTCATATTTCAGATCTACTTAAAAAATTGGCTCTGAAAGCAATAGATGCTTTGCCTGGCATAATTGGCACTGTTGTCAATTGGCTTATCACTACAGCGGCAAAGGCAGTAGGGTTTATGGCAGAACATGTGTGGGTCTTTCTGGTTACAGTAGGAGGGTTGATGGTGGGTTATTTAATGAAACAGATAAAGAAGTAAAACCCCTAATCCAGTGAGGCCTATTACCAATGCAGTTCTTTCTGACTCATGTGTGTCAGGGGTTGACTGTACTGATTGTATGGGCGCCGGTGTTGGGGTCGGGGCCGGGGCCGGGGGTGTTACCGTCTGTAATAGTTTTAACAACTGTACATGTGTGGTTGTGGCCCCCAAGTTTACAGTTTTATTGATTCCTAATTTTTGATCACGACCTGCAACAATGATTTCATTATTATAATTTGTTATTGTCCCCATTTGGAGTTGAAGATCAGATGGTAACATGTATAACCCGATGCCAACTACAAAGTCAACTTTCGATCTGGCATATCTGAGAACGTCTTGGTAGCGCTGTATGCTTGATGGGAGATCAACTACTGAATTTACTGAATCTTCTAGATTTGCAAGAAACTGTTTTTGCGCTTCAAATTTACCACTTCCATTCAAAATGTTTGATTTTGTTAATGATTGTGCTCCTAGTATACACCACACATACATTCTAATAGACTCATTTACGCGCTCAACTCCTGCTTGAGTACACCCGTCAGTTTTATCTAAAATAAATGTGGTCCAGGTGTTAGACTGTTTCTGCTCTATTGATCCTAACCAGACTTGTGATTTTGATGAGAATGAAGTGTAACCAGGGTAATAATCTTGAGGGTATTGTCTGTGACTCATAGCGTAAAACAATGTGCCCATACCATTGTGATCATCAAGTTTTTGTGTGAAGTCATACTTAGTGCTTATGTTAAATTCATTACAAATGCGTTCAAACGCTTTCATATCCATGGGGTTGTTAAACCTGTTGAAACTGGATTCAGTTGGTAGTGGTGTATGCAGTTCTGACAGTATACGTCTAAGCTGGTAATAAACATGGAAACGATAGACAGACTTAATCAGTTTGTTTGAGTGATTCAAATGGTCTGTAAAAGAAACCCCACAGCCAGTAGTTGAGCATAGTATGGCAAAGTTGAGCTGGTTTTGAAACATCTGTAGTGGACTTGAGGACCACTTTCTTGCAGTAGAGTCGTCTGTTATT
>BTPG01000007.1:110277687-110850187 GCA_036245525.1 Semisulcospira habei | reverse complement strand
CTACTACTTACGCTGTCACCCTACCGGTATAGGCGTCACGAGAGACCTCACAACTCCTGTCTGTGCTTTCCTTCGATCTACTCAGTGGTTCCCAGCTCTGATGTCTGCTTGGAGTCTCGACGCAGAGTTTCTCGCCTACCTCTTTCCTCTTCCCTGGGGGTTCCATGACAATGCCTGCCTAGTGATACTGGAAATATTCTCGACTGGTAATGGTCTTTTTTTTAACAATGTGTGATTAAGTTTTGTCAGAGACAATAGTTAGAATCTGGGGAAAATGAAAGGTGACATCACACGAGTGTTTTGTTATCAAAAAAAAACGTGGAAAGATGACGTCGTCAAAAAAAGTCCTTGTTTTGTATATTCTATTATCTCTTTCGACAGTCTGTGTCATACTGTGTCTGTGCCTCAATAACACTACACGCCTACAAACAGCCCAAAAAATTGTTGCACAATAATGGAGCTACAGCTGATTTCGTTTATAACAAGTTCGGACATACCAAGTCAGGGGCGGATCCAGGGGTGTCTCGACGGGGGAGCCCGACAGCCCTCCCCCCCCCCCCCCCCCCAGTTTTCCAAACTGTGTCATACAAAAAAAAATCCAGACCAAAAGAGTGACTATCAGGCGAGCATAAATTCATAACAAAGAAAGAAAAGTGCTTAAAATGAACAATTATAAATACGTTGTGTTGAAATTATTTTTTCTTGGTGCTTTTCTTTTTGGGATTTTCTTTAAAATTGTACTATAGAGTTCTAACCGTTCTCTCTACACATGTTTCTTCTTCTTTTTTTTTATCTTTTTTTTTTTTTTTGGGGGGGGGGGGGGGAGGGGGAGGGGTGGGGGGTGGGGGTTGGTTTCTGAGACCATATTTAGTTTGCAGAGGTTACGATTTTTTTAAAACGTTTTTTCTTTCATCTCCGGACACAGCACCGCTTTTGTCATTTTTTAAAAAGTTTAAAAGGAAGGGCTGATCATATCTACATGCACTTGACCTCCTTTCCACCCCACCTACCTAACAAAACAAGATTAATCGGGCACTTCTGATTCTTATATAGTGTTAATTTTCTTATTGAAAAGAATGTTCTACCTTGAGTTTCTGCAGGAGCAATCACCTTGTGTTTGACAACAACACTACACTGCCACTGTCTGAGGAACAACACAGCCATTTGTGAAATTTGTGATACTGCTCTATACACCCACAAACCTCCTCCATATGAGGAACATAGGATCAGATCACAGAAATAGTCATTATCCCTCATGATGTATACCTCTTACACTGACCGACGATTAATTAAGGATTAGTTCAAGGTTGATCAAAATCAAGACATTGCACACCTCCCCTCTGGTGACACGCATCAATGACCACATTGCTACTCTGATGGGCACTTGTGCATGTCCACGGAAGACAAAGCATCTGTGTGAATCTGTGTTAGACTGGAGACCCAATGTGCTGAGAGAGTGATGTGTGACAGGATTAGGGGATTAGCAATTACCTGTGACACCCGGGCCAGTCCGCTGCTCACTCGAGGGGAGACACTCACAGCGCAGTTGATTTCTTGCTTTCTGATCACAGTTGGCGTGTACACAGGCGTAGACTTAATCCTAGATAACTGCCATGTATGAGGATGCAATACCATTCGTACCGCACACAAAGAGGTAATGCTTTTCATGAGCCCCTGTGACTGAAGGGGCACATGAAACTCTATGCCTGCCTGAGGGACTGAGTTGGGCCCCAGTTCAGCAATGATTGGACACTTTTCCACCGCTGGGGTTGACCAGCAGTCAGCGGCTTATTGCCTCAGTCTGAGAATGCAATGAGAATTGTATCGCACAGCAAGAGGCACTGAGGCACTCCGGTTCTTCCACCCCCCACCCACACTTTGGTACCGGTTTCAGGCCACTTTACAAATTTCAAATACAAGCGATCAAAAATCTCTGTAACGTCAGTAGCTGAACTGGCCCTTCGTCTGTCTTGTACTGTGTTTGTCTTAAATGGCGTAAATCCGTGTCTGTTACATGAGTGTGCGTGTTGGGTTTCAGTTCGCGGTGCTTTGAGTCGATTTGGCAAAAAATTGAGAAAAAGCGCCTATATAATAACGGTATTATTATTATTATTATTATTATTTACATGAGCCCTTGTGAGTGCGGGGCACATGGCACTCTATGTCTGGGTGAAGTATTGTGACAGGTGCAGGTAAGGAGTGCCAAGTGAGGATATTTGACTATAGGCCCATGAACACACAAGATAATTGTGAAATACACCGTACAAGAAAAGAAGAACCATCAAATAGTAAAACACAACTTCCACAAATAAACATCAAAATTTTTTGTTGTTGTCAGGGCTGACAGGGAAGGGGGGGGGGGCAGCCCCCCCCCCCCCAATCCCCCTGGATCCGCCACTGCAATTTTTTTTACCACCGAAATGTCACTTATGAGGTTGCACACGAACATATCAGCAGATGAGAAAAGCCTGCCTGTGTACAAAATGAAAACTTTATTTTTCCTCCAAAGTTGGATTGTTATGCAGAAGACAATAGTCAAAAGCATTTGGTAGTGAAAAAGCATCCACAAAAAAAAAAGAAGAAAAAAATGAAAAGAAAAGGGGAGACTGCCAGTGCTAATATTTTAGGAAGATTACAAAGTAAAGTAGATAAAAGCACCATCAGGGGAGAGAAGTGTGCATGATCGACCAGTGATCATAGATTTAATTTGGTCAAAGCACAAAAAAAAAAGATAGGAAAGTGGAGGTGCGCTAAGAAAGTGACTGGAAGCAATGCATATGGAAGCCCCCCCCCCCCCGCCCCCCCCCCCCCCCCCCACCCGCCCCCCCCCCCCCCGCCCCCCACCCCCCCCCCCCCGAAGGGGGGCGTATCACATATCCCACTGTTCCAGCCCCTTGGTGCATGGAAATTTAAATCTAGGTCCCCCAAGGGGGGTCCAGATATTTAGCCAGTGTGGACAGCTGTTTCAGTCTTGGCAACTTCCTCAGCACACCATTCGGCATACTTGTGGAAGGCAGTAACTTTTGCCCACCTGCAAAGACAGCCACATTTTACTGTGGTGTCTGCAGGGGCAACATTCGATGCCTCCACCTAGAGCTAAATTTCCATGCACCCTAAGAGAGAACCTACTAAAAGAGGGGAATGGGTTGCAGTCGATATTGTAGTAATAAATGAAAAGAATATGCCTTTGCAGGTGGGCAAAAGTTACTGCCTTCCATCAGTATGCCGAATGGTGTGCTGACGAGGTCGACAAGACCAAAACAGCTGTCCACACCAGCTAAATATCTGGACCCCCCTTGGGGGACCTAGATTTAAATTTCCATGCACCATGGGGGGGGGGGGGGGGCTTCCTTATACATTGCTTCCAGTCACTTTCTTAGCCACCCCCTCTTTCCTATCTTTTTTTGTGCTTTGACCAAAGTAGATCTATCACTGGTCGATCATTTACACTTCTCTCCCCTGACAGTACTTTTACCTACTTTACTTTGTAATCATCCACAAAAAACATCAATCACAAATAAGCACATCAGACACAAGCGACATCCTGGGAGTCCAGAGATGTCACATTTCTTTTGCTCATCAGTATATACTTTTTTTTTTTCTTCATATAAACAGCCTTTATCTGTAACATATTGAGTCCAATGCCCAAGTTTACCAGTTTGGGAGCTTTCCTGCAAACACTTTAACTGTGCACCATGACACTTACAGGGTGGTGCCAGAATAACTTGGGAGCCTTGAGGCGCCTATACTATTCTGGCACCACGCCTGAGCTGTCTTGGTGGCTCCATATCTTGCTGTGGTGTGTCAGGGCTGAATGAGTTAAATACGCTGTACATATCACTAAATGCCTTTAACGCTTTTAGCACGCCCCATGGGTGCATTTCCCAAATTTTAGAAGTGTTACTTAACGACTATGTACCAGTTGCAGGAGGTGGATTGACCATGATAATTCAAAAGTAGTGCCTGAAGGCGCCATGCTAATCTGGCACTACCCTTGAATTATTATTGTCAATCAATCTCCTGCTGTAGGGACTCGGGGCTGAAAGGGTTAATAAGTACATCTCACACACACACAAACACACCATACACACATGCATAAGCATGAGTGCACACACACACTATGCACACATAGGCATACATGCATGTATGCACACAACACACACACGCCCGTGCACACACACATACAAAGGTGCCCATATAAACATAAAAATAAATCTTCACAATCTTAGACAACGCAGCCCTGTGAAAGGCAAGAGGCGGCAAGTCCTTTATAGTGGAGAGCTAGATTTGCATTGCATTACAATGAAAATCTCGTTATTCACAAAAACAGACTTATTGTCTTTTGCTTTCACAGGACAGAACAAGGTTCACTCAATGGTGTGAATGTTTGATGTTAATGTACAGAATGCTGGTCAATGATTTTCAATCATATCAGGCCAAACTCACAGGCCAGCACACAAATTATGAAGTATGAGAGCTATTCAACTATTTTATTTTTTTTACCTGAACGACTGGTCTTAATGAAAATACTGACACTGGTCCACGTGTGTCTGATAAAAAACGACTACAGAAAACACACACAACCCAAGGAATAGACAATTGCACCTAGACAATAAAACATATTATGGCAAACAAATGGGCATCCACAAATGCAACTACATGCTGACAGAATGCCCATAACCCATTACATCCCAAGGCTGATAAAAAAAAAAAAATTGCTTATTGTCCAAGGCTATATTACTGATTGGGAGAAATATCAACCATTTTAGTTCATGGGTGGTGCCAGAATAGTTTGGCACCTCAGTCACCAAGCTATTTTGGCACCATCCTTGAACTATCATAGTCAACTTAATTTCAAGCAGTAGTAATGTATCAGAATGAAAAGGGTTAATCTGCATTTGCCTGTGATACTGACCTCATATTAAAAAAAACGCAAGTGCAAAAAGAGCAGCCAGTCACAATGAGGCTACGCTCATACAAAAAGTTTGCAGCAACAGTTATCAGTGTAGTCATGTGTGTATGCTGGTCTGTGATTTTGGACCTTATAGTTGAAGCCGTAATGTCCAAAATCACAGACCAGCACACAGTATTTTCAGCACACAAGTATACATATGCGCAGTGCTTGTGTCTTAGCATAAAATATGTCAAACAGTACAAAGTACCAAGCAGAGCAGACCAAATTATCATGCAGTCAGACACACACACACATTCAGGGACAAACCAGTTTTCTGGGTTACCCTGTTAACTGAACACAAAGAATAATAGAATACTGTGGAACAGAGCAGCCATGTATGTTTTCTCTCGGTAGCAATGTGTTGGGGGCCAAACATATCTTACCCGTATATTGAGTGTGAACTAACTCCTACCAACTGGTGGAAGATTATGCATTCTTGATGTGTGAGCTGGTTTGTGACTCTGGACCATATGGCTGGAGGCTTTAAGGTCCAAAATTAATCACAGTTCAGTACAAACAAGCTTTAGGAGTAGCGCTGGAGCGCATAATATAGGAAACTATAGTTCTACAATATCATGGTTAGCTCATCTTCAATAGTTGGCACAGAACTACAAAACTTACATCCAAGCCTCTAACCCCACCCCCACCCCTCTAAAAACAATAAACAAAAACAAAAAACAAAAAAAAAAACAACCCAAAACAACAACCACCACCAAACAAACTGCAATGCATTGCAGACATATATCCATGGCACAAAACAATCACGACACTATACATAAACAAGACACTGATACATGTACATATATATTAATATATAAACATGTTAATGTAGGAAACCTCATACTACAATATTACTAAATGCTTGCAGCCTTTCACATCCATGATTGATGCAGATGTGTAAACACACAAGTTAATCTTTTGTGTGTCAGTATGAATCATCATGACTAAAACCACAACTGACACCCAAAGGGTTAACAATTACAGTGAGTTACAAGACACATAAATATTGTACTTGTGACTGGCATGTATAACCGCCGCCGCCGCCACCCCCCTCCAGCCCGCACACTCCACCCCAAACTAGGCTGTAGAGACTATCATCTTGTAAAGAAAGCTGTAGAAAGGTCCTGATGACTGCAGGTCACGAGAACATCTTTGAACTTGTCCAACAAGGTCAAAAGCTGAGAGCGGTGCAGGTTCTCGTAAAACATGATCTCTTCAATGTGGTGTTTTCCATTGAAATAAGGGAAAATTCTTGCGAAAAGTTGGAGATCTTCAGGGCTTTTGGAAGCTGGGCATTTGAGGACAGCGGCTCGTTCAATGGGTGTTAGCTCCTTTAGGAATGAGGTTTGCATGGCTTGCCAGTGTGCTCTGGTTTCTTCTGAGACTTGAGACCCGTCACTGGCAACCTGTTCAAAAACAGGAACAGCTGACAACACATGGGTGACTGCGAAAATTGGAAATGACTGAAAACCGCCAACAGAACTAACTGCACCCCATTATCCATGTCCAGCAAGAGACATAAATTCTCATGAGCCCTGCAGAATCAGGGGCTCATGAGAATTTATGCCTCTTGCAGATGAAACAGGATGACCGAAGGGCTGTTGTGTCTGCAGGAAAAAGCTGAAATTCAGCTCTCTTGGATTTTGAACAAGCTGAATCAGTCTCCAGAGCTGAAGACTGTCACCCGTGACAACAGAACTGATCCACCATGATTGTCGCCAATGGTGACAAAATAACATGCACAGTTCAGCCTCAATATCACGTGCTCTAATATGCTACGGTATCTAATGCACACTGGCCTCTGGTTCCCATGGGGACGCCCGGTGAGCAAAAGGTCCCCGGACCAATGTCAGCTTTAGCACAGCAGTGCACAGGTAAGCAAAGGCTGCCATCAGTCCAAGGACCTTCTGCCTACCTAACGTTTTTTTCTTCAAGGGTCTATCATTATGTAAATTTGTCACTACAATAATGCAATTGTGCATAACGCTGTCTAACCTTACAGCTCCCTTGTACCGTGATATACTGAGGCTGACCTGTGTAATGGTACTGGTTTCAAGCCACATTATAAATTTCAAATATAAGTGAGCAAAATTAAAAAACCAAAAAAACAATATCTGATCTGACCCTTCGCACCACATGAATGCCCTGTCCTGTGTTTGTCTTGTACTATGTTTGTCTTCAGAGTGAATGTGTGTGTTTCACGTGAATGTGTGTGTTTCACATGATGCTTTTAGCCACTTCACAGAAATGCCTAAACAATGACCATTATTATTATTATTTTATTATTATTATCCACAGAAGGGCTTGCAGCCCAAAATGTGCTGGTCTGTGATCAAAGTCAGTTGCATCAGCAAGCTTAGATCCTAGCTGCACAAGCTACTACGCAAAGTAGAGTTGCCACATTCCTTCTGCGATAATGAAGATAAGTAGCGATAAGTCTCTATAGTTGTTTGTCTATTTTGAAAAATTAATAAATTGTGTTGTAACTGTCTTTTCTAAGCGTGTTTCTTTCTCCGTTTGGTTCTTCTCTACTGCCCAAGGTGCACAGCTCTGGTGGAGAATCGTGCACAGTCGCTTTCACAGGTTCTAAGCTCACTCATTCAACTGAGGACACAAGTCTTGCAGATTTAGGATATAAGCTATGTCCAAAACCACACAGCAGCAAACATATAGGAACTCTCTGTCAGCGAAGGATCTAACCCCATCACTGCCGGTAGTATTTCTGTAGTCTCTGTCCACAAATAGCACAAGCCATCTAAGATGTGGACATAAAGCGGTGTTAGCATGAGGAATAGATTCTCATGAGCCCCCACATCTGCGGGGGCTCATGAGGATCTATGTCTCTTGCAGTTGGGATCGCATTTACTTTTTATTGGCAGTCATTTCACTCATACAACTGAGGACTGGAACATACAGCTGCAAAATCACCCACTGACACACAAACTGAAAATTGTCTCTCTCCCTCACTTTTTCATTCACGTACCTCTAAAGAAGGTGATTTTGACAGCTGCTTGCTGAACGACGTCATCATCCCTGAGCCGACAATACTGGACACGGGCATTCCAATGCTTTCATCGCTGTTAACGGAGGCCACGTCAGACATGCTTGGAGCGCGCTCAAGGTTGGACTGGTCCCCCATCAGATAAGTAAATAGTGTTTCTTCAACCACCTGAAAGGTATAAGTAAATATGTCAGCGGTAAGGAAATACATGAGAAGAACTGAACAAGCTCTCAAATACCAAGATAAAAGCTGTGCTGAAGTATAAAAGTACTGACAAAAAATGCACTACAGAAAATACAAGAATTTTTTTTTCAGAGTAAAGAAACAAGCTGCTACTTATCTTGTTGTGGACCCATACAGTTTGCAGTATTCCCCAGATAGATCCACTCAGGCAGTGCGCCACCAGTACACTCCTCCTCAAATGAGATGCTTTGGACAGAAGTGTACTTGTGATGTACTTCCTGAGTGGGTCTATCTGGGGAGTTCTAGTATGGATAGTTCCAACTATGATGACCGATCCATATGATTTTTGGGGCTGCACAGCTTACCAGTAACCCCATGCTGCAAAGCGTCCTTGGGCCGATGTCTGCCAACTTTGGTCCACCTATCATTGCGTGCAGGCCAGTGATTACTGACGATGTACTGGGGGTGAAGTAATGATGGCCAAAGTTGCCTGGACGACCTGTTACTCGCTGTGCTTGGGCCAACAATAGCTGATATTGCACCAAGGATCTTTTGCTTACTGTGACCCCCCCCCCCCCCCCCCCCCCCACTCCCTCCCCCCCCCCCCCCCCCCCCCCTTCTTGTTTCCCACTAACCTGGATGTTCGTCAAAGAGGAGTCTGTTATCGACGTGGTATTGGCCACACTGCCTGAAGTCATTCCGTGCTTTCTGGAGTTGGGCACAAAGAAGACGTAAGTATGCAGCTGCATCAACAACCGTTGCTGCAGCATCCACACCACCATCTGCACCCGCTGCGCCTGCAGCTGAGGGTGATCCAACATGTCTTGTCGCTCACGCAGCTGGCAAGGCAAGGAAAACTCTGAGAGCTCAACGTGTAACGACTTTCCTGTAAAACAAACACAGAAGTTAGAGAAGTGTACACACACACAATTATATGCTGAAGAGTAAATGAAATGCGACAATTTATGGAATCATCAGAAACACTAGAGTGTTTCCGATGATTCCAAAAATGTCACATTTCTTTTGCTTGTCAGTATATGTGTACTACATTCAAAAGGAGCATAAAACAGATACCGGTAAGGCAAGGAGAACTTTGATAGCTCAGCGTGTAGTAGCTTTCCTCTGGAACACACAGAGAAGTCCAAGACTGTGTGTACATGCATATGTGCAGGTAAAACTGCATGTAAAATGGAACAAAAACACTGACACCAGCAAGCTGGCATGGCAAGGAGAACTCTGATAGCTCACTGTGTAGTGACTTTCTCAGAATCACACACATGGAAATCAACAGACTGATTATGCATACATACTGTAAGAACATAACACAGGTGCTGGCTACAGCAATTGCTGTTATAGCATTACTAATATGGGGATTATCTTCAGCCGTTGTAAGCGCCAAGCATAACAATTTCCATTCTCAGGGTATTTGAAGCAGTCATACATGCAATTCTCTCAACCCTGCTGAGTGATCCATGGGTGACGGTGTGAAAATTAGAAAGACTGACAGCTGTCCACAGACTAATTAAGCTATACGCCGTGACATATGGCCAGCAAGAGACACAAATTCTTGTAAACCCCGGCAGATGTAGGGGCTCATGAGAATTGATGGCTCCAGCAGATGAAACAGACTGTTGGAAGGGCTGTTCTGTCTGAGCCAAAACATGAAATTCAGTTTTCTGTGATTTCGAAAAATGAAACTTTCTCTAAAATGTATTTTTTTGAAAAATACTTACCGACGGCATTACTGCTAGGAATGCTTTGCTTAGCTTAACAATTTTAGCCCCAAAAACTCGTTGAGTACCTGATGACAGGAGAGGCAACCACAAGGGGTGTCATTACCAGGATCCCCTGAGTGGCCTACCCTGCCTCCCTATCCGGTGGTGCGCTCACCGTTTCCCGCCAGTCTCTGATTTTTAGCTTGACTGTGGCAAGCGGGGAAGGTGAGAGGGACCTCTGAGTAATGCCGTCGGTAAGTATTTTTCGAAAAAATACATTTTAGAGAAAAATTCATTTATTTTCTATAAATCATTACCAACGGCATTACTACTAGGAAGAATGGTGAATAGGAGGAGGGCGCCGCAATCTGTACACCTGTCCCCTGCCCAAGCCCTCTGCTCGTGAACTATCGAGGCCCGTCCCTACGCGCCACTCCCGACAATTTTATCTAGGCGTTACCCATGGCGCCTGTGGCGCCGAGAGGGAGCTGTACCGCTAAGATGATCCCCACTAGTGCCAGGTAGACAGGCTGGCCGGATAGGTCTGACAGGTCTCTGTGGGCGAAGGTAGACTCGGCCTGCCCACCTACGGCCGCCACAATATTCCACCCTGTGCCAGAGCGGGCAAGGTGCTGCTAGTAGCCCCTTCTTGACTTGTGTGCTCAGGTGCGCAACGTCTGGGCCCCCTCTGGGGAGAGCTCTTGTATGCCAAACAAACGACCCAGCGAAGCTAGGGAACGTTTGCGCCGAGGTGTCTCATCTGCACGGAGCCAAGGGCAGGAATAGGCATGTGCCTTTGTCTTAGTGGCGTAGTCCTGCACCTGCCACTTTAAGGTGCCCTGACCACATCGTGTAGGCAGAACTCCCGGGACTGGTCCATATCCCTGAACGGACAGATGGTTGAACTTGCGGTGCGGACACAGGAAGGCGGTTCTTAGCCCAAGTCAAGCTGGTGGAGTGCTGCACCTAGTCATCGGCTCTGATCTGGAGACCGGAGGGACGCCCTGAGAAGGTGTAATCTTGCTAACTGTGAGGCCGAAGCGAGGGAGAACAGTCAGCAGGTCTTCCTGTTAGATCTCCAAGCATTGCCAGCGAAAGCCGGCCGTCTTGCCGATGACAGTGCGCCTTCCGATCCACGAGGTCTGTGCCGGAGCCCGGCCATGCTAGGTGTCGATAAAGTGTCTGCCACCCGGTAATTTCAAATGATGCTGAGGGGTCCGATTCTGCTTGGGAACCCTTAGATGAACTCGGCCAAAAGGGGGTAGTCTTGTCTCTGGGGAGAGTTGCTCCGCTGCACATCAGGCCTGTAGTACTTTCCACTCTCCCTCGTATCCGTACTGTCAGAGACTCCCTGAGTTGCTGCAATCGCATCCACTGCCGCACCCGAGAACCTCTTGGTGCGAGAGCTGCCTGTCCATCTCCCAGCGTGCAGTGCCAGCCACTCTGTGTCTGTACAAACAGTTGCTGCCAGGGTTGCGATCATCTCGGACGCGGAGCTGAGGCAGGGGGGTCCGCAGCGCGTCTCCGAAGGACTATGATCCAGCCGAAAACGGTCATCAAGGTCCTAATCACCAAGCCGCCCCTGAGCTTGTGGAGCCCCTAGGTACCCGCCCTGAGGGAGGGAACACGCTGCCGCATCTTAACCCATATCAACCTGAGGCTAACAGCTCCAATCTGTACCCTGCCATCCGCAGGTTATACTACAGGAAAAAGAAGAATACAGCCCGAAGACTTTACTTGAAGGCTAGGCCAGATTAGCTTGAAGCCAAGCGGCGCCAAGCCACTCTGGCGCTACCCGTTAACTATTCTTATTTGAACGTAAGTCACCCACTGGTGAATTCAAGATAAGGGTTAAGATGACACCAACCATACCTGTTGTTCCCAGATGGTCATCCAACCAAGGATTAACCGCCCCCAAATGGCTTAACTTCAGTGAACAGAGAAACCGGGGTGTTCAACATGCAATGGTGGTTGCTACGCAAGGAGTCTGTTTCTCGAAGGAGCCCATCCACGGCCCAGGCTTGTGGATCAGGTCTGAAGGCGACAGAGGAAGCAGCTTTCTGTTCCACTACAGGAGGACCGGCCTATCATCGGAGTCTCCTCACATGCGTAGATTAGTTGGAAGGCAGCCGGGTGTAGTAACACTCTTTGCACTGCCACTGACCTTGCCACAAGGGGAATCCTCGCGTACGTTGCGCTGACCTCCGACGCGCCGTGTCCGACGAGTGCTGTCCCGATCTCTGCACCACCAGCAGACGTGCTACATGAAGAAAACCCCGACCGTCGAGTAGCCGGAGTGCACCCGTACTTTCCGTAGTGCAAGCCAGTGTTCTCATCTGACACGAGCCTAGGACATGCTGAACTTCCTTAACCCAGTGTGGGATTTTCAGTGGGGCGATCATCCCCAACCTAGCGCGTCCCCGGATGGCGGATAGGGGAACGACCTTCAGATATGGAGGTTAGCTGCGCAAGCAGTCGCGGACCAAATGGCGATGAGCTTACCAGGACGGGGTGGGGTAGCAGGTGGCACTGCTACCTCCACTGAAATTCCGCATGTGTCCAATGACGGGTTTATCATGCGATCAAGAGCCGCAAAAAGCTCTAGCCACCCTGTGTTCCCAGGGAAGGTCGCATACCAGGAGCTAAGGCTGAGGTAACCCCGACAGAAACCTCGAATGCTGAAGACGGAGGACCTGGGCCACACGGCGCATTCTGATAAACCACAGATCCATGCAAACCCGCAATCATGACTATACGGCCAAATAGCATTGATGATAATGGCGCTTTCGCCGGTGCGGGATTGACCGTATAGCCCACTGCGAACGACAAGAAGAAGCAGATCTGACTCGAGCCAGCCGCACCGCCTTCCACTCCAGCCAGCGGATGTATCTGCCTGCGTGTTCCCCTGTCGCTATCCGGCTGGTATCGGTTAGGCACTCCTGTGCTGGTCCCCCGTCGGACTTGCCTCCAATGCCCAGGAATCCACGTCGGCGGCGTTGAGTCAGCCAGGAGTCCGGGTCCTCCCACGCTTTGCCATCTGATTCCAGAGGGCCGACCATCCAAGTAGTTCCAAGCGCAGGGCCAAAGGTACTAGTAAGCGCCAATAGCCGATACTGGCCGTCACCTAGCCTCTGGATCTGGGATCCGGAAGGGCCTATCGTAGCCCGCCGGGCGTCAGGACGTCAGCCCACCTCCGTGGTCTCTTTCAGGGCAGGGCTCTCGCATCACCAAGTAGCACTGTAGCCAAAGCTCCCATCTCTTCGCCGCTGACTGAAGCGAGTGGGGACAATCCTGCCGAGGTGGCAAGGGATCCTGCGCTGCTGCCTTACCATCTGCCCAGTCGGTCCCACAGAAGAATGTCCTCGCGAGGAGCCTTGCACAGCTGTGTCTTCCCCAAAGACGGGTAAGTGTGGAACCTGTCACAACAGCGCGTCCTGTCGTATCCAGTCGCCGCCGGCGATCTCCGCCAAGGAGGTGGCTATGGAGACGTACGCCATCCTAAATGCTGCGTGCGTGTCCCAAGCCGTGGGAGTGAGGCTGAAAGGTCCCATGTGTTCTCCAGACACTTGCTCATGGAAGGCAACAGGAAATCCCGCGCCAGCTAGGGAGAAGCGAACCCAGGGAGCAGTCCTGTCCAAGCCTCGCTTCAGAGTCTGTAGGCTGTGGGGAGCAGCCGCCTGCATCAACGCCTCCTTATAAACCGCTAGCACGGAACCGCCTGGAAGAGACTCCACATCACTGCCGTCGGAAGAAGATGTTCATCCAGTGTTGATTCTAGGATTTCAGAAAAGTGACCCCAAAGGCTCCCTCTAATCAAAAAAAGGAGCCCCTCAAGGTGTAAAAGGGAGGCCCTCAAATCGCGTTGCACTGCTTACTTTAAAACGACATATATACACACATTCATACATACAGTGGATTCCGCTTAACACGAATTTCTGGGGACATGGCGGAAAATCACTTCGTGTTAACCGTATTTCGTGTTAACCAATATGGCCTCAAAATTGATCACGGCCCTCAAGGAGAAAGTGTGTAAGACGTGTGCGTGAATGAGTACCAGGTTAAAAGTGCACGACATTATCGTACTTTCTATGCATACCTTCAGCTCGCTAGGAAAACACAAGGAAACGTGTACAGCTCGAGTATTTAATGTAAATCCATCAGGTAAAATCCATACTAAGTTACAATCCTCAGGTAAAAGCAACACAGGCTGAAGTACAATCCCGCATCGGTAAAAGGGTTGTGTTGGTACACGAATGATACAACATGAATACAGTACAGAAATGCTAGCCAATGAGAAGACAGATTACAACAGCCGAAGGCTATTCAGCCAATCACAGACTAGAGTTCGCTCTGATCTGTCATGTGTACTTCCACAGCGCGAGAGCGACACGTGAATTGGTTTTCTGTGAATGGAATCTGTGTTCGTGTTAAACAGGTGAATAATAGTGAAATTGCCCTGGCTCGACTCAGGCCACACTGCACCAAGACGCTCGAGCAGGCTTTTACGCAGCAGCGGTGTGGCCGTGCTGGTCGTGCAAAAAAGCGTCCAGTTTCTTTTTTCTGCGATTCTTCGGCCGCGCTATCGGTGTTTTTTTTTGCGATTTGGAGCATAATATTGCGAGAAATCGTGCAAAACGCGCTCTAGAATCAACACTGTTCATCTCCTCTGGTCATCGGGAGTCTCAGAAGAACATCTGGTCTCCGCCGCCGTCTTGCTGCGTGGTAGCCAAATGCCTCAGCTAGATCCCGTAAGTCTGCAAGGGAGTGATGTGAAGCACTGGGCTGCCCAATGCATCAGTCATCGTCGCAACCTTCCTCTCAGGGCGTAGACGGCAGGAGGAATGACGCAACGAGCCGGAATGCCTCGTCCAAGCAATGGTGAGTCTGCGATGTTTTGGTGCGCACCGACCGTCTGATAGGAGTGTCCGTTGTCTACTCCAACTCCGGACCACGTCTTCCGGGTGTAGACTTAGCGCCTCCTCATCATCCGGTTCTGGATGTAGGCCACCACTGTCAACTTGTTGGAGAGTACGAGTATCCTGACCCATGAGATGCTGCTCCCACTCAGACAGAGCCTGAGTCACACTGCTATCACTCCAGCCTTTGAAGTGTTTGACGGCTTGATCCCTTGTCCACATACGAGAATATCCTGACCCGTGAGACGCTGATCCCACTCGGTGAGAGCGCGAGCCACACTGCTTTCATCTCCAACTTGTTGATGTGTTTGACGACTTCATCCCTCGACCAGCTGCGAGGATATCCTGACCCGTGAGAAGCTGCTTCCACTTGGAGAGAGCACGAGCCACACTACTTCCATCTCCAGCCTGTTGATGTGTTTGTCCGTTTGATCCCTCGTCCACTTACGAGGATCCTGACCCATGAGACGCTGCTCCTACTCGGACAGAGAGCGGGCCACACTGTGTTGATGCGTTTGCGCTTGCTCCATTGTCCAACCGGCCGAGGTCATGTGCCGAAAGGGAGGGAGATTCCGTCCTGCCGTTGCCATCTCCGTGGTCCAGGCGCCGGTGTCGAGGCTGTCGTTTCCCATGAGGAAGATCGGCCCTTGAAGATCTGGTCGGAAGATTGGCCGCTCCTGGAGGGCGCCTCTGATGCTCGGTGTCACAAAGAGATCCACCGCTGCGCCGTACCCGAGCCTGTCCGCTGGTAAAAGAGGTGTAAAGGGAAATGAAGACGTTCCCTGGCGTTAGGCATCTGAAGTGCCCTGTCCCCAGCTGATGTGGTCGCCCTAACGAACATGTAGACTTCATCCTCGCGTGATGCAGGGCCGTGGCCACTGTGAGTCTCTCTCTACCTCCTAGGGCGGAGTGTGGGTGGGTGGATGGCAGGGTGGCATTCCAGGAGGCCGCACTCAACGAGGAACCACCTCTCGATGGCTGCTGACCGAGTTAGTTCCTCCCAATAGTGCTTCGGACATGGAGGATCCGCCCTGCGAGTTTGTTCTCGTCTGTGGCTCCTCTCTTCGACTCGGGACCCTGAAGCCTGTGTCCCTCTCCATGTTCCTAAGGCTTGGGGGAGGTATCCTGGGGTTCAATTGCGATGGGGCAGCACTTCCCGTCGGCTGGCTCTAATGACCGAATGTCCATCCTCCCTAGGGACAGCTTCAGTCTCCAGAACATTTCCCTGTCCAAACACGATGGGGAAGCACGTCCCGTCAGTTGGTTCGGTTGACCGCACGACCATCCTGAGGGAGGGTCCCAGTCCCAAAACCTTGCTTGTCTGAGACTCATATCTCGCCTTCCACCTTACTGCGAGGGGCCTGAGCTCCATCTGCTGACGCATACCCATGGGACGAATCATGTCAAGGGCGGTCTTGCATATCTGGGGCCTCAACAAGGTGGGATGGAGCTCTTGCGTGTGTTCTGTGTCTCAAATGACTGAAATCTTTCCCTCCATTTACTGCAAGATGCCTGAGCTCCATATGCTGACCTCTTGTGTGTGTTCTGTGGCTATCTTTCCTGTCCCTCCCTGAGAGGTGCGTCCTAGAAGCGGCCCGGTGATGGCGCTGGTCCGGCCTAAGGCTGGTGGGCACTTGCCTCTCAGAGGGTGGTGGGTCCCCCGCTTGGGCTCTCTCTCTCACCTGGGGGGTGATATGGCCCAACATCTGTACTGAGGGGGGACCGAGCTCTATATGCCGACACATGCCTAGGTGCGAACCCCATCACTGGCGGTCGAGCATGTCCCGGGCCTCTACAAGGCGGGGTGGAGCTCTTGGTGCCGGGTCCGAATGGGGGGCAAGCATTCATGCGCTCAGGGCGGGGCAGCGCTGCCCGAGGCACCGACCAGTATGACTCTGCCTTTCCCTTCATGTTCGTCGATGCTGCTTTGTTCGTCAGCTGTGTGCAAGGCGCCTGTTTATCCCTCCGGGAAAACACCCACAGCTGTGACCATCTCTCTTCCTCCCACGTCACGCACTGTCGCCTGTCTGATTGGAGGAGCAGCCCGAGCATGGTAGGCAGACATCATGGCCATCGCTAGGCCACTGGAAGGCACTGGTGCAGGTCCATACCTAAGCCCTGTAACAAAGGACAGAAGAAGACTGGCGAGAAGTGGGGAGCCTCCGAAGAGGGACCGCGCTCCCGGTCAGCTTGCATACATCACCGCCCGGTCACCACCGCCGACCGGTCGTAACCGGCTGGAAGCAGTAATCACTGTTTCACCTTGTCATGGCTCAAAGCAGTAATCCCACAGAAAACCAACACCAAGTAATCCACATAACACGTAGGTAATCCAAGCACAAACACAATGCACCATACGTCCAAGAATGTCCGTAACACAAATAATCCAAAGAATCTAGAGTACACAATGGTAATCCCACCATCCACAGCTGGAGCACCTGAGGAGCACACGGCCTGTCCTGGTGAGCTAAGCGAAGAGACTGGCAGGAAACGATGAGCGCGCTACTGGATAAGGAGGCAGGGTAGGCCACTCGGGGGATCCTGGTAATGACACCCCTGGTGGTTGCCTTCCCTGTTGTCAGGTACACACCGAGTTTTTGGGGCTAAAATTGTTAAGCTAAGCGAAGCATTCCTGGTAGTAATGCTGTCAGTAATGATTTTGAGAAAATAAAGATGAATCAGCCTCCAGGAATGAAGACAGTCACCCATGGTGATCCTAGGACTAGGAGTGTTTACCCAAGGGTCAGCTGCATGACTGAGCTTAACTCCTGCACAAGCCAAAAAGCAAGGTGTTCTTGCTCCTTGCTTGGTGGTGCTTGCAGGATTTAAGTTCACTTAAGCAACTGAGGCACTGGACACAAGTGACAACAAATGCATCTTCAATGCTTACCTGGAAACTGCGTGACAAACTCTTCAGCCAGTGTGGAATTAACTAGCGTGTTGGCGACCGGAGACAGTATGTACTCATTGCTCTCGCACAACGGGTAGATCACCATGGCCTTGCCCCAGTAGATCAGGTGACAGGCTAACACAAACACCTGCAGATTATACACAAGAGACAACCGTTAGTCACTCACAAACCAGATAGGTGAGGCTAGCGCTGGCAGAATTGTACACAAACCAAGAGGAATCACTCAGCACTGGACAGACAAACAGTTAGATCCCCTGCCCCCACCTATCAGGCACCCAATCGCCAGCCCACAGAGAAATACGCAGGTGTGATTCCTCTTGGTTTGTGTACAACCATTAGTCAGATACCAGGATTCAACTTATTCACACCCAACAAACTACTGCGGGCAGAGATACAGATAGACGTCAGACACTGGTCACAGTCAGATTGCAAGGCTACAATGTTTGATTAACCCTTTGCATGTCAGTAGCAGTTTTTGTTAGGATGATTCCTATTCCGACAAAAACCACTACTGACATGCAAGGGGTTAATGGAGCTGTCAGGTCCTATTTAAAGGGACTTGACGCTGACAGTTTTTGATTACTTCCCTGTTGCCATGGACTTCATATTTTACAAGTCTGCATTGCAAGCAGTGATAATTCATGACACACTCTTTATGTTTGTCATCAGCCATTCTTTGCCCATCCTTTATTTTGCACACCCCACATGAATCTTGTTTTATTCTGAGTTCATTCGACTACATGAATACAAGAATGTTATCTAAAGTGACCCATTAAGATTTCTGTATGGCAGTCATAGTCCAAGCCATTTTTTATTGCCACAGGCAAACTTTAGACCCTTCTCCACACCCATGTAACAGTTCAAATGAAGTACCAGATTAGCTTGGTTCCTCAGAGGTGCCAAGCGAATCTTATGCTAACTTTGACCTATCATGGTCTATCATCTCCCACAACTGATTCATGAGACGGTGTCTTGTAAATTCAGAAATGAGATATATCAGGCTTAAAAGAGTTAACATCAAATAGAATAATAAGACAATCTCATGGCAGACAAAAGATACAGATAAGTCGTGTCCTGATAAGAACTTACAGGGGATGCCTAAAATCACTTTTATTAACCCTTTGCATGCTGGTAGCGGTTTTAGCTGCGGATTCCTGTAGGAATCATCGTGACTGAAACCACTACTGACACACAAAGGGTTAACAGGACTTTGTATAAACTACAGCTGCACAGTTTCACCAGTATACTGCTGAAAACCACAGATATGGTATACTGTTTTGGTTCCAGTGAACGTGTATGCTTGCCAGTTTCTGGTAGTCATCACGGAAAGTGCCAAAAGTGATCAAGAGAACTTTTAACTAAAGCTCATGTTGAAAATGTTGATCAAGTTATGCTCAACTGCTATGTTTCTCTTTTTTTTATTTTTCTGATCGTTTTTCATGTTCGTCTTTTCACATTTTCTGATTTACATTCACAAGAGAGATAAGCCGCGAAAGCAGTATAACCTTTGAATCGGAAATTACTCTCTCCTCTAAACAAAGACCTGGATGAATGGTGAAATGAAACACTTTTTTGATTGTACATTGCTTAACGTCCCGACAGCAACAAGGCTTTCTCAGGACGTGCCTGCACTGCTTGTGAAAAAAATAAATAAACAGAACATTGAATGTATGTCGCCAGCCGGTCAAATACGTTAAATAAACCTAACACATGGGGCTAAATAAAGCTAAGACCATTTAGCAACACACATCCAATATCAAGAGCTACAGGCAGTGCAGACAGTAGGGAGAGTTTTAAAAAGGCAAATACAGGTGAATGGACCTCAGGTAGACAGAAACACATGCCCCAGAATAGAGAGAAAAACCCACCCTGTGGGGCTGACCAGGGTGACCCTGGGAACTAAAAAATACCTAACCCCACCCAAGAAACACTTTTTGGGGTTATTTTGACAGGTGAAATAAATCAAAGTATTAAAGCTAAGAAAGCAATGAATACATTAAGTGAAAGACAGATAAAAAGGTCTGCGTCATTTCTTGTTTTGTCTGCAGAAGCCAGTATACCAGCAAAAAATATCGGTGCAGTTGCCCATTGCCAGTATGACTTTCTGTACCATTATGCAGCTCTAGTATTAAGCCCATTGGGAAGTGATGAAATATGATTCCAAGAATTCTAGGGAAACCAACTACTGTGTAAACTGTTTGTGAGATGATCTCTTTTAACGTTATTGCTGTGTAAAGTTGGAGTAAAACGACATTTTCCTATCGGACTAAGCGTGTTTCACTCTAACGTGCCAGACACGATCTTGGTATAGCACTAAAAAAAACTGCTTTATCTTAATGTATATTACAAATTTCATATAGCTCGTGATAATAAAATGAAATGGTCAGATCAAAATAGCCTGAACTGTGGTGTTCTCAATATTATTATTTTTTACATGTGCTTTAAATTAATTGGCATGTTTTTAAGACAGTTATTCAGCCGCATACTTCTTATTCATCTATGCTGATAATAGAATAATTTGATATATGAAGCAGCTCTATCTTCTGAGCTCACACCTTGTTTCAGGGCTGTATTATTTTAACACATAATGGTGATGTCTCTTCACACCGAACCTTTTAGTTCTTGATCGGCCTCAGGGCAGTGTAGTTCATGACACTTATTCTTTTCGTTAGCACCTTGTTTCAGGGCTGCATTATTTCAACACATAATGGTAATGTCTCTTCACACCTAACCTTGTAGTTCTTGATTGGCCTCAGAGCATATTAGTTCATGACCCTTCTTTTTTTTTTTTTTGGTAAGCATCTATATATGAAAAGTAGCAGCGGAGCAGATTTCATATGCACACCTGCGCAGCATTGTAGACTGCCTTGAGACAGTGATCCAGTGTGACACTAAGCTACAAACGCCATGAGGAAAGAAATATGAAAGGACACTAAATATATATACTACACTGTTAATTAACTCATTCGAGACGTGCCGCCTATGGATACGCAGCTTATGTCACATATCCAGAGGTGGCATGTCTTGAATGAGTTAATAGAATCAGTCAAGCCTCAGACTCATATTCGGAAGGACGATAACAAAACAGACACTGATCTTTCTAATAGTAAATTGTGTTGCTAGTGTAAACGAAAACTGGCTGCGTACTTTGGAGCATGCACACAACCTCCCTAACTGGTTTGATCATGACTCGTGGATTGCGTAACTAGGTGGTTAGGCGATGTTCTGCATCACTGCAAGCCCGGGTGGCCAAAACATGGCCAGAGGGCATGTGATTTGGCACACGTTTGGTACTGTAAAGAGGCCATTTCCTATCCCGCTATATATTATCCCTGATTTAACTGTACTCGAAAAGAATCAGCCAGAATGTTCGGAAAAGAAACAAAATATCACAGGCCTTCATTAAGAAATGTGATTTTCACAATCTGTGCTAATTTGCTATATCAATCTCTTATGCCCAAATATCACAGGCCCGAACTGAAAAATATTTTTTTCACAATCTGTGTTGACTTTTTTCACTTGTGTTCTCAAATGAAGGGAACAGGAAAGAGTGATACAGCAATCGACTCATTTTGTGAAAATAATCTGTCAAGAAAATTTGGGTTATGGACAGTACACACTGCAAAGACGGACTCTGTTATCAAATGCACAAACAGGTTGGTATGGTAGCAAGAGCATTTAACAAAACTCAAACTTGAATTACTATTTCTAGTACTATTCGGTACCCAAAAATATATATAGATACGGTATAGAAAATACATAAGAAACAAAATTCTGTACTGGAGCAGTCCAATTGGTCTCACATCTCTCCTCTCAAAAGGAAACTTTGATTTTTTTAAAATCCAGTTGCAGCCACTCTTTACAATACCAGTGGCTGCATGCACAAATGGGTTTAACCATGATAATTCATGACCATGATAATTCAAGGACAGTGCCTGATTAGATTGGCGCCTTCAGGCGCCAAGCTAATCTGGCACTACCCTTGAATTATCATGGTCAATCCATCTCCTGCAACTGGTACACAATAGTTAGGTGACACTGCCAAAATTGGAGAAATGTGACCTTGGGGTTGAATGGTTTAAGGCAATTTGCAGCAACAATTACACACTTCCACACACCTGCGAGAGACTCAGGTCGGCGTCCAAGGACAACGTCTGCAGGTTCTTCACAGGGCTTAACATTTTGACGAGTCTCAGCAGGGCAGGAGAGGAGTCTATGGGCAAACTGTCCAGCAGCTCTTCCTCCAGCTGCATCAACAGCAAACCGTGGTATGGACGCAAAGAAGACAGACACCGCTCCACTTCCTTCGGTTCCAGGTGCAGCACTTTGGAGCCGGTGACGATCACGTGCACCTGTGTGATGAACCAGAGAGAAAAAGAGATTGTAGATGTACACTGAACGCATTCACGCCTTATCCTTCTTCGTGCATGCAGCCACCAGTACTGAATTCCAGTACCTGCGGGTGCATGCATGATGGGATAGCCCGTTCAATGGTGAGAACAACGGAGTACCACCCAAGTGCAGGAGGAATAGATCCTCATGAGCCCCCCCAGTTGTGGGGCTCATGAGGATCTATGCCTCCTGCTGAAACCACTTTGGGTCCATGTTCCTTTGACAGCTGGGGATCTTTGACATTGAATTAGCCATGATTTGTGTCCACTGGCAAGGCAGGGATTAAGCAGGTAGCCATTGTTACTGCATGTTTACAGTACTCATGGCTGCATGCACAAAGGGGTTAAAATAGACAATCAGAAGTAGGTCAAAACCTCATGGCTGCATTTCCAAACTTTTGGAGGCGTTGTCTAACGACTATGTGCCATGAAAATTCAAGGGTAGTGCCAGATGAGCTTGGCACCTTCAGGCATCAAGCTCATATGGCACTTGGCACTACCCTTGAATTATCATGATCAATCCATCTCCTGCTGCAGGCAGAGGGGAGTACACACACAATTTTTTTTTTTTTAAAACTCAAACAAAATTTAGGGAATGCACAACACCAACAATCAACTTAGTACAGTGGTGTCAACACGAATTTCTGGGAACAGATTAGTTTGTGTAAAACGTATTTCCTGTTAACCGATTTAGGCTAAAATTTGTTCATAGTCTGAAACAAGAGAGTGTGTAGGAGATGTGCATCTAAGTGTGCCCTGCCCTGGAGGTTAAATGTGCATAATATCACACTTTACCTGCTTACTCTCATCTCAATAGGACAACAATAGACCACATGCGTACAGCTCGTGAATTTAATGTACAATCCATCAGAAAAACAACAATCCATCTGATAAAAGTTTCGTAACCGCGTGCAGTGTAGGAGCTAGTGTGTTATTTTTAGCCATGTACCAATGTGTATGGGCAATACTATGAACGCTTCACATTGATCAGTGTCACGATTCTTGGAACTACAGTTTTCACCCTTTGTAGCAATTTGCATCTATTGCTTACAAAATCAGATCTGTGTATTTTATCACATCGTACTGAGGCATGAAAAATCAAGCACTAAAGATAACTGACTGTGAATGAATGAATACATGTACAAGTTCGGCACAATACTGAAACACTATCAGTTGAGATGGCAGTTCCCACATCACGCTCACTCCCGCCGCACATCACATGGTCAGTCTTTCTCTTTGGTTGAATAAAGAATGGGAAAGGAGGAATCTCATCTAGACTAACTCATTATGCTTGCCACCAACCGATCATTTTCAAAAACAGGGCTCTGTGTAGAATATGTGCAGCCCTCCAGTCTCTCCTCTCTCCCTCACCCACTACTACTACCACCCCCCCCCCCCCCCCCCAACCCCCCTTTTGCTAGGCAGTGTGTGTACCGATACACGTCAGTGCGCGTGTGGAGCACTAGTGGTTTGAATAAAACAGTGGATAGCCTCGGCCATCGATGATGCAGATTGGATCGAGGAGTGAAAGCTAACACTGATGAAGTCATTCAGGTGTATTAGCTATTATATAACGGAGTTCTCAGGTACTTCTGTAAACAAAGCTTGCGCGTGCAGTGTTACACGGAGGATGGCATCGTCTCAGCCCTTGGGATGGTTGTTCATGTTAAACAGGTGAAAATATGTTTGAGGAAGAAGAAGAAGAAACAGGTGAAAATACTATAAAATGTTCTGTTGGGGAAACAAAATCATCTTTGTGTTAAGCAGGAATTTCGTGTTAAGCATGTCGTGTTAACCATGCCATTTTAATAGAGAACAAGAGGGCTCTCAGCCATGAATTCAAAAATGTTTCGTGTTAACCAGAAATTTGTGTAAAGCGTGTTCATGTTAACTGGACTCCACTGTACATAAATTGTCATCCAGCCAATGTCAGCAACAGTTGATCCGCATATAGCCATGCGTGGGCCAACTTCAGCCTAAAGACATTTTCATACTGCCCAGTGCGCAAAGGCCTTCGGGCTGGTGGCAGCGGCGGCAGTTGGCTAACTGCAGCTGTCGGCGGCACAAAGACCTTTTGCTATTGGGGTGGGATCTAACCTTGTGAGGAAGACAGAAGTTGACTTCCACCCAGCGGTTGACGTGAAGGGAGACCACACCACTTTCTGTCAGGCTCGTGTACACCTGCCTCATCTCGTTAGCGATCTGACTGCGCTGCAGTATCAACTTATACGGATTCTGCACCGAGTCTTCTGGCAGTGCTGCCACCTCATCGAAAACAGCTCGAATGGTCTTAGACTGGGTGGACAGGTACTGGCACCTCTGTTCTTCGCTTCGAAAAGCAATGATGAGCTGTTTTGACAAGGCATGATAGCTGTCAATGGCTGATTCAACAATGGGAGAATGTAGGGCGAAAACCAGGTTGACGGTATTGATCCGATGTTGCTTGGTTGCACTCTGATGAAGAAAGAAGAAAATACATTGTTAATAATAGACGTGCAGCCTCCGGATACGCAGCGTAAGCCGTGTATCCGGAGGTGGCATGTCTCGAATTAGTTAACCCTTTACACCACTGGTACTGTGACCACCGGTACAGTTCACAATACATGCACAATAGGGTTAACTGTGTAAATGGATGGCTGGTGCGGAATATACGGTATATAGGGCTGAATATCTTAATCCTATAGCAAGCACTAAACCTCTTCACTTGCTGGGATAAAGCAAACATCAACCAAGTGCAAGAGACACAGATCTTCATGAGCCCCTGCAAATGTGGGGCTCATGAAGATCTATGCCTTTTACTGGGGCTCCTTAATCCTGAGGCTGATTTTTGTAAAATGTTCTAATTTCTTGTGAGGGGTACATTACTGTTTAGGAGATAGATTAACTGTTTTAGTTTATGGGTGGTGCGAGAATAGCTTGGCGCCTGAGGCACCAAGCTATCTGGTACCACTCTTGAGCTATCAGTCAAATTTATTTCAAGCAATGGGTGTATCAGGATGAAAAGGGTTAACTAAGATTTCAGAATCACACAATCAGTGTATGCTGGCACTGAGGCAGTGAAGGGGTTAAAATGGGTTCTTAACCCTTTTGCTGCCAGTGATCATGAATTGTGCATCTGAAGCGACTGCACACTGACCGACATTCGCACGAAGAACATGATGTAACCAGAACCGAAATTAGGCATAAAGAACGTAAGAACAGACATTTAACACCTCAGTAGCCCCTGTGACTGATAAGGGTCGACGCCTCTTGCCGCTGGGTGGAGTTTGCCTTGCACTTTGGCATAAATTGTCATGATCTGATGTCATGTAATGTAACCCCATAATGTATCTAGTGTTAACCCATATCATACTGAGGCTAAAAGCTTCAAATGTGTACACTGCCATATATATGCAAGCTACGTTATATTATAACAGACAAGGATATAGCATCCTTCACTGGCTTCCCATCCCACAACGCATCCAATACAAGATTCTGTCTCTCTGAAACAAATCCCTGAACAACTGCGCTCCTGCCTATCTCTCCAACTTACTTTACCCCTACATCCCTTCCCGCTCCCTCCGCCTCTCTCTGCCTCCACATTTCCCGCACCAAACTCAGCACTTTCGGCCCCCGCTCCTTCTCAGTATATATTATACGGTCCATCCACCTGGAACACTCTCCCACTCTCTCTCTTGTCAGAAACACTCTCTCTCCTCCTTCCAGTCCGCCCTCAAAACTCACCTCTTTTAACAGTTCTAGCACTATATCACCACACTCCCCACCCCAAGCTGACTGTCGTAATGTATTTCACTATTTGTGGTATGTGAGTCGTCTAAAGCGTGCGCATACGTGCGCGAGTTGCGAGTGTGCGCTTAGAGTTATAATTATTATAAGATAAGCGCATTATAAATACCGTAATTATTATTATATGGATGGAGGATCATCGCCTACCCAAGATCACTCTGTTCGGCGAGCTCTCCACTGGACACCGAGACAGAGGGGCACCAAAGAAGAGATACAAAGACGGTCTCAAGAAGTCACTTAGTGCCTGCCAAATCGACCACCGCCAGTGGTCTTCGCTTGCTGCGGACCGTGACACCTGGCGCTCCACCATTCACAAGGCAGCCGTCTCCTTTGAGGACTCTCGCAGAGCTAACCTTAAGGACAAGCGGCTCAGAAGAAAAAACAGAGCTGTCGTAACTCAGAACCCTGACCAGACCTTCCCCTGCAGCCACTGCGGTCGAACCTGCCTGTCCCGGATTGGCCTCCGCAGCCACGAAAATGCCTGCAGACGACGTGGGCAAGCCCTATAGAATCTTCGTTCGCGAAGTCAAGCCAAGATTATTATATAGACCAATGGCTTTAGTTCAAGGGTAGTGGCAGAATAGCTTGGCGCCTAGAGGCACCAAGCTATTCTGCCACTACCCTTGAACTATTTTAGTTACACTTATTTCACATTTATGTCGAGGTCCTTGAACAGGCAAAAACTGTGAGCATCGAGGCTTTGTTGCTGCGGACACAGCTCCGCTAGGCAGGGCACGTCTCCAGGATGGAGGATCATCACCTACCCAAGATCACCCTGTTCGGCGAGCTCGCCACTGGACACCAAGACAGAGGGGCACCAAAGAAGAGATACAAACACTGTCTCAAGAAGTCACCTTGTGCCTGCCAAATCGACCACCCCCAGTGGTCTTCGCTTGCTGCGGACCGCGACACCTGGCACTCCACCATTTACAAGGCTGCCGTCTCCTTTGAGGACTCTCACAGAGCTAGCCTTAAGGACAAGCGGCTCAGGAGAAAAAAACAGAGATGCCGCAACTCAGAACCCTGGCCAGACCTCCCCCTGCAGCCACTGCGGTCGAACCCGCCTGTCCCGGATTGGCCTCCGCAGCCATGAGCATGCCTGCAGACGTCGGGGACAACCCCTATAGAATCTTCGTTCGCGAAGTCAAAGCCAAGAAGGTATATTCCGAATGATAAGGGTTAACGCTAACATCTTCAAGAGATCGATGTCTAACAGTACAATCAAAAAACAGCTGAAGTAACTCCAATACAGATTCTAGGAATAATCAGCCAGTTTCACTGACAAGTGTTGCTGGTAAGATGATGGCGACTCTTTTAAAGGACAAGTTAGTGAAGCATTTCACATTCAATGATCTGTAAACCGAGCATCAGCAAGAATTTACATCAGGTGAAAGTTGCCTGACGAACCTTCTTGAGATGCTTGAACACTGGATGCAGTCATTAGATAGTGGTCAAGGAACACATAAGCATACCTTGATTACCTGAATGGCATTCAGTACTGTTCTGCACAGGAAACTTCTGCTGAAGCTACAAGTCTACGGTCTACAACAAAACATCCTGTGGTGGATTGCTGGTTTTTACAGGATTGGAGAATGCATGTTAGTGTTCAAGGATCAACTGGAGAGGGCAGCTGTGGGCTCGGGGGTACCTCAGGAGTCAGTCTGAGAGCTGTTCCAGGTTCTGGTGTACATACAGTGTGAATGGCATTTAGAGATGGTTCAAACTAACGTCAAACTGTTTGCCGATGATACAAAGGTATGGAATACAATCACTACTTTTTCAGACTGCTTGCTACTTCAGAACCACTTAAACCAGCTTGAGAAGTGGTCCAGGAACTGGCTGCTGTGATTCCATGTGGGTAAATGCAAGACCACGCACCTCGGATCTTGGAATCCCCATGGACTCTATTCGACAATTAGACATGTGTGAGACTACACCTTGAGCAATGGATGTGTAAGCCAGGTCCCCAAATTGAAGAAGGATGTGTTGCACCTTGCAAAAGTTCAGAGACAAGCTACCAAGATCGTGAGAGGGATTGGTAACGAGCTATATGAGGAGAGACTCGCTGTGCTGGGATTACACTCCCTGAAGCAACAAAGACTATGAGGTGACCTCATTAAAACTTTCAAGCTCTTAAATCATTCTACCCCAGGACTTAATCCCCAAATTTTGAACTTGCCCTCTGAAGGACTGTATTATAATTCTAGAGACAGATTGAGCATAATAGTTCAAGGGTGGTGCCGGAATAGCTTGGTGCCTATGTCAACTTCTATGTGCAGCTCAGACCTTTGCCAAAGACGCTGAGCTACAGAATCTATGCCTTTACCACAAGCCTCAGCCACTGCACTAACCTGTAGAATGGAGAATAGACAGGATATATACATGTAATATGTTCATGGTAATTTCTCAAAATGCCTCTGCTTGTTTTTACAATTGATGAAGAGTTACATTTTTTGAAGGAAAATGCAGCCATAGAGGAAATGTTTGGCTGAACATACAGAAGCCTACTCGAGACTTGAAAAACATGCCCTGCATCAGTGGCTGTCGTCTGCTACAGACTAGTCCACAATTGTGAATGCAGGGCACATTTTTCTGTAATACTAATAGGCTTCTGTACTTTCAGCTGAACGTTTCCTCTGCTGCATTATTTCCTCCACAAAAAAATATTTACAACTTTATCAATTGTAAAAGCTAACACAGTAACAGACACATTTTGGAGAAATTAATTTTGAAAATATCACATGTGGTATCCTGTCTATTCTACTAGTCAGTGAGTGAGCCTGTCCGGCAGAAAAGGTTTGAGCTGCACAAAGAAGTTGACAGCAGTGTGCATGGATGGCAACAGGAAGTGGTGTACACATTAGGCACAGTTTTGCTGTGTTTCTACCAACTCTGCAACTTGAACAGAGTCTACTGTGCTACTTCACAGCAGGAGTCTGATTTGGGAGGGGGGCGGGGGTGGGGGGACTCTTTGGATGTTTTTAATAATAATAATAATAATTACGGTATTTATAATGCGCTTATCTTATAATAATTATAACTCTAAGCGCGCACTCACAACTCGCGCACGCATTAGACAATGACTCACGTACCACAAATAGTGAAATACATTACGACGGTCAGCTTGGGGTGGGGGGTGTGGTGATATAGTGCTAAAACTGTTGAAAGAGGTGAGTTTTGATGGCGGACTGGAAGGAGGAGAGCGAGTGTTTCTGATGGAGAGAGAGTGGGAGAGTGTTCCAGGTGGATGGACCGTAGACGGAGAAGGAACGGGGGCCGAAAGTGTTGAGTTTGGTGCGAGGGATGTGGAGGCGGAGAGGGTCGGAGGTGAAGCGGAGGGAGCAGGAAGGTGTGTAGGGGTGAAGTAAGTTGGAGAGATAGGCAGGAGTGCAGTTGTTCAGGGATTTGTAGTAGTAGTAGTATTGTGAGGACAAAATAGGCCGTGAGGCCTTTATAAATGTCCTTTCTTTCTTTAGTTCCTTTATGGGTCTGCTATGCATGCAATTTTCCTATAAAATCATTCATCATAGGAATAAAAAATCTCTTTAAATTTTGGTAATTCGTCCAGCTGGTTTTTAAAAGAATTTATATTAGATGCTTTTTTTAATGAAACTGGTAAGTCATTCCAAACAATGGCAACTCTGTTAGTAAAACAAAACTTCCGCAGGTTAGTGTTACAGTGCTGTACAAAGATTTTCCCTTCAGAATTTCGGGTTCTGTCACAGAATGGTGTTGCAAAAAAGTCGTTCCACTTTAGGTCGTCGATGCCATTATAAATTTTAAAAACTTGGATTAAGTCTCCCCGTATTCTACGTCCGCGTAAGGAGTGTAATCCAAAGTATCTGAGTCTGTCTGAATACTGAATAAGTCATATTTCTACATTCTTTGACCAGCTTTGTTGCTCGTCTCTGTACCCTTTCGAGTGCAGCTGATTGTCTCTTTAAACCTGGGTACCATACAGTGTTTGCATACTCTAAATGTGGTCTGACTAGTGATTTATACAGTTTACTAAAACTGTCCTTGTTGAAATAATTAAAAGCTCTCTTAATTACTCCATTTTGTTGGCCTTATTGATGCAGTTCTGAATATGGGGGTCAAAAGATAGAACTTTGTCGAAGACCACACCTAAATCTCTTTCCTCCTCACAAGATACCACCTTTTTAATGTTGCTGTTCACTTTCATCAATTAATCGTGTTCAGGATTGTTCCTTCCAGCATGTAAGACCTTGCATTTCTCTACATTAAAATGTAAGTCCCATGTGTCGGACCACTCTTGCAAGTGATCCAAATCATGCTGCAACACGTCTTTATTGCTCGATTCATTATAGATTTTTAGTATCATCTGCGAAAATTTTGCACATGCTATTAACACAATCTGGCAAGTCATTTATAAATATCGTAAATAATACAGGTCCTAAGATGCTACCTTGAGGTATGCCGCTCAGTACCTTTATTTTGTCCAATTTTGCTTCTCCAACCTTTACCATTTGTTCTCTTGCATGTAAAAAACTTCTTATCCAGTTGGAAATGTTTCCACATACACCATAGGCCTCTAGTTTCTGAAGAAGCCGTTCATGAGGAACAGTGTCGAATGCTTTTCTAAAGTCTAAGTATATGATGTCAACCGTTTTTTTGTTGTCCAGTAATGAGGTTATAAATATCATCCATAACCTGTAGTAGCTGAGTAACACATGATCGTTTCCTTCTAAAACCATGTTGGCATTCAGTGTACATATTATTCACCGTGAAATGATTAACGATCTCATCTCGGACTATAGACTGTAAAACTTTACATACTATACACGTTAAGCTTACTGGCCTGTAGTTTCCTGCATCTGACCTAGAACCTTTTTTAAAAATCGCACTTACCTCTGCGGTTCGCCAGTCTTGCGGTACAATACCTGATTCAAGGGAAAAAGTAAACTATGTGCAAAGTGGCTCTGCCAACTCATTACACAACTCTTGTAAAACTCTGGGAGGGATGCAGTCTGGACCTTGAGCTTTGGAAGGATTCAACTCCTTTAGTTTTTTCTTGACAATATCAGGAGTTATTACGATATCTGTTATGGTGCACCCATTCGATTTTGAGCCTCTACCAAGCAACGGAACATTACTCAAATTTTCTTCCACAAATTATACACTTGAGAAGAATTTGTTGCTGCCTTTTCATGATCTCCTACAGCAAGTGTGCCATCTTCTTTTTTAAGTGCATTTATTCCAGAATTATATTTAGTTTGTTCCTGTACATACAAGACTTCCAAAACACTTTGGGGTTCATTTTACATATTTTATCTGCAATATTTCTTTCATGCAATTTTTGGTTACGCTTTATTAATTTGTTACAGTCATTTCTTAGGGTAATATATCTTTGGTAATCTCTACCTTCTTGAGTTTGAAGATATCTTTTGTATAACTTGTATTTCTTTTTAATCATTCTTAAAGTACCCATATTCATCCAAGATGGTGTGGTTCTTTTATGTGATTTGCTCTTCACTTTTGGGATGTGCAACTCCATACCTTTCAGAATCGAGGACTTAATTAATGCTCAGAATTTTTCCACTCCGCAATTTTCAGGTTTAGTAGTTGTAAAGTCAATATTTGCCATATATGCTCTCAGACTATCATAGTCTCCCTTCCCAAGGTTAAGGGAGTGTTTAATACTCTGCGTCACCTTAACCTTAGGTACATACAGCTGGAAGAGTAAAACATCATGGTCACTCTTGCCAATGGGATCCAAGTGTTGAATATCTGACGTTAGCAACTCGTCATTTACTAAGATTAGGTCATCTAATGTCGACCTCTGACCTTGCCTATGTCTTGTTGGGTTTTTCACCATTTGAATCAGGAAGGCGTCTCTTATGCACTCAACAATTTGATTATTTTTTCCCCTGTCCAGGAGCATCCCATCCTGCACAGATGTAGCAGAGACAGAATTTTGTATTGGATGCATTGGGGGATGGGGAGCCAGTGCAGGAGTTTGAGCAGGGGTGTGATGTGGTCGGATTTTTTCTTTCTGAGGACAAGGCGGGCAGCATTGTTCTGGACGCGTTGGAGAGTGAAAATGGTGGAGTGAGGGAGGCTTAAATACATCATGAGCATATTATCTATGGACGTTGCTGCGCTATGTATAAATGGATATGGATTGGACTGGAAAAACTGAGGTAATGGTCACTGTTGCTGCTATCTCATACCTGAGAATGCTGTTTTTTTGAAGGTGTGTGTCTGGGATGCTCCAACTGCACTGGATACCCTATGAAGCGCACATCATCAATCTTCACTCTAAATTTTCGGCCACACAGTGGGATCTTCACGGCCAGCAAATTGGCCAGCGTCTTATCCTCGAACCCAACGAGAACGCCATTCTTGACCAAGGGAGCTGAGGCTGACAATTTAATGCTGGCACTGTTCATACGATCCTCAGGAATTTTCAATGCGTACGGGTTGTTCCATCGGGACTTGACCAAATGTTCCTGCACGTGTTCAGACTCAAACGGGTACCGAAAAAGCAACCGGTCTCCACGGGTTCCTGATGTGACGAGGATGATTGCAACAGGATTTAAATCCGACATTGTCAAAGATGACAGTCGCACGGTGTCAACAATGAAAGCTAAGAAAACAGTAAAGGAAAATGCGCGAGCGACAGTGGTCTCTGGTTATGGTAAACAAAGGCACCTTTTGCATTAGTCCAGCAACACTGTCTATACTGCAAATAAGCTGTTTCCTTCACATTCTGGACTGCACTTGGCGATAGGGATGCAATAAACGAAGCATAATTTTTTTGACCTCATAGTCGGCCGCCATATTTGGGCCGCAGAGTAACTTCCCTTGAACGGTTGACAGTCCTTCTTCACGCCCATAGCTAACTCGCCAAAAAAATCAACCAAATTTTTTTTGCCTCGCGCTGGGACCATACGGCGTTGAGGCGCGTCCCCTGGGTGGTGGATAGGGGGGTCCCTCGTGAGAGGGGTGCACCGAATGAAATAAGGTGCCGTGAACCAACATGGTCTAAGGGAAGGTGACCCCGACAAAAAAAACCTGGTCCTCCTAGTAAGGGGGTTGGGCGTGGGGGTAGCTTCCCCACCCTGCAAAAAAGGAAATAGCTACAAAAACGCCGACGAAAAGATTAACAGTAATTCCTTTCCTGGAGGAGGAAGGTTCTTCTACTAGAAGACTTATGACGTCCTGTGGTGAAAGCCGGAAGTCTTCGGAAGCCACAGGACCGAGCCGCCTCTCTCTATCCAGGGATACAACCATGGGCACATGGAACGTCAAGACCATGTACCAGAGCGGCAAGGCCGCCCAGATAGCAGCGGAAATGCAAAAGTACAACCTTTCTCTGCTAGGCATCAGTGAAGCCAGATGGACGCAGTCTGGCCAGAAAAGGCTGTTACTGAAGTGGGGAGATGATTCTGTATTCAGGTCATGAAGAGGAGAATGCCCCCCATACAGAAGGAGTAGCACTCATGCTGTCACCAGTGGCACAGAGAGCGCTGATGGGCTGGGAACCTCTTGGGCCAAGAATTATAACAGCAGCCTTTAGAACTAAGAAAAAGCTCAAGCTGAACGTCATCCAGTGTTATGCGCCCACCAATGACAGTGACGAGGAAGAGAAACAAGAGTTCTACGACCGACTCCAGAGTGCCGTGGACAAATGTGCGGAGCGAGACATCACCATCGTCATGGGCGATTTTAATGCCAAAATAGGGGAGGACAACACCGGATACGAAGAGGTGATGGGGAGACAGGGACTAGGCTCCGAGATGAGTGAGAACGGGGAGAGGTTTGTAGACTTTTGTGCTCTAAACCGACTTGTCATTGGAGGCAGCATCTTCCCACACAGAAGAATACACAAAGCAACTTGGGTCTCACCTGACCATACAACAGAGAACCAAATAGACCATATCTGCATTAGCAAGAAATTTAGAAGATCCCTTCAAGATGTTCGAGTGAGGAGGGGAGCAGATGTCGCCTCAGACCACCATCTGCTTACCTTAAGAATGAAGCTCAAGCTAAAGAAAATCCGCACAGAGACAACAAGAAGACAGCGCTATAATGTAGGCCTCCTGAGAGAAACTGGAGTTAGAGAAGAGTTCAAACTGGTGCTGTCCAACCGGTTTCAAGCGCTACAGGAGCTAGTAAATGAAGAGGAGGCGGTCACCACAGAGCAGCAGTGGAAGGCAGTTAGAGAGGCGCTGAACTCAACCTGCAAAGACACTGTAGGGTTCAGGAAACACCACCACAAGGACTGGCTGTCGGCACAGACCTTGAAGAAGATAGAAGCGAGGAAGCAGAAGAAAGCAGCGGTCAACAACAGTCGCACGAGAGCAGCCAAAGTAAGGGCACAGGGGGAATACTCGGAAGCCAACCGCGAGGTGAAGAGGAGTATCAGGGCAGACAAGAGGGCCTACACAGACAGCCTGGCAGCAGAGGCAGAAAAGGCAGCAGGCAGCGGCAACATGAAACAGCTCTACGACATTACCAGAAGATTGTCGGGTAAGTATGGCCATACAGAAAGACCAGTAAAAGACAAAGAAGGCAAGCCTATTGCAGACAGAGCAGACCAACTCGACAGATGGGCCGAGTATTTTGAAGAGTTACTGAACAGACCTAGCCCACCCGACCCCCCCGACATCCAGCCTGCAGAGACCGACCTACCCATCAGCTGTGACAGACCCAGCCGGGAAGAGATCAGAAAAGCAGTGGCATTTTTGAAGAATGGCAAAGCAGCAGGGCCAGATGGCATCCCAGCGGAGTCTCTGAAAGCAGACCTAGAGACAACAGTTGAGATGCTGTACCCACTGTTTGGAAAGATCTGGGAAGAGGAGGTGATGCCAGCTGACTGGAAGGAGGGGTACCTAATCAAGCTTCCCAAGAAAGGCGACCTCAGCAAGTGTTCCAACTACAGAGGAATCACCTTGCTGTCAGTACCAGGAAAGGTCTTCAACAGGATCATCCTGGAGAGAATGAAGAGCTCCGTTGACCCCCAGCTGCGAGACCAGCAAGCAGGATTCAGGAAGAACCGATCATGTACAGACCAGATCGCCACTCTCCGCATCATCGTGGAACAGTCTCTGGAGTGGAGCTCCCCACTGTACGTCAACTTTGTGGATTATGAGAAAGCATTTGACAGCGTGGACCGAGAGACTCTGTGGAAACTCCTACGCCACTACGGTGTACCCACAAAGCTCGTCCGCCTGATCAAGAGCAGCTATGATGGCATGACATGTCGCGTGATCCACGAAGGGCAGTTCACCAGAGAGCTCCAGGTCAGAACTGGTGTCAGGCAGGGGTGTCTGCTGTCTCCGTTCCTCTTCCTACTGGCCATAGACTGGGTCATGAAGATGACCACAGAGCACAGACGAAGTGGAATACAGTGGACACTGTGGACACAGCTTGACGACCTCGATTTTGCAGACGACTTGGCATTACTGTCCCACACTCATCAACAAATGCAGGACAAGACCACGAGGCTTGCTGACATCTCGTCCCAAGTGGGCCTCACCATTCACAAACAGAAAACAAAGACAATGAGGCTGAACGCAACCAGGGAAGAACCAGTCTTGCTTGCTGGCACCCCGTTGGAGGAGGTGGAGTCCTTCACCTATCTCGGGAGCATCATAGACAAAAAAGGCGGCACTGATGCAGATGTCAGAGCACGAATCGGTAAAGCCAGAGCAGCCTTTCTCCAGTTGAAAAAAGTGTGGAGTTCCAGAGAGCTGTCACAACACACCAAAGTCCGGATTTTCAACTCCAATGTAAAAGCAGTTCTCCTATATGGAGCAGAGACATGGAGATTGACAAAAACCACAGTCAACAGAGTACAGACCTTCATGAACAGTTGCCTTAGAAGAATTTTGAAAATCCACTGGCCAGAGAAGATCAGCAACGTCAGACTCTGGGAGAGAACAGAGCAGATAACAGCAGAAAATGAAATTGGGCGAAGAAGATGGGGATGGATCGGTCACAGTCTGAGAAAGCCAGCTTCCAGTATCACTAGGCAGGCATTGTCATGGAACCCCCAGGGAAAGAGGAAAAGAGGTAGGCCGAGAAACTCCTGGCGTCGAGACCTCCAAGCAGACATCAAGAGACTGGGAACCACCTGGAGTAGAATCGAAGGAGAAGCACAGGACAGGAGTTGCTGGAGGTCTCTCGTCGACGGCCTATACCCGGGTAGGGGTGACAGGCGTAAGTAAGTAAGTAAATTTTTTTTGACCTCATAGTCGGCCGCATATTTGGGCCGCAGAGTAACTTCCCTTGAACGGCTGACAGACAGTCCTTCCATTTCACGCCCAACAGCTAACTCGCCCAGTCAAGTCGCCCGCCTTTGGGATCATCTCGCCCAATGTATTGTCATCTGGGCCCAAAATAAACTTTCTTGTCTAGCTCAAATCCGTTAGTAATAAATAAATAGAAATGAAATTGTGCCTGACCTCCCGTTATGCAAAACAAATCATGACTGCTCAGCTGACCAATACATTGAGAGATTTAACAAGCAAGTTAATATTTCAGGAATTTATTTAACGTCTTTTCACACATTGGTGATGTTAGACACAAAAAAAAAAAAAAAAAAAAAAAAAAAATAACAACCAAATACACAACTTGTGAATATCAAAGAATAGCAATAATTAACATCAAACCACACAGACAAATTACTTATTATAACAGTTTACCCACCAGACTATGAATTATTATATTAACTATTGGAATTGCAATATTTCTATGTAAGATATCATACAAATTTTTCTGCTAAGTGATCAACTGTTATGTTATTTTTTGTCAACAGATTCATTGTAATAGGACATTCACAGATTATATGTTTAACAGAGATGGGGCTTAAGCACTCGCATTTGATGTCTTTTCCGAATTTTGTTTTCCAAGAATTTAGTCTTAACTTGTATAAGCTTAAGCTGTTTTTCTTGAACAAAGTGGAACATGATAAGTATATTTCATATCATCTTTGTGAAAAAAGCTGTTTTACACAGAGTACATTTCATGTAGAGATAATTGCATATTATTACAAACTGCTGAGTTTTCTCTATTTATAGCTCCCTCTTTTGCTTGTCTGTCACAAATTTTATTCCAATAAATTCCGCAGTGTGAGGGTATCCAAAGAAAATCGAACCCTATTTCTCTGGACATAATACAGCTCATAATATGTTTTATTTCATATACTAAGTCTTTTCTAGTTTTACAATCCCAGCTTTTTAGATGATATAGGACAGATTTAGGATCGACACAAATCAAAATGTTAAATATATCATAAGGTAAAAGTTGAATAAAATTTAGTGCCATGAGAATCGCATACAGTTCAGACGTAAATATAGAAAATCCTTTACCGAGATAAAAAGATTTCTTCACTTTGAGATCTGGAATAACAAAGCCTGCACCACAGTCTGAAGAATCTAAGACAGACCCATCTGTGAAAATTTTCATGTTTAAAATATGTTGTCTGTAATTTTTCTTTCACTAAATTGGCTAAAACGTTCACATCCTCATCTTTTTTCAAATCTGTGTAATCTATATCGAAAGTAGCATTAATATGTTCCCACGGAGGTATAGTAGTAGTTACTGGTAAAACTGGAATAGACTTGATATCTGTATTGCAGTTTTCTATAGCATCTTTGACATAATTATGTATAGGTAAAAGATATGGGATTGTTTGCGCTCTCTTCGGGAAATCCACATCTGCGTCAAAAAATATGTCTTCTCGTACTGAATTTTTGTAGGAAAAGGGTTTGGACAATGCATTTTGCAGTTGCTAATTTACGTTGGTCAGATAAAGACAGAATACCTGCTTCTTTGTAGTTTTTACAGTATTAGTATGAACTGGCACTTCAAGGGCTAATTTAACTGCTTTACTATCAATGCTTTGCAGCTTTTGTAGAAGTGTAGCTGGCACAGTAAAGTAGACTTCCTGACCATAGATAAGTGTTGATCGAACTAAAGATGTACCAAGGTGTAAAACAGTTTTAATGTCCTGACTCCATGGTTGTGAGTTTATAATTTTTAACAAGTTAAGTCTTTTTCTTGCCTTATTTAATATGGCTTCAATATGAATTCTCCAAGATAATTTTGATGTAAAATTTACGCCTAAAAACTTTACACACCGTTGGTAGTTTAAAGGTGTCCCGTTTAGGGATAATTTAGGTAATGTTTAGCACTTTCCCCATTATTGAAAAGCACTAGACATGTTTTTTCCCCAGATAGTTCTAGACCATTTTCTTTCATATAGTTTGATAATTTGTCCAATTCAATCTGATAAATGTTTTGAACGTAATGTACAATTCTTTTTGGCGTACGTTTTCTGAGATTAGTGTTTATCCATATAGCAATATCATCTGCATATTGTAACACAGTTGTGTCCTGTGAGAGAGATTTTGGGAGGTCGTAAATTAACACAGTGAATAAAAAGGGTGAAATTAATATTTATCTGTATATTTATGTTTGCATACTGTGCACTTGTCCATTGTAAAGTGCCTAGAGCTCCATCAGGAGATTAGGTGCTATATACTCATCGTTATTATTATTAAACATTTTATTGGTCAACTGACAGCACAAGTGATTTATTTCGTGTAACGGGAGGTCAGGCATTATGTTACTTTTTTAATGACACTTTCCTGTAAAAGGGTCTTGTGCCACATAACTGATTCAGTGCTTACTTGGCTATGTCTCAGTGGCTGATCATTATGTGGCAGTACAATTTATTAAATAGTCAAAAGTGCGGTGGAGACAGCACCGGCTTTTTCACCAAATGTAAACTGAGATAACCATGTACTACAAAGGTGGGAAATAGGCATGCATTGTATAAACTGAAGTATTTAATACATTTAACCCCAAATCCCTACAGCAGGAGATGGGTTGACCATGATAATTCAAGGGTAGTGCCAGATGCAGGCGGTTCAGGATATTGGTCGCCTGATGTTGACCTGGGGATGACAACATCACTCGGCACACCCTGAACGACCAAGCAGCCTTCTCTAGGGACAGCACTGCTTGCTCCACACGGAGAGGGGCCTAGAAAAGGTGGCCTAACCAAAGCTCGTCCCCTCGCAACCCCAGTTGGCTAGCCGCGGTCAACGGGCATCTTCTCCTGCGGTCAAAAAACAAGAAAGAATAACGGATCCACTCTCATGACGACCACGACCGGACTCAACGTAGCATGCTGGAACGTCCGAACCATGCTCGACAAAGCAGACAGCGGACGCCCTGAACGTCGCTCCGCCCTCATTGCCCATGAATTGCGGAGGTTAAACATCGACATCGCCGCGCTCAGCGAAGTACGCCTTCCGGACGAAGGCAGCCTCCAAGAACTTGGTGCTGGGTACACCCTCTACTGGTCAGGCAGGCCTGCATCAGAAAGACGGCTCTCAGGCGTGGGTTTCATGGTCAAGACATCCATTGCGACTAAGCTGGAAAACCTACCGGAACGGGCCACTCAGACCGCATCATGTCCATGCGCCTCCCACTGAGACACCAGCAACACGTCACCCTTCTCAGTGTGTACTCCCCAACCCTCCTGGCAGAGCCTGCTGAAAAGGACAAATTTTACACTGACCTGCGCAGCCTCCTACAGAGTACCCCTGCAGACGACAAAGTCATCATCCTTGGCGACTTCAACGCCAGAGTGGGCCAGGACTCTGAAGCCTGGAAAGGAGTCCTCGGCAAGCATGGCGTGGGGAACTGCAATGACAATGGCCGCCTACTGTTGGAGTTCTGTGCGGAGCAGCAACTGGTCATCACCAACACTACTTTTCAGCAAAAGGACAGTCGAAAGACCACCTGGATGCATCCTCGCTCCAAACACTGGCACCTTATCGACTATGTCCTAGTGCGTCAGAGGGACCGCAGTGACGTCCTCCTCACCAGAGTGATGCCCAGCGCAGAGTGCCACACTGACCACCGCCTTGTCCGCTGCAAACTCAGGCTCCACTTCAGGCCAAAACCCAAGAAATGGGGGCCCCCCAAGAAAAAGCTTGATGTTGCCAGCCTTCAGCGGCGTGACGATGTGAAAGCTGCCTTTCAGACAGATTTACAGCGCAGGCTCAAAGACACAGCGGACCCAGTAGACTCCTCCCCTGAAACACTTTGGGAACAACTGAAAACTGCTATTACAAAATCCTCTGCAGAAGTCTTGGGTTTCGCCAGAAAGAAGAACAAAGACTGGTTTGACGAAAACGATGTAGAGATCCAGGAACACCTAGCAAAAAAAAGAGCCGCCCATCAGGCCCACCTAGCCCAGCCTTCCTGCCCTGTGAAGAAGTCTGCCTTCCACCTCGTCTGCAGCAGTCTCCAGCGCAAGCTCAGAGATCTCCAGAATGAGTGGTGGACCAGACTTGCACAGAGGACCCAGCTTTGTGCTGACAATGGTGACTACAGGGGCTTCTACGAAGCACTGAAAGCAGTGTATGGCCCCAGGCACCTGGTACAAAGTCCCCTGCGAAGCGCGAATGGCCAGGCACTCCTCACAGATAATACCTCCATCTTGAACCGCTGGTCGGAATACTTTCAGAGCCTCTTCAGCGCTGAGCGCACTGTTCAAGAAGCAGTCGTCCTACAAATCCCACACCTCCCAGTAAAGGTTGAATTGGACGAACCGCCCACCGCTGAAGAGACCCTCACAGCCATCCACCAGCTCAAGAGTGGCAAAGCAGCAGGCATTGATGGAATACCGCCAGAGATCTGGAAACATGGAGGCACAGCACTGCACAACAAGCTCCATGACCTCTTTCTCTGCTGCTGGGAGGAAGGAACACTACCAAAAGATCTCCGTGATGCAGTCGTTATCACCCTGTACAAGAACAAAGGCGAGAAGTCTGACTGTTCCAACTATCGGGGAATTACCCTGCTGTCCATTGCTGGGAAAATCCTTGCAAGGCTGCTCTGAATCGGCTGGTACCTGCCATCGCTGAAGACCAACTCCCCGAGGGCCAGTGTGGCTTCAGAGCAAACAGGAGCACCACCGATATGGTCTTTGTGCTGAGACAGCTACAGGAGAAGTGCCGCGAGCAGAACAAAGGGCTGTACGTAACATTTGTCGACCTAACAAAAGCGTTCGACACTGTGAGCAGGCAAGGCATGTGGCAGATCCTGGAGCGACTTGGCTGTCCCCCAAAGTTCCTCAACATGATTGTCCAGCTACACGAGGACCAGCAAGGCCAGGTCAGACTCAACAATGACCTCTCAGAACCATTCCCTATTCTCAACGGCGTAAAGCAGGGCTGCGTGCTGACACCGACCCTCTTCACCATCTTTTTTAGCATGATGTTGAAGCAGGCCACAGTGGACCTTGATGATGACGATGCAGTGTACATCAGGTATCGTCTCGATGGCAGCCTGTTCAACCTCAGACGACTGCAGGCCCACACGAAAACCCTAGACCAACTGATTCGTGAGCTGCTTTTTGCTGATGATGCTGCCCTCGTTGCACACACAGAGAGAGCCCTGCAGCGCATCACGTCTTGCTTCGCAGATGCTGCCCAGCTCTTTGGACTCGAGGTCAGTCTGAAAAAGACAGAGGTCCTCCATCAGCCGGCACCCAAGACAGTGTATCGCCCTCCTCACATCACCATTGGCGAGTCTGATCTAAAGTCAGTGCACCAGTTTACTTACCTTGGCTGCATTATCACGTCGGACGCCAAGCTGGACAAGGAGCTTGACAGCAGGCTGGCAAAAGCGAACAGCGCTTTCGGGCGACTTTTCAAGCGGGTGTGGCACAATCAACAGCTGAAAACAGGCACCAAGATCAGCGTGTACAGAGTTGTGGTCCTCACCACCCTGCTGTATGGTTCCGAGTCCTGGGCCCTCTACCGCAGCCAACTACGACTCCTCGAACGCTTCCACCAGCGCTGCCTGCGTACCATCCTGGGCATTCACTGGAGTGACTATGTCACCAACGTCGAGGTCCTTGAACAGGCTGAAACTGTGAGCATCGAGGCTTTGCTGCTGCGGACACAGCTCCGCTGGGCGGGGCAGTCTCCAGGATGGAGGATCATCGCCTACCAAAGATCACCCTGTTCGGCGAGCTTGCTACTGGACACCGTGACAGAGGGGCACCAAAGAAGAGATACAAAGACTGTCTCAAGAAGTCTCTTAGTGCCTGCCAAATCGACCACCACCAGTGGTCTTCGCTTGCTGCGGACCGTGACACCTGGCGCTCCACCATTTACAAGGCAGCTGTCTCCTTTGAGGACTCTCACAGAGCTAGCCTTAAGGACAAGCGGCTCAGGAGAAAAAACAGAGATGCCGCAGCTCAGAACCCCGGCCATACCTTCCCCTGCAGCCACTGCGGTCGAACCTGCCTGTCTCGGATTGGCCTCCGCAACCACGAACAAGCCTGCAGACGTCGTGGGCAACTCCTATAAAATCTTCGCGAAGTCAAGCCAAGAGAGAGAGAGAGAGAGAGAGAGAGAGTGCCAGATGAGCTTGGGGTCTGAAGGCAAGTATGCCATGTTTGGATGGTTTCTGTCAGTTTCTGCTATGTTTGGACGTTTCTGCGGGTCTTTTAAGGTCCCGCCACACATGCCGATTTTGAGGCCGATTGTTTTGAATCGGAGTGTGATCGGGCCAGACTATATAAACGTGTGCATTGCCACACATTTCCCGACTTTTTTTAGCCAACCGGTTTGAACCAAAGATCAAAATCGTACCTGCTCTGCAAATGGCTGCTAGTTTTGACAGTGATGATGATGTGCTTGCATTATCAGCAGTTTTGCATCATATTCGGGAAGACTGGCGGGCGAGGCATCGACAACAAAGGTGGTACTAATCTTCCGCCATTTTCAAAACTGAAACGACGTGCTTTGTGAGACGCGCTCTGATTGGTTGAAGCTTACAAGATGATCGGGGCCGATTTAGATGGGAAAAATAGAGCAGGTTCTAAACACCTGATTCCCAGCCGATTGGGATCGGATGGGATATATGATGTCATCTGATTGCAATCGAATCGGAATCGGCTTCAAAATCGGGGCATAATCGGCATGTGTGGCGCGGGCCTTTATGTGTGGACGGTTTCTGGTAATGCTGTTTTTGACAGTTTCACCCAGTTTCTGCTATGTTTGGATGGTTTATGAATTTGCTATGTTTGGATGGTTCTACAAGTTGGTGTCATGTTTGGACGATTTCTGCGGTCTCTGCTATTAGACGGTTTTGCATAACTCTGCCATGTTTGGACGGTTTCTGCGGAGTATGTATGTTTGGACGGTTTCTATGGTCCTGTTTCTATGGGCAGTGGGCAGATGTTCACATCTGCACGGGACATAGACGACCCCGCCCTCCACGAGTCGCCTGCTGCCTTGCAGGCCTGGCCGCTTGGATGCGGAAAGGCTAAGGGAGGAAACCCCTGACATCAAAGCCCCCCGTGTCTCCGGGGAAGGCTTTTGAGCCAGAGACTAGGACAAGGACAGTCTGATATAAAACCTACGACCCGAGGACCTCGATGCCATCGTCCCAGCTTGCTAGGCCATGGCAGATGAACCAAGGGTTTAAAGGGTGGGGCCAGTACTGCGCACACTCCACTCCACCAAAAAGCTCCACCGCGCAGGCTTTAGGAAACGTCCACGGACCATGACACTGACCATTCCAAGTCCTGTAGCGACGGGCGAGGGGCGAAACGGCAGGTGAAAGATGTCACTGGAAGCCGCAGTCTCAAACCTGCATGCAGGCGGTTCAGGATATTGGTCGCCTGATGTTGACCTGGGGATGACAACATCACTCGGCACACCCTGAACGACCAAGCAGCCTTCTCTAGGGACAGCACTGCTTGCTCCACACGGAGAGGGGCATAGAAAAGGTGGCCTAACCAAAGCTCATCCCCTCGCAACCCCAGTTGGCTAGCCGCGGTCAACGGGCATCTTCTCCTGCGGTCAAAAAACAAGAAAGAATAACGGATCCACTCTCATGACGACCACGACCGGACTTAACGTAGCATGCTGGAACGTCCGAACCATGCTCGACAAAGCAGACAGCGGACGCCCTGAACGTCGCTCCGCCCTCATTGCCCATGAATTGCGGAGGTTAAACATCGACATCGCCGCGCTCAGCGAAGTACGCCTTCCGGACGAAGGCAGCCTCCAAGAACTTGGTGCTGGGTACACCCTCTACTGGTCAGGCAGGCCTGCATCAGAAAGACGGCTTTCAGGCGTGGGTTTCATGGTCAAGACATCCATTGCGACTAAGCTGGAAAACCTACCAACGGGCCATTCAGACCGCATCATGTCCATGCGCCTCCCACTGAGACACCAGCAGCACGTCACCCTTCTCAGTGTGTACTCCCCAACCCTCCTGGCAGAGCCTGCTGAAAAGGACAAGTTTTACACTGAACTGCGCAGCCTCCTACAGAGTACCCCTGCAGACGACAAAGTCATCATCCTTGGCGACTTCAACGCCAGAGTGGGCCAGGACTCTGAAGCCTGGAAAGGAGTCCTCGGCAAGCATGGCGTGGGGAACTGCAATGACAATGGCCGCCTACTGTTGGAGTTCTGTGCGGAGCAGCAACTGGTCATCACCAACACTACTTTTCAGCAAAAGGACAGTCGAAAGACCACCTGGATGCATCCTCGCTCCAAACACTGGCACCTTATCGACTATGTCCTAGTGCGTCAGAGGGACCGCAGTGACGTCCTCCTCACCAGAGTGATGCCCAGCGCAGAGTGCCACACTGACCACCGCCTTGTCCGCTGCAAACTCAGGCTCCACTTCAAGCCAAAACCCAAGAAATGGGGGCCCCCCAAGAAAAAGCTTGATGTTGCCAGCCTTCAGCGTGACGATGTGAAAGCTGCCTTTCAGACAGATTTACAGCGCAGGCTCAAAGACACAGCGGACCCAGTAGACTCCTCCCCTGAAACACTTTGGGAACAACTGAAAACTGCTATTGCAAAATCCTCTGCAGAAGTCTTGGGTTTCGCCAGAAAGAAGAACAAAGACTGGTTTGACGAAAACGATGTAGAGATCCAGGAACACCTAGCAAAAAAAAAAAAAGAGCCGCCCATCAGGCCCACCTAGCCCAGCCTTCCTGCCCTGTGAAGAAGTCTGCCTTCCACCTCGTCTGCAGCAGTCTCCAGCGCAAGCTCAGAGATCTCCAGAATGAGTGGTGGACCAGACTTGCACAGAGGACCCAGCTTTGTGCTGACAATGGTGACTACAGGGGCTTCTACGAAGCACTGAAAGCAGTGTATGGCCCCAGGCACCTGGTACAAAGTCCCCTGCGAAGCGCGAATGGCCAGGCACTCCTCACAGATAATACCTCCATCTTGAACCGCTGGTCGGAATACTTTCAGAGCCTCTTCAGCGCTGAGCGCACTGTTCAAGAAGCAGTCATCCTACAAATCCCACACCTCCCAGTAAAAGTTGAATTGGACGAACCGCCCACCGCTGAAGAGACCCTCACAGCCATCCACCAGCTCAAGAGTGGCAAAGCAGCAGGCATTGATGGAATACCGCCAGAGATCTGGATTGATTGATTGATTGTACATTGCTTAACGTCCCGACAGCAACAAGGCTTTCTCAGGACGTGCCTGCACTGCTTGTGAAAAAAACAACTAAACAGAACATTGAATGTATGTCGCCAGCCGGTCAAATACATTAAATAAACCTAACACATGGGGCCTAAATAAAGCTAAGACCATTTAGCAACACACATCCAATATCAAGAGCTACAGGCAGTGCAGACAGTAGGGAGAGTTTTAAAAAGGCAAATACAGGTGAATGGACAAAGGGTATACAGAAACACATGCCCCAGAATAGAGAGAAAAACCCACCCTGTGGGGCTGACCAGGGTGACCCTGGGAACTAAAAAATACCTAACCCCACCCAAGTCCCCCAGGGCAGACCCGGGTGGGGCGCCAGAGATCTGGAAACATGGAGGCACAGCACTGCACAACAAGCTCCATGACTTCTTTCTCTGCTGCTGGGAGGAAGGAACACTACCAAAAGATCTCCGTGATGCAGTCGTTATCACCCTGTACAAGAACAAAGGCGAGAAGTCTGACTGTTCCAACTATCGGGGAATTACCCTGCTGTCCATTGCTGGGAAAGTCCTTGCAAGGCTGCTCCTGAATCGGCTGGTACCTGCCATCGCTGAAGACCAACTCCCCGAGGGCCAGTGTGGCTTCAGAGCAAACAGGAGCACCACCGATATGGTCTTTGTGCTGAGACAGCTACAGGAGAAGTGCCGCGAACAGAACAAAGGGCTGTACGTAACATTTGTCGACCTAACAAAAGCGTTCGACACTGTGAGCAGGCAAGGCATGTGGCAGATCCTGGAGCGACTTGGCTGTCCCCCAAAGTTCCTCAACATGATTGTCCAGCTACACGAGGACCAGCAAGGCCAGGTCAGACTCAACAATGACCTCTCAGAACCATTCCCTATTCTCAACGGCGTAAAGCAGGGCTGCGTGCTGGCACCGACCCTCTTCACCATCTTTTTTAGCATGATGTTGAAGCAGGCCACAGTGGACCTCGATGATGACGATGCAGTGTACATCAGGTACCGTCTCGATGGCAGCCTGTTCAACCTCAGACGACTGCAGGCCCACACGAAAACCCTAGACCAACTGATTCGTGAGCTGCTTTTTGCTGATGATGCTGCCCTCGTTGCACACACAGAGAGAGCCCTGCAGTGCATCACGTCTTGCTTCGCAGATGCTGCCCAGCTCTTATGACTCGAGGTCAGTCTGAAAAAGACAGAGGTCCTCCATCAGCCGGCACCCAAGACAGTGTATCGCCCTCCTCACATCACCATTGGCGAGTCTGAACTAAAGTCAGTGCACCAGTTTACTTACCTTGGCTGCATTATCACGTCGGACGCCAAGCTGGACAAGGAGCTTGACAGCAGGCTGGCAAAAGCGAACAGCGCTTTCGGGCGACTTTTCAAGCGGGTGTGGCACAATCAACAGCTGAAAACAGGCACCAAGATCAGCGTGTACAGAGCTGTGGTCCTCACCACCCTGCTGTATGGTTCCGAGTCCTGGGCCCTCTACCGCAGCCAACTACGACTCCTCGAACGCTTCCACCAGCGCTGCCTGCGTACCATCCTGGGCATTCACTGGAGTGACTATGTCACCAACGTCGAGGTCCTTGAACAGGCTGAAACTGTGAGCATCGAGGCTTTGCTGCTGCGGACACAGCTCCGCTGGGCGGGGCACGTCTCCAGGATGGAGGATCATCGCCTACCAAAGATCACCCTGTTCGGCGAGCTTGCTACTGGACACCGTGACAGAGGGGCACCAAAGAAGAGATACAAAGACGGTCTCAAGAAGTCACTTAGTGCCTGCCAAATCGACCACCACCAGTGGTCTTCGCTTGCTGCGGACCGTGACACCTGGCGCTCCACCATTTACAAGGCAGCTGTCTCCTTTGAGGACTCTCACAGAGCTAGCCTTAAGGACAAGCGGCTCAGGAGAAAAAACAGAGATGCCGCAACTCAGAACCCTGGCCATACCTTCCCCTGCAGCCACTGCGGTCGAACCTGCCTGTCTCGGATTGGCCTCCGCAGCCACGAACAAGCCTGCAGACGTTGTGGCCAACTCCTATAAAATCTTCGTTCGCGAAGTCAAGCCAAGAGAGAGATGGTCCTGTTTAGTTGCTATCTGCATGTCTGTTAAGTTTTGCGTTTCTGCGTATATGTGCTATGTTTGGACAGTTTTTTGCGGTGTATCGGATGGGTTGGACGGTTTGCGTGTTTCCACTATGTTTGGACGGTTTCTGCAGTATATTCTGTTTGAACCTTTTTTTTTGTTGTTGCATGTATCTGTTATGTTTGGACGGTTTCTGCGTGGGGCTAGGAAAAAAGTCAGGACAATTTACATGTTGTTTTGATCCATGACAGTAAATACCACACAATTCTACCTTTACGTTATGATTTTATGTGTCTAAACATAGCAATTTCTAAAAAAAGAGGTAATTTTAGGGGCGGTCTGTGGCTCAGCGGTAAAAGTGCCTGACACCATTTCAAGAGGTGTGAGGTTCGATACTCAGTTCCGGCGACAGACTTTTCTCCTCTAGTAAGTGTCACCCTTAATTCGGGCAGACCGTCGGGGGTTCTTTCTCTGGCTACTCCGGCTCTTTCTTCCCCACGAATTCGGTATTAATTTCAGTCCACTTAATCAAATTTAAATAATAATTTTTAAAGAAAAAGATTTAAATTTCCAAAATTTTAGTAGCTCGCTTCAGCTTGCCCTTAGCACCACGTGAATGTTCTGCGTTTATGTACAGTGTGTGAGGGAATGCTCGTGATTCACGTGCTTGTTGGGTTCAGTTCGCAGCTATGTCCTGCGCATTGAGTTATATTATAAATATAAGAAATGTGCCATATAAATACTATGTTGTTGTTTTTTTTTTTTAAATATTCAAGAGCACATATCTCGAAAGCCAATCAACACAAAGTTCTGATTTTTTGCATGTGCACTTCTTTGAATGTGTACTTCCGAGTGGTGCATTTGTTTGGTGGTGCTACACCCCAGGCTGTTCCACGCCCCAGTCTGCGCAATACACACCAGTATCCAACTTGGGTGTTATTTGTGTTTATTTGGTTTAAAAGATGGATCCTGTTTACAACGCTGTGTCCATTCAACACAAAAACTAACAAAAACAATATTTTGCATTCATTGATTATTTTGAGCATGTGATTGTATATTACAATTAAATCAATATACAATCATGCAATGCCTGTCGCAAGAGACAGAGGTTGAAGTCAAAGTACCATTTAAAAACCTTTTAAATTGCAGTAAAGTGCTGTTATGTCCGTGTGTTCCCAGCGTGTAACTTGGCCAGAAATCGCACTTGAAAACGAAACAAGGTGGAAGTGCTGCTTGCAATTCCACCTACGAACACATTTCTGCTATGAGGAATATTGTAAATCTACGTAAAGTGGCCAATGAGTAGAATCAGTAGGTGAAACTAAACTGAAGTAGCATTGGTTGCAAGTTTTAATTTAAGAACACCGTAAACATATCTGGTAAGGGCATGCAACAATACATTTATTATTGGTCTGTAATTATCTTCTTGTTACGGTAGTTGATATAAATGTAAACTTGCACATTAAAAGTTACAGTCACGTTCGATAGAATTGTGTAACCGTGTTGAGTAGGATATATTCCGTATATTTCAATGGTCATAGATCAGAGGGTAGTGATATTGCTAGGCAATATCACTTACTCTTGCTATGGGGGCTGTTGCAATGTTTGATGATACTAGTGATATGTCATAATGTACACATCGCAACTGCAACAAAATTATTTATAGTTCAGTTTTCATTCTCATCCATTGTGCTTGTACAGGAGTACGAAGCAATAGATTAATTTGTGTCGCAGTATGGTGCAATCGTAGGTCACACTATTGCTCTGTTTCACCCTTATGTTTGTGGAGGATTCAGCAACAACACACCTTGCAAGTTCACAGACTTACTCAGATTCAATCAAGGCATGTCTCAGATTACAGATATAAATCACCCTGGGGGTAAAGAAGATCATGGAGATGGATAAAACTGCCCTGGTGGTGTCAGCAACCCTCAGTGTGGGACTTGGGATCGCCATAGGCTGGGCACTGCGCAGTCGACGCTCGCCAGCCATCATCAAGCGAGGCAAAGTGCTCGAGGATGTGAGTTTCTGACTTTTTTTATTGCACATATTTCAGGCTGTCCGCTAAGATTTAAAATTGCCCATCATGGTGACGGACAGCAAACGAGACAAAAATTCCGTCCCAGGTACTCTACAGTCCTTTGCATACTTGAAACACAACAGGGATAACTTCAATTTTTTCTTGAGATTTGTCAGTCCCAGGGACAGATGGCCTTCCAGTTTTTTCATCCCTGTCAAAATTTGTCCGTCAAATATGGATAATTTCCATTAACAGAAAGCCTGATATTTTTCATCGTATCAAGTAGATCTTACATGTTGGTTTGTTTTTGTTGAGTCTTTTCTTTGTATTTTTAAAGTGGTTCCAACCCTCTGGGTGTCAGTAGCGGTTTTAGTTGTGATGATTCCAGCAAGAATCATCATGAATAAAAACGCTACCAACACCCACAGGGCTAATACATTTAACTTTTTTTCACATGTAGGAAGACAGTGATCTAAAACACTCAGTTTTTTTCCTGTGTAGGATATCAATGTAATTTACTCCCTGTTGTCAATATCAGTGAGGTAAAATTAATATCAAATGGGATAAGATGAAAAATCAAAGCCAGTTTGGCATCAAAACGAGTTTCACATAGAACAGCCTTACATTCATTAACTCCATAAAAAGTTTGTTTGATTTTATGGACCATAGCAGGTGTTTAAAGACATAAATCCTTGACTGTCACCTTGTGGTGCTTCTGTAACTTAGTGTAACGTTATTTGTTTCCTCAAAAACATTACCGATGACATGACTTTGTGGAAATGTCTACTACTAGCTCAATTTTAGCCTACTTATCCGTTGTGTGCCTACACAACCCGCTAGGCACTCGGGGAACCCCAGAGGGGCCGAGAGTTATCTCCCGCTCCTTCCTTACCAGTTCCTGTCACGAGACCAACCAGTCTTGCTACTTCGCTCGTGCCGAGAAGACGTGTCGGGCTTTGCTCCGCTGTGCCTCGACCGGTCTTCGTCTTGCCTACGCTCTTTTCGACTTCTCTTCCGTGCCTGCCGCCTTCTAGCGCTGCCTGCTTCTTCCTTGGTGCCGTTCCGGGTTCCCTCGGCTCTCCTCCGTGCTGTGACTGCTGTATAGCTACCCTTTCCCCCGTTCCCGCTTCGGCTTGGAGGTAAGGTAACGGTAGCTACCCACAGCCGGCCCTCGGGTCGAGAGCCGGCTGCCGTGGGACTCGTCTTTCGTTGTGGTTACGACATAAGGGCACCAACTATTGAAATAATTTCCGTGCCTTGCACAGCCTTCTTGCGACTCTCCTAGCGGGACGTCGCCTTCTCTCTCCTGGTTCTGCCTCGTTAGCTTACGAGTTGATTTTGCCTTTCAGACGCTGGTTTTCATAGGGCCTGGCGGCACTCACGTTCCGTTCGTCCAGCTTAAAGGCCCTTTAGCCCTTGGAGAGTATAACCATTGTTTCACGCGCCGGCGGTCACGGCGCCTGGGGTTCCTTGGTGGACAGGGGGAGGTAGCTTAGTGGATAAGACACTGTGCTGGCAGTCGTAAGATAATAATAATAATAATAATAAGCGCATTAAATAGGCGCTTTATCCCAATTGAAATTCGGCTCTAAGCGCCGCCGCGTACTGAACCCAACAAGCACGCTCACGTGAATCACGCGCATTCGCTCACACACTGTACACAGAACATTCACGTGGTGCTGGGGGCAAGCTCAGGCGAGCTACTGTAGTTTTTGGAAATTCAAAATCGTTTGTATTTGAAATTGGATTAAGTGGGCTGAAACTGATACCAAAGATCCCGGGTTCGTATCCCCGGGGGGGCAGGAATGGGATATGGACTTTCCTCATTCCATCTAGTCAATTTCTACAGACTCGGCTTACGTTTGCCTGTCTCGCCTTCATGTACACAGCACGCATAATCAAGGGCATATGATAAAAATGCCATTCCCACTAATTGAAAAGAGAATGCCCGGTCGGGCTGGTGAGATGAAACAATGATATCACAAAGGAGGGCTCGGCGCCCTCTTGCCTGTGTTTGCGACCTTGCTATGCCCTTTGTCTGTTTCAGAACCCAAATGCTTATGTGCTCCCTATGGGGAAACTTCCAGTGCCGACGGATGACCATGCGGTCTGCCTACCTTGTGCGGGCTGCTACCCGGACCACCTTTGTATGTCTGTGCGACCTGGCCGGATATGTTTGGTCGGACCTCTGGGGCCTGTACCGACGAGAGCGGCCCCTGCCTGCTTCCTCTCTTCCGGCTCCGGTTGATACTTCTGCAGCCCTTACGGTGCTGACCGCCCTTTCCCGCCCTGGCCTCACGGAAAGGATTCCTGTTGGGACTCGGTGTTGCTGGCTGACCAGAGGACCGCCACTGCTGCCACGCCCGCTGACCCTTCCGGAGGGTCTGTTTGCCGGCAGAGCGCCCGCCTCACTGAGCCCGGCCTGCAGCAGTCTGCCCTGAGCCGTCCCACGTTGACTGGCCTTCCTCACCCGTCTCTCACCACAAGCCGCTGATCCTTCCGGAGGATCTGAACGCCGGCATAGCGCCCTGCTCTCGGAGTCTGGCCAAGAGAGGCGTCAGCTTTAGTTTGCGCGACACAGTCGCGCCCCGACTCCCACCGTTCCACTTTCAGTTCACTTGCTGGCTGATCAGAGGACTGCCACTGCTGCCACGCCCGCTGACCCTTCCGGAGGGTCTGTTTACCGGCAGAGCGCCCGCCTCACTGAGCCCGGCCTGCAGCAGTCCGCCACGAGCCGTCCCACGTTGACTGGCCTTCCTCCTCTCTCTCTCTCCACGATAAGCCCGCTGATCCTTCCGGAGGATCTGTACGCCGGCATAGAGCCCTTCTCACTGAGTCCGGCCAGGAGAGACCTCAGCCTCAACCTACGCGACACAGTCACGCCCCTGACTCATCCCGTTCCACCGTCAGTTCTAGACACTCGCGCTCGCCCGCGAGCGCCGCCGGAAGGATCATTCCCCGCGCCGGGATCGTCGCCGCTCCCACCGCCACTCCTCGTCGCGTGCGCGTTCGCGCTCGCACCGTTCGATGCGTCCGCTGCGTCGCCGCCTTCATCGGCGCCCCTCTTCGGTTGTCCGCCATCCTTCGTCCAGACGTTGTTCCCGCGCACCGGACAGGACCCCTCATCGCTTCTTCTCGCGTTCGCCTCGGCGATCCCCGCCTCCGTCGTCGCTGCCGGCTCGTTCCCGGGCTTCCCGCGAGGTTCGACACGCGTCCCCGCCCAAGCTTCGGCCTTCCTCGGTGCCTCGCCCGCCTTCTCGCCGCCCCCTGGACGAAGAAGCCATCAGTTTGCTGCCCGAGGACTCCGTCTCAGCCCTGTTGGGTGAGGATGGTCGCTCCCTTTCGCCCGCCGACGTCGGTGTTGATGTCCCCTCGACCCTTTGGATGAAGCCGCCAGGATCACCGCAGCCACTCTGCCAGCGGACTCCTGCCCAGCCTCTCCCCCCCTGAAGAGGAAGGTCTCTGCCTTGGTGGATGCCGAGCGTCAAGTTAAGAGGTTCAAGTCGCTTCCCCAGCCACCTGGATTTGAGGAGCTGCGAGATGCCTTCTCAGCGCACCTGCAACTTCCCGCGTCTCGAGGGCCGGTGTTCTTCTCCGTTTGTCGCTGGCCGGCTGGCCTGGACATCACCTTCCGTCGGGACTGGTATGCCGGCCATTCCCAGGCTTCCTCCATCCCTCTTCCTGCGATGGACCCCCCTGCCGTGTCGCAAGCTGGCGGCTCCGCTCTTCTTCCCCGTTCCCCCCCTCGTGGCCTGGATTTGACTGCGTCCCTGGTGCGGAACACCTTAGCCTGCGCTGGGTTCCTGGAGCTGCTCACTCAAGCCCTGGTTCGTCGTGTGGAAGACGCCTGGCTTCCTTCTATCACGCCGCCGGGTTGATCGGCTCTTCTTAGCGGAGTCGCCTACCGCGCCGCCTACCTCGCGTCGGTCTACGCTTCGCTGCCTCCGCCGACTGTGCCCTGACCCCGTCTTGGCCGTCCTTTTCCCTCGAGGTCTCATGTTCCCCGTGTTTCGCTGAGGCCTCCGCGTGGCGGGAGGTGTCTCCTCCCTCAGGTAAGTTGCCACGGAGGTTTTCCGATTCTCAGACTCGCCAACCTTCTACAGCCGCCGATTTTTCGTTCCGAAGCCTGGAGGAAGTGGCGTCAGGTTTCTTCTCTCGGCCTGTACAGATTTCGGCCCTCCTTCCGGACGGAGACTGCCAGAGCCCTGAAAGCAGCGGTCCAGCCTTAGACTGCGCAGGCGGCTTGGACCTTTCCGATGTGTACCTGCTGTCTCGATGCTCCAGGCCCCCAGGAAGTTCGCTGGTCGCGATCGACGGCGTCTTCTCCAGTTTCCCGCGCTCCCGTTCGGTCTCAACCTCTGCCCTGGCGGTTCACCGGGCCCATGGACTCCTTAGTCGCCAAGGCCCGACAGTCCTCCTCCAGTCCGACGTCGATCTACCCAGACGACCTCTTCCTTCGCCGCCAGTCTGAGAGCTCTCTCGCGACAGACAAGGACGCGCTACTGCACCTCCTGACGCACTTGGGGCTTTCTAGTAGCATCTCCTACTCCTTGGGCACCCGGCTTCCGGCGACGTATCGACGATGGCGCCGGTGCCCCAGATTCTCTCGCCTTCGTCGGTGGACCGACGCCGCTTGGCTGGATTCGGCAGTTCCCCAGGCATCTTCTCCGCCCCAGTACTCTCTGGGTTCGACGCGAGCCTCTCTGCGTGGAATGCTCATCTCCTGCCGCGGTTCCCCTTGACTTCCGGCCCTCGGCCCTCGGATTAACGCACTATCTCATCGTCCGGCCAGTGATGCAGGCCGTTGACGAGCCCTTCATTGCTGGGATGACCTCCTCAGACACCAGGAGCTGCTCGCCCTCTCTGACAACACACCTTTGGTGGATTACTTCCAGGTACAAGGTGGCACACGCTCTCTCGAGCTTGGTATGCTTCTCTACCAGAGCTGGGGTTGGTGCGAGGACCGGACCTTCTTGGCGAGCCCGACACATTCCCGGACAGCTGTACGTCGGGACCGACTCGCTGTCCCGTCGCGGCCAGCTCTTGCATGCGGATTGGACCCTTCGGCAGGACATCTATCGGTGGACCCGCGCCCGTTAGGAGTCTCCCCAGGTCGACTGGTTCGCCACAAGGTGGAACCTTAGGCTTCCCCTCTTCGTCGCCCCGATTCCCGATCCCTGGGCTTGGGCTGTCGATGCGCGCTCCATTCCCTGGGACGTCCTGGCGGCCTCCGCCTTTCCTCGACGATCCTCGTACCCAAAGTCCTCCTCAACCTTCGGCGCTGCCCGGCGGCCCTCCTGTTAGTCGCTCCGTTCGCCTGGATCCGCCACAGGAACACCGGCCCTTCTCAGCCTCGCCACGGGCCCCCCCCCCCCCCCCCCCCCCCATGCGCCTTCCCACTCCTCGCACCATGCTCAAGCCACTGCGCCAGCCGCTGTTCCTCCCTGCCCGGAGCGGCTCATCCTTCACGACTGGAGGTGTGCGGCAAGCCCTCGGTGCTAGAGGCTACTCGGGTACAGCGGTGGAGGCGATCGCTGCGGCCCCCAGACCTTCGGCCATTCGAGCCTACGTGGGACATGGCGAGTCCTGTTTTCCTGATGCACCGATCACAGCCTGAACCTCACGGATTGTCGTATCCGCAGCTGGCGGAGCTCTATCGGGCTCGGCTGAGACCTAGATCTAGCCCTTCACGGTGCGGGGTCACCTGTCCAGGCTCGCTTACACGCTGACACCGCGGACACCCAGACCCGGGCGCCTGCACAGACTCGCCGACCTTATGGGACACTTCGGCAGCCGGCGCCAGGCCTACCGCTCGCTCCTTCCCCGCTGGGACCTACCCTGGGTGCTAACGTGGTTGAATTCTGCCCGATTCGAACCCTTACAGCGGCCCGTTCGCAGATGTGACACGCTACACATGCTTCCTGCTGGCCCGGACTACCACCTCGCGGGGGAGCGAGCTACACGCGCTTAGGCGCGTCCTATCTGCTTACAGTTCTGAGTGGACGGGTCCGTGCTACTTCTCACTGCCCCGACCTTCCTTGCCAAACAGGTCCCTCTGACCGCGCCGCAGGTTTTACCTTACGGCCGCTATGAAACAAACCCCTGTCACAGGAGACCAGGTAACAGGATCCCGTGCGCACCATTGACTGCTCTGCGACGATCTAAAGCCTTCCGCAGAGGGCGTGCACGCCTCTCCCTACCTCTGAGATCGGCGGAATGACATAACGGCCCAGACGTTCTCTTCCTGGCCCCCTGAGTCATTTGCTCCGCCTATCAAGATTTCTCCCTGCAGGGAGCGAAGAGGCTGCACATATGCGCACACGAGGTACGAGCCATGGCCACGAGCGCCACGTTTGTTAGAAAATGCGCTGTCACGGACATCGTGGCTACCTTGGACGGGAAGACTGAATCTGTATTCGCCCGCTTCTACCTCAGGGACCTGGCGGGCCAGCGAGAGAATCTCGCAATGGTGGGGGACATCGCCGCGGCGCAACACTCCCTCCCGGCGCCACCTGCGCCGTTGGTATGCACTTCGCTAAAATTGTCGGGAGTTTGCGACTGGGAGGACGGCTCTTTTCCCTCCTAGGGAGTTGTCATGCGGCACCCTCCGCCTCATCGCAATTCTTCCACAAAGTCATGTCATCGGTAATGTTTTTGAGGAAACAAATTCATTTTTCTCTAAAAGGTATTTTTTCGAAAAATACTTACCGATGACATGACTCGGATGGCCCTCCCACCTGCCCCGCTTGCCGCTTTCGAGCGAAGTATCTGACTGGTTGGTCTCATGACAGGAACTGGTAAGGAAGGAGCGGGAGATAACTCTCGGCCCCTCTGGGGTTCCCCGAGTGCCTAGCGGGTTGTGTAGGCACACAACGGGTAAGTAGGCTAAAATTGAGCTAGTATTTATTTCCTCAAAAACATTACCGATGACATGACTACATGGGGAATATCTACTTCTAGGCTCAATTTTAGCCTACTTGCCCGTTGTGTGCCCACACAACCCGAGAGGCCCTCGGGGAACCCCCCAGAGGGGCCGAGAGTTATCTTCCCATACCTGCCTTACCAGATCCGGTCACGAGACCATTCCGTCTTTCTACTTCGCTCGTGGAGAGAAGACGTGTCTGGCCCGCGCTCTCGCTGCCTCGACCGGTCTTCTGCCTACCGACGCTGGTTGCCGACTTCGTGTGCTCTGCGCCCGCTTCTACCCTGCCTTCTATCTGGCCTTCTCTTCCTGCTTCGTTGGGCCACTTGCGGGGATTCTTCTGCTTCTGTGGACGGCGGTTTGACTGCCCTTCCCCCCCTTCCCTTCGTTGCAGAGGTAAGGTAGCGGTAGTTCCCTCGGCCGGCCCTCGGGCTGAGAGCCGGCTGCCTGTGGGTGCTTCCCTGCTTTTGCTTTGGGGTTCGTTTCAGTGCGTAGTGCCTGATTAGCTCACGGTCGGCTGTTGCCGTGTCGCGCCCGTTTTGCACGTGGGCCTTGGGCTCCGTGTGTGTTAGCCCGTTTAAAGCCCCGTTAGCCCTCCGAGAGTGCCCCATTACGTTTCACCGGGAGCCCGCCTACGCTTCGTTAATGTCGTTGTGCTCCCGGTGCGATGACTTAGCTGGCCGACGGACACTCACGCGGTCTCCCTACCGCGTTCGGTGGTTCCTCGGACCGCAGGTGTAATAATAATGATGATAATAATAATAAGCACGTTAAATAGGCGCTTTTTCCCAATTGAAAATCGGCTCAAAGCGCTGCCCCGAACTGGGCCCAACAAGCGCGCTCACGCGAGTTACGCGCATTCACTCACACACGGAACGTAAACACAGAACTTTCACGTGGTGCTAAGGGCAAGCTCAAGCGAGCTGCTGTAATTTTGGAAGTTCAAAATCGTTGTATTTGAAATTGATTGGGTGGACTGACTCTGATACCAGAGTGTAAGCGGTGTGCGGCCTGGCCTGAGGTTATGTGGGCGGACCTTGGTCCTTTTAACCGCCGAGAGCGTGCCCGCCCGGCTTACGAGCGTTCAGCGCCCTTTGACACGTTGGCCGCCCTGGCTGTTTCCTCGGCCACTCCCGCACGGAACGGTCCCCGCTTCGGGGTTCGCGGTTTGTTCTGACCACAGGACCGCCACTGCTGCCACGCCCGCTGACCCTTCCGGAGGGTCTGTTTGCCGGCTTAGCGCACGTCTCACTGAGAGTGACCAGCAGCAGTCGGCCTTGAGCCGTCCGTCGTTGACGAGCCGTCCTCTCCACTCTCCCCGCACCAAGCCCGCTGATCCTTCCGGAGGATCGCCATGCCGGCATAGTGGCCTACTTCCGGAGTAGGGCCCGGAGAGACGTCAGCACCGTCCGTCGCGACGCAGCTGCGACCCTGATCCTCACCGTTCCTCCTCCAGACGCCCGCGCTCTCGCTCGCTTTGCGAGCACCGTCAGCGGGATTCTCGACGCCCCCTGCAGGACGATGCGCTCAGCCTGCTACCCGAAGTCTCGGTCTCGGCTCTGTTGGACGAGGATCGCTCGACCTCGCACGCGGCAGCTTCCCCGGAGCTGAAGAGGAAGGTCGCCGCCTTCGTTGACACGGAGAGGCAGGTCAAGAAGTTTAGGTCGCTTCCCCAACCGCCCGGCTTTAAGGGTCTTCGAGACATCCTTTCGTCGCACCTACAGCTGGCCACGTCCCAGGAGCCGGTCTTCTTCTCCGACCGTCGCTGGCCCGCGGATTTAGACATCTTGTTTCGGCGGGACTGGTATGCTGGACTCTCCCAGGCCTTCTCCATCCCTCTGCCTACGCTGGACCCTTCGGCGGTGTCCCTAGCCGGCGGTCTGACTCTGCTGCGGCGGTCCCCGATGCGGGGCCTGGACAAGACAGCGACCTTGGTCCGTAACACCTTCGCCTGCTCGGGTATTATGGAGCTCCTCACTCAATCCTTGGTTCGTCGGGTGGAGGTATCCTGGCATCCTTCCATCTCTCCCCTCCTAGGAGACCTGCTGGTCCTCGCGGAGATCGCCAATTGCGCCGCCTACTATTCCTCGGTCAACGCGATGGTGGTTGCGGCCAACTGCGACCTCATGCGTCGAGATGCCCTGCTCCGCCCCTGCAGTACGTTGCCGCCGGACCTGCGAGCGCAACTTCACCGTGCCCCCTTGGGTGGACCCGTGCTGTTCGGCGACTCAGTCTACGGGTCGGCGGTTCGTTCCTCGTGATGTCTGTGCGACTTGGCCGGAGACGTTTCGTCGGACCTCTGGAGTTTTATCGGCGAGAGCGACCTCCGTCTACTATCTCTCGTCCGGATCCTGTGGACACTTCCGCCGCCCCTTCGGTAACGACCGCCCTTCCTCGCATCGGCCCCTCGGAACGGTCTGCTCGTCGGGACCCGGCGTTGTGCGCTGACCAGAGGATCGCCACTGCTGCCACGCCCGCTGACCCTTCCGGAGGGTCTGTTTACCGGCACAGCGCCCGCCTCACTGAGCCCGGCCTGCAGCAGTCCGCCATGAGCCGTCCCACGTTGACTGGCCTTCATCCTCTCTCTCTCCCCGAGAAGCCCGCTGATCCTTCCGGAGGATCTACACGCCGGCATAGAGCCCTTCTCTCTGAGTCTGGCCAGGAGAGACGTCAGCCTCAACCTGCGCGACACGGTCGCGCCCCCGACTCATCCCGTTCCACCGTCAGTTCGAGACACTCACGCTCGCCCCTCGAGCGTCGCTGGAGGGATCATTCACATCGCCGGGATCGTCGCCGCTTCCCCCGGAGGATCTGAACGCCGGCATAGCGCCCTGCTCTCGGAGTCTGGCCAAGAGAGGCTTCTGCCTTAGCTTGCGCGACACGGTCGCGCTCCAACTCCCTCCGTTCCACTTTCAGGTCACTTGATGGCTGATCAGAGGACTGCCACTGCTGCCACGCCCGCTGACCCTTCCGGAGGGTCTGTTTGCCGGCACAGCGCCCGCCTCACTGAGCCCGGCCTGCAGCAGTCCGCCATGTGCCGTCCCACGTGACTGGCCTTCCTCTCCCGTCTCTCCCTGTTAAGCCCGCTGATCCTTCCGGAGGATCTGTACGCCGGCGTAGCGCCCTACTCACTGAGTCTGGCCAGCAGAGACGTCAGCCCTAGCTTGCGCGACTCGGTCGCGCCCCCGACTCCTGCCATTCCACTTTCAGTTCAGGACACTGATGCGCACCGCTTGAGCGCCTTCGGTAGGATTGCCGTTCGGACTCAACCTCCGCCCCTGGGTTTTCACTCGGCTGATGGACGCCTTAGTCGCCTTAGCCCGACAGTCCTCCTCCAGTCCACGTCGAACTACCTGGACGTCCTCCGGTTGCGCACCCATTCGGAGACTGCGCTAGCCACGAACAGAGATGCTCTCCTGCACCTCCTGGCACACCTGGGCTTCCTAGTAGACGACGGCAAGTCGGATCTCTCTCCCTCCCGCCGGTTTGGGCATCTGGGTATGGAATAAGCTACCAACCTCAACACGGTACGCCTTCCGGCGCCCCGGATCAAGAAGATGGCGGCTCTAGCCGACCAGTTAGCTCGGGAGGATGCAGCCCCCGCCAGAGTCTGGCTTCAGTTGCTCGGTGTCATAACCGCCGCAGCGGATCTTATCCCGCTAGGGCGTCTCTACTCCCGGCCAATTCAACTGCATCTTCTTCTCCATTGGCTCACGTCTTCTGGAGACTTGATGACCGCGGTCCCAGTGTCCCAGATGCTCCGCCTGCACCTTCGTCGGTGGACCGACCCTACGTGGCTAGCGTCGGGAGTTACCTTAGCCTCCCCCCCCCCGCCACAGGTCTCTCCTTGCGTCGATGCCAGCCTTCGGGGTGGGGGGCCCACCTCCTGCCCGGTTCCTCGCGACGGCGGGCTCCTGGCCCTCACACTTGGCGCACACCCACATCAACTAGCTGGAGATGCAGGCCGTCTGGCGAGCCCTTCAGGCTGGGGAGTACCTCCTCGGACACCAGGAGCTTCTCGTGCTTTCGGACGACACGACGGTGGTCGCTTACATCCAGAAGCAAGGTGGCACACGCTCCCCTGACCTGTGTATGCTCCTCTACAGGAAGATGTGTTGGTGCGAGGACCGGAGCAGTATCCTTCAAGCCCGGCACGTTCCCGGATACCTGAATGTCCTGGCCGACTCTTGGTCTCGCCGCGACCAACTCCTACACACGGAATGGACCCTGCGACAGGACATCTTTCGGATGATCTGCGCCCGCTGGTGACTCCCCAGGTCGACTTGGTCGCCACGAGGTGGAACCACCAGCTCCCCCTCTTCGTCTCCCCGCTTCCCGACCACCTTGCCTAGGCTGTCGATGCGCTCTCCATTCCCGGGGACGGACTTGTGGCCTATACCTGTCCCCCTACCGTCTTGGTTCCCTAAGTCCTCCTCTAACTTGGGGCTGTTCGGCGTTACTCCTGTTGGCCGCGCCGTTCGTCTGGAACCGCTCCTGGACTACCGACCTGCTCAGCCTCGCCACAGACCCGCCCCTGCTGCTGCCCACCCCCGCGGGCCATGCTCAAGCAACCGCGCCAGCCGCTGTTCCACCCCTGCCCGGAGTGTCTCCTCCTTCACGCCTGGAGGTTGTGCGGCAAGCTCTCGGAGCTAGAGTCTACTCAGGTGCAGCAATGGAGGCGATCGCTGCGGCCCGGAGACTGTCGACCCTTCGAGTCTACGAGGGAAATGGCGAGTCCTCTGTTCCTGGTGCACCGATCATGGCCTTAAGCCCACGGATCTGACGCATCCTCCGCTGGCGGACTTCTTCTCTGGCTCTTCCGAGACCAAGGCCTAGCCCTCATCACGGTACGCGGTTACTTGTCCATGATTGCGGACACCTATCGTCACCTGGGACGACCCGATCCGGGCGCCTGCAAGGACCTAGCCGACCTTATGGGACACTTCGGCATCCAGCGCCCGACACTCCGCTCGTTCCTTCCTCGCTGGGACCTACCCTGGGTGCTCACGTGGTTGAACTCCGCCCGCTTCGTACCATTACCTTTAGCCCAGCTCGCGGACTTGGCACGCACGACTTGCTTCCTGCTGGCACTTGCTACCAGCTTCGCGCGGGAGCGAGCTACAGGCGCCTTCAGCGCGCCCTGCCGGTCTGCAGTTCCGAACAGACGGCTCCGTCCGGCTGCTCACGGACCCGGCCTTTCTGGCAATAACAGGTCTCCTTTAACTCCGCCTGAAGGGATCACCATTAGGCCGCTGAGAGACTGACCCCGGTCCCAGGAGACCAGGCTACAGGATCCCGTGCGCGCCCTTCAAATCTATCTGCGGCGATCTAAGCTCGTCCGCAGGGGGCGGTCGCGCCTCTTCCTACCTCTAAGACCCAAACAGCGTGACATTATAGTCCAGATGATCTCTTCCTGGCTCCGCTGGGTCATACGCTCCGCTAATCAAGAGATAGCCCCTGAGGGAGCTAAGAGGCTGCACATTCTCGCACACGAGGTACGAGCTATGGCCACGAGCGTCGCGTTTGAGCGAAACGGCACTGTCAGGGACATCGTGGCAGCCGTGGGCTGAAACACCGAGTCGGTCTTGCCCGTTCTACCTCCGGGACCTGGCTAGCCAGCGAGACAATCTCGCACTGGTGGGGGACATCGCCGCGACGCAACACTCCCTCCCGGTGCCACCGGCACCGTAGGTATGCACTTCGCTAAAATTGTCGGGAGTGTGCCACGGGGTGGACGGCGTTGTCCTGTTGGGGGAGTTGTGGGCGGTACCCGCCTCCTCTTCGCAATTCTCCCATGTAGTCATGTCATCGGTAATGTTTTTGAGGAAATAAATTCATTTTTCTCTAAAAGGTATTTTTTCGAAAAATACTTACCGATGACATGACTCGGATAACCCTCCCTCCTGCCCCGCTTGCCGCTTTCGAGCGAAGTATCAGACTGAATGGTCTCGTGACCGGATCTGGTAAGGCAGGTATGGGAAGATAACTCTCGGCCCCTCTGGGGGGTTCCCCGAGGGCCTCTCGGGTTGTGTGGGCACACAACGGGCAAGTAGGCTAAAATTGAGCCTAGAAGTAGATATTCCCCATGTAGTCATGTCATCGGTAAGTATTTTTCGAAAAAATACCTTTTAGAGAAAAATGAATTTTTCGAAAAAATACCTTTTAGAGAAAAATGAATTTTTCAGGCAGGGATGCACCATTTCAATCTCATGCAATCACGTCTGTGAATGCTTAGAAGACGACAAAGGCAAAGACTATGAAATTTTAACTGTTATGTTTGTACATTTGCATACATCTGCAATGAAGCTGTTTGACAATATGCTTGTTTTACACCACCGTGTATCCCTGAACCTGAAGCAATTTTCATGTTTTAATCACATGTCAAAAATAACATATTAAACTTTTAAAGTTGCATTAAAATCAGATGAGCTGTTAAATGAGTTTTTTAAAGTCAGTGTCACAAAACGTGTACCTCTCAGTATATATGCTGTCAGATGTTTAGATGAATTTATTACTTTTTTTTATCATTTTATGAGTTGTGTCATTGGTTATCTTGTGTGTCAGCTGACAGACGGTGTCCAGACAATGGCTGAAGGGGGAGAACGAAAACTAGTGCTGGTCGTCAATAATGATCTGAAGATGGGCAAAGGCAAAATTGCTGCCCAGGTAAGACCATTTGGCCTGTTCCTAATGTTATAACAGCATTTTTATGCTTGTTCGTTGCATAAATATGGTATTGTTAATTTAGTGGACTAAATCTCTCCATTGCCAGCATTAACCCCTTCACTACTGAGAAAAAAGCAAACATGATCCAACAGCAAGAGGCATAGATCCTCATGAGCCCCCGCAGTTGCAGGGGCTCATGAGGATGTATGCCTCTTGTTGAGACCAATTTGAGACTTTTCTTAGATGTTGTTGGCTTTTGGTGGTTGAATGAACCAAGATTTCACAAACAAAAATGTACGTACAGTGGCAGGGAAGGGCTGGGGTAATGGATAGTGTCTTCATTATGAGCCTATTATGGCCATGGTAAACTAAAGTCAACACCAAAATAACCCCATCCATGTTAAGTAAGATGGACATGAATTCGGTAAGCAAGAGGGAAAGAAAATCGTGAACCCCTCACACTGTGTGAGTCACAGAAATCAGCACTATGAACAGCTGAAGGGTTAATATTAATGATAGCAACGAATTCACATGATGACACAGGGTTCGCTATAACCGGTAATTACCAGTATTTTACCGTTTGTGAACAGAGAATACCAGAAATTTTTTAAGCTGCCGGTCCCAGGGGCTGGTTTTATTTTGGCTGGACCGGTTAGAATTTTGCCGGTGAACGCTTATGTCCGTTGTCTACCTGAAAGCATTTCCTGGAGACTGGTTTTGATCTGAACTGGAAAAGAAACAGGAGGGATGGAAGATAGGGGGACTAGTTTTGAAAAATCCTAGTGCGAATCCTGTGACAGTGCTGCTGTAACTTGAAATATGAAATAATAAATTTGATTGTATTATTTTAAACAACAGAATGTTGATTTATTTATTTATTTTCTTTTCAGTGTGCACATGCAGCAGTGGGGGCTGTAGAAAGGGCCTCACGTCAGGATCCGGAGAACTTCAAACAATGGCGGCTTAATGGCCAGCCAAAAGTTGTGGTCAAAGCTGATAATGACACAGTTTTGTGAGTATCAACCATATTCTCAATTTTGTTTCACTTGAACTTGATGAATAGTTGATTTAGGCCCTTTAGTTTGTCCAATGTCCATGAAAATTAGTGCTGCAACTAAAGTGTCTTCTGGCTGACTGACGATTTGCACAATATTCTTAGCACTGGTGTTGATAAATTATTTGTGGAGGTCAGCCTAGTATATATTGCATTAAACAGGAGCCATATAAATATACTGTGTTATTTGCAGTTACTTTACTCCAATGCTGCATTTACTTGTGAAGAAAACCCATTATAATCTATGCCTTGGGAAATGTATGGTGTAAGTACAGTTATTCTGAGCACAAAACTACTCTATGTGAGAAACAGATCCTCATGTCCCAGCTTATAACTCATGACATGGGTGACAGCGCTGAGCTGCACAGTGCATATATGAAGATCTATGTCTCCACAGGCCAATAGAGTTAATCAGATAATTTGCGTTAACCAGTCTAAGTAAAACAAAGCCAGCTGGTCTGAGATCGGTCTCAGTCTGAGTAAACAAAGCGAGCCGGTGACCGGGGCTATTCCCACCAAAACTGGATTTCTCTTTGTGCTCTGCTTTGTCTGCGTTGAATCCTACCCACCACAGAGCACAGATCCTCAAGTATTCTTACAGCCTTAGCGAATCTCATCAGCTCCTGCTGCCTAGGTCGGATCATGAGGATCTGTGCATCTCATTGAGACTGAGAAGTTTCGTTTCACACGCAAAGTTGTGTTGATGCAAGTTTGCAAAGAGCATAGATCTTCATGTTATGGACACATGTGAAAGATACTCCAGATCTCCACAGCAAAGCTAGCCCATGAGCATCTATTGCTCTTGTGATAGCTTGACTTTCATTCTTATATAATCATTCAGCCAGCGCCATTCACCAGTGTAGGAGGCAACAGATTATCATAAACATTTGCAGCCAAAAAGTTAAGCATGAACCCTGATGAAAATCACTAATGGGTAGCTGTGTTTGTCTGTTTGCAATCATTAACCAAAATGTAGCCAGCACCATACAGATGTAAGAATACACCCTCAAGCACTTTTACAGAGTGTCATGAGGCCTTAAGCCATACATGGGATATTGTGGATCTATGCCAACTCTCCGCACAACCGACGGGTCCACATCATGTCAGTTGAGCAGGCTTTCTTATAGAAATCAAGACTGATTTGAAAAGCTTCATATAAATTAACACCATGTACAGTTTCAGTGTACCTCAGGTACAGTTTGACATTGGACAGAGTACCCAGGATACCGTGTCCTAAAAAGTATACTATAGTGACCACTTCAGCCATAGTTTTTTTTCCGTCCATGTAATATACACTTTCGTTTTGTTACTAGTCCATTTCCCTGACCCCATCCCACTTTCACTCCATTGCTTGTTCAAGGAGGGGTGGGTGCCCTTACTGTTTGTGTGAGTACTTCCCAGATAGACCCACTCTGTGACCATTTTTCCTCTATGGCTGGAGCTCATTAATTAATGATGCACTGGCAAAGACTGTAAAAATGCATTCTGCATCCAATGACAGGGAAGGGGTTAATTGTTCTTGGAGTTTCTGCTCACAGAAAGCAAGATCTGCTGTTTATGTGTGCTGGTCTGTGATTTTGGACCTTATGGTCTGGAGTTGTGATGACCAAAATCACAGACCAACACACTGTGTTCGTTGTGTCTTCAGGTTTGACCTGGCTGAGAAGGCAAGATCTGTGGGACTGGTGTCATGTCTCATTAGTGACGCTGGCCGAACGCAGATAGCATCAGGCTCCAAAACTGTGCTGGGGGTAGGGCCAGGTAGGTCTTTGAATGCTTTGAGTTTAAAGTACCATTAAGCATAAATCTGAAGGCGCATTTCAGCACCATTTGTGTTTGTAATGCCTTGTCGACATACCTAATGAACTTAACAGCCGTTTGGGCACGCAGCAAGCGTGTCAATCTATTTTTTGCTGTTTCTCGTACTGATACCATTGTATTTATAGAATGGATTGGCATCATTGTCAGGTTACTTGATATTAAGACGATGTGTGCTAAACTGGATTGTCCTGTGTCTTAATGAACCATAGCTAGACCTGTGTGTAGCATTTCATAACCATCTGTTACAGAAGTGTATCTTTGAACATTTACAGCGGTAGTGGGCCTTTAACCCTTTTGTGCATGCAGTCACCAGTGCTGTTTAAATCATCAGTGGCTGTGTGAATGAGGGGGTTAATTACCTTAAGTATTTGACCACAACACATTATATAAGCTAATTTTAACTGCTTTAAAAAAAAAAAACACATTTTAGGAAAGAAACCTATACTTTTTACCAGCAGTTGGGCCCATTTTCATCTTAAGATTGCAAAAAGTGGAGGGCATGAAGTTTCTGACCAGAAACTGTTTTTATTGAAAGCATTTTTTTGTCAAATGTGAGTGTGTGTATTTCTGTGATTGTGTATATCTGCATGCAATACATGTTTTATGTATGCGTTTCTTTTGCAGGACCAGCTACGCTAGTTGACCAGGTCACAGGACACTTGAAACTTTTATGATGTCTGTATCTCGTGTGTGTAATGTGTATTTGTGATGTGTAAATGCGCATTATGATTAATAAATGTTAACGTTTTTAAAAAGATGTAAAGTTCATTTGTATTTGTCTTTTATGTGTACAATTGAAGCAGTTATAGGCCATTTGACATCAGAGTGCAAAACGTTTCCCCCCCCCCCCCCCCCCCCCCCCCCCAGATATCTCCGCAAAGAAACACTTTGCTGTACCACTTTAAGAACACATATCATTTAGTGCCAATTGACTTAATATGGAATATTTTTTACTGAACTCCTATGATTTGTAGATTTTGCTGTACGGTTGTAAAAAAAAAATTGGTGAAAAGTCAAGAACAAGTCATTTTCAATACCCTAAATAGAGCCCCCGCAGATTTCAGTATCGAGGTCAAGCATGCAGACTTCATAATTATATGCCTGTGCTGTTTGAGGTTGAAAACTTGACCAATTCACCTGAAAATGAATCTTTCTTATACTGGGCTCGATATGTCTGGGGCATATATAGGGATGTAAAATCAGTCATTTTATTAACAAATTCTGAAATCTTACGGCTGTACAGCAAAACATACGTTGTTCGATTTTTGTAAAAGTAAATCATATAATGTCAGCTGTCACTGAATGAAAGTTGTTCTAAGATTGGTATAGAGAAGTGTTTCCTTGTCGAGATATTTGTGAGAAACGTGCGCTCTGATGTCAAATGACCTATAACCATGCTGGTTGTCTCCATCAATTGCTGCACTGATCAGTGCAGCAAGTCAGTCTGGTAGTTAACTTGCCCTGTTAGTATATGATGACTGGTTGAATAGAATTGCTTGTATACAGCATATGATTTACTATGCAAAGATATATGTAAATGAGATTGTTTTGAGTGCACTGCAATATCAAAACTCACAAGTATGCCAAAACCTGCACACGTTTACAAAAACAGTAGATTAAAAGCCCAGTCAGATGTGAGATATGGCATATTTGCCTGGGCTTTTAATCCCTTCAATGCCAGTGGACACATGTTTCTAAAATCTTTGTAAATTAGTTTCATGCCAAAGATCTCTGTCCATTCAAGGAATGTGGATTCAAAGTGGTGTCAGCAAAAGGCATAGATCTTCATGAGCCTCTGCACCTGCAGGGGCTCATGAGGACCTATGTTTCATGCATTTGGATGGTGTTGACATTTTCTCGGTAGACAAGGCATTCATCCTTTGATTTCGTCCAACATGCAGTTTTTACCTATTTCAGCTCTGACAACCAGCAGCAAAAGTATTACGATTAAGATAATTCATTAGGGGTTGAAAAATTCATTTTTCTCTAAAAAGGTATTTTTTTCGAAAAATACTTACTGATGACATGACTTATTGGAAGTGTCTACTACTTGCTCAATTTTAGCCTAAGAACCTGTTGTATTTAGTCGCAGTTGGTGGCGGCCGCCATGGCGTTGACCGACGAATGGTATGCTGCCCGGTTGGCAACCTCCGCAAGCGCCAGCAGGTCTCCCAGGAGGGGCGTGATCGAAGGATGCCAAGCGTCCTCCACGTGATGTCATATTTGTATTGTTTGGCAGCCATCATTGTTTGGCAGTTATTTCTTCAAAAACATTACCGATGACATGACTTTGTGGAAGTGTCTACTACTTACTCAATTTTAGCCTAAGAACCCGTTGTGTTACCACACAATCTGGGAGGCACTCGGGGAACCCCCAGAGGGGCCAAGAGTTGTCTCCCTTCCTGCCCTACCGGTTCCCGGTCACGTGGTAGACCAACCAGTCAGATACTTCGCTCGCCAGCGGCAAGCGGGGCAGGTGGGAGGGTCCTCCGAGTCATGTCATCGTTAAGTATTTTTCAAAAAAATATCTTTTAGAGAAAAATGAATTTGTTTCCTCAAAAACATTACCGATGACATGCCTTATTCAGTTATTGGAAGAATTGCGATAAGGAGGTGGGTGCCACGTATGAAATTCCCCTAAGGTGCAACCTAGAGCCGTCCTCCCGACAATTTTAGCGAAGTGCATACCTGTGGCGCCGGGAGGGAGTGCTGTGCAGCGGTGATGTCCCCCACCAGTGCGAGATTGTCTCGCTGGCCTGCCAGATCCCGGAGGCAGAAGCGGGCGAAGGTCGATTCTGTCCTCCAGCCCATGGCTGCTATGATGTCTTTGACAGCGCAGTTCCGGTCGAACGCGACGCTCGTGGCCATGGTGCGTACCTCATGTGCGCGTATTTTAAGCCTCTTTGCTCCCTGAAGGGAGAGGTCCTGAAAGGCGGACCGTATGACCAATTAAAGCCAGGAAGATATCGTCTGGGCTGTTATGTCATGTCTGCCGGGTCTCAAAGGCAGGAAGAGGCGTGAGCGTCCTCTCCGGACGGATTTGGATCGGCGCAGGTAAACGCGAAGGACGCGCACGGGATCTTGTTGCCTGGTCTCCCGGGGAAAAGCAATGTTTCTTAGCAGCCGTAAGGTGATCACCTGAGGCGCGGTCAGAAGATACCTGTTCTTGGCAAGGAAGGCAGGGTCCGTGAGGAGTTGGACAGAACCGTCCGCTCTGAACTGCAGGCAGGCCGGGCGCGCTGAAAGCACGTGTAGCTCTCTAACCCGGGCCGCGGTGGCAAGGGCCAACGGGAAGCAAGTCTTGCGAGTCACATCCGCGAAGCGGGCCAATCATATGGCTCGAACCGGGCAGAGTTAAGCCACGTCAGTACCCAGGGTAGGTCCTAGCGAGGAAGGAGCGAGTGGGGAACTGGATGCTGCAGGCCGAAGTGACCCATAAGGTCGGCGAGGTCTTTGCAGGCGCCAGGGTCCGGGCGGCCGAGATGCCGATATGTGTCGGCAATCATGGACAGGTACCCCCTGATGGTGATGGGGGCTAACCCTAGGTCTCCAAAGAGCCAGAGGAAGAAGTCCGCGAGCTGGGGATTTGTCAGTTCAGTGGGGGAGAGGCGGTGGCCGTCGCACCAGGAACACAGGACTCGCCACTTTCCCATGTAGACTCGTTGGTCGAGGGTCTGCGGGCAGAAGCAATAGCTTCCACTGCTGCACTCGAGAAAGCCTCTAGCGGAGAGGGCTTGCCGCACAATCTCCAAGCGTGAAGGAGGAGCTGTTCCGGGCACAGGTGGAACAATGGCTGGCGGGGCTGCTTGAGCATGGTGCTTGGCGTAGGTAGCAGCAGGGGGGGGGGGGGGGGGGGGGGCCCGTGGCGAGGCTGAGGTGGTTGGTGGTCCAAGAGCGGTTCCAGGAGAACGGCGCGACCAACAGACGACGGCATTGCATCCCCGAAGCTTGAGGAGGACTTTGGGAACGAGCACTGTCGGGGGGTACGCGTACGCGACGAGACCGTCCCAGGGAATGGAGAACGCATTGACAGCCCAGGCAAGGGGGTCGGGAATTGGGGAGACAAAGAGGGGAAGCTGGTGATTCCACCTCATGGCGAACAGGTCGATCAGAGGGGTCTCCCAATGGGCGCAGATCATCCAAAAGATGTCCTGGCGGAGAGTCCATTCTGTGTGCAAGAACTGGCCGCGCCGAGACAGCGAGTCAGCCAAGATGTTCAGGTGTCCGGGAATGTGTCGGGCTCGAAGAGAGATGTTGCGGTCCTCGCACCAGCGCATCAGACTGTAGAGAAGCATGCACAAGTCCGGGGAGCGCATCCCACCTTGTTTCTGGATATAAGACACCATCGTCATGTTGTCCGAGAGGACGAGCAGATCTTGGTGACAGAGGTGATCTTCCCAGGCCCTGAGGGTTTGCCAGACTGCTTGCATCTCCAACCAGTTGATGTGAGTGTGCGCTAGATCCAGAGGCCGGACGTCGAGAGGAACCTCGGCAGGTGAGCACCCCACCCAGAGAGACTTGCGTCGACACAGAGGGAGATTTGCGGGGTAGGAGAGGCTAGGGGAACTCCCGAAGCGAGCCACGAGGTGTTGGCCCACCATCGGAGATGAGGATGCAGCATCCGAGTCACAGGAACCAGGGCTGCTATGTCGCCGGAGGACGGACGCCAATGCAGCAGGAGATGCAGCTGTAGCGGCCAGGAGTAAAGATGACCGAGTGGGATGAGGTCCGCGGCCGCATTCATTAAGCCAAGAAGCTGAAGCTAAACTCTGGCGGGGGCTGCGTCCTCCCCGGGCTAACTGGCCTGCTAGGGCGGCAATCTTCAGTATCCGAGGCTGCGGTTGAGGTCGGTAGCAAACTCCATGCCTAGGTGCACGAAACGGCGCGAAGGAGCGAGGTCCGACTTGCCCGCGTTGATCAGGAAGCCCAAGCACGCTAGGAGGCGCAGCAGCGCATCCCTGTCCGTCGTCAGTTCGGCCTCCGACTGGTTGCGTTGGAGGAGGTCGTCTAAGTAGTTCGACGTCGAACTGGAGGACGACTGTCGGGCGTTGGCGACTACGGCGTCCATGAGGCGGGTGAACACCCAAGGGCTGAGGTTGAGACCGAATGGGAGCACCCGAAACTGGTAGACCACGCCTTCGATAGCGAACCGGAGATATCTCCTGGAGGCCTGGTGCCCTGGCGGTCTCCATCCGAAAAGTCAGGGCCGAGATATACTGGTTCAGCGCCGAGAGATCGATGATGGGGCGCCATCTCCCTCCTGGCTTCGGGACGACAAAGAGGCGGCTGTAGAAGGCCGGGGAGTCTGGGCGCCGAACTATCTCCGTGGCGGCTTTCCGCACTAGAGAGGCGACCTCTCCACGCAGGGCGGAGGCCTTGAGAGGGTCGCTCGGGATCTCGGACCAGAGGGGGGCGCGACGTAGCGGCAGCGGCGAGCGGAAGACAATCCGGAGACCGTCGGCGATGGTGGAGCAAATCCAGGGGTCGTCGGGAAACAGCGAGAGCCAACTCCCGCGGTAAACGGCTAGCCTCCCGCCGACAGGAGACCCCAGAGCGGCCGGCGAAGGCTGGGGCGGGGAGCAGTCATGGGGCCGCCCACGACCTTGTCGGCGAGTGGGTCGGGGCCAAGCGGGGGCACAGGACTGGAACGGTCTAGGGCGGCCGAAGGTGGGGGGGCTGAGGGGGCAGAGGCAGGTCTCGAAGTCCGCAAGGCGCGACCCCTAGCCTGGCAGAAAGCGCTGGGAGGAGCGTTGCGGGGCCAGCAGTTGGGGTTGGCGTCCTTCACAGAGACCCACGTGTCGCCGAAGCTGCTGAGAGCGCAGATCGGGAGGCATCCCACGGCAGGCTTAAAGCAAGGCGTCCCGATGCATTAAGTCGCAGTTGGCGGCGGCCGCCATGGCGTTGACCGACGAATGGTATGCCGCCCGGTTGGCGACCTCCGCAAGCGCCAGCAGGTCTCCCAGGAGGGGCGTGATCGAAGGATGCCAAGCGTCCTCCACGCGATGGACAAAGGCTTGGGTAAGGAGTTCCGGACGAGGGTAGCCGTCCTATCCAAGCCGCAGGGGAAGGAACGTCGGATCAGAGCGAGGCCACCTGCTTGCATCAAAGCCGGAGGATCCACCACAGGGAGAGGGACGGAAAACGCCTGGGAATGGCCCGCATACCAGTCTCGACGGAAGGCGATGTCAAGGCCGGCCGGCCACCGACGGTTGGAGAAAAAATCGGGATTGCGGCGGGCGGCGAGGTGGAGGTGGGCGGAGAAAGCATCCCGCAGGTCCCTGAAGCTGGGTGGCTGGGGAACAGACTTGAACCTCTTGACCTGATGCTCAGAATCCACGAAGGCGGAGACCTTCCTCTTCAGGGGTGGGGGGGGGGGGGACGCGGGGCAGGCGTCAGCAGGCAGCGTCGCCGCGATGATCCTGGTGGCCTCGTCGAGAGCTAGGAGTGTCTCTGCATGTGAGGACGACGGAAGTCTAGGGGGGTCCGCTTCATCGTAGGCGTGGGGCGAGGGGGAGCGGCTGTCCACTTTAAACAAGGCCGAAACGGAGTCCTCGGGGAGCAGACTCAGGGCTTCCTCGTCCACAGGGTGGCCGGGCGCGAAGGGGGGTTCCGCGGGGGCAGGGGACCGACGAGACGTCAGGGAGCCTTCGCGCAGATCACCAGGGAACGGACGGGTCGAGGACGGGGGAGGGACGAAGGCAGCGACGAGGCGACCGGGGGCTGCCGCATGGCGGGAGCCTGTCACGGGGGGAGTGACTTCGATGCTGGGGAAGGGGAAGATGATCCTTCGCAGGCAAACCTCCGGCAGGGCGCCCTTGAGGAGAAGAAGAAGGCCGGCGACGAGAGCGTCGAGGCGAGCAAGCCGAACATCGGGAGGGAGAGCGCGACGAAGCATGACGACCACATGTGTAGGAGGGTCGGGAGGAGTGGCGACGATCCCGGTAGGAGGACCGGTCCTTCCGACGGCGCTCGGCGGGGGAGCGAGAGCGTCTAGAGCTGGCGGTGGAACGGGAAGTGTTGGAAGCGTGGCTGGAACGCGCACGCTGGGGCCGACGTCTCTGTTGGCCGGACTTGATGAGGTGGGCGCTCTGCCGGCAGCTAGACCCCTCGGAGGAGTCAGCGGGCTTATCGAGGAGAGACAGATGAGGATGGCCAGTCACTAAGGGACGGCTGGAGGCACGCTGCTGTAGGCCGGGCTCAGTGAGGCGGGCACTCTGCCGGCATACAGACCCTTCGGAAGGATCAGCAGGCATGGCAGCAGGGGCAGTCCTGTGGTCAGCAGTTTCAGAGTGTACCTGACGAGAGGTCCGTTCCGTAAGGCCGGGACAGGAAGAGGCAGTCGCTACGTGAGAGGTGGCAGGGGACGGCATAGGAGCCGGGTGCAAGGTCGCTGGCTGTGGGCACTCACGCCGGTAAAAACTCTAAAGGTGAGACCACCGTAATTCCGGACAGGATGCGCAGACATCACAAAGGCGATCCGAGGAGCAGCCAGCACAGGGTAGGCAGACCGCATGGTCATCCGTTTGCCACTGGAAGTCGCCACACCGGGAGCACGTAAGCACCTGGGTGCTGCAACACATAAAAGGCATGCTAGGGCGACCAAGGCGGGTACGGGGGAACAACACAAGCACGAGAAGAGGCACCCGCGGTCGCAGTAACAGCAAAACGACCGACACCGACGCTACACGATCCGGGCCCCCAAGGCCAAGCCAAGCGAAGAGGAGCGTCGGGACACAACAGGGCATAATATCCAAGTACAAAACAGTAAGCGCCGTCACACAGTGGAGCCAATTACCCGTAACTTGCAGGGGGGGGCAAGGGAACCCGCCAAGCGAAGAGTAGCGTGGGCAACAAGGGTACAAGCACACCCTGCGCCGAAGAACAAAATGGCGCTAAAGGCGAGGACGCAAGGGGCCCCGCCCAGGTAACCAAGGGTCGGGTGAACTCTACAGATACCCGACAAAGCTGTAAAAAAGAGAAGCCCCAAGACGGTCGGCGCCCGGCCCGGGGGCCAGCCGAGGGCAGCTACCGCTACCTTACCTCCGAGACGACGCGGGGGGGGGGGGGGGGGGGGGGGGGGGGGGGGGGGGCTCCATAACACCGTCACAGCACCAGGAGTGGAGCGAAGCAAGGCCGGCACCGGCGAGATGACGGAAGAGTAGCAGACTTGCCTACCATACGGTAGTTAGCCGTATTCATACAAGCCCAGGTGGGAGGCAGATTTGCAGCCTTGGCTACTTTGGACTGCGACGTAGACACCCTTGCTGGAAATATAAAAGAGGTGTTACTTTCTACAGCAGAAGAAGTGCTGGGGAAGCAGAGGAAGCGCAAACAGCCCTGGGTCACCGATGACATCCTCGATCTCTGTGATGAGAGGAGAGCCTGGAAGAAAAAGAGAGGCCAAGACCTCACATCAGCAAACAAGTACAGACTTGTCAACAAGAAGATCAGGAAGAGGATGAAAGAAGCCAAAGAAGATTGGATTGAAGACCAGTGTTGTAGCGTGGAAGAGAGCATGGCAAACGGCAACAGCAAGAAGGCTTATGAAACGCTAAGGACCCTCACCAAGACTCAACAGCGAACAGCCACAGTCATAGAAGACAGCAGCGGCCAACTCCTTACGGAAAACACTGCTGTACTAAACAGATGGACTGAGTACTGCCGAGACTTGTATAACTACAAGGCTGAGCCAGACACCAGCATCCTCCAAAACAACCAGGCTGGGGCCAGGAAGGCTGAAAACCTGCCAGTGTTAGCTGAAGAGGTGGAAGCAGCCGTACGCGGCCTGAAGGGAGGAAAGTCTCCAGGTGTAGACAACATACCTGCTGAACTGTTGAAACATGGAGGAGAAGTAACAACGAAGGTCCTCACTACACTCTGTCAAAAGATCTGGGAGCAAAAGAAATGGCCAGTAGAATGGACACAGTCTCTAGTGATCCCGCTCCCCAAGAAAGGAAACCTGAAACAGTGCCAGAACTACAGAACTATCAGTCTGATAAGTCACCCTAGCAAAGTAATGCTCAGAATCATTCTCAACCGCCTCAAAACTTTCGCCGAGGAACTGCTGGCAGAAGAACAGGCTGGCTTCAGAGTTGGAAGAAGCACTGTAGAGCAGATTTTCAACTGCCGCGTCCTGATCGAGAAACATCTGCAGCATCAGCGCGAACTCTACCACAACTTTATTGATTTCAGGAAAGCATTTGATCGCGTCTGGCACGACGGACTCTGGCAAGTCATGAGATCGTTCAGCATAGAGGAGGGACTGATCCAAATGATAGAAGCGCTTTACAAGAACGCCTGCAGCGCGGTTCTACTTAACAATCAGTCAGGCGAGTTCTTCAGGACGACGATCGGTGTCCGTCAAGGATGCCTGCTCTCTCCTGTCCTTTTCAACATATTCCTGGAGAAGATCATGCAGGAAACCCTCCACGACCACCATACTTCAATCTCTATTGGTGGCAGATCCCTGTGCAATCTTCGATTCGCAGACGACATTGACCTCATGGCAGGCAGCAATAGTGAGCTCCAAAACCTGACAGACAAACTTTCAAGTAGCGCAGGGTCTTATGGCATGGAGATCAGTACGGATAAAAGCAAAGTGATGATCAACACCACAAGCGACAGCAGCAGCAACATCCACATGAACGGCCAGAAGCTAGAAGAGGTCAATAGCTTCAAGTACTTGGGAGCCACCCTGTCCAAAGACGGTAGTTGCATAGCAGAGATCCGTATCAGGATAGGTACAGCAACATCCGCAATGGCCAGACTGGACAGGATATGGCGAAGTAACTCCATCAGCTTCACCATCAAGTACAGGCTTTACAAGTCCCTCGTAGTGTCTATTCTACTCTACGGCTGTGAGACTTGGACACTGCTTGCAGACTCAGAAAAGAAAATCCAGGCCTTTGAGAACAAGTGCCTGAGGAAGTTGCTCCGCATCTCGTACCGCGAGCACAAGACCAACGAATATGTACGGAGCATCGTCACTTCCCTGGTGGGCCCACATGAACCCCTTCTGGCAACCGTGAAACGGCGCAAGCTTGCTTGGTTTGGCCACGTGACCCGACACAACACCTTGTCCAAGACTATCCTCCAAGGCACTCTCGAAGGAAGTCGTCGGCGAGGTCGTCAGAGAAAGAGTTGGGTCGCAAACATAAAAGAATGGACCGAACTCGAGATGCCAGACTTGCTTGCCACCGCCCAAAATAGAACTCAGTGGAGAGCACTGTCTGTTGCTGCTGCCTTTCAGTCCCCCCAACGCCCAGTTCGGGCAAGGGACTGATGATGATGATGATGATACGGATTTTAGCCTGAGAATACGATCATCTGGTCAGGTCGTTCAAAATACGGTCACAACGTTTTTTGTTTTTTTTTTCTATTAAAAGACGCTCAGTTTGTTGTTACTTCCCTTGGATAAAGACATTTTATTGTGGTGTCTGCATGGGCATACATTCCATGCCTCCACTTAGAGCTAAATTTCCATGCACCCTAAGAGAGAACCTACTAAAAGGGGGGAAGGGGTTGCAGTCGATATTGTAGTAATAAATGAAAAGAAAAAGAAGACTGCCAGTGCTAATATTTTAGGAAGATTACAAAGTAAAGTAGTTAAAAGGACTGTCAGGGGAGAGAATTGTGCGTGATCGACCAGTGATCATGGGTCTATTTTGGTCAAAGCACACAAAATAGATGGGGGGGGGGGGGGGGGGGGGGGGGGGGGGAGTGCGCTATGAAAGTGACTGCTTCCCTTGGATAGTTTTGCTTTCGATGCCATTTGATTTACACCAGTGAGAAAGAATAGAATCCGATAGTTATTCATAGTAGCCAAAAATGAAACGAAGCGGCCGTGATGCTGATCATTCTTCTGACGAACTGCCAAGCAAGTTGCTCGAAAGCACAGCTTTTTGAAAGCGTACAATAAAAAGTGGCCTTGTTTGACTGTATCGTCAAAAGATCAGGATTTTACGCGATGCATATTGTGCCAAACAGATTTCATGGTGGCACATGGTGGTCGAAATGATTGTGAGAGACATGTTTCCTCCAAAGCCCATGCCAAGATTGAAAATGCTGCCAAAGGTTCAGCATCGATGCAGGTCAGACAGCACAAGGTTGGTTTAAGCAGCATTTTATTCACCATGAATCGACTGTTTGTAAAAAAAAAACCAAACGATCTTCAGTAAAGTGACCAAGTCGGCAAGTGTCATTCTAATTATATTAACAAGAAAACAACAAAAAAGGGTGAAAATCAAAGAAAAGAGGGGGAAAAAAAACCCACAAAGTAGGCCTACATATAAACGCAATTGAATTAAATGAACATGAAAATGATTTTTTTCTCATTTATGGCTGGCATGTTGTAAAAATACATCGCCTTTTATAGCAAAATGCATAGTAGCAGTACTTGAGTAGTATCTTTACCGGTTTACAAATAAATATGGTCAAAACTGCCATAATCTGGTTTTTAACTGCCTGGAGTACTGACAACAGTTTTTCAGGTAGGCAAGTCTGGAGTAGCAATAAGTGGGCAATAAGGGTACAAGCACGCCCTGCGCCGAAGAACAAAATGGCGCCGAACAAAATGGCGCTAACGAAGCGCTAACGGCGAGGACGCAAGGGGCCCCGCCCAGCTAACCAAGGGTCGGGTGAGCTCTACAGATACCCGACAAAGCCGTAAAAAAGAGAAGCCCAAGACGGCCGGTGCCCGGCCCCCAGCCCGGGGGCCAGCCAAGGGTAGCTACCTCCGAGACGACGTGGGGGGGGGGGGGGGGGGGGGCCTCCATAACACCGTCACAGCACCAGGAGGGGAGCGGAGCAAGGCCGGCACCGGTGAGACGACCGTAGACCAGGCCCCGAGAACAGCACAGCCGGAAAACAGCAAGCACGGCAGAAGAGGCCGAGGAGCACACAATAGCGTATGGCAATGAGCGCAGGGTAAGAAGACTGGTTGAAGCAACAAGGCAAGAGCAGGGCTAAACACGTCTTATCCACGCGAGCGAAGTAGAATGACTGGTTGGTCTACCACGTGACCGGGAACCGGTAGGGCAGGAACGGGAGACAACTCTCGGCCCCTCTGGGGGTTCCCTGAGTGCCTCCCGGGTTGTGTGGTAACACAACAGGTTCTTAGGCTAAAATTGAGCAAGTAGTAGACACTTCCAATAAGTCATGTCATCGGTAATGTTTTTGAGGAAACAAATAGCTTGGCACCCAAAGGCCTAATGGCCCAAAGCGATACCAGCATCACCCATGAACTATTGTCATCAGTTTATCTCCTAAGCTAGTATGTTTCCTAACCTGAATGATAGTCATGAAGCAGCAAATTTATCATAGAGCTCAGTGTTTTTATTAACAAAGATAATTTTTGACTGATTTAAATTCTGCTCTGTAAGGCTCAGTACTGTATACATGTATGAGAACAAAGATTTTTTTGTGCGTGATGATTCCAGACTTGCTTGGCTGTGGTGCAATAAGAAGGAAACGTAAAAAAAGATAAATGTAACAATTTAATACCTCGCACAAACTCCCTGTAATGACATTTTTAAAAAATGACATTGCACATAGTATGATGACATTCCCACAAGTTTCTAGCTCACAAAAATTCTGTTGTTTCTGGATTTCTCTCTCTCTCTCTCCCGTGTGCAGGTGCACATACACACACACACACCTGCTGACATGTGGCCACTGATGCATGAACATACACATGCATACACACAAATCGGGGGCTTAGTGCACCATCCATCTGACTGGATTGTTATAAAAACAAAATCATTTGCTTGGTACGTCTTCTTTTTCTTGAACGCCGTCACACTTGGAGTTTGGCTCTCAAAATAAAATCTGTGGTCTTTTGTAGTGCCTCCACAGGCCCATACAGTTTCTCTTGTAGTATGGCTTCGGCCATATCTCCTCCCTCAGCAGCTGGTGGTTCCCACAGTTCTGGAGGATGTGGTCTGCTCTGTTTCTCTATAAGGGCCCAGGGGAGATGGTACGAGATGGAAGCGTCTGTGCAGGTGGAAATTGAGTCGGTTGTGCCCGGTCCTCAGACAGAAGACGGTCACCTGCTCTTGTCTGGACAGCTGATGGTAACTGTCTTGGGGCCGTTGTGGTGGTCTGTACATAGACTTAATGATGGTCTTTATCTCTGTGAAGCTGACTCCATTTTCATCTTGTTTTTCCTTCGCACCCAATTTTGCCATTCTGTCAGCTTCTTCATTGCTGCAGATGCCACAGTGTGAAGGGATGCACTGCAGCACCAGTCTGGTGCACCTGATGATTTGCAGTGCCTCTTGTAGGTGTGGCAGTTCGCTTGCTGTTGCTGCCTCAAGGACAGACATGGCATCAGTCAGCAAGACAATTTGGGCATCAGGGTCGGCAGTGCCACTAAGGGTGTTTGCGGCGCGGACCAGGGCTTCCACCTCAGCTCTGTAATTTGTGCAGTAAAGGCCTGTTGGTACTGCCTCTGCCTGCCATTGTCCATTTGGGTACTGAATGTAGACCGCAGCCCCTCCATTCTGAACTGCATCTGTGGCTGATCCGTCGGTGTATGCCCGTGCTTGGTACGTTTGTTCTGATACTCTTGTACACAAACCAAAATCTGTTGTATCTCCATCTAATGGCTCACATTTTTGCATTGCTAACTATGCACGACATTACAGGTGTCAAAGCATAGATTGACCATGAACATTAATATCTGTGATTAACTTGAAACTCAAGGGCAGTGCCTGGCTAGCGTGGCGCTTCTTCAGGTCAGTTTCTGTCCTTTTGTTCTACTGATGTCAAAAAGCTTAGGTACACACCAAAAACTACCGTTTTGTGACCCTTGAGAATGGGACCCCTGAGAATTATATGGGAATATGAGACAGAAAGTGAGCTGTAATTAACCCATTCAGCCCCTTATGCAGTACAACAGGAGATGGCTCGACCATAATAATTCAAGGGTAGTGACAGATTAGCTTGGTGCCATCAGGCGCCAAGCTAATCTGGCACGACCCTTGAATTATTATGGTCGAGCCATCTCTTGCAACTGGTACATAGTCGTCAGGTGACACCTCCAAATTTTGGGAAATACGGCCTTGGGGTTGGATGGGTTAATTTCAAATCATTCTTGTGGCAACTTTACTTGCAGCAAGGGGAAATAAAATAGCACTGGCTGCCTCCCTCAGTCCCCTTTGTGTGGTTACACGTAGCAGATCAACGGAGGCAACCACGTTGATGAAATCTATCTCAGACCATCATCCCATGTGGGTAGGTCGGCTTGATATGTTTCACTTCCCCGTTTTCATCCATCTCCACCAGTCCCTTCATGATCACAACAATGCCTCGCTCCTGCCGCAGTCTGTCTATCTTCTCCTTCCCCTCCGGTGTTGTGTGAAGGGAAAAAATGTCAAGGTGTTTTAGAGCTGGGGCCTTGGTCAGGTATTCGATAACACCACTCTCTGTGATGCCCTTGTTGAAGCTGAGCCCAACGCGCTTGAGATGTGGTAAGTTCTTGATGAGGGGTTTGATGCAGCGGTCCGTCAGATGACTGCAGCCCGTCATGTTGAGGAACTCCAAATCTGGAAGTTTCTGAAATGGACGAAACAGACTGCAATAGAGGTTGTCCCTTATTCAGAAATGGGTTAGAAAAGATGTGTTTTATGGTTCCGTGGATTCAGATGGCATGGATGTTCAATCTGCAAGAAACATATGATCTCATGGGCCCTTGCAGGGGCTTATGAGAATTTATGCCACTTGCTGGCAGTAAGTGGTCTTATTTATCTTTTTTATGTCTTCAGTTTGAGGTAATTATCTAGGGTTAACAATCTGCAAGAAGCATATATTATTCTCATGAGCCCTTGCGGCTGCAGGGGCTCCTGAGAATTTATCCCTCTTGCTGGCAGTAAGTGTTCTTATTTATGTCCTCAGTTTGAGGTAAGTGTCTGGGGTTAATTGTACAACTTTTGCAAGGATGCATGCCACAGTGATCTCAGTAGTTGGGCGGAACAGTCTGTCCATGTATACTGGGCTTGGAAGCCCTTGCTTTGAAGGGGAACTACCAACTTTCTTCAACATAACTGCTAGGTGTGAAGAGTTGAAAAAGAAAGTAATATAAACAGTATCTTCGGCATAACAGAGACCTGATAACACTCACTTTTGTAAGCTGGTTGAGCATGTTGTCTGTCACAATGTAACCACAGTTACGTAAACTGATGCTCTTGAGCTGTGGACACTGTTCATATACGACACGTAGTGTGTTTTGTGTTAGGTATACATCCTCCAGATCCAAATGTTCCAGCACTGGCACAAGGAGCACTTTCAGCGCTCTGTTGTTCAGCTTTTTCTGTCGTTTCATGCGATTTAACATTGATCTGAAGAAAGGAGAAGTGAAAACATGAGTATTTTGTGAAGGTTACAAAGTAAAGTAGGTTATAGCACTGTCAGGGGAGAGAAATGTGCATGATCGACCAGTGATCATAGATCTACTGTGGCCAAAGCACACAAAAAAAAAGATAGGAAAGAGAGGGGGCGCTAAGAAAGTGACTGAAAGCAATGCATATGGAAGCCCCCCCGAAGGGGGGCGTATCACATATCCACTGTTCCAGCCACTCAGTGCATGGAAATTTAAATCTAGGTCCCCCCAAAGGGGGTCCAGATATTTAGCCGGTGTGGACAGCTGTTTCGGTCTTTGCGACCTCTTCAGCACACCATCGGCAATACTGGAGGAGGCAGGAAATTTCCATGCACTGAGTGGCTGGAACAGTGGATATGTGATACGCCCCCCTTCGGGGGGGCTTCCATATGCATTGCTTTCAGTCACTTTCTTAGCGCCCCCTCTCTTTCCTATCTTTTTTTTTGTTGTGTGCTTTGGCCACAGTAGATCTATGATCACTGGTCGATCATGCACATTTCTATCCCCTGACAGTGCTATAACCTACTTTACTTTGTAACCTTCCTAAAATATTAGCACTGGCAGTCTCCCCTTTTCTTTTCATGAGTATTTTGTGTTTTCAAATCAATCCAGCATAGATCTGTTAAGTGAAAATGAGAACAATCCCCTCCCCCAAGCCCCCACCCACACTATTGCCACTGCCACCGCAACCACAACAAATTTTCTCAGGTGTGGCCTCCCTTGAGTACAAATTTTGCTTTGTTTGCCTTTTTCCAACAAAAAACGTTAAAAGAAATGTTGGTACATGGAATGACATGTTAGGGGATCCAGTGTCTGTTGTGCTTAAATCCAAAAGTAAAGTTATAACGGAAGTTACCTAAGTTAGTGTAAATATTACACACTACAGTACACCCCCACATCCAACATAACACACACAGGACTCTGACTTCCATGGGGATGCCTGGCAAGCAAAAAAGGTCTTTGGGCCAATGTCAACAATATTTGTCCCATGCACAGCTGTGCGCTGGGCAGCTAAGGGTGACGTTTGGCTGAGGACACTTTGCTCACAAGTACATACGTAAATTCAGCATCTCTAATACAATTGCAAATAGGACACTTCAGCTTCATAGTTCCTGGCTATGGCGACATACTGAGGTTGACCTGTACTAAACACGTGTGCTGCAAAAGATGAATGCCAGATCAGTAGTTTCAGATAATTACTTCAAATTTTGTGTATGGGGGCAGATGTTAATTTTATGACCAGTTCATATTTATTATTGTAACTTGCACAGACAACCTTTACAATGTTTACAATACACTGTACTGCAGGAAATACGGTCCCTTTGACATGTCCCCTCTGTGTTGACAGTAGTCACCCATGGCAGTCTTAAGTCGACTATGTCGATAAAATCTGTGGCTTTCTTTACTGGTACTTAAAACTTACGCAACAATATATTCGTCTGGGAAGTCCTGTAGATCGTAATGCTCCAAGTGTCCCATGACAGTCTGCAGCGAGGCCTCGAACAGTGTAAACACACTTGTCCCATCATGGCATGGATTCTGCAGAAACACATAATTACGTAAGCACACTAAGTTCTGAAGTGAACATTGGCCCATTACATCCTGAGGTTGATTTTTTAAAAAAAAGGTACTTATTGTCTTATGAAGGCTACATTACAGATTATGAGCTAGATCAACCATATTAGTTCAAGGGTGGTGCCAGAATAGCTTGGCGCTTCAGGCACCAAGCTATTCTAGCAGCACCCTTGAACTATCATAGTCAAATGTATTTCAAGCAATGGTGTATCAGGATGAAAAGTGTTCGTTTGGGAGGAAGGCTACATGATACTTTGGTCACAAACCGATCTTGACATTTCAAGGATGGTGCCTGAATATCCTGGCGCCTCTATGCACCAGGCTATTTTGGCACCACCTTTGAACTATCGTGGTCCAGCGATATCTTTCTGCAGTGTGTTTCAGTTGAAGTCCTCTGCAAGTTCTGCAAGGTAAAACTGTAGCAGCACACGCTTTTCATGATGCTTTGTCACATGATGTGGGTTCTGCCCTGTGACATGTACATGTATACTCAAGCAGGCACCAAGCTAATCTTGCACGACCCTTGAACTGTCATGTCTATTTCCCAACTATGATGTCTATTCCATCTCCCTTTGTGATGTTTAAAAACAAATGAGATAACCCCTTTACTACCACTGGACACATATCTTGTTTCTGACGTCTTTGTTAATTGAACAACCCAATTCCACGACCATTTAAGGAACATAGATAAAAACTGGTCACAGCAAGAGGCATAGATCCTCATGAGCCCCCGCAACTGTGGGGGCTCAGTGAGGACCTGTCTCTTGCAACTTTATCATACTCACTTGTTCTCAGCAGCGAAGGTTTAACATGACATGTAATGTCAGAAACACACAATTGTAAAAAACAAATTCTCACCTTCTCCAGCTTTCTGCCGTAAGCTGCTTGGACGAGAGTTTTCCCATTGTCTGTTCGGCTGTTGAAGCGACTGCTGCCGCGATGTGATTGGGATGTGCTGATCTCCTCTAATACTTCCTCCTCTGTGAACTTGCACATTAGCGGCAGATGCATCAGCTCTCTTAAGTCCACATAGCCTGTTGTGAAAGGTGCCAGTCACGTTTATGTAAAGTGATACTACAATTTCTTCCCCTGAACTCCTGTGCAACGCCTGCACTATTTGAAGGAGTACTCCTAGACAGGCCACTCAGGGAGTATGCCTCCAATACATTTCTATTTAAATGAGACATTAAGCACTCATTTCAAGAGAAGCATACTTATTGCATTTCCTGGATTGGGTCTATCCGAGGTGTACTCCTGCAAACAGTACTCAGCACAAGCTCAGAGTACGCTAACTTGTTCAGATTTGTGTACCTGGACTGAAGCACTCGCAGGGTCACCAAGCAGGTTGAAGGGATTGTGTGTGTGGCTGCTTTTTATTATCTCGCCATGTAGGTAGCCACACTGACTAAACCCATTTAATCCCACATCTGCATTTCCCAAATTTTTGAGGTTACCTAATAGCTGGAATTATACTTCAAGGGTAGTGCCAGATTAGCTTCGCACCTGATGGTGCCAAATTAATCTGGCACTACCCTTGAATTATCATAGTCAATCCATCTCCTGCTGTAGGGCATCAGGGCTAAATGGGTTAAAGAGGATTTTGTTTGTAGTGTGTATGGCTGCTCTTAACCCATTACATCCTCGGCCAATTTAAAAAAAAAATATAAACATGGCTTATTGTCCTATGAAGTCTACATTACAGATTAGGAGATAGATCTACCATTTTAGTACAATGGTGGTGCCAGAATAGCTTGGCGCCTGAGGCACCAAGCTATTCTGGCACCACCCTTGAACTATCATAATCAAATTTGTTTCAAACAATAGTGTATCAGGATCAAAAGGGTTAATTACCTCTACCATCTATAGATAGCCACACTCACACTGCAGAGGATTTTATCTCTGTTTCCAGAGAATGAAAGCTGCTATCCTGGGAGATTATCATGGCTGAAGATAATGCCCGCATAAAATTACTATAACAACATTTGCTATGGCCCCAGTGGTTTGGGCTTAATCAGCTGATTGGAGCAGGCTTTTGCTGGAGGCAATCATTGTACAGGTATCTAGTACAGTACGCGAGGGCTCAGGAGATGAAACCGAAGTATTGTATCACATTAGCCCATTACATCCAGAAACTGATTTTTAAAAAAAGTTTGCTTATTCTCCTATGGCTACTTTACAGATTAAGAGATAGATCAACCATTTTAGTTCAAGGGTGGTGCCAGAATAGCCTGGCGCCTCATGCGCCAAGCTATTTTGGCACCACCATTGAACTATCATATCTAAATTAATTTCAAGCAGTAGTGTATCAGGATGAAAAGGGTCAACATGATCGTTGTCTTTACAAAGTGCTTATGAATGTAGTAGAGTTGACTTCGCTGTAGCATCAAGGAAAATAAGATTAACAATGCTGTTTCAGCCATTCACAAAAATGGTTACCCTTGTTCTAGCAATGTTCATGGCCAGATAGAAACATGTAAAGTCAGTGGTAGCAGTATAAGCATGTGAGTGTTTAGAGATCAGAGTACACTGGTATGGAATGTAATTCTGTCTAACTGCACGAGGCATAGAGCCTTGTATATATGCATGAGACCCCACAGTTGCGGGGGCTCATGAGGATCTATGCCTCGTGCTGACACCATTTTCTATCCATGTGCCTTGGACGCATGGGATTCTATAGCACTGAATTTTCAAAGATTTTAGAAACACCATCTGCGTCCACTGGCATGCTACGGCAGCATGTGGACCATGATAGTTCAAGGGTGGTGTCAGAGTAGCTTCGAGCCTGAAGGCGCCAAGCTATTCTGACACCACCCTTGAACCATCATGGCTGATCTGTCTCCAAAACTCTTGACACAGAGGTCAACGGATATATATCTAAAAATAATTTACAAGTTTGTCCTCTGGGTGTAATGAGAAGAAAATGCGTACAAACCTGACCCGTCAACTTGAAGTCCTTCCTTTAGGGCACCATAGCGCAAAACATAGCTCAACTTTTTACTGAGCCACTCTTTTCTTTTTGCCTTTTCATAGTTCTTTTCCGAACTGTCAGAACCATTATCACTGTCACCTCTGGTTGGCTCGTTATCACAGTCCTGTACGTCATTATCCCAGCCCAATTCCATGGTCTGTTTAATTTGTGTCATTTCCTTCTGTAAAATCTTTCAGTCCAACAGTGTTTCTGCTCTATAGACACTGACACAGTATTATCACACCGATGATTGCTCTAAGTATGTATGTGCCGGTGTCCAGACAGGTATACTTAAGCTTACTCCTTGCAAAGTGGTTATGCAATCCTGTGGTGCATTGCCACTCTGTTTCATGACAGGGTTAACCGTCTCCGCTTGTTTAGCTAGGGGAAAAAAGGGCGCTCGGCGTTATTTTTGTAATTATTATTGACGTGAAAAGATATCCGACTTGATGTATACAGCAGATAACTGTAGATAATGATTACAGACAATATTATCTGCCGAATTATATCGTGCAGCAGACGATGGATGACGTGCGTCTGCAATTTCTGGCATTGCAAACAAGTTTTGTCTCACTTGCGTGCTTAAAATAAAACACCTAAAGTAAAACATAAATATCCACATATGTAATACATTGTATAAACATACAACTAACTGTACGGTCTTGAAATGTGCATATATAAAATGAAAATCCTTACGCAGTTCAGTTCCATTTGTTGGCATTTACTCTCCATTTCTCTTTGACATTATTATTTGTTTTTAACACGTTCTTTTGTTATTAATTATATAAATATAATGAAGCTAGCACTTATTGATTATAAAAAATTAAGTTACGAAAGTATCGTTTCTAATAGCAACGTATACTAACAACATGGCTGCCTCAGATACGCAAGTAGTGCGAGCGCACTAATTTATGCATCTGTCGTAATTGATAATTTGAGAAAAATATAAAGTACAAGCAATTTGACACACAGCAATGCAGCTCTTTTGATTGGTGAGCATTGATTTTACTGTGTTTACGCAGGAATATATAGTTAAGAAGACTAAACAAATAGAACTATATTTGGTACTCGCATGAATCCACCTGTCGAAAGGCAGTAACGCGTCATAGCTACGCTTTCGGACCGACCCTACTGTGCAGACAAAAACATGCTAAAAATGCAGGATGGATGATCCACGAATAGAATGGGTCAGAAACAGGGTCTATCAGGCCCTAGATATAAAAGACCTCGAAGTTTTCGAGGAGCTTTTGGAGCGAGATGACGGCGAGCTGGAAAGGTGCTTGCTGAAATTCCTCAACGACACCCCAGAGGAAAATGAGTCCTCCATTCTCTTCTACAAAGTCGTCAGAGAAGATGAGGAAGAAGTTGAAGTAGAATGCGGTAAGTCGTGTTTAAACTGGTCTTTTCTCCCTGCAATAAGCTGGACGTACTATCAGTGCATCTAGCTTATTATGGCAGGGGGGAGGGGGTCCTTGAGCAGGTGCTTGTGGTAACCTTGTAACAGATTTTTATGCAAAGTTGGCAATCTTCCGTAAATTCTTGGCAGACTGGGGGAACGTAGTCGTGCTATCATTGTGTTCTCTACCTTGAAGTGTTGTGGTGTATTTTCAGAAGCAAGTTTTTCACTAATATCAGTGCAAAATCTCTCTGTCACTTTTGCTCTCTCAAAACAGCTATGTATTATATTGATATGCTGAAGATTAGTTCCATAGAGCTTGAAAACGATAAAACTTATTGAACATTCACAAATTCAGTTACTCTTACTGAATTTTAAAATACGTCCCATGCAGTATCAGAATTTATCTAACAAATAAAGATTTTGTTGTTGATGTATTGTCTGGACGAGATTCTTTTGCATTTTTCAGAGCCCGAGATTCCAGATATCACAGCAGAGGAGGAAGGAGGAGAAGGGGATGGGGAGGGACAGGGGGAGATGTCTGACACGCCAGCTGATGAGCCGGAACTGCTGCCTGTGTCCTCTCCTACTGATGAGGGAGATGAGGCTCCAAAGAGGGGTACAAATTAAAGCACAATATGATTGTTTACCGTCATGTCAGAATTTTCAAACAAAAATCTTTAATCTTATCAATGGTAAATTTTCAACTGCTTTGAAATCACCCCCCACACACTTGTCTGCATTGATAAGAGGGAATGATCATGAACCAGGCTCCACTTGTCCAGCAAGTTATCCTACCTGGTGCGCCCCCCCCCCCCCCCCCACACACACACACACACTTACTTTTTGGACAAGGTGAGAATTGGTCTTTGGATATATTTTTTCCTGATGGACAAGTTTAACCCATTTAGCCCCAACGCACTACAGCAGGAGATGGTTCAGCCATGATAATTCAAGGGTAGTGCCAGTTTAGCGCACCATACCCTGGTAATACCCTTGAATTATCATGGTCAGTCGATCTCCTGCAACTGGTGCATACTCATTAGGTGACACCTCAAAACTTTAGGAAATGTGGCCATGGAGTTAAATGGGTTGAGTACTTGCCATGTCTGAAAGCTCCAGTTCTGTATTTTAAGAAAACAGATTCTGCTTAGCACTGTGTCAGAGTCATGGGAAGTGGATCAATCAAGATAGCTCAAGGGTTGTGCCTGAAGCTTGGATCTGTTAAGCACCAAACTAATCATTCACAACCCTTTAGCCATCAAAGTTGACCCATCTCCTGTGACTGAAACAGCACCTATGGAATCCATGCCAATCAGGCGCTGCACCTCGAGTATTTGTGCTTATGAAAAATTAATTTTTTTAACCACGGCGTTGCAGGCAAGAGAAAAAAACGTGGAAAAGACACGCCTGCACCTCCTGAGGAGGAGAAGGCAGTAACCCCAGCAGTGCCGCCCCCACCTGCTGAAGGAGAGGAAGAACAGAATGAGGGTGGGGAGGAGAGGGAGGAGGAGGATAGCCTGCCAAAGACAGTAAGTGCATACACTTTTCATCTGGCATCCATAACCCATTTAACCCCAACTCCCTCGAGCAGGACATGGATCAACCATGATAATTCAAGGGTAGTGCCAGATTAGCTTGGCGCCATCAGGCGCCAAACTAATCTGGCACTACCCTTGAATTATCATGGTTGATCCACTCCTGTGTCTGGTTCATAATCGACTGATGATACCACCAAAATTTTGGAAATGCATCTGTCATGGTTGATCCACTGCTGCAGCTGGTTCATAGTTGTTTGATGACACATCCGAAATTTCGGAAATGGGGTTAAATGGGATAGAGTTTACAACATCACATAGTGTACCCCTTTGAGCATGCAGACTGTTGAGGGGTAAAGTTTACATTCTAATGCCTTCACTTCAGTCTGGGCAACTATGTGCAATCTGCATGTAGGCTGTAGATGACAAAATTGTTCTAAAGTCGGGTAAGTTGTACCTTTAAACTCAGTTGTCAAACACTGCGTTTTACTCTTTGTTTTGCAGAAAATCATCGTGCAGAAGGTGTGGCGTACCTACCTGTACATGTGCTACCAGCATCTGCCTGAAGAGGTGATTGAGGAAAACTGCCTGTACTTCCTGCGCAACACGCCTGGCATGGTCCCCCTCCCCAACTCTATTGAGGAGGCCAATGAGATGCTGGCAGGGTACTTTGAGTTTGGCATCTTGAACGGGCACTCCCTTGTCATGCTGGAGCAGATCATTGCACAGGTGAGTTAGGGGTGGTAGTTGTACCATTCTTTTGAGGGAACACCTGTTTCCTCAGGCCACTTTTTTCTTGCAGAAAAGGTGTTTGCTTTTTAACCATTTTCATCCAGATATACTACTGCTTGAAATTAATGAGACTATGGTAGTCAAAGGGTGGTGCCAGAATAGCTTGGCACCTGAGGCGCCACGCTATTCTGGCACCACCCTTTGACGAAAATGGTTGATCTATCCCCTAAACTGTAATGTAGCCTTCCTAGGACAATAAGCAACTTACCATCCCAACAAAATTATAGCTTTTCGGTCACAGCGAGACTATCACTAGAATAAATGGAATGCGTAGCGTTGAGTTTATTCACAACATTCAAGATGTGACCAAAGGTCATATTGCTGTCATGGATGTAACAACACATTTGTCTTGATTCACTTTTACAATTCCATAATTAAGAGCAGGGATGTTTAAAAACATCATGTGCTTGCGAGATACATGATTTTGTGCGGACATCTTCTCACAGCGAGAAAGTTCCAAAATGTAACAAATTGGAGAACACTAACTCTTGATTCCATAGAAGACAATCATTCTGATTCATACCAGTCTGAACAAGTCCACTGATCTGACGTATTTACAAAAAGATGCAAGTCTGTCTGGTGATATATTTATCACAGACATCACTGTATAGGCCAAAGACTTTCGGGTCACATGATTTTCATGAGGTCTGATTTTTTTTGGGACTTGTTTTCTTTTTTTGTGCTCATGTGACGTCATGTCTGTAATCAAGACAATAAAAGATGTTCCACTGTTCATGTGCTTTTGTTTTTGGTTTGAATATATATTGATGAGCAAAAGAACTGTGACATTTGTTTTCGATGGTTCCGAAACTGTCACATTTCTATTGCTTGTCAGTATATTTTGTCAGAAGAAAAATGACCTTTGATAGGGACATGATTAGAATACATTTACTGTTTTGTATGCATGCAGAGATACAGTATTTACAATATTTTGTCTTTTCCAGGTGTACATGCCTCTGCTGTCCTTCAACCAGCTGAAAAACGGTGAAACTTCCTCTCGAGGACAGTCACGGGCCATGAGTCGTCAAGAAACGGCCACAACACAGGCTTCGGACACACACCAGGAGGAGGAAAAAGAGGCAGAAAAGGTTCGGAAAACGTGTATCAAATCTGTCTACAAACGGCATAGATTCTCATGAGCCCCTACAGCTGCAGGACTCATGTGAATCTATGCCATTTGTTGGTATGAGTGAACACACCTGATTGTCAAATGGAAAATGTCAGATTGCAAATTTCAGTAAGCAATTATTATTTGTGACTGAGCATAACAAAGTTGGTGCTGGTCTAGTTAGCTCAGGTTTTATCCAAGAAATACTCCTCCCCTTTCCACCCCCTCCCCCTGGCTAATATGTTTAGAGTCGAATGGCAGTGTGCAATACAGGATGGGGGTATCCATGAGAGGTGTGATACATTTAATCTGACCTGTACTTTCTTATTCAAAGCCACAAGAATTACCTTGCCATTTGTTCACCCCTACACAGGTGAATGTTGCGGAGTCACGTGCCAAAGCTATGCTTCGTGATGAGTTCCTGATCAACATGCACAAATTTGCATCCAGTATCACAAGAACCCTGCAGCAGATTGAGGGGGAGGTGCGCCTTGACGTTCCAGAGGTGGAGATTCCTGAGAACATCGATGAGGTGCTGAACAACCATGAACTGATGAGCCTGATCCATGAGAAGTGCGCTGACTGGGCTCAGCAGATTCAGGTATTTAAGATAAGATAATTAGTAAATGTATAGCCCACAGTTCTTGTCTTGCAACTTTAAACATTCAAAGTACAATATTTTATTTCCACAAAAATGTTACCAATGGCATTACTAATAGGAAGGTATACTTAGCTTATCAATTTCAGCCTCAAAACTTGTTGTGTGTTGCTACACAACCAGGGACGTAACTCTAGCAAGCAGTTACCTTGTCCCCTGAGTGGCCTCCCTGTCCTCTGAGTAGCCTCCCTTCCTAATCTCGCGAGAGTGTATTCGCACCAGTTCTATGCTTAGCTTCCATTTTGTCAGGATTACTGGTTTCAGTCTCCACACTGCTTCGTCTGGTTTCCTTCTACCCCTTGGTTTAGCTCTGCTAAGATATGGCGAGGTAAGGCCTTGGAAATTGCCTAGAACGTCGAGTGAGGCTAACCTGGGCAATTTCCGTGGAATTACAGCGTTTGCCATTCGTTTTCAACTTCGACTTTCGGTTAGACTGTTACTCCGGTCGTGTGCTTGGTCCATGTGGATTCAGGCCACGTGCGGTTCTGTCATTTTTACATTCCATGTTACAGTGCTCAGCTTAAGACCTGCACCGTTTGCGGGGATTTGCAGTGGCCAAGCAACACTCACGTTTGCTGCCTTCCCTGTTTGGGCTGTGCCTCAGATAAGACGTGTGAGACCTGCGCACCCTGGGAGGAGGACCGCTGGTCAGAGCTCTGCAGGGCAACTGGGACCCACAGTCTACAGCTCCGCTACGCGAGGTGCATTCCCTTGCGGTTGTGGCAAACTGGGCGTCGTACCACGCCTCCTCCAACGTGATGGCTGCCACAATCAACTGTAACTTGATCAGGCGGGATGCGCTTCTGGATGCTTGTTCGGGGTTGCCCTCGACGGTCAAGTCACAGCTCCGCCAGGCTGCCATCGGTGGTCCCTTGCTGTTTGGCTCCACCTAGCAGACAGTCAAGGAGGCAAACAAGGACATCTGGCCCAGCACCGCTCGACCGACCTTCGCTCACTTTCATGCGGCACGCAAGGCCGTTGGTTGCGCCCTGCAGTCCTTCAGCTTCCCGAGTAGCCCTTGGCCCCGCCCGCATCTCTCATTTCGGCCGCTCCCACGCCCTCCCAGCCACGGCTTCTAACTGGACTGGTAGGGGCCATCGGCCCGAGCGTGGGAGGGCCCGATGACTTCCCTCCCAGACTGCCCCCGCTGACCTCTCTGGGGTCTCCGGTCAGCGGGAGGCTCTCCCTGCACAGCGACGCATGGCGGTCGCTGTTGCCGGAACACCCTTGGATCCTCACTACCATCTCTTAAGGTCTCCAACTCACTTTTCGGCGTCCTCCGCTGCTTCGGCGTTCCCCGCTTTGGACTCAGGTGCCGAGCGTTCAGGTCAAGGCAGAGGTGATGCAGGGAGAGGTGGACGCGTTGCTTCACAAGTACGCCACGGAGGTCGTCCTGCGACACGACTCTCCGGCCTTCTACAGCCGTCTCTTCATTGTACCGAAGTCGAACGGCAGTTGGTGCCCTGTTATCGATCTCTCGGCTTTAAACAAGTTCATTGCTGCCCCTTCCTTTCGTATGGAAACAGCCAAAGCCCTCTGAGCCGCGGTCCAACCCATGAATTTCGCAGTCAGTCTCGACTTGGCTGATGCGTACCTTCACGTGCCCATCACCCCTCGGTGTGCCGTTATCTTCACTTCACCTTCCATGGGGTGGTTTATCAGTTCCGTGCCATGCCCTTCGGTCTCAACCTCAGTCCCTGGGTCTTCACCAGGATCATGGACGCAGTTGTCGTACGCGCTCGGTGGTCGTCTCTCAGTCTGACCTCCAACTACCTCGACGACTTGCTCCTCAGGAACCAAGATGAGACCCGCTTGTCAGCCGACAGGGACGCGCTGCTCTCCCTACTTCAGCAGCTTTGCTTCCTGGTCAACTTCGAGAAGTCGGACCTCTCGCCGTCCCACAGATTTATCCACCTTGGTATGGATTTTCGGACCGACCTCAAATTGGTAAGACTCCCCCAGGCCCGGGTCAAAAAGTTGGCGGCTCTAGCCCTGCAAGTGTACAACGACACGGAGGTTATGGCGCGGGTGTGGTTGCAACTGTTAGGACTCATGAGCGCAGCGGCATACTTGCTACCGCTCGGCCGGCTCTACTCGCGGCCGATTCAAATGCATCTCCTGCTTCTCTGGCGGCCATCTTCGGGGGATTTACAAGCCCATGTGACAGTGTCTCCGCTGGTTTGGCCGCATCTCCTCAGGTGGGCGGACCTATCTTGGTTAGCGTCGGGAGTTCCCCTATCCTCCCCGCTGCCCTACCTGTCGATCTGCACGGATGCAAGCCTTTCCGGTTGGGGGGCTGCTCCCAGACTTCAGCCTTTGGCCGCCGGACCTGGTGGGCAAGCACATCAACTGGTTGGAGTTAAAGGCAGTTTGGCTCGCCCTCATCGCCTAGGAGGCTCGCATCACACAGCAGGAGGTCTTGGTCCTCTCTGACAACACGACGGTTGTGGCGTATATCCAGAAGCAGGGCGGGATGCGTTCTCCCTCGCTGTTACATCCTCCTGTACCAGCTGCTTGTGTGGTGCAGGGATCGAGGCATTAAACGTACTGGCGGATTCTCTGTCCCGTCAGGGCCAGCTACTCCATACTGAGTGGTCGCTTCGCCCCGACCTCTTTCGGCTGATTTGCGTACACTGGGAGACGCCCATGATCGACTTGTTCACGACGAGGTGGAACACACAACTGCCCCTCTTCGTCTCACCCGTTCCAGACCCCCTCGCATGGGTGGTAGATGCCCTCTCCATTCCCTGGGAGGGCCTACTGGCTTATGCTGGCTGGCTTATCCCACTGTGCTGGTACCCAAGATTCTCCTGAAGCTCAGGGGCTGCAACGTGGTTCTGTTCCTGGTAGCCCCGTTCAATTGGGCCAAGAGCTGGACCACAGATCTCATGAGTCTCGCCACGGATCCCCCTCTGCGGCTTCCCACGCCGTGCACAATGCTGAAGCAGCCACGGCAGGATCTCTTGCACCCGTGTCTGGAGAGACTCCATCCAGACCAAAAAGGTGACTGCCAAGCGTGTAATATGCAAAGAAGTACCCAACGGAGAAAGAAACACGCTTAGAAAAGACGGGTACAACACAATTTATTAATATTTCGGGTAAATACCCTTTGTCAAAATAGACAAACAAACAAACAGAGAGATTAGCCGCTACTTATCTTCATTGGCAGAAGGAATGTCTTCTGCCAATGAAGATAAGTAGCGGCTAATCTCTCTGTTTGTTTGTTTGTCTATTTTGACAAAGGGTATTTACCCGAAATATTAATAAATTGTGTTGTACCCGTCTTTTCTAAGCGTGTTTCTTTCTCCGTTGGGTACTTCTTTGGAGAGACTCCTATTACATGCCTGGAGATTGTGCGGCGTGCCTTCGCCGCTAGGGGCTTCTCGGATGCGACAGCACGCAGACCTTCAACCCGGAGGATCTACAAGGGGAAATGGCGGGTCTTGCAGTCTTGGTGCGGGGCTCGGCATCTCTCCCCCACAGCTTTGACTATGCCCCAGCTTGCCGAGTTCTTCCTGTGGCTCTTCGAGGATCAGAACCTGGCGCCTATCACCATTAGGGGATATCTGTCTATGATGGCTGACACTTACCGACATTTGGGCCGGTCAGATCCAGGGGCGTGCAAGGACCTCGCCGACCTCATGGCTCACTTTGACCTCCAGCGGCCAGTGACCTGCTCCCTGGGACCTCCCGTGGGTGTTAACCTGGCTCAACTCTGTTTTGAACCTCTGCCCTTGGCGCGGTTCTCCGACTTGATGAGTAAGACGTGTTTCCTGCTGGCTCTCGCCACAGCCTCTCGAGTGAGTGAGCTACATGCACTCTCGGTGCACCCATCCTGTCTGCAGCTCAGGGCTGACGGCTCGGTTCACCTCCTCACCAGCCCTTTCTTTTTGGCCAGAATAGGCTCCCCTCAGCCGCCCCTCAAACGATCACTCTTCACCCACTGCGGGGCCGTGACCTGTCCTGGGATGTGCGACAGCAGGATCCGGCCAGGGCGTTGAAAATCTACCTCCGCCGGTCAAAGCCCCTACAGAGGAGACGTTCCCGCCTCTTCCTGCCCTTGGCTCCGGACAGGAACGACATATCAACTCAGACGATCTCCGCTTGGCTGCGCGGAGTCATACGATCCGCATACGAAGACCTCTTGCCAGAGGGAGCAAAGAGGCTGCGGATTCGGGCACACGAGATCAGGGCTGTCTCCATGAGCGTCGCGTTTGACTGCAACTGCGCTGTGAGGGATATTGGGGCGGCTGTGGGCTGGCGGACCAAATCTACCTTCACCCGCTTCTATTCTACTTTCGAGACCTCTCAGGCCAGCGACAGAAGTGGCCCTAGTGGGGGACATCGCTCCCTCCCGGCGCTGGATGCGCCATAGGTAACACTTAGCTGAAATTGTCGGGAGTGTGCGATGGCATTACTCAAACGTCCCTCGTACCTTCCCCGCTTGCCGCCAGTACGCTAAGATAGAACTGGCGCGAATACACTCTCGCGAGATGAGGAAGGGAGGCTACTCAGAGGACAGGAAGGCCACTCAGGGGACAAGGTAACTGCTTGCTAGAGTTATGTCCCTGGTTGTGTAGCAACACACAAGTTTCGAGGCTGAAATTGATAAGCTAAGTATACCTTCCTATTAGTAATGCCATCGGTAAATATTTAAAAAAAAAAAAAACATTTTAAAGAAAAATATATATTTCATTTCAGATTTAGACTTTATTAGTTCATTTTTATAGGCCGTTTGACATCGGAGCGCACAATGTTTTTCCAGATATCTCCGAAAAGAAACACTTTTCTGTACTGCTTTAAAAACAAATATCATTTGGTGTCAATTGGCCTAATATGAACTATTTTACTGAACTCCTGTGATTTGTCGATTTTGTTGTACAGTCGTAAAATTTTGTTTAAAAGACAAGAACAAGCCATTTTCAATACCCTGAATAGTGCCCAGGCAGATTTCAATATCAAGGTCAAGCATGCAGACTTCATGTATGCCTGTGCTGTTTCAGCTTTGAAATCTTGGCCAGTTCACGTGAAAATGGATCTTTCTTATACTGGGCTTAATGTATCTGGGCATGTAAAGTGGTGTTTAGGCGAGGGATGAGTGATAAACGTATTTTAAACGGAGGGAAAGAGGACTGAATGCGTGGGTGGGGGGCGGTGTCCGGTGGTAGCCGAAGTACTGAGTAGGCGGGGGAATTTCCCGAATGTGGAATGCTATGATGAGAGATGGATATTGAGAGAGAGATAGAGGGTGGGAAAGTCTGGAGGGGCTGAGTGCGTAGGCGAGGATGAGAGGCGTGAGAGCCCGTGTGTGGAAGGTGGATGCGTGGGCGATACAGGAGTGACTAGGGAACGGCAACGAGAAGTACGCCAGTCAGCAGCCGCAGCTCAAGTCAGGCGACAGCTAGAATTTGAAATGGCTCCCAAATCAGCGAGAAAGAAGGCTTTACTGGAAAATAGTGAGATGGATCATATTTTCCGTGACTGGGGCCTCAACGAAGAGGTGCAGAGTGCTTGATCAGGGAAAAGTTCATCTCTAGGCAAGCACTGCTGCTAATGTCTGACGAAGACATTGACGCTCTGGCGCTGAAACGTGGGGACAGAGCAGTGCTCCGTGCAGCGGTGGCAAAATTCCAGGTGGACAACGGCGGTGGCCCACTGTGCGGCGGACTGGAAGTAGTAGCGGACAACAGTGGCAGTAGAGCGTCACAGACCTTGCAGGACGCCCTATACAGTACACACCACAGCATTGCCGGACTGGATGAACTGTTGCGCGACAGCCTATGTGTCAGTGGCAACAGTAGCCGGGGTATTGCGGTAGCTAAAGGTGGGACCCCTTTACGTATAGTAGATTTTATGTCTTCAGCAGCAGTGGCAGAGGAAGAAGTGGCACTTGGGGGTGGTGTCACTAAAGGTGAACAACAAACCGAAGTTGGACAAGGTTTCCCCCGCACACTGGATAGTGGCAAACAGCCGTATTATGACGACCCTTATGGACAAACCCACACCGGGTTTCACGCCGCATGCCTACCTCAAGTACTCGGCGATGGTGGGGGAGCTGGCGGCCAGATACACCTGGCAAAGTGTCCTGCTGTTCGACGATGAGTATTTTCAGTGGCAAGCGGCCGAAGCATTCCAGTGGGGCACGGACGCCCCACACCTGTCCGCTACGGTGGTGCTGCGCGACCGTACTGCGCAATCGGCGATGCGGCCGCTGGCTCACCTGCTCGCAGAACAGGAGGAGGGACGGCCGGACCGCGCCCACAACGCCCCATCGGCCCCTCTGGCAGGGAAGTGTGCCTGTAGTACAACAGAGGTTACTGCACCTACGGCGCACGCTGCCAGCTGGACCATGTGTGTGCACCTGCGGGAGAGATCATCCGGCATGGGAACATCGTGACACACCTGCAGCAGCGGCAGGTGGCAAACACGGGACAGCCTAGGACACAGCACAGCAGGTTGCACAAGGCGAGGTAGGCCCCACCCATTCTAGCACTTCTTACCATAGCCCTTATCCTGCACTAAGTCCATACAACTGTCAACTGTCAGGTTCTGGAGCGTCCATTAGTTCAAAGCTTTTAGTGTGGCAAGACGAATTAGCTTCTGATGAAGACAAAAACGTTCTCCTTGAAGGTATCGAACATGGTTTTTATATCACGGACAAACATCAGACTGTTAGATCTGTAGATCTGCGATCCCAAAAGACGACAATAGCATACGCCTGATACATGACGGCAGCAAGCCTGTAGGACATGCAATGAACGATTACTCAGTACCTGAGACAGTAAAATTCCAGACTCTAGCGGACGCGTGCGGACTAGCCAAGTCCGGCTACTGGTGCGCGAAAGTTGACCTTAAGGCGGCATACCGATCTGTGTGTATCCATCCAGATAATTACCAACTCACGAGCCTAAAATGGATTTTTACGGGCGAGCAAAAGCCCACACACCTGTTCGATAGTAGGCTACCCTTTGGTAGTAATGTGGGCCCTTCGCATTTTCACAGACTCTCGCAGACAGTTCGCAGATGCATGTTATGGCGCGGCATGACAGGGATAGTAGCGTATATTGATGATTTCTTCATAGCAGCTAAGTCCAAAGAGGAATGCACTCAAATGATGATGACGCTCATTGCCCTTTTACATAGATTAGGGTTCAATATTAGCTGGCCTAAGGTGGTGGGGCCTACACAAACCATTACTTTTCTCGGGATCCAGATCTGCACCAGCACAAGCACCTTGTCATTGGGCGACAAGCTACAGCAACTTCACAAACGCTTGCAGCAGTTTCAAGGCAAAACACGCGTGACAAAGCAAAGCTTGCAGTCACTAGCAAGGTCCCTTAACTGGGCGTGTTTTCAAGCCGTCAAGGGAGGAAATTTTTTTCTCAGGCGGATTCTTGATACGATTAAACCCCTTAAGCAGCAAAGGCATAAAGCGAGACTCTCACGGGAGTTTCATGCAGACTTACAGTGGTGGCTATCTTACATGCATGTTTTTAATGGCACTGTGTATTATGACTCACAAAGCAAGGAACATGTCACCATGTTGATGCATGCAACCTGGCGGCAGGCGCGTTCTGGAAAGGAAATTGGAATTATACACTGTTCTCTTCAGACATGCCGGCAGCCAAGGACTTGCATATTAATTATAAAGAGGTGTGCGCGGTGGTCAGCAGGCAGTCAACCGGTGGGCCCCCTCATGGCGAGGGAAACAGGTGGTCATTCATACGGACAGCACGGTGACAAAGGCTCAAAAGACTGCTATGTCAATATTCTGTTGAGGAAGATGGCATGGGAGTGTGTGAGAATGAATTGCAGTGTGTCAGCAATGCATGTGGCTGGCAGTGTGAATGTGTTTGCCGGTACTATTTCCCGCCTGCACGAAGGACGGCTGCCCATGCTAGGGCAATTGCTAACGAATTGGCACCGGGGCGGACCGCCTGACACCTACCTTCTGAATCACATGTCACAGTCAGCTCTTGCTTTTGTGCTGTCTAGGTTCAGACACCAGCTACTGCAGGAGGTGGCAGGATATCGTGCCAGTGTTTTTGCCGACAACACCAAGAAAACATATCAGACTCACTTGCTCTCTTATCTCAGATTTTGTGACAAAATGAAAATCCAGCCGGTACCGGTGTGTGAGATAACAGTGGCGCAGTACACGGCCCGCTTTTGGGCCAGGACACTTCAACCCAGCTCCGTGGCACATTACCTCAACATTGTTCGCCTTTTGCATTTAGAATGATGCGGGGAACCGCACCCATACCAGGACTCGTGGATGGTGTGAAAAGCACATTGCGCGGAATTGAGCGAACAAAAGGCTGCCCTCCTAACCGCAAGACGCCAATGAGCCCGCAACTTCTTCTTCAGATTAAACAAAAACTTGATTTGTGCAGCTCTAAGGACTGTGTCTTCTGGGCAGCGATTGTGGTTATGTTCTTCGGACTGCTTCGGCGATCCAATCTTTTCCAAGAGGGTGCAGGATTCGATCCTGGTAAACAACTCACTAAAGACTGCTTTGTTGTGAATGACAACAGTAGTGTCAAGATACTGGTTAGGTGGAGTAAGACAATGCAGAAACGCGAAAAAAATCTAGTGATCGCGTTACCGGTCATGTTGCATCACCCTCTGTGCCCCGTGACGGCAGTGATCAGTATGTTTAGAGCGCTAGGCCCAGCGCCGCCTTCCCCATTCGGGGATCAGACTTCAACAAACGGTTGCGAGAACTGACCTCTGCTGCTGAAGGGGTTTATACAAGCCACAGTTTGCGGCTTGGCGGGGCTACCTGGGCCCTGTCATGTGGAGTGCCTGGTGAGGTGGTGAAGTGTTTGGGGGACTGGAAAAGCACTGCATACCTATCATATTTGGACCAAATACCTCAAAATATTCAAGATTTCTACACAAGCGTACTTATTCAGAAAATACCGACACCTTGAACACTCAACTTTTCTCTCAATTGGGTGAAAAAACTGGCGTTTTCCCGTTAGGTTTGGGCAGGAAACAACCAGTAAACCTACTGGTTTGGGTTACATGTTTGACAAGTGAGAGTCACGGGAATAAAACGCCTTCGTTATTTTTGCCCAACTGACAGGAAAGTGTTGTTCAGTGTATAAGCGTGAGGAAGTAGTGTGGAGTTGAGCGTGAGACTAAGGTGTGATGGTGAGAGCGTGTGGATGGATGCAGAACGGGAGCCGTGCGCGCTGTTCTGACAAAACCTCGCCCGAGTACTGGTCCGGAAATCTGGCCAGCCATTAATTGGCCGAGAAGGGCGATGATGTCAGAACAGGGGCGCACTGGTGGAAGGAGAGAGTGAGGTCGGGGAAAGGGGAGGGAGGGGGGCATGAGAGTGACTGGAGTTTAAATCAGCAATTCCATTAAAAGAACTTGCGAATTTTTATGACTGTACAGCTAAACTGACACATTGTTCAAGTTTCTTACAAAGTAAATCATTAGGTCAACTGTCACTGAATGATATGTGTTCTAAGATTGGTATAGAAAAGTGGTTCTTTGCGAAGATATTTGCAAAGAAAGTTGTGCGTTCAGATGTCAAACGAGCTATATTAATTAATAATTCGCCCCCACACACAAATTATCCACAAACAACAAACATAAAGCAAAATAAATGTAAATATTCAGTGATGCGGTCAGCATGCACTTGCGACTATCAGTTAAATAAATTGTGCTCTGGTGTTTGATTTTAATTCATAGTCGTAAACCAGCACAGAGTTAATGTTTTGGTGGATCATAACTTTTCTGCTTTATCCAAAGTCAGCTCTTCTACATCGCCGTAGAAAGGCATGAGAAGATCTGAACCCATTCAGCTCTGACCGCTCCATCTCCTGAAATTGTATGCAGCTACCGACAGCCAGAGTGTTAAACCTGTGTTCCAGGTTAGTTTGTCACAGCTTTCTTTTCCTGTCCACAGGGTGCACTAGACCAGCAGCTGAAGAAGAAACCTCAAGGAAAAGGTCCTCTGGCAGAGATCGATTTCTGGCGTGAGCGCAACGCAGCCCTCAGTGCCCTGGTCGAGCAGCTCAAGATGCCGAAAGTGCGACACATGCTGGAAATCTACAGCCATGCAGAGGGGAACTTTGACGATGTGCGGTCAGACCTCAATAAGTATTACGTCGAGGCGAAGGACAACGTGCGATTCCTCTCCACGCTGGAACGGCACTTCAAGAACATCGCTCACGGTCTGACTTTCCAGGTATGGCATATTGTTTGGAGTTGTTACGCTTTACCAAAGCCTCCCATCCACACTACCTCACCCCAAGACTTAGGTAGTAGCAATGGCGGCATAGCTGATAGACTCTCACCCAAAAGGTGAACAGTTCAAACCTGGGTGGGGTCAGGACTTGTTCAGAGTCTGTTCGGTGTCCCATCTGTGAAAATCTCTTGTTATGACTGAGGGTGTTAAGCTCAAAACATTTAAATTCGATGTTTCAACCTCGTCTTTCTGTAGTAAGCAAAGGTCCTCAGGCCCGTAACGGCCACAGTGGGCCCGCGCACAGCAGTGCGCGGGCCCACTGTGGCCGTCGTGGGCCCAAAGACGTTTTGCTATTGAGGTCTTTAGCACTTTTTTGTTATGATGATTCATGCAGGCATCATCACGAAAGAAAGTGCTACGAACAGCCACAGGGTTAACACTTGGTGCCTAGATCAAACACGACCTTTTCTCTTGACAATTTGTTTTCTTCGGTAGGTTGTCATAGAAACCGTCCCATCGATGATGAACGCCCTCCGCATGGTGTGGATCATTTCCCGTCACTACAACAAGGACGAACGCATGGTGCCCCTCATGGAACGCATTGCCTGGGAGCTTGCTGAGCGTGTGGCTAAAGTCATCGACATTCACAGTCTCTTCCGGTAAGTGGTGGAATATGTGGGTCAATATTATGCGCATCACAAATATGAAATGTAAATTTGGTTGTGTTGTGTTCATCCTTCAGTTCTGAAGATGACTACGATGATTGGTTATGATGCCACGTCCCTTGCTCCCAAGTGAATGGAGTGTGAGCAAAAGGTCCTTCAGCTGATGTCGGTTGTGCAATTCTCAACTAATTTTTTACATGAACCCGGTGACCTTCTCTTACTTGAATTATTTACATGATGCTGTATATGTACATGTCAGCCACAGCAAAGTTTCTTGGGCCCACGACAGCTGTGCGCTGGCCCACTGCGGCCGTTGTGGGCCCACGAAACTTTGCTACTGGGTTTACAGGCTCTGTTGTTCCGTGATATCCGATACAATGCGGAGATGCCCAGTCAGCAGAATTCTATAGGCTGACGTCTGCCTGTGCTAGTGTTTTTTTCTTTACAAGTTTCACAAGAAATTCAGTAATGCAGTCACAAATACTGTGGTTCGACTTAATGCCTCCTAATTACCATGATATACTGAGCTTGTCCTGTACTCATATATTTATTTTGGTTTTGTCATTTTCACGATCACCTGCAACCCCTTCCAACTGCTGGAGGCATTGATTCTCATGACTTGTGTCCATTTTGTTGCACAGGGGTGGCACAGAAGAAGTGAAGCGGAAGACCCAGGAGGCTGAGAAGATGCTCAAGACATGGAAAGACTCGTACTTTGAAGTGCGAGCGAAGATCGAGTCATCGGGCCGCGACCAGCGCTGGGAGTTTGATCGGAAAAAACTCTTTGACCGCACAGACTACATGGCCAATATCTGTCAGAATCTGTGTGATGTGGCGCAGGTGAATGCTCACTTTCTGTTTTCTTAACCCCATTGTGCATGCAGCCACCAATACAAGGGGGTTTCATGTACCACAAGGATTTAACCCGTTGGCTATCAGTAGCGCTTTTTTGTCATGATGACGCCTGCAGGAGTCTTGACAAAAGGCACTACCAACAGCCGAAGGGTTAACTTAGCACCATACCATTACAGGTTCACTTCTGGTTTTGGCATGTCTGTTTGAGGCACTTAACCCTTTGTGTTTGGGTAGCAGTTTTAACATGATAATTCCTGCAGGAATCATGGTGACTAAAACTGCTACCAACATTCAAAGGGTTGAATATGAATAAGGCTGGACAGCAAGAGGCATAGGTTGAAAGTTCCGAAAATGCCCACAGGCCTCATTTATACTTCAGCTATGCACCTCAGGCAGACAGCGTTATCTAGAAACAAATCTGTGATGCATTTAAAGACAGTATTTCTAGCATCTGGCAGTGAACAGGTTAACCCTTTGGCTGTTGGTAGCAGTTTTTGTCGCAATGATTCCTGCAGAAATCATCATGACAATAACTGCTACCCACAGCCAGAGGGTTACAAACATTTGTATGGATATATGACTGTCATATTTGTATTGTTTGGCAGACATCATTGTTTGGCAGTTATTTCTTCAAAAACATTACCGATGACATGACTTTGTGGAAGTGTCTACTACTTACTCAATTTTAGCCTAAGAACCCGTTGTGTTACCACACAACCCGGGAGGCACTCGGGGAACCCCCAGAGGGGCCGAGAATTGTCTTCCGTTCCTGCCCATCCGGTTCCGAGTCACGTGGTAACCATCCAGTCATGCTACTTAGCTCACGCCGTTCAGACGTGTTTGCCTTAGCCTATGGACTTGGCCTTTGCCTTGTTCGACCGGTTGCTTCGCCATTCTTCCGGACGCCTTGACTTCTTGTTGGACTTCTGCTCACACCGGCCCTGCCTGTGCCCTGTGTGGGTCTGCTTGTCCCCTGCTCGTTGGCTGCTGCCCTCTCCTGCGCCTTGGGTTGCTTGGGCTGCTCGGTGCGGCTTGCTGGGACGTCGCCCACGTTCACGCGCTGTGGGTGTTATGGAGGTTCCTTCCTCCGTTCCCGTTCCGGCGGAAAGTTAAGGTAGCTGTGCTAGCCCTCGGCCGGCTTCCTGGCTGGGTGCCGGTTCGAGCAGGGACGAAACATTCTTCGTCTTCGCTGTGGCTTTTTCGCGCCAAATATTCCTCTTAGCTTGGCGGGGCCCCACGTGCCCGCGCTCACTCACCTTTCAGCTGATTGGTGTTGCAGGATTTGGCGCTTACCTGCTGGCTTGTACCTTGTTGTTTTTTGTTTACTTACTTACGCCTGTCACCCCTACCCGGGTATAGGCCGTCGACGAGAGACCTCCAGCAACTCCTGTCCTGTGCTTCTCCTTCGATTCTACTCCAGGTGGTTCCCAGTCTCTTGATGTCTGCTTGGAGGTCTCGACGCCAGGAGTTTCTCGGCCTACCTCTTTTCCTCTTTCCCTGGGGGTTCCATGACAATGCCTGCCTAGTGATACTGGAAGCTGGCTTTCTCAGACTGTGACCGATCCATCCCCATCTTCTTCGCCCAATTTCATTCTCTGCTGTTATCTGCTCTGTTCTCTCCCAGAGTCTGACGTTGCTGATCTTCTCTGGCCAGTGGATTTTAAAAATTCTTCTAAGGCAACTGTTTATGAAGGTCTGTACTCTGTTGACTGTGGTTTTTGTCAATCTCCAAGTCTCTGCTCCATATAAGAGAACTGCTTTTACATTGGAGTTGAAAATCCGGACTTTGGTGTGTTGTGACAGCTCTCTGGAGCTCCACACTTTTTTTCAACTGGAGAAAGGCTGCTCTGGCTTTACCGATTCGTGCTCTGACATCTGCATCAGTGCCGCCTTTTTTGTCTATGATGCTCCCGAGATAGGTGAAGGACTCCACCTCCTCCAACGGGGTGCCAGCAAGCAAGACTGGTTCTTCCCTGGTTGCGTTCAGCCTCATTGTCTTTGTTTTCTGTTTGTGAATGGTGAGGCCCACTTGGGACGAGATGTCAGCAAGCCTCGTGGTCTTGTCCTGCATTTGTTGATTAGTGTGGGACAGTAAAGCCAAGTCGTCTGCAAAATCGAGGTTATCAAGCTGTGTCCACAGTGTCCACTGTATTCCACTTCGTCTGTGCTCTGTGGTCATCTTCATGACCCAGTCTATGGCCAGTAAGAAGAGGAACGGAGACAGCAGACGCCCCTGCCTGACACCGGTTCTGACCTGGAGCTCCCTGGTGAACTGCCCTTCATGGATCACACGACATGTCATGCCATCGTAGCTGCTCTTGATCAGGCGGACGAGCTTTGTGGGTACACCGTAGTGTCGTAGGAGTTTCCACAGAGTCTCTCGGTCCACACTGTCAAATGCTTTCTCATAATCCACAAAGTTGACGTACAGCGGGGAGCTCCACTCCAGAGACTGTTCCACGATGATGCGGAGAGTGGCGATCTGGTCTGTGCATGATCGGTTCTTCCTGAATCCTGCTTGCTGGTCTCTCAGCTGGGGGTCAACGGAGCTCTTCGTTCTCTCCAGGATGATCCTGTTGAAGACCTTTCCTGGTACTGACAGCAAGGTGATTCCTCTGTAGTTGGAACACTTGCTGAGGTCGCCTTTCTTGGGAAGCTTTATTAGGTACCCCTCCTTCCAGTCAGCCGGCACCACCTCCTCTTCCCAGATCTTTCCAAACAGTGGGTACAGCATCTCCACTGTTGTCTCTAGGTCTGCTTTCAGAGACTCCGCTGGGATGCCATCTGGGCCTGTTGCTTTGCCGTTCTTCAAGAATGCCACTGCTCTTCTGATCTCTTCCTGGCTGGGTCTGTCACAGATGATGGGTAGGTCGGTCTCTGCCGGCTGGATGTCTGGGGGGTCGGGTGGGCTAGGTCTGTTCAGTAACTCTTCAAAATACTCGGCCCATCTGTTGAGTTGGTCTGCTCTGTCTGCAATAGGCTTGCCTTCTTTGTCTTTTACTGGTCTTTCTGTATGGCCATACTTGCCTGACAATCTTCTAGTAATGTCGTAGAGCTGTTTCATGTTGCCGCTGCCTGCTGCCTTTTCTGCCTCTGCTGCCAGGCTGTCTGTGTAGGCCCTCTTGTCTGCCCTCGCGGTTGGCTTCCCTGTGCCCTTACTTTGGCTGCTCTCGTGCGACTGTTGTTGACAGCTGCTTTCTTCTGCTTCCTCACTTCTATCTTCTTCAAGGTCTGTGCCGACAGCCAGTCCTTGTGATGGTGTTTCCTGAACCCTACAGTGTCTTTGCAGGTTGAGTTCAGCGCCTCTCTAACTGCCTTCCACTGCTGCTCTGTGGTGACCGCCTCCTCTTTATTTACTAGCTCCTGTAGCGCTTGAAACCGGTTGGACAGCACCAGTTTGAACTCTTCTCTAACTCCAGTTTCTCTGAGGATGCCTACATTATAGCGCTGTCTTCTTGTTGTCTCTGTGCCGCTCTTCTTTAGCTTGAGCTTCATTCTTAAGGTAAGCAGATGGTGGTCGGAGGCAACATCTGCTCCCCTCCTCACTCGAACATCTTGAAGGGATCTTCTAAATTTCTTGCTAATGCAGATATGGTCTATTTGGTTCTCTGTTGTATGGTCAGGTGAGACCCAAGTTGCTTTGTGTATTCTTCTGTGTGGGAAGATGCTGCCTCCAATGACAAGTCGGTTTAGAGCACAAAAGTCTACAAACCTCTCCCCGTTCTCACTCATCTCCGAGCCTAGTCCCTGTCTCCCCATCACCTCTTCGTATCCGGTGTTGTCCTCCCCTATTTTGGCATTAAAATCGCCCATGACGATGGTGATGTCTCGCTCCGCACATTTGTCCAAGGCACTCTGGAGTCGGTCGTAGAACTCTTGTTTCTCTTCCTCGTCACTGTCATTAGTGGGCGCATAACACTGGATGACGTTCAGCTTGAGCTTTTTCTTGGTTCTAAAGGCTGCTGTGATAATTCTTGGCCCAAGAGGTTCCCAGCCCATCAGCGCTCTCTGTGCCACTGGTGACAGCATGAATGCTACACCTTCTGTATGGGGGGCACTCTCCTCTTCATGACCTGAATACAGAATCATCTCCCCACTTAACAGCCTTTTCTGGCCAGACTGCGTCCATCTGGCTTCACTGACACCTAGCAGGGAAAGGTTGTACTTTTGCATTTCCGCTGCTATCTGGGCGGCCTTGCCGCTCTGGTACATGGTCTTGACGTTCCATGTGCCCATGGTTGTATCCCTGGATAGAGAGAGTCGGCTCGGTCCTGTGGCTTTCGAAGACTTCCGGCTTTCACCACAGGACGTCATAAGTCTTCTGGTAGAAGAACCTTCCTCCTCCAGGAAAGGAATTACTGTTAGTCTTTTCGTCGGCGTTTTTGTAGCTATTTCCTTTTTTGCAGGGTGGGGAAGCTACCCCCATGCCCAACCCCCTTACTAGGAGGACCAGGGGTTTTCTGTCGGGGTCACCTTCCCTTAGACCATGTTGGTTCACGGCACCTTATTTCATTCGGTGCACCCCTCTCACGAGGGACCCCCTATCCACCACCCAGGGGACGCGCCTCAACGCCATATGGTCCCAGCGCGAGGTTGTTTTTTGTTTGGGGTACTATTATGCGTCCATGGCTCGCTTAGCTTGGTGGGGCCCCTTGTGCCCGCGCCCTGTTGCCATTACGTTGGTAAATGTTGCAGTGCCAGACGCTTTCTTCATGCCTGTACCTGTCGTGACATGCTTGTGTTTTGTTCTACCTGATGCGTCGTATGCTTGCCTTAGCTTGGCGGGTCCTCACGTGCTCGCGCCCTCTAGCTGTTACGTGGATAGGTGTTGCAGGACCAGACGCTTACCTGCAGGCTTGTACCTTGTTGTTTTGTGCCATTATGTTGCGAAGGCTCGTCTTACCTGGGCGGGGTCCCACAGGCCCTCGCCCGTGTGCCTCCAGGTGTGTTATGTGTTGCAGTTGCCAAGTGCTGACCTGCATGCAATGCAGAGGGTTCCAATGACCGGCGGATAACCACAAGGTCTGTCTCCAACCACGTTTGCGACACCTGCAACACATGGCCTGAGCTGCGCTGGTCGCAGTTATGGAGTTTTTACAGACGCGAGCGACCGGCACCAGTGTGTGATCCGACTCCAGTCGAGGCGCCATCCCCCATGCCCGGAGCAGTGACCGCACGAGACCGCAACGACCTTGTGGAAAGGACGCCACACCGGACGCAGGAACCCAGCGCTTGGAGCAGGACTGCTATCAACGCGATCGCTTCCAGGAGGGAGCCCGCACGGACAAAGCCCGCTGGTTCCTACGGGGAGCCTACTTGCAGGCCTCACTGAGCCCGGCTCGGAGAGACGCGCCACGCGCCATCCCATGTCCGCTGTCAGTCCTCGCTCGTCTCCAAGAAAGCCCGCTGACTCTTACGGGGAGTCGCTTCGCCGGCAGAGAGCCCGCCTCACTGAGCCCGGTTCGGAGAGACCTTTACCCGCGTGTCCGAGGACTTCGGGCAGTTCAGAGCCCTCACGCTACTCCAGCTCTACCAGACGCTCACGCTCCCCTTTTGGCGAGCGCAGGAAGGACCACGCTTCGCGCCGCGCCAGGGACCGTAGCCCCCACCGTTCTTTGGCTTCGTCGCGCTCGCCCCGCTCGCGGATGTCCTTCCCTAGACTGGCCGCCCGCTCGTCTCGTCCCTCCCCTCCGCGCGCGGCCCGCCACCCTTCGCCCCCTCCTCGACGGCGCCATAGTAGGAGCCCCCCCCCCCCCCCCCCTCGTCTTCGTCGGCGCCGTTCGCGTAGTCGCAGTCGCGCTCCGGACGCCCTGCCCGCGGCAACAGGTCTTCGCCACGTCGTGCCGCGCCACGCACGCTACCCCGTCATCGTCGACACCCCCCTCTCGGATCGGGTCGCTTCCCCTCCTCCTCCTCTGGCCGCCGGCGCTTGGATGTCGTTGCCCTTAACCCTCGTCTGCGTCGCCGGACCTCCTCCCTCCGCCCGGTGGAGGACGAGACCCTGAGCCTGCTGGCTCCATCTCCGCTCTTCTTGGTGGACTTAGCCGCTCTCCTTCGCCTTGCTCTCCTTCTTCCGACGCCACGGTTTCCCCCAAGCTGGCCTCTTCGTCGCGTACAGACACCGTGCTTTCCCTGGACGAAGCTGCTCGTCTCATCGCCGCCACGCTTCCCGCGGATGACTGCCCTCCGTCGCCCCGCTCAAGAGGAAGATCTCCGCGTGTGTTGACGCTGGAAGACAGGTGAAGAGATTCAAGTCGCAGCCTCCCGGTTTTCGTGACCTGCGCGACGCCTTCTCCGCTCACCTCCTGTCGGGTTCCTGGGACTCCGATTTTTTCTCGGACCGTAGGTGGCCAGCCGGCTTCGACATTGACTTTCGTCAGGACTGGTACTCGGGCCACTCCCAGGCGTTCACCTGCCCTCTTCCTGCTGTGGATCCGCCGGCCTTGGTGCAGGCTGGAGGCGCCGCCCTGCTGAAGCGCGCCCTGCCCCGCGGACTGGACAAGACTGCCTCGCTCGTCCGTAACACCTTGGCCTGCGCTGGATTCCTGGAGCTGCTGACCCAAGCCTTCGTGCGCCGCATCGAGGACGCCTGGCACCCCTCCTCGACGCCCCTCCTATGAGATCTACTCGCTCTCGCGGAAGTGGCCAACCGGGTGGCGTATCACTCGTCGGTCAACGTCATGGCTGCCGCCTCCCACTGCGACCTGTTGTGTCGGGATGCCGTGTTGCTGGCCTGCCGCGGAATGCCCCCCGATTTGAGGACGCAGCTGCGCTGTGCTCCCCTGGGTGGTCCTCTGCTCTTCGGTGAGACCTGGCAGACGGTGAAGGATGCAAACTCGGACCGTTGGCCTCGCAGGACAGCTCCACCTCGCTTCCAGGCCGTCCTCAAGGCCGTGGGTCGCGCCCTGCGGACCTCCAGACCCGCCGCGTCTTCCGCCCCCACGCCTCCGCGGGCCCCTCGTCGCCGCCCCGCCTTCGGCCACCCCGGACCTGTTAGCGCCCCTGCCTCCACCCGGCCCCGTTCTGCCCGTCGCCCAGGGTGCGGGCGGGCCGCCTGACTTTTCCCCTCTACTGCCTCCGCCGACCGCACCAGGGTCTCCAGTCGGCGGAAGGCTGGCGCTGTGCAGCGAGGAGTGTCGCTCGCCGTTCCCTGACGACCCCTGGATATTGGAGACCGTTACCAAGGGCCTTCGGATCGCCTTTCGCTCCCCGCCTCCGCTGCGTTGCTCCCCTTGTGGACCGAGGTGTCGTCAGACGAGCTCAAGGCCTGCGCTCTACGCGGAGAAGTCGCCGCTCTTCTGCAGAAGGCCGCCACAGAGGTCGTGCTACACCCCGACTCCCCAGCCTTCTACAGCCGCCTCTTCGTGGTACCCAAACCAGGCGGCAAGTGGCGACCTGTCATCGATCTCTCAGCGTTGAACGCGTTCATCACGGCCTCGTCCTTTCGCATGGAGACTGCCCGGGCCCTCAGAGCTTCCGTACAGCCCATGGACTACGCGACCAGTGTAGATATCCGAAGCTTATCTCCATGTCCCACGGCTGTTCAAGGCCTCCCTTTTTGTTTTGAGGCGCGCGCGCGTGCGGCGCCGTAAGATAAGGAGCCGCGCAGCGTATCGCCTCTGTCAATACCGCTGGCTGGCAGCTCAGAGCTGAGCGCAATCTGTTACAGCTGTGCAACTATAGTCGCGCTATTCTTGTCACCATTTTACTTGAGCACGCTATGTGCCTATATGCTCAGCGCTGACCGTGTACCTCACAGGACACATTTTAATGGCGCCGGTCATTTACGGCATGTTGTTTAAGCTGTACTGAACGTATGTTGTATTTATGACATACACTTAAAAGATAAGAAAATGAGCTTTCTGTAGACACTAGATATGCTTAGGAAAATGAAGATGAGCAATGCATGCAACGGACTAGAAGACAAGCAACCGGCGCGCAGTTTACCGTGAAGACAACGCAAATCTGTTGCAAATGACACGTCTTTCAACTGTTCTAACTCATGCAAAGTCAGTACTTTTGCGAAAAATTATGGTTCATACCAGCGATCCTCGTATACAGCCACTACGATAAGCACTACTCAAAATGTCAGATAGATTTACCTTGCGATCTCAGTGGGTCCCTGAAATGGGATGATGCGTCATTGGTAATCCAGTGTTAGACAGACGGAAAGTTCTTGGGTCAACGTACTGAATCTCCACACGTAGTTGATTTCGGAGGCAGTGAAAATGTTCCAAATAATTCACAGTTCATTTGCAGGGTTAGCGGCAGTGTCAGTTGCACACTTTGTATAGGTAAAGTTGTCTTTAGCATTCCACTAAATCAGTTTTATAAATTCGGAAGAGCAATCCACCTTACTAATAAATCAGATGGGACACCGGCCACAGTAAAAAAAAAAACACTCTTAATGGTGATCAAATGGCTATTTTGACTAGGCGTAAATCAGATAAACACAGAACAGTGCAGGCTAAAATGTATCAGTCTCAAGACAGTTTATTTCACAGAGAGACCTTTTCTGTCTGTACTTGGTACTGGCGGCTCTCTACACATTCCTTTCGGATAGTGTTTGTCTTCTTCATCTTTACATACGTCAATACCATGAAAAGCAGAAAGATCGTCTACATAATCAACGCACAGTTTAAAGTGTACGATCTATCTTTCCTTTGCCTTCAAGTTACTCGCTCTGCACAAATCCTGCACAAACTACTCAATCGTGCCACGTGGTTTGAATAGGAATATTGTGTGTCAGACTCCATTTTAAACGTTGGCAAACTACACTCATATGCTGGTCTATAAAACTGTCTATTAAAAAATCACAGGTAAATCTATCCAGTAAAAGAAAAGCACTTACTTGTAGCATTATGTTACACTAACACATATCACTCATTGAAAATCCAAACAAAAGTATTTTGAAAGCACAGTAAAGCTTTAAAGCCAGCACAAATTTGGCACTCTACCCACATCAAATAGTAAGCGTAAAGAAGGCCTACTATCAGGCGGTACCACATGTCCATCGGAATGCGCTGTAACTAGGTCACCTCGCCACCTGATAAGCTAGCGCGGCACTCCTTAACTAAATGGGTGAGTTTGCAGAAGAACTGAACAGCCGTGGTCCCCATGTACCCGGCGTCCAGGAGGTATCTCCGCTTCGCCTGCGACGGAGTAATTTACCAGTTTTGGGCACTGCCGTTCGGTCTCAACCTCAGCCCCTGGGTTTTCACCCGCATCATGGACGCAGTGGTGGCCAAGGCGCGACAGTCATCTTCCAGCCCGACAAAGAACTACCTCGACTACCTCCTCCAATGCAACCAATCGGAGGCCGACCTGACATCGGACAGGGATGCACTGATGCGGCTCTTGTCGCGGTTGGGGTTCCTAGTCAACGCGGGCAAGTCGGACCTCACCCCCTCGCGTCGCTTCGTCCACCTCTGCATGGAATTTGCCACCGACCTCAACAGGGTGCATTTGCCGGAGCCGCGGATCCTGGAGTTAGTCACTCTAGCCGGCCAGGTAGCCCAGCAGGACGCAGCCCCTGCCAGAGCCTGGCTGCAGCTCCTTGGCATGATGAATACGGCGGCGGATCTACTCCCCCTCGGTCGTCTCTACGCCCGGCCGCTACAGCTGCACCTCCTGCATCACTGGCGTCCCTCCTCCGGCGATTTGGCCGCCATGGTACCCGTGACTCCGTTGCTTCGCCCCCATCTGCTACGTTGGACGGACACGTCGTGGCTCGCTTCGGGAGTTCCCCTGGCCGCTCCGCCTCCTCGACTCTCCCTGTCTGTCAACGCAAGTCTTGCTGGTTGGGGAGCCCACCTGCTACCACGGTTCCTCACGACGTCCGGCCCCTGGCCTCCGGAGTTCGCGGACAAGCATATCAACTGGTTGGAGCTGCAAGCAGTCTGGCAAGCCCTCATCGCGTGGGAGGAACAACTCCATCACCAGGAGCTGCTCGTCCTCTCCGACAACGCGACAGTGGTTGCTTACATCCAGAAGCAGGGCGGGACGCGCTCACCCGACCTGTGCATGCTCCTCTACCGTCTGATGCGCTGGTGCGAGGACCGCAACATTTTCCTCCGTGCTTGACACATCCCCAGTCACCTGAATGTGTTGGCCGACTCTCTCTCCCGGCGCGGCCAGTTGCTACACACGGAGTGGACCCTACGCCGGGACATCTTTCAGGTGATCTGCGTGCACTGGGAGACGCCTATGATCGACCTGTTCGCCATGAGGTGGAATCACCAGCTTTCCCTATTCGTCTCCCCGATCCCAGACCCCCTGGCCTGGGCAGTCGACGCGCTTTCCATCCCGTTGTTCGGTCTCATCGCGTATGCGTACCCCCCGACAGTCCTCGTCCCCAAAGTACTCCTCAAGCTTCAAGGATGCAATGCGGTCGTCTTACTGGTCACCCCGTTCTCCTGGAACCGGTCCTGGACCACCGACCTCCTCGGCCTCGCCACGGACCCCCCACTGCTGCTGCCCACGCTGAGCACGATGCTCAAGCAGCCCCGACAACCGCTGTTCCACCCGTGCCCGGAGCGCCTACTCCTTCACGCTAGAGGCTTCTCGAGTGCAGCAGTGGAAGCTATCGCTACAGCCCGCAGACCCTCGACACGACGCGTCTACGAGGGAAAATGGCGAGTACTGTGCTCCTGGTGCGACGACCAGCGCCTCGCCCCCACCGACCTAACCAATCCCCAGCTCGCGGACTTCTTCCTCTGGCTCTTCGGAGACCTAGGGTTGGCCCCTATCACCATCAGGGGGTACTTGTCCATGATTGCCGACACCTACCGGCACCTCGGCCGCCCGGACCCCGGCGCCTGTAAGGACATCGCCGACCTTATGACTCACTTCGGCCTGCAGCGTGCGGTGCCCTGCTCGCTCATTCCTCGCTGGGACCTACCCTGGGTATTGACTTGGCTGAACTCTGCCAGATTCGAACTGCTGCCTTTGGCCCGCTTCGCGGATGTGACTCGTAAGACATGCTTCCTGTTGGCCCTTGCCATGGCGGCCCGAGTTAGCGAGCTACATGCGCTGTCAGCGCGGATGGTTCCGTGCAGTTGCTTACGGACCCTGCTTTCATTGCCAGGACCAGGTCTCCTTTGACCGCACCACAGGTGATCACCTTATGGCCGCTGAGAGGGACGAGCTTCCCCCAGGAGACCAGGCAACAAGATCTTGTGCGAGCCCTACACATGTACCTACGCCGTACCAAAGCCGTCCGGAGAAGACGCTCACGCCTCTTCCTACCGTTAAAGCCCGGCAGAACTGACATAACAGTCCAGACGATATCTTCCTGGCTACGCTGGGTCATACGGTCTGCCTACCAGGACCTCTCCCCACAGGGAGCGAAGAGGCTAAAGATACATGCACACGAGGTACGCGCCATGGCCACGAGCGTCGCGTTCGACCGGAACTGCTCTGTCAAAAACATCGTGGCAGCCGTGGGCTGGCGGGCAGAATCAACCTTCACCCGCTTCTACCTCCGGGATCTGGCAGGCCAGCGATACAACCTCGCACTGGTGGGGATATCACTGCGGCACAACACTCCCTCCCGGAGCCGCAGGCGCCGTAGGTACGCACTTAGCTAAAATTGTCGGGAGTTTTGCGCCAATGAGGATGGCTCTGTTTGGCCCTCACGGGGGTGTTTGGGTGCGGCACCCTCCTCCTTATCGCAATTCTTACACAAAGTCATGTCATCGGTAATGTTTTTGAAGAAATAAATTCATTTTTCTCTAAAAGGTATTTTTTCGAAAAATACTTACTGATGACATGACTCGGAGGACCCTCCCACCTGCCCCGCTTGCCGCTGGTGAGCTAAGTATACTGACTGGTTGGTCACCACGTGACTCGGAACCGGATAGGCAGGAACGGGAGACAACTCTCGGCCCCTCTGGGGGTTCCCCGAGTGCCTCCCGGGTTGTGTGGTAACACAAAGGGTTCTTAGGCTAAAATTGAGTTAGTAATAGACACTTCCACAAAGTCATGTCAATGGTAAGTATTTTTCGAAAAAATACCTTTTAGAAAAAAATGAATTTTTCCATTTGCATTTAGTAATGCACTTTCACAAAGCATCATAATTATGGTTAACACATTTGATTGCAGGTCTTGGAAGAGTTCTACAACATTTTCGGTCCAGAGCTGAAGGCAGTCACTGGTGATCCCAAACGCATCGAAGATGTGTTGGTGCGCGTTGATGCTCTTGTGGAACCCATTGAGCAGGTCAGTACTTTCCCTTTCTTCATCAGCATGCTTCAAATTCAAACTTTATTTACTTTTGGCATGTCAGCTGTGGTAAATGCTCCTTAGTTTGGCACAGTTCGTTTGTAAAGATGAATTTTGTTATGTTCATCTCTTTTACCATGTTGTCTCCTTTCTCTGTGCAGGTGACTTTCGACCCCTTCTCCCAGCGAGATCGTGAGCAGTGGCGCCGCCTGATGGACACTTTTTACAAGGAGGTAGAGCAGATTGAAGGAGAGGCCAAGACGTTCATCGACGAATCTTTCCAGTCACTGCGCTCGGCCGAGGGTGCTTTTGACATGTTGCTCAACTTCAAGCACATCCGCTCTCGCGAGGCCATCAATAACCAGATGATGCAGAAGTTCCGCGACATTCTCGTGCAGTATGGAAAGGAGGTGAGAATGATTTTACTATGTGTGTGTAAAGGTACCCCCCCCCCCCTCCCCCCCCGAGGAATTTTTGATGCACGAATTGTCTAAAGCCTTTTGTCAGTGGTATTAACCCTTTCACTGCCATTGGTCACAGATTGCCTTTCCGAGAGCCTCAGTCATCCTTGGAACATGGATACAAAGTGGTTTCAACAAGAGGCATAGATCCTCATGAGCCCCCGCAACTGCGGGGGCTCATGAGGGTCTGTGCCTCTTGCATTTGGGTGGTACATGGTGTTTAATTTTTCTTGGCAATGAAGGGGTTAAGGGTCTTCTATGTAGTTGTGTGTCTGTCAGATGATAAACGATTGCGTTTTTTTGTTCCCCCATCTAGGTGGACACAATGGAAAAGCTGTTCACAGAAGGTCAGGAGTCTCCACCTCTAAACAAGAACAACCCCCCTGTCGCAGGCAGCATGTACTGGAACCGCTCTCTCTTCCACCGGATCAAGCACACCATCATCCGCTTCACTGGCATGGAGGACATGATGACCTCGGAGATGGGAAAATCAGTCAGTGATTGCTCTTTTTTTAAAATGATCAATAGTAAAGCCTTATAACATTCGTAGCTGCCACTCTTTTGCTGGAAGTTACCTAAAGTTTGCTCTGTGAAGTCATCAAAGTTATCTTTGCGATGTGATTTGTGTAACTGTGAGAGTGTGTATGTTGCAGTAAAGTCTGAGTGAAGCAAATGCATAAAGATTCAAGTGTCTACAAACAGACAAACAAAATTGGTCAGTGTTAACCCCCATCCGTACTGTAAACAGTGTTGTTTGCTGTGTGTACAAGGTGATTAACCCTTTGGTTGTCATGGCATTTGTTAGGTGATTCCTGCAGGAATCAACTTGCCAAAAAGTAACATGGACAGCCAAAGGGTTAACTCAGCAAAGTTGTTTGAACTGATTTTGAAACTGATGAAAAAAATGTTTTTGCAGACGCGGGCCAAGTACTTGAGCGTGGGCAAAAGCATGAAGATGTATGAAGATACCAAGTACGAGATGTGGAAAGAGAACGTGGAACAGGTGCTGCCTTCTCTCCTCAAGCGCAACCTCCTCATCAAACCTGCAGTCAGCGCAGCAATGGCCTTGCATTCCTCAGCAACACAACGGTCAGAAGATCCAGGGGATGATGTCGGTAAGATTACTGGCAGGATTTCTGATTTCATGACATCAGTTAACGAGAGGCAACGATTCTCATCAGTTTCTGCAACAGTTTGTAGAGGCATAGATTCTCATGAGCCCCTGCAGCTGGAGAGGCTCATCCCAATGCGCACAAGGTCGTCGGCCTGACTACCTTGAGCACATTGGTATGTGAATTTATGTCTTGTAGACTATGTGCATGCCTCCCTGACAGAATGGCCGGAGGATGCAGTGCATGATGTTAGTACTTGTAGATTTAAAAGTCGTTTGCAATGGGAGGAATGCTGGTAGCTGATTTCACTGAGCTAGAGGCACAGATTCTCATGAGCCCGTATGGTTGGTTAAAGGGGCACATGTGAATCTGTGTCTCTTGTGAATTAGGTGCCACCACCCAAAGACATGGAGGTTGGCCAAGGTATGTTGCAAAGTTGTACGCAGTGGGTGGAACAACCATGGCTGATTCAAGTCAGCATGAGGCATAGATTCACCTGAGCCCCTGCAGCTGCAAGTGCTGATGTGAATCTGCGTCTTTTGCAAATGCAGGCCGACACGCATGAGTTTGCTGCGATGGTGGGATAGGATTACGAAAGCATGCTGCCTCATGTTCTAGACTTATAATTTCCTACCATTGCATGGATGTATACATGTGCATGTTATGATGTCAGACCCTGCATGTGTACATACACATATATTTGAATTTTTATACAGGAACAACTCACCCCTGCTGTGTAATTGAAATCTGTACTCTAAATGTGAGATACATGTAGATAGATACTGAGAGTTTGTTGAGTTACTTGACTTGACTTATTTTTATTATCAGTTCTGCATGCCCATTAAAGCACATTATTCATGCCTTGAGTCAATTTTCGCACATGTCAGAAAATAACGAAGCACCAACAAATGGCATACTGTTCTAGTCTAGATGAAGTCACTTTAACCTTAATGCAGGCAAGGATATGAATAATGTGCAGTTGCGCTTGCATCTGTGTGAATCAGACATTGTTGCTGACATCTGTCTTGTTAACCCCCTTGTGCACACAGTCATCGGTACTGTTCACAACACCATGGCCCTCAGCAAGAGAGGGTTAACTGTTTAACTCCCAGAACTAAATGACTCCGTTCTTCAGAATGGAAGTCATTTGTTCTAGGAGTTTAACTCGTTTCAGACATGCCGCGAATCCAGAGGCGGCACGTCTTGAATGAGTTAAGGGTTAAGTTTCTGTTTGTTATTTTCCCTTTGTTTCCTCAAAACCATTACCGATGACATTACTGTTAGGAATGCCTCTTAGCTAGCACAATTTCAGCCAAACATTGGTTGTGTACCTACATGTCAGGGGAGGTAACCTAGGGGCGCCGTAACCTAGTCAGTACCCCGAGTAGCCTTCTGTCCATCCGGTCACGTGCCTAGCGGATTCCCGCCAGTATGTTCTCTTAGCTAGCCGTGAACAGTTGTATACCTACTCTACTGTGTCTTGGCTGTGTACGGTGTGACCGGTCGTTGTGACCTTGGACTTGCTTACCGTGTTCACTGTGCAAGCCTTGGATTACTGCGTTCACTGTGCTAGCTTGGAGTTTACCTTCATTGGTTTTACATGTGGGGGCTTCCGCTGGACCTTTGTGGTGCTGTCGTGGGACTTAGTGGTGCCTTTACTGGTTGGTGGTGCGGGGGCTTCACCTCTGCGACACGGTTGGTCCTCTTCGGCCTTGGGACAGGCTCCGTCTTCTCCGATTGGCAAGGTAAAACCTCAGTTGTTGCCCGCGACCGGCGCTCAGGGACGAGGGAGAGGAGCGCCGGGTGTCGGCACTGGCCGTGGATTTGGCACTGTTTACGAGATTCGCCTTCGCGTGTACGCTCGTTTGCGTGGCCTCGGGGAGCCATGCTCGCTTGCGTTTCACTGTTGACTATGTTTTGCAGTTTCCAAGTCCGCACTTGCACGCGTTGTGGGGATTTCTAATGGCGAGTGACGAACATGCGGGTGCCTACCCCGTTCCGGCGATGCCTCCACTCACCCGTGCGTTGTCTGCGCCCCCTGGCTGGAGGAGCAGTGGTCTCAGCTTTGGGGCTTCTATCGCCGCGAACGGCCTACACCAGTCCGTGATCAGGCACCTGCTACCCCCCCCCCCCTGCCACCTTTGCGGATGGGACAAGGCGTATCCCCCCCCCCCCCCCGAATGTGGACACTCGGACTGCACGGGCTACGTCAAGCGCTCCAAACCCTCGGAACAAGTCCAGCACAGACGTAGGGCGTCCCGCCCCAAGGTCAGTGACAAGTACCCTCGGCCAGACGAGACTACTGAATCAGTGTGTTCCCGCTCTCCAAAGAAAACAAGAACGATGAACCTGGCCACAGAACGGGTTACCAATCCTAGAACATCGGCCGGATTGTGCGCCAGCTCGCTGAGAGTATCCAGTATGAGTCTGGCCCGCAGCGTGTATGCACGACCCGCCTCCCGGCCCGAGCTAAGAAAGAGAAGGAAAGCTGACACGGCTTCTGGAGTACGGCCCTCCAAACCCTCGGGACAAGTCCAGCACAGACGTACGGCGTCCCGCCCCAAGGTCAGTGACGAGACTGCTGGACCAGTGTGCGCCCGCTCATCAGATAAAGGAAGAGTAAGCGAGCCTGACCCACAGCGAGTGCTCGCCCCGCCTACCCTCCCGATCGGACAGGATACATGGTGATAGAAAGTTCCGAGCGGACACCCGTGCCTCGACTTCGTTCGCGCTCACGGGACAGACCTCCACACCCGCGGACTACTTACCGCGGCCGGGATGCCCGCCGACACGCTAGGCCTTCATCCAGGACTGACGCTGCCCCTGTTGTTCGTCCAACCACAGCGCATCACTCGAAGCCGGGACCTGTGCTTCGCTCGCCGCGGCGCGCCTCACCCCGCCGGCCTAGACGTTCATCCTCCCCGACTCGACACCAGTCCCGGCACTTCTCCCGCGCCATGCGGCCGAGTTCCCCCTGACGCAGCCGCTCTCTGCGTGACCGCCGGTCTTTGCGTCGCAGTACAGTCTCCGCGCAGAGAACTTCGCGGGTCTCCACCTCGGTTCACTCCTCGCGGCGCCGCTCACTTGTGAGAAGGTCCCCCCCCCCCCCCCCCCCCCCCCCAGTGCGACTGCCACACGACGGGGCACAGCTAGCGAGACCTCCGCTCACCGACGTAGGGAAGAGTTGCCTCCCCGCCTCTCACCCGCGCGCCCTGACGATGATGACGCTCTGAGCTTGGCCCCGAAAGATTATGTTTTGGCACTCCTCCGTGATGACAGCTCCACAGCCTCCAGGCGCTCGCACTCTCTGGATGACTGGGTGTCACAGCCAGCTCCTCTGGGCCATAGGATGGAGACTCTCCGGTCCCTGGACGAGGTTTCGCGTCTCATCGCTGCATGCCTTTCCCCAAAGGACTGTCCGCCTTTGCCCCCGCTCTTCCCCAACCTCTTGGATTCCGGGACCTGCGCGACGTGTTCTCCACCCTTCTGCTGCAGGACTCTTTGGGCAACTCGGGATTCTTCTCCGACTCCAGGTGGCCTGCGGACGTTTACATCGTCTTCCGCCAGGATGGTACGCCGGTCACTCGCAAGCCTTCGCTTGCCCCTTCGAGGCGGTGGATACCCCGGCGCAGTCTCTGGCGGGTAGCTCTCGACTGCATCATCTGCCCCGCAGCGTAGACAGGACGTCTACCCTCATACGCAATGCCCTCACCTCGGTGGGATTCCCGGACCTGGTCACGCAAGATATGGTTCCACGCATCCAGGATGCTTGGCACCCTTCGCTCTCACCGCTATTGGGGGACATCCTGGCTCTGGCGGGCTCCGCCATCCACGCGGCGTACCGCACCGCTCTGTGGATGGTGCCTCTTTGCTCTTTGGCCCGACTTGGCAGGCATTGAAGGGCGCGAACAAGGACCTCTGGCCCAGCCGCTCCGCTCCCGCCCGCTCCCAGGCAGCCCGCAAGGCTGTGGGTCTCCTGTCCGCGGGTGGCTTGCGCTCCGCAGTGACGTGTGGCAGTCGCTGCTGCCAGACGACCCGTTGATCCTCACCACCGTCTCCAAGAGACTGCGGATCTCCTTCGGTCTCCTCCCCCCTGCGCCGCTCTCCCCTGTAGACTGTGGTGCCGACGGACCAGCTCAGAGCTGACGCCCTTCGCGGCGAGGTCGCCACTTTGCTTCAGAAGGGCGCCACGGAGGTGACAACGCGTCATGACTCCCCAGCCTTCTACAGCCGCCTCTTCTTGGTCCCCAAGCCGGCGGCAAGTGGCGCCCCATCATCGACCTCTGCGCGCTGACCAAGTTCATCACCGGCCTGCCCTCCCGCATGGAGACCGCCCGAGCTCCACGGGCCGCAGTTCAGCCTATGGACTTTACCGTCAGCCTAGACTTGTCGGATGCGTAGCTGCACGTCCCCATGCACCCCGCCTCCGAAAGTTACCTGCGCTTCGCCTTCGGTGGCGTGGCCTACAGTTCGTGCGCTACCCTTTGGCCTCAACCTCACCCCCTGGGTGTTCACCTGCATCATGGACGCCGTCGTCGCCAGGGCCAGACGGACGTATTCGAGCCCCACGTCGAACTACCTGGACAATCTCCTCTTGCGGAACCAGTCGGAGGCCTCCTGGGAGAAGGATCGAGATGCGCTACTAGACCTGCTCAACCGGCTCGGCTTCCAGGTCAACGTTGGCAAGTCCGACCTCGCGCCGTCCCGCCGCTTCGTTGACCTAGGGATCGAATTCGCACCGATCTCAATGAGGTGAGGCTTCCGGAGCAACGGATACAGAAGTTGGCGAACCTAGCACGACAGGCTGATGCTCCTTCCCCATCTTCTACGCTGAGCGGATCCCTGCTGGCTGGCGACGGGAGTTCCCCTCTACTCGCCCCCACCCCAGCTGTCTCTCTGCGTCGACGCCAGTCTCTCCTGCTTGGGAGCGTTCCTGCTGCCGATGTTCTCCACAGCCTCCGGCGTCTGTCCCTCGGATCTTGCGGCCCGGCGCATCAACTGGTTAGTGCTGAAAGCAGTCTGGCAAGCCCTCATCGCGTGGGAGTCACGTCTGCGGCACCAGGAGCTCGTCCTCTCAGGCAACTCCACGGTAGTCACCTACATCCGGACGCAGGGTGGGACGCGCTCCCCTCCCTCTGCATCCTCCTCTACCAGGTTCTCCAGTGGTCGCGGCATCTCTCTCCTAGCGAGACACATCTCGGGCCATCTGAATGTTCTGGCCGACTCCTCCTTGCGTCGTGGCCAGCTTCTCCACACTGAGTGGGTGCTCCGTCCGGACATCTTTCGGATGATCTGCGCAGCGTGGGAGACCTCCATGATCGACCTCTTTGCGACGAGGTGGAATCGCCAGCTACCCCTCTTCGTCTTCCCCATTCCAGACCCCCTATCCTGGGCAGTCGATGCTCTCTCTCCATTCCATGGTACGGCCTCGTCGCGTAAGCTTTCCCGCCTACGGTGCTCGTCCCCAAGGTCCTGCTCAAGCTCAAGGGTTGCAATGTGGTCCTGTTCTGGTGGCTCCGTTTGGCTGGACCAAGTCGTGGACCACCGACCTCCTGAACCTTGCTGCGTCCCCCCCCCCCCCCCCCCCCCCCCCCCGCGGCTCCCCACCCCATACACGATGCTCAAGCAACCATGGCAGGCGCTATACCAACCGTCCTCCTCCACGCCTGGAGATTGTGCGGCATGCCCTCGCTGCTAGAAGTTTCTCAAGTGCAGCAGTGGAAGCTATCGCTGCAGCCCTCGACCCGACAAGTCTACGAGGGACAGTGGCGAGTCCGGTGGTCTTGGTGCGATGACCGACACCTCTCCCCCACAGATCTGACTACCCCCCCCCCCCCCCCCCCCCCCGCTGGCCAAGTTCTTCCTCTGGCTCTTCACCGCGCAGTCCTTGGCGCTGATCACCATCGAGGGTACCTGGCCATGATCACTGACACGTACCGCCATTTGGGCCGACCGGACCCTTTTGGCGGCAAAGACCTCGCCGACATGATGGCCTACTTGGCCTCCAGCGGCCTGCCCTCCGCTCGCTGATTCCGCGATGGGACCTACCCTAGGTGCTGACGTGGATCAACTCGGACCGCTTCGAACCACTCCTCTTGGCGCGGTTGGCCGACGTGACCAGAAAGACTTTCTTTGTACTGGCTCTCGCCACGGCCTCCAGGATCAGCGAACTGCATGCTCTCTCCAAACACCCCTCCTGCTTGCAGTTCCGAACAGATGGCTCCGTGCACCTACTGACCGATCTGGCCTTTTTGGCCAAGACCCGGTCTCCATAGGCCGCCCCACAGGTGATCACCTTTCGGCCATTAAGGGAGCCAAGCCTGACCAGAGAGACCAGACAGCAGGACCTGGTGAGAGCCTTACGAGTGTACCTGCGCCAGACCAAGCCGCTACGCAGGGGACGCTCCCGCCTCTTTCTCCCTCTGTCCCAATGTAGAACTGACATCTTGGCCCAGTCGATATCCTCCTGGCTCCGATGCGTGATACGCTCTGCCTACCAGAACCTCGCGCCTGACGCTGCAAGCAAATGAACATCAGGACGCACGAGGTTAGAGCCGTGGCCGCAAGCATCGCCTTCGACTGCAGCTGGGCCGTCAAAAGACATTGTGGCAGCCGTGGACTGGCGAACAGAGTCGACCTTCGCCCGGTTCTACCTGAGGGACCTCTCCGGCCATCGGGAGAATGAACGCTGGTGGGAGACATTGCCGCGACGCAACACTGCCTCCCGACACCCCAGGTGCCGTAGGTAGCTCTTAGCTGAAATTGTCGGGAGGTTGCCCCGGGGAGGGCGGGTGTCGCTAGCGGCCCGTATTAGGGGTTAGGGGCGTTATACGCAGCACCCATCTCCTATTCGCTATACTTCCTAATAGTAATGTCATTGGTAATGTTTTTGAGGAAACAAATGAATTTTTCTCTAAAATGTAATTTTTCGAAAAATACTTAGCGATGACATTACTCGAAGAACCCTCCCACCTGCCCCGCTTGCCGCTAGTCAGCTATGCGAACAGACTGGCGGGAATCCGCTAGGCGCGTGACCGGATGGGGATGGACGGGAGGCGGCTACTCAGGGTACTGACTAGGTTACGGCGCCACTAGGTTACCTCCCCTGCCATATAGGTACACAACCAATTTTTGGCTGAAATTGTGCTAGCTAAGAGGCATTCCTAATAGTAATGTCATCGGTAAGTATTTTTCGAAAAAATACATTTTAGAGAAAAATTCATTTTCTTTGTTTGTTGAGTTGCATGAAGCATGCTTGTTGTTTGTGTTTCTCTTTGAAGCTGTCGTGCAGCATCAGGATGGGGAAGGAGTGGTGGCATTTGCCGATCTAGGTATCCATGTGTGACGCTTGCCCCTTTTCCTGCTTTTCTTTTAAATTCTGCTAACTCTTGTAAAGGTCAGCTTTAGTATGTCGTGATACCCAGGAGCCATACAGTCAGACCGCAAAATTCGCGATTGTGTTATTGAAATGATGAGTTTACTGGGACTTATGATGAAACACCACTTGGTCAGTAAAGCAAAAGGATCCTCAGGCCGCCGTCAGCCTTAGCTGGCCCGCGCACGGCCGTGCGCGGGCCAGCTGAGGCTGACGACGGCCCGAGGATCCTTTTGCCCGCCTGGCATCCTTCTGGGAGCCAGAGGCCTGTGTGCATTGTATCAGATACCATGGTATACTGGAGCGTGTAGTACTGAGGCTGACCTGTATTTCTACAGTGCCAGCAGAAGGAGATAGATCAGTGGTGATAGCAGAGGGGTAGTGCCATATTAACTGATTCAAGGTGTGCCGCATCTGGATAAATAAAGTGTAAATCCGCATAGCTGTATACAGCACGTCTCAGGTGTGTTAACCCTTATCATTCGGAATACACAAGTGTGTGAAATAAGTTTGACTAAAATAGTTCAAGGGTAGTGCGAGAATAGCTTGGCGCCTAGTATTCTGGCACTACCCTTGAACGAAAGCCATTGGCCTATATCCTTATCTGTATGTATTATAATGTATCTTGCATATGGCAGTGTACAAATTTGAAGCTTTTAGCCCCCGTATGATATGGGTTAACTCTTTCACACTTAATAATGGCTTGAAGTTGAACAACTTTTGTAGGCGTATCTCTATAAGACTACCAGTTGTGGGGAATGAATTGCATGGTTGTGATAAGCTAGTGCCAGGTATTACTGGCAGTTAGCTCAAGAATAATGCTAACTTAGTTTGGCACCTGGGAAGGCAGTAAGCTAATCTGGCTCTACCCTTCGACTAATGCAGTCATTCCAGCTATTCTGACTCTATTATGGCATATGTTTGGTGCAATAGAAAGTATAAATATTTTCTTTGAATCTATCACAATCTAAGATGTCCTCTGTTCAAAGAAAATATTGATGTTGTCTAGTCTGACTCTGTGTGCTAAATAATTCGTGAACGTACTTTAACAAATAATTTTAAACTGCTTTGAGCTATGCACCTATATGTAATTTATTAAGTACACACAAATCAAACTTGTAATTGTTTTGTATACTAATTTTAAAAGGTCAAATAGCTTTTCTGCACATGTTTTAGAACACATTTGTGAAGGCTGTTTATTTTTATATAAGATATAAGATTTCTTGTTTGCTTTATACTGAGTGTAATTTGTATAGCTACTTTTTGTTGGTCACTGTATTGCAAGAATAAAATCATTACTCTACAGTAACACTCCCCACACCCCAGTCCCCTGAAACTGAGCGCATAATGCACATGTTAAAAGTAACACCTGATTCACTAAAGTAATGTGAAACTTACCTTAAAGATTGAATTGTTTTATTCTTTTGTTGCGATAATGTGTACCACACCCGTTAGGTACCAGTATGATGATTACATTAATTTGTAAGTTTGTGTCACATTTATTATGTCTTCATTTTTAAGCTTCAGTACTTTTACTAAAGGGGACCCAATGTCAACACGGTATATGGACAATAACCCAACAGAATTTATTAAACTGGAGCAGTACAGTTTATCCATAACTTGAGAAAAGCATTTGTGACACCAGCAAGTTTCTGTACTATTTAATTATATAGGTATCTTGACTTTGGGTTCCCGTTAATAAGAAATATTTATTGCTGTAAACTCAGGAGCTGTATTTGTTATATTCCGTTTTCAGTCAATCCCATGGAAATCAAGTACATTGTGGACTTTGACCCCAAACTGGCGGAGATTGTGGCGGAGACAAAGTACATGGAGATGCTTGGTTTCTCCGTTCCAGAGTTAGCTCGCAACGTTGCACTGCAGGTAGGCTTTAACATTGACACAGTGCCCAGTAAACAAAGGTCTTTGGGTCCACGATGGCTGCAGTGGGCCCGCTCATGACTGTGAGGGCCCACTGCGGCCGTCGTGGGCCCAAAGACGTTTTGCTACTGGGGTACAGGCTAAGCATGATAGTTCAAGGGTGGTGCCAGAATGGATGATTGCCTCATTGTCATCCATAGTTTGAGGTACTTATAACAGTACGACTGTTATGAGGATGCATGCCACAGTGATTAGGACCAACCAGGGAAACAGTCTCTTTAATACTGCATTTGCATCTTTACTGTTAACCTTTTGCATGTTGGTAACGATTTTAGTCACAATGATTCCTGCAGGAATCATCACAACTAAAACTGCTAGCGAAATGCAAAGGGTAAAGGGATGCAACCTATTATCTTTTACCTGAATGACTGTTATCGTACATTTTAGCTGACATTCCCCATTCTTGTTCGCAGGAAGAGAAGTACATCAAGTACGTGTCTGGACTCACCCGCATGCTGCACAGATACCACTCCTTGCTAGCTTCTCTCAACCATGCTGAGGTAAGGATTTTTCCATGATTGTGTGCTTTTTACTTTTTTTCTCATTAGCAGTTTTCATGTGCATATATCCATCCAGTTTGCATTGCTCAGTCGGTATGAAATTGGAGACATTTTCCTTCTTTTTTTTTAGGCTCAGCTTCTGGATGAGAATATGCGAGAGCTGCGGCGTATGTTGCGACCTGGTGCGAAGCGCCTCAACTGGAACTCTCTCGGCATCAGCGACTTCGTTGCCAAGTGCGAGTCTGTAAGCGGCCCCAAAACAAAATAGTGTTTTAACTAATTACGAGTCAAGTTCGCTAGTATCGTTTATCATTCTTTTGCCTGAAATATTAGAAGTGCAAAGTTTGTACATTTACACTAGGTTGTTTCCAAATGTCCAGTCTAAAGATCACTGAGTTTACTTGGGAGGCAATGATCCTCTGATGGCTATGGACTCAGATTGTTATGGCAAATCCTGGTAGTTTAACTCTTTCTCTGTGGTAACCACAACTTACTGCCAAGAAAAAAACAACAACAACTGAAGTTCTAAAATCTCCCAGATGGAAAGTTATTGATAACTTTCACTCTCTGGAAGATTTCAGAGCTTCATGTTTTTCATTTACAGAATCTAAATGATATCTGTTTTCATAGACAAATGTTAAGAGATTGACTATTTTTTCTCTACAAGTGCTGACCTTGTGTTTCAGGCGATGGCCAAGTTCGAGTCGCTGGTGAACCAGAGCCAGAAAAATGCACGTGACATCAACCAGCGTCTCCTGATGATCGAGAACACCAACCTGTTCAAGTTTCCCCCTCCCAAAGCTCCTGACACACTGCCTAGCTGCAAGGTTTGTTATTTAGTGGCTAATAAATCCATTAACGAAAACTAGTCCCAAAAGGTGACTGCCAATTGTGTTGTAAGTGTCCCTTCTAAACGTTTTTTTTTATTCTTCTTGGCATTTTCTTTTCTTTTAATAAATCCACTACAGATTGTATATACCATGGCACTCTTTCTTTCTCAGCAAATCAAGAAATTAAAAATATTGTGCTATATGCCACATTCATTCCTAACTTTTTTCTAATTCTTTACTGTATTTTTTTGCCTCATGTGTGATAGCAAAGCATGAGTTTGCCTATAGTGATTAAGATATTCTTTGTCTGTCTGCCCTCTGCCCGATTCATCTAGGTGCCAGTAGGTCAAATGTCCTATTATAATTGCCTCGAAGTTGCCTATGTCCGATCACTGTTCTGTTGTCTAGGACTTCGTATTTTACGTAGTACATTAGCATTCTAAGCCTGCATTTCACACAGTCACCACTCACGAAACAATATCTTATGTGTACCTACTACAATGTATACTGACGAGCAAAAGAAATGCGACATCATTTGAGTCATCGGAAACACTTGTCAGTATTAAATTTCTATATGACGGACATTATGTCCTATTCATGTTGGCAAAGCCAGGACATTTGACACATCTGCGGAAATATGTATTTGTTTCTTCAAAAACATTACTGATGACATGACCTTATGGGAGGTGTCTACTACTTACGCAATTCTAGCCTAAGAGCTCGTTGTGTTACGACACAACCCGGGAGGCACTCGGGGAACCCCGAGGGGGCCGAGAGTTATCTCCCGATACTCCCCATCCGGGACAGAGTACCCATAGTCCGTCAGTCAGTCTACTTAGGCTTACGCTGTTCAGACGTGTTTGCTCTAGCCTACGGACTTGGGATTTTCGACCGGTTCGCCGGTCGTCGACGGCCTTGGTTCTTCGCTTGACTTCTTCTTCGTCCGTCCTCCCTGTGCCTTTCGTGGCTCTGGTGTCCCCTCTTCGTTGGCAGCTGCCCGCTTGGCTGCTTGTATGCCTGGGCTGTGCTGTGCGCTTCGCTGTGACTTCGCCGCACGTGCCTTGGTTGAGATTTTTCTCCCCCCTTCCCCGGTCCCACTCCGGGAAAAGGTAAGGTAGTTGGGTTGGCCCTCGGCCGGTCCCCGCGCTGGGCACTGGTTGAGCGGGCTCTAAGACGGTCTTCTTCGGCGCTGTTGCATCGGCACGGAGCTCGGTGCCGAGGGACGTGCGCCAATCCGTCCTTGATCCAATGCCGATCCCCGCTCGTCTCCTAGAAAGCCCGCTGGCTCCTACGCGGAGTCTCCTCGCCGGCAGCGAGCCCACCTCGCCATAGAGCTCGGTTCGCGGAGACATTCTCGCACGCATGCATCGTCTCGGCACAAATGGAATCCGCTGGGCGCACAGTACGGAACCCACACACCGCTCAAGGTCAGCTGGGAAGCCGTCCAGGCGGCCGACGACGTAGCGCAGGTTATCGCGCTCGGAGCGGGTATGCTGGCACCGCCCTCGCTTCCTGGAGGGGGCTCCACCAGGACAGCGCTGCTCGTCGGGAGACACTGAGCCGGCTGCTAGTGGTTACAGAGTCCTGTTGGTGACCAGCCGGCTAGGCAGAGGTTCCAGTCTCCGTTTCTTACCGCTCGAGTCCTTGACGATCTTGTGGAGAGATCACCACGCCGGTCGCAACGTTCCAGTACGCGGAGTGGGTTGATCGATGCGGTCATTCCCAGGAGGGAACGCACCAAGAACAAACCTTATGACAGACAGAAAACCAGCACCGGCACGGAGCTCGGTGCCGAGGGACGTGCGCCAATCCGTCCTTGATCCAATGCCGATCCCCGCTCGTCTCCTAGAAAGCCCGCTGGCTCCTACGCGGAGTCTCCTCGCCGGCAGCGAGCCCACCTCGCCATAGAGCTCGGTTCGCGGAGACATTCACGCACGCGTACACTTTCACGGCACGATTTGGAATCCTCTCGGCACTTAACATCGGATCTCCTCTCTCGAACTCATACACGCGAGGAGGGACCGCTCTGCTCCATGGGATGCTCGTCCGCTACGGTTCGCCATCGTTGGAGTCACTCTTCCAACACTCTACGTCTACACTCCTCTCTCTCTCCACTGCGGGCGTGCTTAGGAGTTGCCGTTCTTCACGTCGCTCCAGGGATCCTGTCCCGTCTCGCTCGTCGGTCCCCTTAGCGTCCGGCTGCCGTTCGTCCCTTTCCTCTCCCCCTCACTCAGCCCTTTCCCCTTCTTCGTGCTCCGTCCCAGGGCGCCTGGCTGCAGTCGCTCCACTTCTGGACGCTCGACCCCCTCCGGTGGATCCTCGGGGAGGACGCTGTCGTTACTTCGCCTAGCACAGACCTGTTTACCTACACTTGGGGTTAAAGTACACATATTTGCTTGGGTTACACTTACATGTACACGTTTCTACACGGTTATACACTATATACACCTTTGGAGATCTGACTACTCACTAGCTTGTGACCTTTTACGCGTGAGATCCAAATTACACTTAGTCAGTTGGAAGGGTTCTGACCACACGGGTGGTAAACAGGTCTGCGAGCGCTTCGGCTTCTGTCTCCACTGGTGCCCTCTCGGACACAGCTCGGAGTTGGCCGCGGCTGCCGCACTTCGTGACAGGTGCTTCGACTACCCTGCGCTTCTTCTCTCGGTTCCCGGAGCTTCTTGCTTCGCCCTCCTTGGAGTGGTCAGCTGTTGGCTTCCCTCGGCAGGACCGGTTCTCGGGAGGTCTCAGGAGTTTGCCTGCCCCTACCGGCTGTGGATCCGCTCTTGACTCTTCTTGGACTAGATGACCTCTCTCGTCCGTAACACCCTACACTGCGTGGGATCGGGGAGCCCCTTACCCTGCTCTTCGTTCTCCAGTGGACGGCTCCTGGCCCCTGGCAGGTCGTCTGGCCGCGGAAGGACCCCCTGTGCTGACGACTCGGCTGACCCAGGTTCTTCGGAGTTCCTGGACTTCACTTCGGGGAGCAGACCGGAGGAGGCTTTTAGGACCTTGGTTTCGCTTACGCTGGTGCCAGATGGCGATGGGATGCGGTCCGCGCAGGTGGTCCTCGGCTCCGCCTCCAGATCTTGGGCTGCGCCTTCTTCCGGAGCTGCCGACCCTTGACTCCAGTTACCCGTGCACTCGGCCTCCACAACGTTCCTCGGTTCACCTGCGAAGGAGGAGTCACCGCTGATGGAGTCTCCGCTCCTGTTTCGGTTTTCCGTTGGATTCACCGGGGGTCCTCAACCTACCCATGGATACTGTGGAACCAAAGCGCAGCGCCGTCTCCCTGGTGCCTAACCTACTCGACATCCCCATTGGGCGCACAGGGGTACGCCGGAGTTTGGACAGGTGGTACTGCTGCGGCGGTGCTCGCGGTGGAAGGGCCTAGCCACTGCTCGGAAGTCGGCTCTACTCTCCGTCGGTCGTCTCGCAGCCCGGCTGCTGTAGCTACGCCCCCTACTTCTGTGGTTCTTCTCGAGGTCCAGCCTAGCCTCCGGACCTCACGGACAAGAGCGTGAACGGCTTGGATCTGACACGGACTAGGAGGTCTGCTCGTGGGAGGTCTGAGCCAGCCTTTTCCCCGATGGAACCAGTTGCTTCACTCGGAATGCACCAGGATACCTTCGGAGGATCGGCGCGCTGGCGAGATGGCTTAGTGGACCTGTTCGCCGCAAGGTGGGATCTCTGGCTTTCCCCGCGCCTTCGTGGGGTATAGCCCTCCTGGACGAGATGCCAACGCTCTGACCTAGCCTGGGAAGGATCCTCCTCTCGGCCTGTTGGTCTCCCCTTTCCCTGGTACCGGTCCTGAACCTCTTTCCCCTCAGCTCGCCACGGACCCCCCGCTACTGCTTCCCGCATTCTACTAGGTCCTCATGCAGCCGCGATGGTCACTTTCCGCCTTGCTGGAGCGCCTACCCCTGTGCCTTGGCGGTTTGCGACAGACCCTCAACGCTGGAGTCTTCGCATGGGCAGCAGTCGAAGCCTCGCTATAGCCCGCTTCCCCAACTTGACGCCTCTACGATGAAGTTGGCGAGGCATTGTGCTCTTGGACGGCGTCCGTCACCTCTCCCCTACCGACCCTGCTGACCCCAGCTGGTAGACTTATCCCCAGGAGACTAGGCAGGATAGCCTGAGCTTGCCTCACGTATACCTACGACGACATAGCCGTCCGGGCGGACGCGCACGCTTCTTGGCCGTGCCCGGCAGCTCTGAAGCTACAGGGCAGTCGATCTTCCTGTCTACGCTCTGCCATACGATCCGAATTCCAGGATCCCTCCCTCAGGGAGCTTAGAGGCTAATTACGTCCAATCAGCTACGTGCAGGGCCACGAACGCCACAGCCGCCAGAAACTGGGCTGCCCTCATTGTGGCTACTGGAGGGCTGGCGCGCAGGTGCTCTCGATCGCAGAGTTCTGTCAGCCTAGCGAGGTTACTCACTCTGGTGGGGGACCTCCCAGGGGGGCTCTCCTCCCTCCTGGCGCTTCAGCGCCGTCGCTTACACCTACCTAGAGTCGTTGGGAGTTTGCGGTTGGGAAGACGGCCCTTGGGGCCTTAGATGTGCTAGAGCGCGGCACCCTCCTCCTTTTCGCCATTCTCCCATAAGGTCATGTCATCGGTAATGTTTTTGAAGAAACAAATGCATTTTTCTTTAAAAGGTATTTTTTCGAAAAATACTTACCGATGACATGACTCGGATGACCCTCCCACCTGCCCCGCTTGCCGCTGGTAAGCTAAGTATCCTGACTGACGGACTATGGGTACTCTGTCCCGGATGGGGAGTATCGGGAGATAACTCTCGGCCCCCTCGGGGTTCCCCGAGTGCCTCCCGGGTTGTGTCGTAACACAATGAGCTCTTAGGCTAGAATTGCGTAAGTAGTAGACACCTCCCATAAGGTCATGTCATCGGTAAGTATTTTTCGAAAAAATACCTTTTAAAGATAAATGCATTTTTAAAATGTATTTACCGATGACATTACCGTATGGAATCGTGTCTACGCTGGCCTAATTTTAGCCAAAATGTGTTGTATGCGTATAGGGCAGTGTTGGCAAGTGAGGGGCGCCATAGCTAGGTAGTAACCCGATTTGTCTCCCCTTCATCACCATACGGGTACGCGCCTTACCGTGAGTACTCAGTTTCTTCGCTAGCCTAGGACGGTTGTTTAGTACTCAGTTTAGTTTCTGAGCAGACCGGCGGCAAGCGGGGTAGGTGGGAGGGTCATCCGAGTAATGTCATCGTTAAGTATTTTTCAAAAAATACATTTTAAAGAAAAATACCTTTGTTTTCTCAAAACACATTACTGATGACATTACCGTATGGAAGAATTACGAAGAGGAGGCGGGTGCCGCTATAACGCCCCTAACCCGCAAATACCGGCAACTAGGTCCGCCCTCCCTAAGTAACCTCCCGATAATTTTAGCGAATATACTTAGGGCGCCGGGAGGGAGTGTTGCGCCGCTGCGATGTCTCCCACCAGCGAAAGGTTTTGGCGCTGGCTGGAGAGGTCCCTCAGGTAGAATCGGGTGAAGGTAGACTCTGCTCGCCAGCCCACGGCCGCCACAATGTCCTTGACCGCGCAATTGCGGTCGAAAGCTAGGCTAGCAGCCATGGCTCTGACCTCGTGCGTCCTGATGTGCATTCGTTTGGCTGTATCAGGGGCGAGATCTTGGTAGGCGGAGCGGATCACCCATCGGAGCCAGGAGGATATCGTCTGGGCCGAGATGTCATTCTACCTGGGGACAGAGGGAGGAAAAGGCGGGTGCGTCCCCTGCGTAGCGGTTTGGTCCGGCGCAGGTAAACGCGTAGCGCTCTCACCGGCCCTGTTGTCGGGACGCACGGGTGGAGTCTGGGTCTCGCAATATGGCAAAGGTCGAATGGAGACCACCTGAGGATCAGTCAGAGGAGATCGGTTCTCGGCGAGAAACGCCGGATCGGGCAGCAGATGAACTGAGCCGTCCGCCCGGAACTACAAACATGCCGGCTGTGCTGAAAAGGCGTGTAGCTCGCTGACCCTGGAAGCAGAGGATCCAGGGACCGGCGGGGGCGGGACCAGGAGGCGGGCGGGCGCGACCAAAGGCGAGGGGGCGGGGGGGGGGGGGGAGGCGACCACTGGCCGTGAAGGGGCGCCAGGAGGGCGCCGACGAGGCCGCAGGGCTCGACCCAAGGCCTTGCGGGCTGTCGGAAAGCTGGCGGGGGTGGGGCAGGCGGGCCACACGTCCTTATGTTCGTCCTTGACCGACTGCCAAGTCGGGCCAAACAGAAGGGAACCACCCAGTGGAGCCTATCGAAGCTGCTTCGTCACGTCGGCCGGGAGGGCACAGTCGCGTAGGAGGGCATCCCGACGCATCAGGTCGCAGTTGACAGCGGCAGCCATAGCGTTGACCGAGGTGTGGTATGCCGCACGGTTGGCAGAACGGCCAGGGCCAAAAGATCCCCCAGGAGCGGTGTAAGAGAAGGCAGCCAGAAGCCAGGCCAGGCCTCCTCGACCCGTCAAACCAAGGGTGGCAAGATCCAGAAACCCCGACGAGGCGAGCGCATTGCGAATCAGGGAGGCTGTCCTGTCGATGCCGTGTGAAGGTAGCCGAAGCCGGGAGGCACCGACCAGGGCGAGCGCGGAAGGGGGGGTGGTCCACTTCTGGAAGCGGGCAGGAGAAGGCTTGCGCGTGGCCGGAGTACCACCGCTGTCGGAAGGAGATGGCAAAGTCCGCGGGCCACTTGGAGTCAGAGAAGAAGCCATTATCGCCCAAGGCACCCTGTTGCAGATGCGCCGAGAAGGCGTCGCGCAGATCGCGGAAACCAGGAGGCTGAGGAGGGGACATGAAACGTTTCGTGTGACGTTCAGCATCCACAAAGGCCGACGCTCTCGTCTTGAGTGGAGGGGATGGCGGGCAATCTTCCGGGGGAAGGCATGCTGAGATAAGGCGAGCGGCCTCATCCAAGGCCCATAGTGTCTCCAACCTATGTCCCGCAAGGGTCGGTAGCGACAAAGAGTCGTCCCGCGAGGAAGAGCGCCTGGGATCCGCCGCCTCGGGTACCCCAAGGAGTGCCAACACAGAATCCTCCGGGGCCAAAGCTGATGAAGTCATCATCGGGAGGGGGTGCAGGGGAGCGACGAGGGAGCAACTCCACACTACGACAGAGGGCGGAGGAGACGGAAGTAGCATCCCGCAGAGAGGCAGAGGCGCGGGGATGGTGGGGATCCGCACCCGAGAGTGACGTCGGGAGGAGGGATCCCGCGAGGGCCGACATGACAAACCGGGGCTGCGACGCGGAGAACGGCGATTCGGCGGTGCGCGACTACGACGGGGGCACCGCGGCCATTTGAAGGCAGAAGAACGGCGAGAAGGGCGCCGGTCGGCCGAAGGCGAGCGACGAGACGAGTAGCGGTGCAAGGCGCTCGGAGGAGAGTCACGCCTAGAGCGCCGCGCCGAGCGCTGGTGGATCGAGGAAGCCGCGTCCGACGTGTCGGTAGAACGCGAGCGAAGGCGGTAGCGACGGCTACGAGAGTCAGTCCGAGGACGCGAAGATCTATCTCGGGAGCGAGAATGGGTCCTTGGCCTGCTGTTCCTTTGTCTGCTTGTACGTGCATGATCCCGAGCCCCGAGTACCGCTCCCGCAATGGGGGGTAGGCAGGGCGTGTTATCTTTAGGAGGGCGAGACCCGTCAACAGCACCTGACGGGCGGCACCCTAAACGTTCTGAGTCCATTCCAGACTCCCGGTACTTCACGACGGTCCGAGGGCTGGAAGGCTGACGTGCATGTAAAGGGCTCTCTGTCAGACTCGATGTAAGTGACGGACGTACAGCAGAGGCCACGCCGTTCCCTGGGCCAGCACGGTCAGGTAGGCGGGTCGTGCATGTGCTTTGTGGAACAGGTATCAAAGTCTTACTCACATCGCTCCCCACGCTGACGCGTCGTCCATGCGAAGAACGAGTGTCGGAGATGACCGTAGCAGAAGGTGTTGACCGTCCTCCATCCGCCACTGGAGGAACACGCGTCGAAGCAAGCATGGAGGCCGTGGGAGCGGTAGAAGGAGTCCGTTCCCGGGCCGGCGACGGGCGTTCACGGTGATAGAAGTTCCACAGTTGCGACCACCTCTCTTCTTGCCAGGGGGCGCAGACCGCGCAGGTACGAGTGGAGGCACAGCCGGAACATGACAGGCAGACGGTATGCTGGTCGCTCGGCCACTGAAAGTCGCCACATCTCGGACAGGTGCGCACCTGCCAAGTGCAAAACAGAATGAACAGTGAAGGCAGACGAACGTGGCGCCATGAGGCCGCGCAACACTTGAGTACGAGCAAAGCAAACGCGAAGTCGAAATCCATGGCACTGCCGCCGCCCGGCGCTCTATATTCCCCCCCCCCCCCCCCCCCCCCAGAGCGCCGGTCACTGGCAGAACCGAGATGTTACCTCGTCATGACGAAAGAAACCCGATACCACGCAGAGGCAGAGAGGGAGCCCTCGGCCGAGAAGGGGCAAGGACACAGGACACACCGCAGAGCCGCACGCATGTGGGAGGAAGTCCACGGAGGCCGGCACGTCGCTGAAACCCCAAAGAGCCCCGACGAAAGCCAAGTCCAGTGGTCACTCAAGGACAGCTCAGGAAGGCAGCTCAACAAGGCACTACCCGTCCCAGTCTGGCACAAGACACCGCGGCGACGAAGGTAAGAAGACCGGTCGCACCGTGCAAGTCCAAGCACAACGAAGAAGCACAACGAAGAAGCGCACAGCCCGTACACAACCGTCCTAGGCTAGCGAAGAAACTAAACTGAGTACTCACGGCAAGGCGCGTACCCGTATGGGGATGAAGGGGAGACTATTCGGGTTACTGCCTAGCTATGGCGCCCCTCACTTGCAAACACTGCCCTATCCGTACACAACAAATGTTGGCTAAAATTAGGCTAGCATAGACACGATTCCATACGGTAATGTCATCGTTAATGTGTTTTGAGAAAACAAGTACTAGTTGCACCCCTGCTTACCCACATTTTTTTTTCCACAGGAGTTCTTTGAGCACATAGAGCGTGAGAGAACGAAGGACTTTGAGATGCTCGCCCGCAAATACCGCGCAATCGGCCCGCTGCTGACCAAGATGGAGGGCCTGGTCGTACACACCAACTCAGGGAAGTCGCCCAAGCTTCACCAGTACTACACCTTCTGGGAGAAGAAAGTCTACGAGTCGCTTACCAGGGTGAGAAAGACTTTCTGCCAACATTATGAGCCCTTAGACAAGAGTTTAACCCATTTTGCCGTGGGACCCTGTAGCAGGACATTGATTGATCATGATAATTCAAGGGTAGTGCCAGATGAGCTTGGCGCCTGAAGGCACCAAGCTCATCTGGCACTACCCTTGAATTATCATGATCAACCCATCTCCTACAAGTGGTCCATACTTGTTAGACAATGCCTCCAAAGTTTGGAAAAGCGGCAATGGGGTTGAGGGTTGAACCCCGCACGTTGCTTAGATCTAGGCTATTTTTCTTCATCGTAGCAGCAGAACCTGTTTTGAGCCTTATTAGAGATTACCTGTCATTACAGACCATCATTTACTAGTGTCTACTCTGTCATAATTATGTGGCTACATATAGACTTTTTTGGAGAGGACATTTATTCGTCTTTTAAGACCACTGTTTCTTTGCGAAACAGGTGGTTGCTCGAGACAGTTCTTCATTAACAATGATGGATATCACAAAAGTCAGATTTAGCAATGCTTCGGAAGTTCCGATCACATTTTGCTAATACAAGTTCATCTAGCATTACCTTACAGTATCGCGGCTGACCCATATCCCTTGTACGCAATTATCGTATGGATGCCTAATAAAGTGATGAAAATCATCATTAATTGTGAGTGAGTCAACATGGTATAGAATTTTATTGATTTAGACCTCACAGTGGTTGCAAAAGTTAACCCGAAATCACATCAACAAAAAGTGCTGCCGACAACCAAAGAATCAAAATGATACTATGCTAAAATTCGCCTACGGATCCCACAGTCATTTACCTTTGCCCTGTCTCTTGCAGCTGATCATCACCAACATGAATCGGTTCAACAACGCCCTGATTGGCGACAAAGCCCTGTTCCAGGTGGACACATTGCTTGCTGCTCCGGATGTTGTGTTACATCCTCAGGCCAATGAAGTCTACAAGCTCACGCTGCAGTGTGTGCGTGACGCTGTTGACGGGTCGGTTTATTTTTAGTATTCAAGCGAAATAGTCTAATAGACCCCACCTCAGGCCTTTCTGTCTCATTACTGTTTCAAGGAGCATGTTGGCGTGGAATCCTGGTATAATTTTTTTTTTAAATCATTTGTTTTATTGATTTTTGCAAACACTCCACAACACCATCAGTATTCTTTTCCATATATTTTTATAAGAATGTATGGGACAAAACAATTGTTTCACTCAACGTCTCTTTCACCACCAGGACCAAAATGTTTGTGCGCTGGATGAACGGCAGCTGTATCGAGGCGCCGCCACGCAAAGTGGAGGGAGAGGACGAGCTCTTTGTGTTCAGCTTCTTCTCGGACATCTCGCAGAACGTTGAGATCATCGAGATGGTGCAGACCATCACCACCAACATCAAGAACACGCTCACCACTCTCACCCGCTACCTCAACAGGTGGAAGAAATACCGCAACATCTGGAAGAGTGAGAAGGTGAGAATTTTGTTGTTTTGCAATTTGGAGAGGTTGAGCTCTTCATCTGTTTCTCTTGAGTTGCCGTGGTAAATGTAACAGCTGTTTAACCCTTTCACTGCTGAAAAAATTGAACACCACCCAGCTGCAAGAGGTATAGATCCTCATGAGCCCCCGCAACTGTGGATCTATGCCTCTTGCTGAAACCGCTTTCCATCCATGTTCCTTTGATGGCAGGGGATCTTTGACATTGAATTTGCAGAGATGTCAAATATTCAAAGATTTTATTTCCTTTAACTTTAACCCCTATAGGGATATGGAAGAAAGGTGTCAATCACAGTTTTATTCATATTCACTGACACACGATAACAAAAACATTCTTTTTTCAAATGTTCGTTACTAATCAGTTTGCAGACAGCAGTGAACATGACAAAACAGCTAAGATAAACGTCTTAAAGACACTCTGCGTCCACTGCCAGTGGAGTGATTAAGACAGATTGATAATGGCATTGAATATAACCTTTCCTCCTGCCCCATTGCAGATGGCGCTGGCGGAGAAGTGGTTCCAGAGGGACCCGAGCGTGGTGTGGTTTGACGACCGCCTGCAGTACTACAAGAAGATGATGGAGGAGGTAGCGGCGCTACCCACCAGTAAGGACCAGGAGTGTATCCGCCTGAGCATGAGCCAGCTGGCCTCGTCTGTCATCAACCACGCGCAGCAGTGGGAAGAGGTACTGGGCAAGATCCTGAGGGACGCGGCCAAGGAGGACCTCTTTAGGCTGCGCGACATGCTGGATGTGAGTGGAGGGGAATTTTGTTCAGGCACTTTAATTTTAACCCCCTTGTGTGTGCACTCATCGGTACTGTGTACAGTATGGGTGACTGCATGCATGAGGGGTTTTAATTGTAGGAAAGCACATCCAACGTTGTGTTTGTAGTATATAATTTTTAACCCAAGCCGGTAGTGCTTTTTGGTCGCAATGACACCTGCAGGAATCATAGCAACAAGAAACGCTAGCGACAGCCAAGGGGTTAGCAAAATCAAAAACACTAAAATGAACTTGGCAACTATTGTTGCCAAGTTCATTTTAGTATTTTTAAGTCCCTTCTATTTATAGAAGTAACATTTTAGGACGGGTCGCGGTGGGGCAAATTTAATAGCATGTCCGCATGATGTCAAAGGCGGGCAGGCCTAAACCTCTAACAATTGAAGTAACAAGAAAAAAATTACATCATGTCTAGTTACGCTAACCTTGCTGCTGAACGTAAATTTGACGGGAAGAGCCGTATGTGCGTATGTATGTATGTGCGTATGTATGTATGTGTGAGCGTATCTATGTAAACAAGAGAATCTCCGATATTTCTGTACACACAAGCTTGAAACTTGGTGAAATACTTTCTTAATTGGGTGGCTAAGAGAGCCTCCGAGCATATTGTAACTGAATCTCTCATTGAAGACATAAACAACCGTTTATAGGAAGTCGGTTGACCCAGATTAGAGTCCGTAATTTTTGTCATATTTACTTGAACTTTTGCATATAGCTAGTTTGGAGAAGGACATTGGATGAGTTCGTTAGCCAGCTTTCTATCCTTTCAACTGCTTTAGTAAAAATTAATTGTTTTCAGAAAAGAATTAAAACCTTTACTTCTAGAGAAAGTTAGACATTGGCGGTGACGTAAAAGAGGCAACTCCGTCACCACGCAGACACTGACATAATACTTTAAATATGACGTAATTCTCTCTCGCGCGCGGCTCTCTCTCTCTTTCTCTCTCTCACACAAACATGCGCGTATCTCCAGGAGGAATAGATCCTCATGCGCCCGGAGCGCGCATGAGGATCTATGCCTCTTGGAGGTGTTTGGAATGCGCGCACACACACGCTAACATTCACACAAACACCGACGCGCTTTCATAAGAGCATGCAGGTGACCCGTGTACTTAGTATATCATGTAGCTAGGTAAAGTCAACCTGCTTTCACACAAATTATAGCAAGACTGAAATTGTACAGTGAAGTTCTAGTTTTGTCACCATTTTCTCAAGCCTATGAAGCGAAAGTGAAACTCATATCATGTAAAATATAAAATTACGTAAAAACTAAAACTTACGTCATGACAAATGACGTTTGACAAATCAATGACGCATATGTCCTACGCCCCTTATAGAACTCACTGACGCATTGGCAGATCTGTGAGAGTTTTTCAATAGGAGATAATTCAACATCAAAATCAGGTCAAAGACAAAAGGTAGAGACCATTGACAGCGAGGACAGCTCTCATGTAGAAGGGACTTTGTGGGTTATGGTTCATCCCATCTTGTTGTTTTTGTTGAGTATGTCAATCTATCTCAGTTGGCGTTTGAGATTATTCTAAATGGTCTGCATATGGATACATGGAAAATGAAGTTAGCATGCAAGACTTTGCGCTTATCTGTGTGATGTATCTCAAAGGCTAGCACCATGTAGACGCCCAGTAAATGTAGTTAACATTCCAGACATGCTGCATAAATATTCAGTAACAAATTCTAGTGACTTTTCTTTTATAGTTTTGTGTCAGAGAAAAAGGAGACTTTAATTTCGGCAAACTATGCAATAGTGTGTCTTGTGTGCAAGAGACACCGTGAGATGGCTTTAGTTGCCTGCTTGGCGCTGAACCTTAGTGACTAATAACTTGTATACAGGACAAGTCAGATGACCTTGAGCAGTCCCCTACTCGCCTGGAAGATCTCAAGTTTGTGCTGTCCACCATCTCGGACATCAAAACCATGTCTCTGGATGTTGAGACCAGGATCCGGGACATCCGCGAACGCTACAGAACGCTGGCCATGTATGATATAGAGGTGAGTTAACGGAAAGTCATGTTTGGACATCTGAGAATGCTGCTGTAGGTCCACCTGAGCCTGGGAAAGTTATCGACTCACAATAAGTTAAGGGCCGCCATGAAAAATGGTCATAGTTTCAAATAAGCATGACTGTCAAATGTTAACCCATTTAACCACAGGCCACATTTCCCAAATTTTAGACGTGTCACTTTTCAACTGTGTACCAGCTGCAGGAGATGGATCGACCATGATAATTCAAGGGTAGTGCCAGATTAGCGCCAGGCGCCAATCTAATCTGGCACTACCCTTGAATTATCATGGTCGATCCCAGACCTGCTGATGGGCTTTGGGGCTAAATGGGTTAGGATTTTGTCTTGGAATTTTTTGGGGTCAGGGCTGCAATTGTGGGGGCTTATGAGATCCTGTGTCTCATGCAGTTGGGTGGTGTGTGCGGTTTCCCAGCATTGCAGTGGCTATTATATAATCTTATTGTCTCTTATTTTTATCTGACGTTCAGGTGACGGACGCAGAGAAGGAGCTGGTGGAAAAGCTGTCTCAGCTGTGGGACGACCTGGTGCTCAAGTCCAAGAACGTCGACGCCAGTCTCGTCGTTGTCAAGCGCAAGTTCACAGAGGTCAGTGGATTTAGATAGCTTCACTATACTTCTTTTCATTTTGTACAATACAATCTAAGACCATATCTCTTTAGGGTCTACTAGAAGTTATTTGTTTGGTTATTTTGATTTGGTTGTTGCATACTTTTCTCACACAGTTTCCACCGTGATTAGTATTCTTTTCATTCTACTTGTATCCTGTTTGTTCTGTGTCTGTGCACAGATCACACAAGATCAGATCAAGGACTTCCGTAAGGACCTGGCAGGCTTTGCAGACCGTTTTCTGCTGGAGGGACCTGGCGTTGTGGCTGGAGATCTGGACAAAGGTAGCTTCGCAGTTCTCTTCACTGTCACCATTTTAGTTTTATAGTTCTGATTCACATGGAACCCTGCAGGCCTTCCTGTCTTTCTTTACGGTTGCAAACTTTTCATCCATGTTACTACACTGCCAGCTGGATGCAGATTGTTTTTTTGAAATAGCCAAAGAACCCCAGCCGTCCAAGAAACGCAGAGACCAAGTGGTGTCAGCAAGAGGCATAGATTCTCATGAGCCCCCGCAACTGTGGGGGCTCATGAGGATCTATGTCTCTTGTAGCTGATCCGTGTTCTTTTTTTCTCAGCAGTGAAGGAGTATTGTCTACTGAAAGTGCCAAGCTAATCTGGCACTACCCATAAGCAATCATGGCCAATCCATCAACTCTCTTGTGCATGCAGCCACCGGTATGGTTTACAGTACCGGTGGCTGCATGCACAAACCGGTTACGACACCAGTATCAGTGGCTGAATGCGCAAGGGGGTTAACGGTGACTGTATCCTTCAGGTGTGGAGCTGATGAAGAAATACACAGAGGAGGTTGCAGAGCTTGAAGGCCAGCGACAGGAGCTGACTAACGCGGAGAAGCTGTTTGAGCTTCCCATCACCATGTACCCCGAGCTACAGAAGGTGCAGAAGGAGATGAAGGGCCTGGAGCAAATTTACGCCATCTATCTTGAACAGAAGGTCAGAGTTTGTCACAGAGTCACATGAAGGTCCAGTTTCAGAGCATTTAACCCATATCGTACTGAGGCTAAAAGCTTTAAATGTGTACACTGCCATATGCAAGCTACATTATAGTACTTACAGATACGGATATAGACCAATGGCTTTAGTTCAAGGGTGGTGCCAGAATAGCTTGGTGCCTAGAGGCGCCAAGCTATTCTGGCACTACCCTTGAACTGTTTTAGTCAAACTTATTTCACACACTGGTGTATTCCAAATGATAAGGCTTAGTTGTGCATATATTCAGAATCAGGTTCTGGGAGTGTAAAAATGGGGTAGGCAGGCAGACTATTCTTTTGTACAATACAATCTAATACCATATCTCTTTAGTGTCTCCCAGAAATTATTTGGTTGGTTATTTTATTTTGGTTGTTGCATACTTGTATAGGCAGGCAGGCACATCACAACAATTCGAATTCATGTCTTAATTATACACGGTTTTTGTACTTTTGTTGGAACTGTTACAGCTGAACACTATCCTCCTTTTTCAATTATTTTAATTTTTCATTTGTTTTTGGGCTTTGAAAAGTCACTCTTACAAGCAGTCACGAAATTAGACGAAATTAGGTCCAAATTGCTTGTGTTTCGCCAAAAGAGTGGATTAAAAGCCTGGACTTGGACCTAGTTTTGATTTTGTACCAATGTGTACTAAGTCTTGCTTATTCACTTGTAGCAAATGATGAAATAATCGGATCCACTTCTCTGTTGACAGGCTGCGAGAGAACAGTGGGCCGAGACGCTGTGGGCCAACCTCAACATCCAGCTGCTACAGGACGGCATTGAGGGCTACCTCAAAACGCTGCGCAAGCTGCCGAAAGAGGTGCGGTCCATGGTGGTAGGTCGCTCCCTGGAGGATAAGATGAAGGAGTTCCGCGACTCCTTGCCGCTATTTGTAGACCTGAAACATGAGGCGCTGCGCGAACGCCACTGGAAGGACCTGATGGAAAAGACAGGTCAGAAGTTCGACATGAACCCTGAGACCTTCACCTTGGCCAATATCTTCGCCATGGAGCTGCACCACTACCACGAGACCATCAGCGAAATCGTCACGGCCGCCAGCAAGGAAATGGGCATTGAAAAGGTGAGGGTTATCTGATACTGGAAGGAAAGAAATTGCCAAGCGCCAAGTGTGTAAACTGCAAAGAAATTCCCAAGAAAAAAAGAAACATGCTTAGAAAGAACAAGATGAGGATTTCATCCCAAAGTCTACCGTATTGTTTGGAGCTCAGATGCTTTTATCTGTTAGACTACTCACAAACCAGATAGGTGAGGCTAGCGCTGGCAGAATTGTACAACAAACCAAGGGGAATCACTCAGCGCTGGACAGACGATGTAGATGATCGTCTTGTTCTATACCTGCGTATTTCTCTGTGGGATGGCGAATGGGTGCCTGATAGGCGGGGGCAGGGGATCTAACTGTTCGTCTGTCCAGCGCTGAGTGATTCCCCTTGGTTTGTTTTATCTGTTAGGAACATTCAGAGTTGTTCATATGTTTAGGCTTATTATGCTGATCCTTTTCCTTCCTCTCTAAGCCAACCCCTGATCAACACACACGTCGGCGCACACAAATAAAGACGGACACACGGTGCTTCCTGCCATTAGTACGCTCTGTGGGCTCATTGTATAGCGACAGAAATCCATTTCCTTCTACCCACCCTCTGATCCACACACACTGGCACACAGAAATAAAGAGGGACACACGGTAATTCCCGCCATTCGTAAGCTCTGTGGTCTATCGTAGCATAGCTATTCTAAAGAAGAATAATAGCATGAGCAGCAAAATGACGTCACTTCAAGCTTCACGTCATGGCATCATAATTCCCACGACGCAGTGTTCACAGTGAGGACTCGATGTTATACATCACTCATCGCAGTACTGACTAACATTTGACGTATCAGAGAATCAACTTTGCAATTTTCTTGCTTATTTTCACCCCTAGGGCTTACAGTTCAGAATTTGATCTAATCATTTTCACCCCCAGGGCTTACAGGTCACAATTTGATCTAATCCTACCCCAGGGCCGGGACAAACAGCAGGCTTATTAATGAGAAGATTTTTTTTTCGTAAAATGTAAATTAAAGTTATGTTAGCTGTTTTACAAATGGCTCCTAAAAAGTGGTGCAGAACATTGTCTGATTTTCACACTTAAGGCATATCTTGTAATGGACCTAATCGTACCCAACAGCCGAGACAAACTGTAGGCTTATGTCAATACCATATACAAAAAATCATGCGATTATTAATGAGAAGATTGTTTGTTTGTTTTTTCATAAAAAAGATTCAATTGTTTTAAGATTAACCCATATAATTTGTGAAATTAATCCCCAAAATGTGAAAATATATATATATTTTTTCAAAAAATATATATTTATCACTCAAACAATTCTAAAGGTACAATGCTGGTTAATGAACTCATTTAATATCTCCCTTTTATCTAGCTATATGCAAAATATCTAGTAAAAATAAGACAAATGTATTTTTCTCTAAAATGTAACTTTTCGAAAAAATACTTACCGATGGCATTACTATTAGGAAGGTACACTTAGCTTACCGATTTCAGCCTAAAAACTCGTGTGTTGCTACACAACCAGGGAAATAACTCTCACAAGTAGTTACCCCGTCACCTGAGTAGTTTCCCTGTCCCCTGCATAGCCTCCCCTCCTCATCACGTGAGTGGTGCCTTCCCATCAGTCTTACTCTTAGCGACTGGCAGCAAGCGGGGTAGGTAGGAGTAATGCCATCGGTAAGTATTTTTCGAAAAAGTATATTTTAAAGAAAAATACATTTGTTTCTTCAAAAACATTACCGACGACGATTTCAGCTAAGCGTTACCTATGGCGCCTTCGGCGCCGGAAAGGAATGTTGCGCCGCAGCGATATCCCCTACTAGTGCCAGGTTTGCTCGTTGGCCAGAGAGCTCTCAGAGGTAGAACCGTGCGAAGGTAGATTCTGTCCGCCAGCCCACGGCCGCCACAATCTCCTTGTAGGCGCAGTTGCGGTCGAAGGCGACGCTGGCTGCTACGTCTCTGACCTCATGCACCCTGATCCGCAGCCTCTTAGCTCCCCGCGGGGAGAGGTCTTCGTATGCGGAACATATGACATGCGGAGATAGTCTGGGTGGAGTTGTCTTCCCTGCCCGGTGCCAAGGGCAGGAAGAGGCGGGAACCTCCCCTCCGACGGGACTTTGACCGGCGAAGGTAGATCTTCAATGCCCTGACCGTGTTCTGCTGTCGGGATTCCCGGGACTGGTCGCGGCCTCTGAGTGGCCGAAGAGTTATCGGCTGAGGCGCAGCAGAGGGGGGTCTATTTTTTGTCGAGCTGGTGAGAAGCTGAACTGAGCCATCGGCCCTGAGCTGCAGACAGGAGGGGTGCACTGAGAGTGCATGTAGCTCGCTCACTCTTGACGCTGTGGCGAGGGCCAGCAGGAAGCACGTCTTCCTGGTCAAATCAGCGAACCGTGCCAAGGGCAGCGGTTCAAAACGGTCTGAGTTTAGCCAAGTTAACACCCACGGTTAGTCCCATCTTGGTATCAGCGAGCGGGTCACCGGCCGCTGGTGCTCGAAATGCGCCATCAGGTCGGCGAGGTCCTTGCAAGCCCCCGGGTCTATCCGGCCCAAGTGCCAGTAAGTGTCAGCCACCAAAGACAGGTAGCCCCGGAGGGTGATAGGTGCCAAGTTCTGCTCCGTGATGAGCCACAGGAAGAACTCGGCGAGCTGGGGCATCGTCAGATCTGTGAGGGAGAGGCGCTTGACGCCACACCAGGACTGCAAGACCCTCCACTTCCCCTCGTAGACTTTCCGGGTCAAAGGTCTGCGTGCTGCAGCTATAGCCTCCACCGCCGCACCCGAGAAGCCTCTAGTGGCGAGGGCATGCCGCACAATCTCCAGGCGTGTAATAGGAGTCTCTCCGGGCAAGGGTGAAAGAGATCCTGCCGGGGCTGCTTTAGCATCGTGTGTGGCGTGGGGAGTCTCGGGAGGGTCCGTGGCGAGGCTCATGAGATCGGTGGTCCAACTCCTGTTCCAATTGAACGGGGCCACCAGGAACAGTACTGTATTGCAGTCCTTGAGCGTTTGGAAGACCTTGGGCATAAGCCAGGAGGACCTTGGGCATAAGCCAGGAGGCCGTCCCAGGGGATGGAGAGGGCGTCCACCGCCCAGGCGAGTGGGTCCGGCACTGGCGAAATGAATAGGGGAAGCTGCCTGTTCCACCTCGTCGCGAACAGGTCGATCATGGGCATCTCCCAGTGCATGCATATCATCCGGAAGAGGTCGGGGTGGAGGGTTCACTCGGTGGGGAGTAGTTGGCCTCGCCGTGAGAGGGAGTCCGCCAGGACGTTCAGGTGGCCGGGGATGTGTCGCGCTCGAAGCGAAATGCCGCGGTCCCTGTACCACATGAGCATTTGATATAGGAGGATGCAGAGCGAAGCCGAGCGAGTCCCGCCCTGCTTCTGGATGTAGGATCGACCGTCGTGTTGTCGGAGAGAATCAGAACCTCCTGATGTCTGAGGCGAGTCTCCCAGGTGACAAGAGCGAGCCACACCGCCTTCAACTCCAGCCATTTGATATGCTTCCCGACCAGGTCCGGTGGCCACTTACCGGTCACAGCGCAGAAGTCTGGGAGGAGGTGAGCGCCCCATCCCGAGAGGCTCGCGTCTGAGCAGAGTGACAGGTGGGGTAGGGGTGAGTAGAGGGGAACTCCCGTAGCAAGCCACACTGGGTCCGTCCATCTCTGGAGATGTGGCAGGACTAGCTGCGACACCAGAACCAAGGCCTCAAGGTCGTCCGAGAACGGGCGCCAATGAAGCAGCAGATGCAGCTGGAGCTGCCGCGAGTAGAGCCTGCCTAGAGGTAAAAGGTCTGCCACTGCGCTGATGAGCCCTAGGAGCTAAAGCCAAACACTGGCCAGAACCACTTCGGCGCCGGACACCTGCAGAGCTAGTCCCGCCAACTTCTGGACACGCGCCTCAGGTAGTCTCACCGTGTTGAGGTCTGTCAGGAACTCCATGCCGAGATGTGTAAACTGGCGGGAGGGCGTGAGATCCGACTTTCCCAAGTTGACCAGGAAGCCGAGTTGTTGCAGAAGGGAGAGTAAGGCGTCCCTGTCGCCCAAAAGAGCGGCCGCGTCCTGGTTCCTGAGGAGCAGGTCGTCGAGATAGTTGGAGGTCGGACTCGAAGACGACTGCCTGGCCCTGGCCACTACTGCGTCGATAATCCGGGTGATGCCAAAGGGTAGGGCTCGGAACTGGTAAACCACCCATCAGTAGGCGAAGCGCAGGTACTGCTGAGCTGCGGTGTGCATGGGCACATGTAGGTACGCGTCGGACATGTCGAGGCTGACGGCAAAATCCATGGGCTTGACCGCCGCTCTCAATGCTCTGGTGGTTTCCATCTGGAAGGTCGGGGTGGTAATGAACGTTCAGCCCCGAGAGATCGATAACTGGCCGCCACCCGCCGTCTGGCGGGCACCATGAAGAGACGACTGCTGAAGGCCGGCGAGTCGAAACGCGCGACCACTTCCGTGGCGGCCTTCTGGAGCAGGGAGTCCACTTCTCCTTGCAGCACCTGAGCCTTGACCAGGTCGCCCGGAACCTGGGTCCAGAGAGGGGAGCGCCGCAGCGGAGGTGTGGACCGAAAGGAGATCTGCAGACCCCCGGTGATGGTAGACAGGATCTAAGGGTCGTCCGAGAACAGCGAACGCCTCACGTCGCTGTGTAGCGCCAGCATCCCGCCGACTGAAGACCCTACAGCGATCGGCGGGGGCAAAACGGTCGGTGAGTCAGTGGACCCTACCCCGCCCGGGTCTCCGGGAGGTTTGGGGACGGGAAGGAGCGGGAGCGACCGGGGGGGGGGGGGGAACCAAACGGAGCTACGGAAGCCTCTGGATTGGCGGGGAAAGGGTCTGTACGTCTGCAGGGCACGACCCACGGCCTTGTGGGCAGCTTGAAAGCGAGTGAAAGTCTGTCTCGCGGGACTGGGCCAGAGGTCCTTGTTCGCTTCTTTAACCGACTGCCAGGTAGGGCCAAACAGGAGAGTGCCTCCGAGCGGAGCCTGGCGCAACTGTGACTTCAGCGACTCAGGTATCCGGGGGCAGCCAGCAAGAACAATGTCACGCTGCATCAGGTCGCAGCTGGCCGCTGCTGCCATGGCGTTAACCGAGGAGTGGTAAGCCGCCCGATTCGCCACGACCGCCAAGGAGTGTACCCACGCAGCTGGGGAGAGGAATCCAGGTCCCAGGTGTCCTCCAGCCATCTGATGACTGCCTGTGTAGTCAAGTCGAGGAATCCAGCACAGGCTAGGGAGTTACGTATCAGGGTGGCTGTCTTGTCCAGACCACGAGGCATCCGGTGCTGCAGCGCCTTGCATCCTCCTGCCTGCGTTTCTGCCACGACGATCGAAGGGAGGGGGCAGGTGAAGGATTGGAGTGTCCAGTGTACCAGTGTTGGAGGAACTTGATGTTGATTCCAGCTGCCACTTGTTGTCGGCGAAAAACCCCGAGACCGTACAAGTTCCCTGCAGCTGAGCGGAGAACGCGTCCGAAAGGTCCCGGAAGCCGGGTGGCTGAGGTAGGGACTTCAATCTCTTGGCCTGATGCGGAGCGTCCACCCAGGCAGAGGCCTTTCTCTTGAGCGGTGGCGCTTGGGGGCGAACATCTTGCGGTAGAATCTCCGAGATGAGGCGCGCGGCTTCTTCCAAGAAGCGTAGAGTCTCCACCCGTGGTGGATCGGAGGCGGACGAAGCCGACGGGCTGCGCAGCGAACGAGTGGAGCTGGGTGGCGAAGGGCGCAAGTCATCCTGAACCAGGGCCGACACAGAGTCCTCTGGATGAAGACTGAGAGTGTCATCCAGCTCCGCAGCAGCTGTGCGTCGATGGGGGCGAAGACAAATTTTCGAAGGAGGGCTGCCGCTCCGGTGTGTAGCATGGCTAATGACGGGCGAGCGGCTGTAAGGACTGCTGCCGCGGTTCTCCGCACGTGTCTTCGTGTGTCCCCTTGACTCCAGAGTGCCAGGAGGATCCCGCGACTGACGGCTGTGTTATCAGAGTGGCCGGTCGTAGAGCGATCACGCGGTGAGTCGCCGCAACGCAGGGAGACCTCCATCGCTGTCTGTCATGCTCCGCATAGCGGGTGTGCCCATACTGTCTATCACGCTCCGCAGAGCGGTAGGGCCCGGTCCGTCGGCCCCACTCCTCCGATCATGTACGCTCCACAGAGCGGGTGGGGCCGGTACATCGTCTACGCTCCGCAGAGCGGGTGGGCCCGGTACCATGTTCACACTCCTCCGATCGTGTCCGCTCCGTAGAGCTAGGCATGGTACCTCGTTTTCTCTCCTCATATCATATATGCTCCGCAGAGCGGCTGGGGGCAAAACATGGTCTACGCTCTGCATAGCGGGATGACCTGGTACCACTTTAACTCTCTTCAGAATGTTCGCGTGCCGCAGAGTAGGTAGGCCCATAACATGGTACTCTCTCATAACATTTACGCTCCGCAGAGCGAGTGGGCCCGGAACCACGCTTACGATCCGCAGAGCGGGTGGTGCGCGTCCGTCGGACACACGCCGCATAGCAGCTAAGCCCAGCTAACCTGCTCCTCCGAGCTGGGGGGCACTGGCGTAGAGGGTCGGACCACGTGGCGGGGAGCCATCCGCCGTTATCGACCCCGGTCCTCAGAGCGCTTGGGCACCGACAGTAGATGACGCTCCGCAGAGCGGGAGGGCTCTAACTGTAAGCCACGCTCCGCAGAGCAGGCGGGCCCGGTCTCGGGGGACCTGTGGTGACCACCTGTTACATCCGAACCGGAGGAAGGTCTGTGCCGCTCCCTCAGCGTGGGCATGGTCCGGGGAATCAAAGGCAGCAATGGTGGAGCCATAGGAGGCGCGGGGTGTGGGGGTGGACCCGTCGTCCCGCTAGGACGCTCATGCCGGTAGAAGCTCCACAGCTGCGACCAGCGTTCCCCCTCCCAGGAAGTGCACGTCACACAGGGCCGCTCCAACGCACAACCTGAACACGGCAGGCACAAATCGTGTGTGTAACTGGGTCACTGAAAACCACCGCACTTGGAGCAGGTCTTTACCTACGTACTGCAACATAGAGCATAACGTGAAAGACGACCGAACGTGGCGCCAATGCCACGTGTACACGACCGGTCAAGTTCCGTCTGAACCGAACCCCAAGTCGAAATTCATCTCCACAGAAAATGCCAGAGCCAGATCTCAATTCGCGGCCGGCTCGTGGCATTATCCGAGGCCTTACCTCGACATAGTGTAGTGAAGGCTGACCAAAAATCCAAGAGAAACTTAATCCAATCCTGAAGTATGCTTGCAGACTGAAACCGGTAAAACCGTTCCACCGGAAGCTAAGTGTAAGACTGCTGGGAAGGCACCACGCACGTGATGAGGAGGGGAGGCTACTCAGGGGACAGGGAGATTACTCAGGTGACGGGGTAACTACTTACGAGAGTTACTTCCCTGTTTGTGTAGCAACACACAACGAGTTTTTAGGCTGAAATCAGTAAGCTAAGTGTGCCTTCCTAATAGTAATGCCATCGGTAATGTTTTTGAAGAAACAAATTACATACTCCAGTGTGGATCAACTGGTTTTTGTGAAACGGCCATTTTCTCGCCAATGAGCATCTTAATCCAAAAATTAAAAAAAAAAAAGAAGGTCACGAGGTAATTCTTTTAGGGACAATATCCTAAAATTTCAAGCTTGTCCATCCTCAAACGCAGGCTCTAGTCGCTGTCACAACACACACGCACACACACACACACACACACACACACACACACACACACACACACACACACACACACACACACACACACACACACACACACACACACACACACACACACACACACACACACATACATACGGCGTTTGGCGCCCAAAAGACATTCTCTAGCAAGGTTTGCATAGCTAGACGTGACGTCATATTACTTACAGATAAGATAAAGACCAATGGCTTTAGTTCAAGGGTGGTGCCAGAATAGCTTGGCGCAAGCTATTCTGGCACTACCCTTAAACTATTTTAGTCAAAATTATTTCACACACTGGTGTATTCCGAATGATAAGGGTTAATCTTTTCTGTTGTGCCCTTTAGTTTAATAGGTTTGTTCATGTTCTTGCTCATTTAAAAAAAAAATTGTTTAGGACATCTCACACCCCTGTATTATCAGTTCATCTAGCATTGCCTGCAAGTGCCTTTTTTTCTGATCATCCTTCCATTTGTTCATGTCACGGATGAATTCATAACGGCCCCTCTGTTTTCTTGTGCTTCAGGGCGTGAAAGAGGTGGAGGAGACTTGGAACAACATCAAGTTCAACGTTCAGGCTTACATGAAGGGTACGTCAAACCGGGGTTTTATCCTGGGGGCGGTTGACGACGTCCTTCAGAACTTGGACGACTCTTCCATGAACCTGCAGAGCATGTCCGCCTCGCGCTACATTGGCCCCTTCGTCAACACCGTGCAGAACTGGGAGAAGTCCCTCTCACACATCTCGGAAGTTTTGGACGTGAGTTTTGTCGAGAGTGAATGGATTTTTTCATCAGCGTTTCTCTGTTGGTTATTTTCTTGGCATATTGCGCAATTGCCAGTCTTGTGTTTGGCATGGTTTACGTGTCAGGCCTGTGTAGTCAGCACTGAAATAAAATGCAAAAAGATAATAATAATAATAATATAGGGTTTTTATGTAGCACCCACGGGTAATTCTATGAACTGAACCAGTTACATTTTGCAGGTAAACCTTGTCATCCTGATATACCCATTGCTTGAAATTAATTAAATTTTGACTATGATAGTTCAAGGGCAGTGCCAGAATAGCTTGGCACCTGAGGCGCCAAGCTATTCTGGCGCCACCCTTGAACTAAAATGGTTTTTATATAGTGCCCACGGGTAATTCTATGAACTGAACCAGTCACTTTTTGCAGGTAACCCTTTTCATCCTGATAAAAAATTTCTTAAAATTAATTTGACTATGATAGTTCAAGGGTGGTGCCAGAATATCTTGGTGCCTGAGGTGCCAAGCTATTCTGGCACCACCCTTGTTGAACTAAAATGGTTGATCTGTCACCTAATCTGTATTGTAGACTTCACACAGGACAATGAGCAAATTATTTTAAAAAATCAGCTTCCAGGATACAATGGTTTAAAAAGAATGCATGCTCGTTTTGTTTGCATCAGGTGTGGATGGTGGTGCAGAGAAAGTGGATGTACCTGGAAGGGATCTTCATCGGAGGTGACATCCGCTCCCAGCTGCCGGAGGAGGCCAAGAAGTTTGACGCAATCGACAAAACTTTCAAAAAGGTACAGGACATACGTATACACCATGTAGAATCATTCAGTACTGGAAAAAGACATTAACCCCTTCACAGCTGAAGAAAAAAAATTGAAGAAATATTGAACATCGCCCAACTGCAAGAGGTATAGACCCTCATGAGCCCGCGCAGTTGGGGGGCTCATGAGGATCTATGCCTCTTGCGGACACCACTTTGTGTCAGGTTCTTGTTATTGAGTCTTGTGCTTATAAAATTTACAAGTTTCAGCATAACGTATGCATCAGTTTTATTTGACATCTGTTTGGCATCAGTTTTTTTTCATGAGTGACTCGTGACTTTTTGCAGATGTTGACTGTCACTTGACATCGACTGTGTTTTTTTATTTTTATTTTGCAGATTATGACTGATACCCACAAGACCCCCCACATCAAGCTGGCATGCCATGCCCAGAACCGATTGTCAGATCTGCAGAATTTGAGCACTGGGCTTGAGAAATGCCAGAAATCCCTGAACGACTATCTGGACGCCAAGAGAAATGCCTTCCCGCGATTCTTCTTCATCTCTGACGACGAGCTGTTGTCCATCCTCGGCAGCTCAGATCCAGAGTGCGTCCAAGAACACATGATCAAGGTGAGCGGGTGATTTCTTGTCAGCTGGTATTTCTGCCCTGTGACGGCAAATATATCAAGTCCATTTTTGCAAAAAGGGATGTTTCGCGGCATTACAGTGAAAATCTGGCGTTTCACAAAAATTAACTTTCTGTCTTTTGCCCTCATGGGGCAGATTTTGGCAGGGCTGTTTGAATGGATGCGTGGGCGAAAGTCGAATGAGGTCATCTTTTAACTGAAAGTCGTGAGCAGACATTTCTGTACTTTTAGAAAGCACACTTAACCCCTGCATTGCCATTATACACTGTTTCTGAACTCTTTGTCCATTCAGCGCCAAATAGCCTCAGCTATCCAAGGAAAATGGGTACAAAGTGATGCCAGCAAAAGGCATAGGTCCTCATGAGCCCCCGCAACTGCAGGGGCTCATGAAGACCTGTGTCTTTTGCAGTCGGATCATGTTCAGGTTTTATCAGCTGTGAAGGGGGTTAAATCAAAAACATGTTTATCAAGTTCAGATAGCAGAAAAAAAACCCACCCAAAAATGTTTTGAAAATGTAAAACATTGTTTTTTTTCATAGTACTGGTGATTCTTTGCGCTAGAGGGTTAATTTCTTATCTTGTATCATTCCACAGATGTACGACAACATCGCCTCACTGATCTTCGCGAAAGGGCCAAGTGGCGAGATGCTGGCCACAGGCATGAAGTCTGCTGAGGGGGAGATCATGGAATTCCGCACCAACATTCCAGCGGAGGGCCGCGTAGAGGATTGGATGACCAGCGTGTTGGAGGAGATGCGATGCACCAACAGGCTCATCACCAAGGAGGCCATCTACTTCTACAGCCACAACAAATCACGGTAATGATAATCTAATATTTTGAGTTTTTTGTTTTGACTCACGTGCGAGTGTGCCAGTCGTCGTATGTCCGTCGTCCTGCCGCCGTCGTCTGTTACTTACTTACTTACGCCTGTCACCCCTACCCGGGTATAGGCCGTCGACGAGAGACCTCCAGCAACTCCTGTCCTGTGCTTCTCCTTCGATTCTACTCCAGGTGGTTCCCAGTCTCTTGATGTCTGCTTGGAGGTCTCGACGCCAGGAGTTTCTCGGCCTACCTCTTTTCCTCTTTCCCTGGGGGTTCCATGACAATGCCTGCCTAGTGATACTGGAAGCTGGCTTTCTCAGACTGTGACCGATCCATCCCCATCTTCTTCGCCCAATTTCATTCTCTGCTGTTATCTGCTCTGTTCTCTCCCAGAGTCTGACGTTGCTGATCTTCTCTGGCCAGTGGATTTTCAAAATTCTTCTAAGGCAACTGTTCATGAAGGTCTGTACTCTGTTGACTGTGGTTTTTGTCAATCTCCATGTCTCTGCTCCATATAGGAGAACTGCTTTTACATTGGAGTTGAAAATCCGGACTTTGGTGTGTTGTGACAGCTCTCTGGAACTCCACACTTTTTTCAACTGGAGAAAGGCTGCTCTGGCTTTACCGATTCGTGCTCTGACATCTGCATCAGTGCCGCCTTTTTTGTCTATGATGCTCCCGAGATAGGTGAAGGACTCCACCTCCTCCAACGGGGTGCCAGCAAGCAAGACTGGTTCTTCCCTGGTTGCGTTCAGCCTCATTGTCTTTGTTTTCTGTTTGTGAATGGTGAGGCCCACTTGGGACGAGATGTCAGCAAGCCTCGTGGTCTTGTCCTGCATTTGTTGATGAGTGTGGGACAGTAATGCCAAGTCGTCTGCAAAATCGAGGTCGTCAAGCTGTGTCCACAGTGTCCACTGTATTCCACTTCGTCTGTGCTCTGTGGTCATCTTCATGACCCAGTCTATGGCCAGTAGGAAGAGGAACGGAGACAGCAGACACCCCTGCCTGACACCAGTTCTGGCCTGGAGCTCTCTGGTGAACTGCCCTTCGTGGATCACGCGACATGTCATGCCATCATAGCTGCTCTTGATCAGGCGGACGAGCTTTGTGGGTACACCGTAGTGTCGTAGGAGTTTCCACAGAGTCTCTCGGTCCACGCTGTCAAATGCTTTCTCATAATCCACAAAGTTGACGTACAGCGGGGAGCTCCACTCCAGAGACTGTTCCACGATGATGCGGAGAGTGGCGATCTGGTCTGTACATGATCGGTTCTTCCTGAATCCTGCTTGCTGGTCTCTCAGCTGGGGGTCAACGGAGCTCTTCATTCTTTCTAGGATGATCCTGTTGAAGACCTTTCCTGGTACTGACAGCAAGGTGATTCCTCTGTAGTTGGCACACTTGCTGAGGTCGCCTTTCTTGGGAAGCTTGATTAGGTACCCCTCCTTCCAGTCAGCCGGCATCACCTCCTCTTCCCAGATCTTTCCAAACAGTGGGTACAGCATCTCAACTGTTGTCTCTAGGTCTGCTTTCAGAGACTCCGCTGGGATGCCATCTGGCCCTGCTGCTTTGCCATTCTTCAAAAATGCCACTGCTTTTCTGATCTCTTCCCGGCTGGGTCTGTCACAGCTGATGGGTAGGTCGGTCTCTGCCGGCTGGATGTCGGGGGGGTCGGCTGGGCTAGGTCTGTTCAGTAACTCTTCAAAATACTCGGCCCATCTGTCGAGTTGGTCTGCTCTGTCTGCAATAGGCTTGCCTTCTTTGTCTTTTACTGGTCTTTCTGTATGGCCATACTTACCCGACAATCTTCTGGTAATGTCGTAGAGCTGTTTCATGTTGCCGCTGCCTGCTGCCTTTTCTGCCTCTGCTGCCAGGCTGTCTGTGTAGGCCCTCTTGTCTGCCCTGATACTCCTCTTCACCTCGCGGTTGGCTTCCGAGTATTCCCCCTGTGCCCTTACTTTGGCTGCTCTCGTGCGACTGTTGTTGACCGCTGCTTTCTTCTGCTTCCTCGCTTCTATCTTCTTCAAGGTCTGTGCCGACAGCCAGTCCTTGTGATGGTGCCGTCGTCTGTGGTAAACTTTAACGTTGGCATTTTATCAGAGACTATTCAAGCCACAGTCTTCAAACTTGGCCCAAGGATACTTTGTGGCAAAACCTTTCTAAACATACCAATTTGAGTGACCTCTCATAAAGGTCAAGGTCACAGGGGATCAACAAATAATTAAAAAATAGCTATATTTTGACATAATTTATTTTTTCTCAAATACTATTCACAACTTCACACCCAAACTTGGTACAAAGGTACCTGATGGTAAGACCTTTCTAAGAATACTAATTTGGTTGATCCCTCGAAAATGTCAAGAGTCACAAGAGCTCAGGAAACAGGTGAAAAATGGATTTTGCTGGTGCAGAAGCCAGCCCTTTACTTATTGTCACACAGGCCACACATATGTAAATATAGGTCATACACGTAAGCCATAATGGCTTTGCCTTTCTTGTTTGTTGTTGTTTGTTGTTGTTGCAACTTTATTGTGGCATAACAATTGGTAATAACAATTCAGGATATCGTACAGGCACTATGCTAGGTCAGATCACGTCGAAGGGCAACAGACTGAACCCAACAGGTATACTGACTTGAAACAATGCACATACAACCCACACCAGTATACCTTAAAGTACCATTACACATAAATCTGAAGACACATTTCAGCACCATTTGTTTGTTATGCCTTGTCGACACACCTAATGAACTTTAACAGCAGTTTGGACATGCAGCAAAATCATACGTGTAATCGCGCTTATTTATTATGTGCAGCCGTTAATATGTCAGTCGATTGTTAGCTGTTTCTCACACTGATAGCATTGTATTTCTAGAACGGAGTGGAGTCATTGTCAGGTTACTTGATATAAAGACAACGTGTGCTAAACTGGATTCACTTGTGTCTAAACTAGACCTGTGTATAGCATTTCGTAACTACCTGTTACAGAAGTGTATCTTTGAACAGTTTTGTCGGTAGTGGGTCTTTAATCAAACTGAGGATAATTTTGCTCACGTTTTGGTGAGGTGCTGCAGCTGATTTTTGTGAGAAAGATTAGGCATGCATCTCCAAACAGCCAAATACGTGAAACTTCCACGACAAAGGTTGTGAATTAGTATGCTGCTCCGAATATTTCCTCAGTGCATTTTTTTGTTTGTTTTGTCTCAGAGTGGACTGGATGCTGGAGTACCAGGGGATGGTGTGCCTGGCCGGAAACCAGATCTGGTGGACCTGGGAGGTCGAGGACGTCTTCCGCAAGGTCAAGAAAGGTGCCAAGACCGCCCTCAAGGACTATGCCAAAAAGCTGCACGGACAAATTGATGAGCTCGTAGTCAAGGTAAGTGCGAAAACGTATGAGCACCCAGGCAAGACATTGTGCGTCCCAGACTCTCACAATTTCAGGCAATGGAGAATATACAATTATATTTTTGAAAATTCAAATTCAACATGGAATAATCCCAACAATCCAAGGAACACAGATGTGACTAGTCAGCAAGAGGCAAAGAACCTCATGAACCCCCGCAGATGCGGGGGCTCATGAGGTTCTTTGCCTCTTGCAGTTGGGTGGTGTTCAAAGGTGTTTGCCTCTTGTGGTTGGGTGGTATTCAAAAACTTTTCACTTTTAAGAAGGGGTTAGTTTCAGACAACAGTAGATGGGAGTGGATTTGTTTAGTGGCATTTGGTTTCAGTGTAAATTTTGAAAGTTTGAAGCCCGTTGTTAGATTTTGACTACGGGAAAATTATGCATTATTCTTGTTGTTTGCTGTGAACAGGTGCGGTCTCCACTGTCAAGGAATGACCGTTCCAAGTACAACTCCGTGCTCATCATCGACGTCCACGCCAGGGACATCATTGACGGATTTGTGCGTGACAGGTAGGGCCATATAATTTATTTCTTCAAAAACATTACCGATGGCATTACTATTATGAAGGTACACTTAGCTTACCGATATCAGCCTCCAACCAGTGTGTTGCTACACAAACAGGGACGTAACTCTAGCAAGCAGTTACCATGCAACCCTGAGTATCCTCCCCTATTTCTTACGTGAGCTGTCTAGTCACACCAGTTCTATGCTTAGCTGCCTTGTGAAAGGATTACCGGTTTCAGTCTCCGCAAGTTTCGTTGACTGGTTTACCTTTTCTACCCTTTTGTCTAAGCTTCGCTAGGATATGGCGAGGTAAGGCCTCGGAAAATGCCATTGGGCCGGCGGGATTGAGGCTGGCCTTGCATTTTTTGGGGATTTACGGCGGATTTTGCCGGTAGTTTATACTTTGAATTTCAGTCGGACCAAGTCGTGAGCTCAGTTCGCGTGGCCTCAGGCGCCACGCGCGGTGGTTTCACGCTATGTTCTATGTTGCAGTGCACAGCTATGGACCTGCACCAATTGCCTTCCCAGACCGCAGGCGGGGAATTGCAGTGGCCAAGCGACACCCACGACTTCTGCCTTCATGGGGCGGGTTGTGCTTCGGACCGAATGTGTGAGACCTGCGCACCCTGGGAGGGGGAACGTGGGCACAACTGTGTGGGGTCTACCGGCGCAAGCGCCTGTTGAGGTCTACGATCCACCAAACGCACCGGCCCCTCCCGCCGCGCTAACAACGCCCCGGGCGCGACTCCTCGGACAGAGCAGGCTCGTCTACGTGTCGAGCTCAGCCGACGCTCGTGGCTCCCTGTTACCTGCACACCCGTTCTACGGAACCTGGCTGCAGAGGACCCCGCACTCCCGCTCCACGAAGACGGGACCTAGCGGCAGTATGCCCACAGATCTTCGGGGAATGATGCGGTTCCTACAGCCGCCGAAAGGGACGAGCCGTCCGCGAACCTGCTGACCCGCTCTACGGAGCGCAGTCCGCAGAAGACCCTGCACTCCCGCTCCACGGAGACGGGACTTTGCGGCGGTAGCCCCCACGCACGGGAAATGGACACAGCCCCACGAGGGAAGCTTACTTTGATACCGACCAGCCAGACGGGACCTTGCCCCCTCACCCCCCACCCCCTCCCCCTCACCCCCGCGCCAAGGAACCTGGTGGACTCTACCGGTCGTCACCCAACGACGTGGTGAGAGACCCTTGGGGCCTCTTGTGTTTTCCCTGATCCCGCACGGCGACGTGTCAGTCTTAGCGGAAGACGCACCACTCAGCTAGGACTGGGAGCGGCTCAGCGGGGATAGCGTTGGGGCGTCGGGGCCGGACGATAAGGCGTGGGGTAAGTCGCAGGCACGGCACACACACACCCTCAGTCGCTCGCCTCTCGTTGAGCTCCTCGCCTGGACCGCGGGTGGATTAGAGACGCCGCTGGCGGTCTTCCCGCCCGGTTGCGCCAACGTGACAAGGATGGAGCGGACTAGACTCTCCGCTATGAGATTCCCGCCATAGGCCACCGAATCGGGAGGTTTGACAGCCCTCCTCCCGATAGTTGTCGGTCTACACACCGGAACCACCGGCCTTCGAGGAAAGTTGCATCCCCGTCGCCCTACCGCGCACGGCAACAGCGTCAGGTGAGCCCGCTTTTATTCGTCTTCCGATGAAGGTAGGGACCGTCGGTGGTCCCGGTTCCAGGCCAGCTCCCCTTCCCCTCGACCCCGTCTAGATCTAGACCCCTGGCCCCTTCCCGTACAGCGCGACGGTTTTCCGCTGATACGTTAGTCGCCCGTGACAGTCCCGGGAATCCCGATGGCAGGACCCGGTCAGGGCGTTGCAGATTACCGCCGCCAGTCTAAGCCCTCAGACTTGGAGGGGACATGCCCGCCTACAAAGCCCACGCGGTCTACGAGACCCGGCCGACATGAGACCCCGCACTCCCGCTCCACGGAGACGGGACACTTGCGGCGGTATGCCCGCAATGCCGCGGAGAAGGACGCGGTACCTACTAACGCAGGAGGTGACGAGCCATCCGAGACCATACCCCCCCCCCCCCCCCCCCCCAACGCGCTCCCCTGGCAGGAACGGCATAACAGCCCAGTCTAGCTGTATCTGTACGATGACCTTTCCCCGGAGGGCGCAAAGAGACTGCGGATCAGGGCGCGTGAGGTCAGAGCTGTTACCACGAGCGTCGCATGCGACTGCAATTGCGCTATGAGGGACATTGTGGAGGCTGACGGGCAGAATCAACCTTCGCCCAGTTCTACCTCAGAGATCGCTCCGGCCAACTGGGGAACCTGGCCCTGGGGGGAGCAGGGGGGGGGGGGGCATCGCTACGGCGCAACACTCCCTATGCTTAGCTGAAATCGTCGGGAGTGTGCACCTAAGGGTGGTCATGCTAAGCGTTACCGCACGGGTAGGACGTAGTGGGCGGCATCCTCCTCCTCTTCGCAATTCACCTAATAGTAATGCCATCGGTAATGTTTTTGAAGAAATAAATGTATTTTTCTCTAAAATGTATTTTTTGGAAAAATACTTACCGATGGCATTACTCAAACGTCCCTCCCGCCTACCCCCGCTTGCCGCCAGTACGCTAAGATAGAACAGGTGTGACCAAACAGCTCACGTAAGGAGGAGGGGAGGCTATTCAGGGTTGCTTGGTAACTGCTTGCTAGAGTTACGTCCCTGTTTGTGTAGCAACACACAGGGGTTGGAGGCTGAAATCGGTAAGCCAAGTGTACCTTCCTAATAGTAATGCCATCGGTAAGTATTTTTCCAAAAAATACATTTTTGTTTGCTGGCTCAGCCTGTTGAATGCCTGTTCCTGCAGCCATCCACCCAGGTTATACCTAGGAAATCTTACAGGGTTCTGAAGTTTGTCAGTTTAATTACAGTACAACTGTGTAAAATGAAGATGGGAATAATGGTATGATAATACTATGGAGCAGCTGTAGAACATGTTCTAACATGATTGTATATAGGGTTGTGAGGTTTTAAAAATCTGTTTAGCTAGTACACCTGTGTCTTAATCATTTTCAGCCATGCTAGGGATATCATGAATAGATTTGTTTTTATACATAACTTTTTGTTTACCCTTTGGTGGGCACAAGCTCATTTTTGTTGAGGTGATTCCTGCAGGAATCACCTGAACAAAAAAGCACTATCACCAGCCAAAGGGTTTTGTTGAGGCGGGAATCACCTCAACAAAAATGTGCTACTGCCAGTCAAAGGGTTCATGGCCACTTTGTAGTTTTGGGGAAAATATCAATTTAAACAAGGTTCAGATCATCATTTAGAGTTTTGTGTCAACATGTTATAAGATGAACTTACATTAGAATTATAATATTTCCTGCAGCATTATGGACGCTCGTGAGTTTGAGTGGGAGAGTCAGCTCCGTTTCTACTGGGAAAAGGAACCTGACGAGCTGGTCATCCGACAGTGTACTGGCATATTTGGCTACGGTTATGAGTACATGGGCCTCAACGGACGTCTGGTCATCACACCACTGACTGACAGAATCTACCTCACACTTACACAAGTACGAGAGATTTCTTTTGCCTGTTTTCGATTTTCATGTATAGTTCTGGAGAAAGAGAGAGATGACATGGCCTCTTCAACCTTTCACACAATGAGTCCTAGTGCTGGAGTTTCCAAATTTGGGTTTTGTCCTTTGAAAACTACACATCAATTCAGGAGACAGATCAACCATGATAGTCCAAGGGCTGTGCCAGAATAGCTTGGCGTTTGAGGCGCAAAGATATTCTGGCAGAACCCTTGGACTGTCAGTCATTCCATCTCTGTTGTTTTTATAAATATAAAATTAAGACAGAATGAATGGACTGTTCATTTACTTTAATGCTAAAATTTATAAAACAAAGCTGTGATACCATTTTTTTTTTTACATTTTTACAGCGAAGTTAATGAATCTTGACATTCTCATGCTTGCGAGATGGTGGATGTTTGATCTTGAGATGTTTAGATAAACTAATCTCTCTCCCCTTCACAGGCCCTGTCGATGCAGCTGGGTGGAGCCCCAGCAGGTCCTGCAGGGACAGGGAAAACAGAGACCACCAAGGACCTGGCCAAAGCCCTTGGACTGCTTTGTGTCGTCACCAACTGTGGTGAAGGAATGGACTACAAGGTAGGGGTACACTCTTGTATCTACCTTGGTACATGTTTGTATGTAAGGTACCAGTGGTTGGATAAGATAAGATATATAAATGTATAAAAGATAAAGAAATGTAAAGCAAAAATGTATTGTCTGATTCTGTACGTGTTCTCTTGCGCAGGCGGTGGGGAAGATTTTCTCTGGTCTCTGCCAGTGCGGAGCATGGGGATGCTTTGACGAGTTCAACCGTATTGACGTCTCCGTGTTGTCTGTCATCTCCACTCAGCTGAAAACCATCCAGAACGCTCTCATTCTGCAGCTGAAACGCTTCCATGTGAGTCAGAACTTTAGGAAAAAAGTTAAAAAATTGTAATTGTAGAACCGTATAGGAGGTATATGCTGTTAATTATGTACTAGATGTGAGAGATGCACTGTTCATGACAGGATGGCAAAAGGTCCTTGCCTTACCGGGCATGCACATGACTTTATTGTGGACGAGCTGAGGTTGACCTCAACCTGAAGATGTTCTGCTTACCGTGTGTCGTTTGGGAGTCATAAATCTGTCAGCATTACATCAAACATTGTGATATATTTGTGTGTGAGATAGTTAGGCTAATCTGTATTAGAATCTTCAGTAAGCAATTTTATCCTCATTACCAAAACAAGTTTCACACTTTTTCTTGGTAGTTCTTCTTCTTTCTTTTTCTGCGTGAGCGCATAAGAAGAAAGAACTACTAAGAATAAGTGTAAAAAAATACTTTTGTGAAGAGGACAATTTTGTGTCTGAAGATTTAGTGCGTTATCAGTTCTCTTCATCTTAACTCAGTTTGAGGGAGCAGAGATTGACCTGGACAGCAGAGTCGGCATCTTCATCACCATGAACCCTGGCTACGCCGGCCGCACAGAGCTCCCGGAATCAGTGAAGGCACTGTTCCGCCCTGTGGTGGTAATCGTTCCTGACTTGCAGCAGATCTGTGAGATCATGTTGTTCTCTGAAGGGTTCCTACTAGCAAAGGTACGTTATGTTTCCCCCTTCGGCCCGATATGTATCAACCATAAGAGCACAAGGGTGGTGCCAGAACAGTTTACTTTCTCTTGAACCAATTCATCCTTAACAATACGGGGATCAGCCATGATATTTCAAGGGTGATGCCAAGATGATAGCTTGATCTATGAAATACTACTACAAGATAGAGATCGACCATGACAGTTCAAGGGTGGTGCCAGAATAATTTACCTTTTCTTTAACCAATTCAGTCCTGCAAATACTACTACGAGATGATAGTTCAAGGGTGGTGTCAGGGTAGCTTGGCAGACCTGGGGGCTCAGGAGGTACTTTGCCTCTTGCAGTTGGGTAGTGACACATTTTCCCTGCAGTAAGGAGTGAATTAATTTGCATGGTGTTTCAGATTTTGGCCAAGAAAATGACAGTGCTGTATCGCCTTGCGAAGGAGCAGCTGTCAAAACAGTACCACTATGACTTCGGTCTTCGTGCTCTGAAGTCTGTGCTTGTCATGGCTGGTGAACTGAAACGTGGGTCTCCTGACCTGAATGAGGTGAAATTTGTTTCTGTTTGCTATTGTAAAATCCAGATTTTAAAAAGCTGACTGTTAAGTATGTAAAATGCAAAGAAAATCCCAAGAAAGAAAGAAACATCTATATCAATTGTGTTGTGTTTGTCCTGTGAAAGCATGTTTCTTTCTTTGTTGGGATTGTCTTTGCTAATTAAAACAAAAGAGAGGCGCCAGAAGATAATTGGTGCATTTGTTTGTCCACTTTGAAAATTTAGCAAACTTGTTTTGTGCTTGGACTTCAAAGCATGTTTCTTCCTTTGTTGGTTATTTCTGTACTTTTCTCTCTGTGACTGTACTCAGGACGTGGTGCTGATGAGAGCACTGCGAGACATGAACCTGCCCAAGTTTGTCTTTGAGGATGTCCCGCTCTTCCTTGGCCTCATCGGAGACCTGTTCCCTGGCCTGGACTGTCCTCGCGTCCGGTATCCGAATTTCAACGATGCTGTTGAAGAGGTGCTGGAGGAAAATGGATATGTCTTGCTTCCACAGCAGGTGGGAATCATTGAATTTTTCATCCCTGAGACAGTCCAAAAGGGTACGGATTGACCATTATAAAGCAAGCGTTGTGCCGGAAAAGCTTGGATATTCAGAACTAGCCAGAATACACACATTATAACAACTGGGTTTTATGCTGACATACAGACCAAATTCTTCCCTTGAAAGCAAACTCAGTCCATTTGAGTGAAAAGAGAGATTTTCATTGTAATACAATATGGACTTATTCTCTTTTGCCTTCACTGGTCAGATGTGATGATGTGTTGCAATGTACGTACAGATGGAGATGCATCTGTACGTACATTTTTGTTTCTGAAATCTTGGTTCATTCAAAAGCCAACACCATCCGAGAAACATGGATAAAAATTGGTCATAGATCCTCATGAGCCCCAACAGGCACAGGGGCTAATGAGAATCTATGTCTCTTGCAGTTGGATCGTGTTCACTTTTCTGATCTAAGGTGAATGGATTACCATTCAACTTTTTCAGGTGGACAAAGTGGTTCAGATGTACGAGACCATGCTGACGCGTCACACCACCATGATTGTGGGTCCTACTGGCGGTGGCAAGTCAGTTGTCATCAATACGCTCTGCCAGTCACAGACCAAGTAAGTAATAATGATTTATAATAATATAGTGAACCAGTTGTGTCAGAGTTTCCATTTTTGTTTGCCAGCATGACTGGTTGTAAGGGCTCAACGGCAAGCAAGTGTACTTGGTAAAGTTACCAAATTTCCGTTTCTCTCACAGGCTGGGCATCACCACAAAGCTGTTCACCATCAACCCAAAGGATCGCAGTGTGATTGAGCTGTATGGTATTCTGGATCCTGCCACCCGCGACTGGACAGATGGACTGCTGTCCAACATTTTCCGTGAGATCAACAAGCCAACGGACAAGAACGAGCGTAAATACATCGTGTATGACGGCGATGTGGATGCTTTGTGGGTGGAGAACATGAACTCTGTGATGGACGACAACCGTCTGTTGACCCTGGCCAATGGAGAACGTATCCGTCTCCAGAAACACTGCGCCATGTTATTTGAGGTAAGGTTGAACAGAGAAAAGTAAATACGGTAAACAAATTAAAAAGAAAAATGAAACCCAAAACCCTGCACCAGGATATTTAAATACAGTTTGGGTTTGGGGAACAAAGGCATTAGGCATCAATCCTTATGAGTCCCCATGGACAAGGGTCATAGATATAAATGGGGGTAGCAAGAGACATGGATCCTCATGAGCTTCACGGATGCTGGAGCTCATGAGGATCTATGCCTCTTGCATTTGTGTGGTGTTTCTGTCCCTTCCAGAAGGGACTCATTTTTTCTGTCTCTTTTCTTCTCTCAGGTGTACGACCTTCAGTATGCCTCCCCGGCCACGATCTCTCGCTGCGGCATGGTGTACGTGGACCCCAAGAATCTGGGCTTCAAGCCGTACTGGCAAAAGTGGGTCAACGCCCGCAGCAACAAGCAGGAGCGCGAAGATCTCAACCGCCTGTACGAGAAATACGTCCCGTCTCTCATCGACATGGTGGTGGAGGGGATCCAAGATGGCCGACAGGGTGAGAAGATGAAGACAATCGTCCCGCTCACCAACCTCAACATGGTACGCATATTGTTGTTTATCTTCCCTTTGAGCTACAAGTACGGATATCTTTTTCTGCCTTCTGCTTTCGGCTGTTTCATACAAAAATGCATTGCCTGATCTAAAGGGGTTTCACACTCTAAGCCCTAAGGTCAAATTGGGAGTTGTCCTCAAAACAGTATAGGAGGCAGTGTAACCTGATAGATCAAGGATGATGTCAGAACAGACTGGTGCCTAGAGGTGAACTCCTGGGGCCAGTTGCATGCGTGAGCTTAGTTCTGCACCAAGCCACTAGCGCAGGACTAAGCTCACTCAATGCAACTGACCTCAGGTATCATGGTTGACTGCATCCTTTTTTAGTGTGTCAGTGCTGAAATGCTGGTGCTGTTCGGCTACAAAATGTTGAAGTGACCTAACGAAGAGTGCTTCTCCATGCCTTCTGGAGATTGACGAATATCTTCTGAAGTGCTGAATAAGTCAATGCATACCCTCTAAGAGTAAGTTAGCCCTTCCCTTCAAGAACAATCCTTGATCTTCCCTCTGTATCTATATCTACAGATTGTGCAGCTGGGCATGTTGCTGAATGCTTTGCTGACCAAAGAGATTCCAGAGCCAGCAGAGCTTGAAGCATACTTCCTGCAGGCGCTGTACTGGTCCATCGGTGGCGCCCTCTTGGAGGATGGCCGCGCTAAGTTTGACAACTACACCAAGTACCTGGCCTCGGCCACACAGATTCAGGATGAAAATGCTATGGCTGGGCCAGGTAAGTGTGTTTTTTGTTGTTGTAATGTTTATTTAAGATTTGTTACATCTATATTTATAACATTAATTTTGACGCTGAATATCAGGTAAAAGAACATGCACAGGTGCAATTATTTTGTTGCTGTTATATGTACATGTATATCCAAAGTTTGTGATTATTGGATTCATTTATATTATATATATATATATATATATATATATATATACGAACATAGGAAAAATTGGAAGGACCTCTGAAATGTGTTTTCTTTCATTATACAGCAGTACCTGTTTTGGGCACCTGTCATTAAAGACCGTCATTAAGGTGGCTATCACCTGACATAAACGACCATCATTTAGGAAGCGGCCTTTAACCCGTTCAGTGCCAGTTGACACAGATTGTGTTTTTTTGAAATTGCAATCTGCGTTGATTCAGCACTTACGTATTTCCATCTTTGTCAAGTTTTCTTTCTCCGTTGGGTTCTTCTCAGCACCAAAAGCCCTAGTTGTCCCAGGAACATGGATTCAAAGTGGTGTGAGCAAGAGGTATAGATCCTCATGAGCCCCCGCAACTGCGGGGGCTCATGAGGATCTATATCTCTTGCAGTTGGGTGGTGTTCACATTGTTTTCTCGGCACTGAACGGGTTAATGACAGCAGACACTTTCTGCCCCTCAAGACTTCTCTTCATAGAGCACCTGTCTTTTAAATGTTTAACCCATTTAGCCCCAAATCCCTACAGCAGGAGATGGATTGATGGATTGGCACTACCCTTGAATCATCATGCTCAATCCATCTCCTGGAACTGGTACATAGTCATTAGACAACACCTCCAAAATTTGAGAAATGGGACCTTCGGGCTAAAAGGGTTAAATACTGTTTGCCTTCGTTTCGTCCCACTGAAGGATGGCTTAGTTTGAGATAGATCTCTCTGCTTACTCAATCATGATTTTCATCCTAATGCGTCAGGCTCCGGAGGACTACGTTCAGCTCTCAACAGAAGGGAGAAAATAAATGTTCTGGGTGAGGTGCATGCTGATGTGCGCTCACAATCACAGTCGAAAAAAATAGTTTGTTTCACTGCCATTTTGGTGTGAGGTGTATTTTGATATGCCCTTGCAGTCACAGTTTTAGGAATGTTATTTGGTTTCACTGCCATTTTTAAGATCAGTTTTTATCTTCTTCTCTGAAGAAAGTTTATTATTGTGTTCTATTTTGTCCCCCATTCTTGTTCAGTTCGTCACATCATCACAACAAAGCTGTATTTGATGTTTGATTCCTGCCAGCTGGGTAGCAGGTCATTAATAATGGAATCACTGTCGTCTGCATGCATGTCCAACCTCACTTGATCACTTGTTTAACCCATTTAGCCCCGATGCCGTACAGCAGGAGATCAATTTTCCATTATAAGTCAAGGGTAGTGCCAGATTAGCTTGACATTTGAAAGCGCCAAGCTAATCTGGCACTACCATTGAATTATCATGGTTAAGCCATCTTGCAACAGGTACATAGTCGTTAAGTAACACTTCCAACATTTGGGAAAGGCACCTGTGGGTCTAAATGGGATAACTCATTCAGCCCGACTCACGTATTTCCCAAATTTTGGAGGCTTCATCTAACGACTATGCACCTATTGTTGGAGATGGGTCGACCATGATAATTCAAGGGTAGTGCCAGACTAGCTTGGCGCCTGTCGGCGCCAAGCTAATCTGGCACTATCCTTGAATTATCATGGTCGACCCATCTCCTGCTGTAGGGCCTCAGGGCTGAATGGGGGAAAGGATTATTACTGTGCATTTTCAGTTCACAATTTCACATTGTGTCAGTGCAGGAGCACATCACTGTGCTGTATGTGCTTTGAAATATTTTTATGTAACATCTTGATGTTTTTCGTTTTCACTGTGTTCATGCACATTTGCTGTTTGCTGTAGTAAGCTTTTAACCACCTTCAGAATAATCTTGTAGAGGTGGAGGAAAACTTTTTTCCCTCACGTACTACACGTTATCTGTTTGTTCAAGTTGGAGGGATCTAACAGACTTTGTGATTTTTTTTTTTTTTTTTTTTTGGGGGGGGTGGGGGTGGGGGGGAGGCTGGGTGGGGCGGGGGGGGGGGGGGCAGGGGGGGAGTCGGGTGGGGGGGGGGTGACGTCACAGGTTTCCTCTCAGATTAGATTGAAGTGTGAAAACAAATGGATATTGTATTGTTCAAGCTGAACAGTATTGCTGAAAACAATCCGCCATAACATCCCCATGTTTCTTTCCATTCACTGTCAGATCGCAGCATGCGAAAAGCCATCAGGCCGACATTTGCAGCCCACAGATGTGCACAGGCCAGTGTCGACTGATGTCAGCCCAGTAACCTTTTGCCCATTGGGATAGACTTTTCTGCTTGCACAGTATTGTATTGAGAACAACAAACTAACCAGTTTTTCCCCCACAACAGGAGAGCTGCCAGGCTACTCCTCCCTGTACGAGTTCTTCTGGAATGGAGAGGAGAAGAAGTGGGTGCCATGGTCCAAGATGGTGCCCAAGTACATCCACAACCCAGAGGTCAAGTTCTACGAGATCCTGGTGCCGACTGTGGACACGGTTCGCGCCACCTGGCTCCTGCAGCTGATGGTGGGCATCAAGAGACCCGTCGTCCTGGTGGGCGAGACTGGCACGTCCAAGACCGCCACCACAGCCAACTTCTTGCGTACGTTGGACCCAGAGGCTCATGTGAGTGCGGTAAACTTCCGATGTAACAGAATGCAAGGGGACATTAGTTTGTTGTTATGTCAGTTTTTAACCATTTTAGCCCTGGGACCCTGCAGCAGGAGATGGATTGATCATGATAATTCAAGAGTAGTGCCGATGAGCTTGGTGCCTGAAGGCGCCAAGCTCATCTGGCTCTATCCTTGAATTATTATGACCAATCTATCTCCTACAGCTGGTACATAGTCGTTAGGCAATACCTCCAAAATTTGAGAAATGGGACCTTGGAGCTAAAAAGGTTAAACAAGCAAAGTTATATTCATAGTAAAAGTGAAGTTGGGACCTCTAAAAAAGCATCCCTATGACTGACTTGTTTATTTTTTATCCATTTAGCCCTGATTTACTACAGGAGGCGATTTATTGAAAATGATAATTCAAGGGTAGTGTCAGATGAGCTTGGCACCTGATGATGCCAAGCTCATCTGGCACTACCCTTGAATTATCATGGTCAGTCCATCATCTGCAACTGGTACATAGTCATTAGGTAGCACCTTCAAATTTGGCAAGTGCAGCCTTGGGAACTCCGCCATGGCCGGTCCCAAGCCCGGATGTGAAAGGAGGAGGGTTGGGCGTGGGGTCAGCTGCCCCACCCCATAAAAACACACATTGCTACAGAAACGCCAACAAGAAAACCAACAACTGACTCGGCCCTGGGAGAGGATGGACCTTCAGCTGGAGGATTTATGACGCGGGGTGGTGAAAGCCGAAAGGAAGCCACTCAGCAGACTACCATCCTTTCGACCAGGGCAACCATCAACATCGGAACATGGAATGTGAAGACCATGTACGAAGCAGGGAAAACAGCTCAGGTGGCAGTGGAGATGAGGAACTACCGTCTCGACGTCCTTGGCATCAGTGAGGCCAGATGGACGGGCAGCGGACAGAAGAGACTGACCACAGGAGAGAGGCTGCTGTTTTCCGGCCATGAGGAAGACAATGCACCACACACAGAGGGAGTGGCTCTCATGCTCTCCAAAACTGCGCAGAGTGCTCTCATCGGGTGGGAAGCCCATGGCCCACGCATCATCACAGCCTCGTTCAGAACACAGCAGAAGAGGATTAGCATGAACATCATCCAGTGCTATGCCCCAACCAACGACAGCGATGACGAGACCAAAGACCAGTTTTATAATAGACTGCAGACCATCGTTGGAACCCTCTCTAGAAGAGATTTCAACATCATCATGGGCGATTTCAACGCCAAGGTCGGCAGCGATAACAGGGGCTTCGAGGAGGTTATGGGGCAGCAGGGTTTAGGAGTAATAAACGATAACAGAGAGAGATTTGCAGACCTATGCGCCATAAGCAACCTTGTCATAGGCGGCACAGTCTTCCCGCACAAGCGCATCCACAAGGCAACATGGGTATCACCGGACCATTTAACCGAGAATCAGATCGACCACGTGTGCATCTCGAGAAGGTTCCGAAGATCTCTCCAGGACGTCCGAGCGAAGAGAGGAGCCGATGTTGCTTCAGACCACCACCTGGTTGTTGCCAGAATGAAACTGAAGCTGAAGAGGAACTGGACCGGCGAGACCTGTCAGCGCCAGAGGTTCAACACTACGCTGCTGAAAGATTCAGGCAAGCATGAGGAGTACAGACTCGCCCTCTCCAACAGGTTCCAGGTTCTCTAAGAGCTTCTGGACGAAGGAACCATTGACGAGCAGTGGAGAGGGGTGAGAGACGCAGTAACTGCAGCATGCAAGGAGGTGTTGGGCTACAGGAAGCACACTCACAAAGAGTGGATAACTCCAATGACACTCGAGAAAGTAGTAGATAGAAAGAAGAAGAAAGCAGAAGTAAACAACAGCCGCACAAGAACAGAGAAGGCCCGCGCTCAGGAGGCATACACAACAGCCAACAAAATAGTAAAGAATAGCATCAAGGCAGACAAGAGAAATTTTGTAGAGTCACTGGCACAAGAAGCAGAGGAGGCAGCCCGACATGGAAACATGAGAGAGCTCTACAACACCACAAAAAAAGCTTTCAGGGAAGTTTGCCAAGCCAGAGAGGCCAGTAAAGGATAAACAGGGAAGAGCCATCCAAGGAGAGGAGGGACAGAAGAACAGATGGAAGGAGCACTTTGAGGAGCTCTTAAATAGACCAGCTCCACAAGACCCACCAGACATTCAGGTAGCCGAGAGAGACTTGCCGATAGACTGTAGCGAGCCCACCAAGGAGGAGATCCGGAAAGCCATCAAACAGCTCAAGTTGGGCAAGGCAGCCGGACCCGACAGTATACCGGCAGAAGCGCTAAAGGCGGATACTGAAACCATAATCGAGATGCTCCACCCCCTCTTCAGGAAAATCTGGCAGAGAGAACAAGTACCAGCAGAGTGGAAGGAGGGTTACCTGGTCAAGCTGCCAAAAAATGGAGACCTCAGCAACTGTGCCAACTATAGAGGAATCACCCTACTGTCTGTCCCAGGCAAAGTCTTCAGCAGGATCCTACTCAACAGGATGAAGGACACAGTGGACCCCCAACTTCGAGATCAACAGGCGGGCTTTTGCAAGGACCGATCATGCACTGACCAGATCGCCACGCTGCGAATCATCCTGGAACAGTCGCTAGAGTGGAACTCGTCCCTCTACATCAACTTCCTTGATTACGAGAAGGCCTTCGACAGTGTCAACAGAGCCACCTTGTGGAAGTTGCTGAGACACTATGGAGTACCTGAAAAGCTCACCAACATCATCAGGAACTCCTACGAGGGACTGACCTGCAGAGTGATCTGTGGAAACCAGCTCACCCACGCCTTCCAAGTCCGGACAGGGGTGAGACAGGGGTGTTTGCTGTCACCGTTCCTGTTCCTTCTGGCCATCAACTGGGTCATGACGACATCCACAGCACAGAAGCGAAATGGCATCCAATGGACACTTTGGACCCAACTGGACGACCTGGACTTTGCAGATGACCTAGCCCTGCTCTCGCACACCCAACAACAGATGCAAGAAAAGACAAACGCAGTGGCAGTGAACTCCGCAAGGCTAGGCCTGAACATCCACCATGGAAAGAGCAAGGTGCTGAAAGTCAACACTGCCAGTGGAACGCCCATCACACTGGAAGGCGAGGCGCTAGAAGAGGTGGAGAACTTCACCTACCTCGGCAGCATAGTCGACAAGAAGGGTGGGACGGATGCTGACGTGAAGACCAGGATAGGCAAGGCCAGGGCAGCATTTCTCCAGCTAAAGAACGTTTGGACTTCAAGAGATCTGTCAGTCAACACCAAGATCCGACTGTTCAACACCAATGTGAAACCAGTACTCCTCTATGGAGCAGAGACCTGGAGGACCACAGTGTCGACCACCAAGAAAATACAGTCGTTCATCAACAACAGTCTGAGAAGGCTCCTCGGGATACGCTGGCCGGACAAAATCAGCAACGAGGAATTGTGGCAGCGGACAAAGCAGAAGCCTGCAGAAGTGGAGCTTCAACAACGCCGCTGGAGATGGATAGGTCACACACTACGCAAGCCAGCAACCAACACCACAAAGCAAGCCCTAAGATGGAACCCACAGGGAAAAAGGAAGAGAGGTCGGCCACGAAACACCTGGCGACGTGACCTGGAGACAGATGCCAAGAAGATGGGCCACACCTGGGGACAGCTGGAGGGACTCGCCCAGGACAGAGAAGGCTGGAGGGACCTTGTCGGCGGCCTATGCCCCGGAGGGGGGGGGGGGGGGGGGGAGGGGGTGATGGGCAAAGATGAAATGATGATGCAGCCTTGGGGTTGAATATTAAGTTAAGAGTGATGCGGATTACAATCTGTTTATAACAAGAGATTTTTCCTACTGAGTACTTGCTGTACCTTAGAACTGAGTGGTAGGAGTTTTTGTGAACCCTTTGGCTGTTGGTAGTGGTTTTAGTCCTGATGATTCCCACAGGAATCATCGCGACAAAAATGGCTACTGACAGCCAAAGGGATAATATGTTGATTGAGATTGATGATTTTCTTTGTGTGATCTATTTTATTTTTAACTAATTGTGTCCTTGACCTTTTAGTTGCTCCTGAACATGAACTTCTCCAGTCGCACTACCTCGCTGGACGTCCAGAGGAACTTGGAGGCCAACGTGGAGAAACGCACCAAAGACACGTACGGCCCGCCACCTGGCAAACGTCTGATCATCTTCATCGACGACATGAACATGCCTCAGGTTAGTAAGAGGTCACAGGGGATGGCTGGGTGGGGTGGGGGATGAGGGGGGGGGGTGGCGAGGTGAAGGGGGTGGGGATGCTGTGGATGGGAGAGGGATGGGGTGGGTTGGGGTTTGGGGGCAGCTAGGTTAGGTAGGGAAACACATGCTCAGGTTTTGCTGAAGTTAGCCATGTCATAGAATCTATAGATAAAAAAAATAACTGCAGATCGCCAGCAGTATAAACTGCACGGAAATAACCGAAAAGAAAGAGACACGCTCAAGAAAGACAAGGACAACACTTTTGTTTGTAGCATTTTAGATGTCATGCATTTGAGTCTGTTTTTTAAAACCCATTAAATTAGCCTCAATGCACTGCAGCAGGAGATGGATCGATCATGATAATGCAAGGGTAGTGCCAGATTAGCTTGGCACCATCAGGCACCAAGCTAATCTGGCACTACCCTTGAATTGTCATGGTCAAGCCGTCTCCTGAAACTGGTACATGGTTATTAGGTAACACCTTCACAATCATGGGAAATGTGGCCAGGGGGTTGCATGGTTTAAATAAATCTTTAAATTGTCAAAAATAATGTGGAATACTAAAAAAAAGAAAGAATGCTACACACAAAAGTCATTAACCAAAACAGCAGTTGCGCCTGATGGCTTTTGTGTGTAGTGTTTCACTAGCAATGATCTGGGTGTAGCATGAATGTTCTGATAATTCATCCATCAGGTGGACAAGTATGGCACCCAGCAACCCATCGCCCTTCTCAAGCTGCTGCTTGAACGCGGAGGCGCATATGACCGTGGTAAAGACCTCAACTGGAAGAACATGAAGGACATCGGCTACCTTGCCGCCATGGGCAAGGCCGGTGGAGGGCGCAACGAAACCGACCCCCGCTTCGTCTCTCTCTTCTCTGTTTTCAACATGACCTTCCCAGATGAGGAATCCCTGTTCAAGATCTACAACTCCATCCTGACGGGGCAGCTGCTGCCGTTCTCAACGGAAGTGCAGAACCTGGCATCTACCATCACCAAGATGACCATGGAGTTGTACAGGTGAGGGGGGGGGGGGGGGGGGGATGTCCTCAGAAGGAAAGGGGACTAGGTCAGGTATAGCGACGGGCCCACAGGTGCAGTTTTGACCCTTGTTTTATGTTGCCTAGATCGGAGATCATTTCCCTATCGACGGTATTTTGTTTCTGTTGTTAACTTGTATTTTCATGTAGTAGCTTTAGTCAAGTAGGAACTTAACAAAAGAACATAATAGTGTGTTCAGGAGACATAGGGCTGTCTTAGCATTCTGTTTTTGTCAGGGAGGTTTGGGTCGGGTTGAGGCCGCTGGCGCCGGACATTAGATGCCTCGGCGACGGGCTTCATCGATCCCGAGTCATTGTCCATTTTGTAGCTCTGTTATTGTAATTTGTCAAATGAGCGAGCGAGTACTGTGAGCAACACCTGAGTTGGCAAGATAAATTTTGCTATATAGCAACATAAAGACTTCTTGAATCGTGAATAAAGTTGGCATAAATAGGGGAGAAAACTGTGCCATCACACTACAGTTCCCTCCCTTACACATACCAAGGGGAATTACTCAGCTGAGTAAATCCCCTTGTTATGTGTACAGTTCTGCCAGCACTAGCCTCACCTATCTGGTTTGTGACAGTTCCCTCCCTTATCCCAGAGTACTATTTTGCACCATGCATCAACTTTGACCATAAGGGCCACAGCCATTTTGGCTCTGTGCTATCCAAATCTACAGTTTATGGAAAAGAACAAAGTTTCTTCTGTTGAAGAAAATTACATACTTTCATACTGGCAAATAAGCAGTAATAACGTACAGCAGGACCTCTTCTGAGTGACCACCCGCATGAGAGATCATCTGTCATTAAAGACCATCATTCATAGTGATTTTCTTTTTCACACCTTGTTTGTGTTGCAGTATTTCAGTGAAGGACCTGCCCCCTACCCCATCCAAGTTCCACTACATCTTTAACCTGCGTGACCTGTCCCGCATCTACAATGGCCTCTGTCTCTCCACACCTGACCGATTTTCCAAACCGGAACAATTCCTGCGACTGTGGCGCAATGAGTGTCTGAGAGTCATCAGTGACAGGCTGATCAACGATGTGGACAAGGAAATGATCAATGTGAGTTCACAGGGGCTTTGTTGGGAAAAATAGAAATCAAATATGCTACATTGAATGAATAGAACATCTGTCTCTAAGCTTATGTGTAAGGAATTCAGCAGTTCTGATTTCGACATAGTTTGTGAATATGTTTGTGTCTTGTTGACTGCTTGAATTATGACTGGATACAAAATGGGATCAGCAAGAGGTATAGATCCACATGAACGCCTGCAACTGCAGACGCTCATGAGAATCTATGCCTTTTGCATTGAGTATTGCCTTTTGTGTTCTGGCAACTATTAAAAACGTGAAAGCTATGAAAGCCGACATAGCATTGGTATCGTGTTGAACTTTTCTTTATACAGTATTCAAATGTCTGCTGTGTAAATTTGACTGCAGAAAACACTGAGAAATCTGCTGGAGGAGAACTTCAAGCAATACACGGAGTACGTTGTGCGCAACCCCAGCCTCTTTGGCGACTACCGCACGGCACTAGAGGAGGCTGAACCACGGCTGTACGAGGACATGCAAGACTATGAGGCCAGCAAAGCACTCTTCCAGGAGGTGGGTTTAGCTTGAGATTTGTGAGTTGAAAGTTGAGATAAAGAGGCAGGAACCATAGGGGTTTTTGGGCACCATTGTTTGATCATGAGAGTGTGTTTGATCACTTCCTGGCGTATGGAAAGATGAAAAATTTTGTGTACTTTAATTTCAGTATTTTCAGAATACAACCCTTTCTTGCAACAACAGAAATAGGAACTTTGTTTATAACTTGCATGAGAGTGTACAAAGCTTATGGGAAAAGAAAAAAAATAATCGTTTTCATCATACACCTTGGCAAATGTTTCTTAGCCTGGTCTGCTTTCTGTATTGCCTTTCACACATTAGAATAACATTATCTGATAACATGCAATATTTCTCTGTCTGCCCCCTACAGATTCTGGAGGACTACAATGAAAGCCACACTCCGATGAACCTTGTCCTTTTTGACGATGCCCTAGAGCATCTGACTCGTGTACATCGCGTTCTTCGCATGGATAGGGGTCACGGCCTTCTGGTGGGTGTTGGCGGCTCAGGCAAGCAATCCCTCTGCCATCTGGCTTCGTACGCCGCAGGGTGCGAGGTCTTTGAGATCACGCTGAGTCGAGGGTACAATGAGAACTCATTCCGTGAGGACCTGAAGATCCTGTACAACAGGCTGGGCATGGAGAACAAGAAGACCGTGTTCCTGTTCACGGATCAGCACGTGGTGGAAGAAGGTACTGAGCCAATGCGCAAAAGGCCATTGGGCCAACGTCGGCTGCCATTGGCCTGCGCACGGCTGTGCGCAGGCCAATGGCGGCCGACGTCGGCCCATTGGCCTTTGCGCAATGGGGATGACATTCATTTTTTGTAGTCAGCTTCACTTACCAGAAGATCCCATGGAGCGAAAACTGTTTAGCTAATGTTGGCCACCGTTGGTCTGTGCATGGCTCTGTGCGGGCAAACAGCGGCCAACATCATCCTGATGACGTTCACACTGGGGCTCAACTAAACATTGCCAAATTTGATTATTGCAAAGCGTTTCTAAACATTTTTTGTTAAAGATATCTTGGCTACACTATTTCAATTGTAAATTACTCAGCTTACGAGAAACGTCATATAAACTGATAGTGATATGCTTATTAAGGCCCATTAGCATTTTGTCAGGTCCACATTTCACTGTAACATACCCAGTAAGCGTGAGTCTATGGATTTGATGTCTAAAGCAGTGCCCACTGCTGCTAGCGTCGGCCCAGTGGCGCACAGGGTAGCTATAAATTGTCCTTCTTTTCCAGTTGTGACATTAGCATTCTATACTTTGTTTTGTTGAACAGGATTCCTTGAGCTGATCAACAACATGTTGACGTCTGGCATGGTGCCAGCTCTGTATCCAGATGATGAGAAGGAGGGGATCATTGGACAGGTACCTCTTTTTTGGCAATGGCAGTCTTTGCAATGGTTTAACCCCATTACTCTGTGGATACAGAGTTTTGTCTTTGAAAGCAGGGCAGATTCCACACGGAATAATCTCATCAATCCAAGGAACACGGATATGAACAGGGTCAGCTAGAGGCAAAGAACCTCATGAGATCATGCATCTGTGGGCTTCATGAGGTTCTTTGCCTCTTGCAGTTGGTTGGTGTTTGCATTTGTCTGGCAAACTCTGGTTAACTCATTAGCGGCCATCCGCATCCGGATGCGCGGCATAAGCCGCACATCCGGATGCGGGTGGCCGCAAATGAGTTAACCGGGGCTGAGGATTTTCTGCCCCCCAAATGCTGTAGGTTATTCCATATCATACTGAGGCTAAAAGCTTCAAATTTGTACACTGCCATATGCAAGCTACATCATAGTACTTACAGATAAAGGTATAGACCAATGGCTTTAGTTCAAGGGTGGTGCCAGAATAGCTTGGCGCCTAGAGGCACCAAGCTATTCTGGCACTACCCTTGAACTATTTTAGTCAAACTTATTTCACACACTGGTGTATTCCAAATGATAAGGGTTATTGGATGGTGGCCTCTGTACCTTGATGAATTTTCCAAGGCTCTGATGTTTGGCAGAGAGAACAAATTGTTGTGTATGACCAATTTGGGTAGAAGTGGTATAGCTAATTTCGTAATTCATGTGATCGGATGACAGTTGTTTGATCATGTCAAAACTTCGTGATCATCACCATCATTCTTCTTTTTTTTTCAGATGCGAAATGAAGCCATTGCTGCGGGGTATCCCCATGCTCGTGAGAGTATCTGGCAGTTCTTCGTTAACAAGTGTGCCAACAATCTGCACATAGTGCTGGCCATGTCACCTGTTGGAGACACACTGCGTACACGATGCAGAAACTTCCCTGGTTAGTTGGTCTGTCTGTCTTTGTCTGCCTGTTGCTGTGTGTCTCTGTCTATGTCGTTGTCAACAAGTGTCAACAAATACACATTGTTCTGGAAATATGAATTTTTCTTTAAAATGAATTTTTTCGAAAAATACTTACCGATGGTATTACCGATAGGAAACGTTACCTAGCTAGCCTAATTTTAGCCAAAATTTGGTTGTGTCCGTATAAGGGAGTGTTGGCAGGTGAGGGGCGCCATAGTCCAGGCCGTAACCCGAGTAGCCTCTCTTTCGTCCCATACGGGTACGAGCTCACCCGATATTCCTCAGTTTAGTTTCTTAGCGAATTGGCGGCAAGCAGGGCAGGTGGGAGTGACCTTCGAGTAATACCATCGGTAAGTATTTTTCGAAAAAAATTCATTTAAAAGAAAAATTCATTTGTTTCCTCAAAACACATTACCGATGGTATTACTGATAGGAAGAATCCCGAGGAGGAGGTGGGTGCCGCTATAGCGCCCCTAACACCAAAGACACTGGCCCTCAGACCCGCCCTCCCAAAGCAAACTTCCGATAATTATAACTAAGATATAAGGGAGGGAGTGTTGCGCCGTTGCGGTGTCTCCCACCAGTGAAAGGTTCTGCCGCTGGGCGGAGAGGTCCCTCAGGTAGAAGCGGGTGAAGGTATTCTCAGCTCGCCATCCCACGGCCTCCACAAAGTCCTTGACAGCGCAGTTGCGGTCGAATGCGAGACTTGCGGCCATGGCTCTGACCTCATGCGCCCTGATGTTCATACGTTTGGCTGCATCAGGGGCGAGGTCCTGGTAGGCAGAGTGAATCACCCATCGGAGCCAGGAGGAGATGGTCTGGGCTGAGATGATACGTCTACCTGGGGACAGAGGGAGAAACAGGCGGGTGCGTCCTCTGCGCAGAGGCTTGGTCCGGCGCAGGAGCACACGTAAGGCTCTCACCGGGTCCTGTTGTCTGGTCTCCCGGTTGGAGTCTGTCACTCGTAAGGGCGAATAGTCATCATCATCAAAGATGAGCACAGCACTGTGAGCAAGAAAGCCCTGACACTGGCCATGATCGAAGAAAAGTATCCCCAGGAGGCATGGATACGGGCATACACCGATGGATCAGCCACAGATGCAGATCAGAATGGAGGGGCTGGGGTGTACATTCAGTACCCAAACGGAAAATGGCAGGCAGAGGCAATACCAACAGGCCTTCACTGCACAAATTACAGAGCTGAGGTGGAAGCCCTGGTCCATGCTGCAAACACCCTTAGTGACACTGCAGACCCTGATGCCCAGATTATCTTCCTGACTGATGCCATGTCTGTCCTTGAGGCAGCAACAGCAAGCAAACTGCCACGTCTACAAGAGGCACTGCAAAACATCAAGTGCACCAGACTGGTGCTGCAGTGGATCCCTTCACACTGTGGCATCTACGGCAATGAAGATGCTGACAGAATGGCAAAAGTGGGCGCAGAGAAAAAAACAAGACGAAAATGGAGTCAGCTTCACAGAGATGAAGACCATCATTAAGTCTGTGTACAGACCACCACAACGGCCCCTAGAGAGTTACCGACAGCTGTCCAGACAAGAGCAGGTGACCATCTTCCGTCTGAGGACCGGGCACAACCGACTCAATTTCCACCTGCATAGACGCTTCCACCTCGTGCCATCTCCCCTGTGCCCTTGTGGAGAAGCAGAGCAGACCACAGAGCACATCCTCCAGGACTGTGGGAACCGCCAGTTGCTGAGGGAGGAGATATGGCCGAAGCCCGCCACCCTACAAGAGAAACTGTACGGGCCTGTAGAGGTGCTACAGAAGACCACAGATTTCATTTTGAGAGCCAAACTCCAAGTGTGACGGCGTTCGAAAAGAAGAAGAATAAGTCATCATCTGTGGGGCAGCCAAAGGCGACCGCGTCTTGGCCAGGAAGGTCGGTTCAGGTAGCAGTTGCACGGAGCCTTCCGTCCGGAACTGCAAGCAACCTGGGCGTGTCGACAGCGCGTGAAGTTCTCTGCCCCTGGAAGCCGTGGTTAGGGCCAAGAGGAAGCACGTTTTCCGAGTCACGTCCGGCATGCGCGCCAACTGAGGTTTAGAACGGATCGAGTTGAGCCACCTAAGCACCCATGGTAGATCCCATCTCGGCAAAGGCGAACGCAGCGCCGGGCGTTGCAGACCGAAGTGGGCCATCAGACCTGCGAGGTCTATGTAGCTACCAGGGTCGGGCCGGCCCAAGTGCCGGTAGGTGTCGGCGATCATGGCTAGGTAGCCCCGAATGGTAATTAGAGCCAGTCCATGGTCGGTGAATAGCCAGAGGAAGAACTCCTCCAGCCGGGGCATCGTCAAGTCCGTGGGGAAGAGAAGGTTATCACAACACCAGTCGCACAGCACTCGCCATCTTCCCTCGTAAACTCGTATGGTTGAGGGTCTGCGGGCTGCAGCGATAGCATCCTCTACCGCACTAGAGAAGCCTCTGCTGGTGAGGGCTTGCCGCACAATCTCCAGGCGTGGAGAAGGAGACGTTCTGGGCACGGATGGTACAGCGGCTGTCGCGGTCGCTTGAGCATCGTGCGTAGAATGGGGAGCTGCAGAGGGCGCACGTGGGGAAGAGATGACCACGACTGGTGAAGGGACGAGGCGCACCGAGCCTGGAGAATGCCCACCTACCTTCGTATACATAACGAGAGGCGCTCCTTGTGGCTGCAGACCTCGCTTCCAGCATAGCGCCCGCGAAGCCTCTAGCCGAGAGGGAATGCCGGACAACCACGCGTAGGACCTCAGAATTTCGATTCTTGATGGCGAGCACGGTAGCTGGAAGATATCTGGTCGTAGCGACGACTCCAAGAGCAACCGGCCTCGAAGAGCACTGTGTACGTCAATCTTCCCCAGAACCAACCGTAGCGTTTCCTCTCCAACCAGATGGGGAAGACGATCCGCTGGCGTGCTAGCAGTCCTAACAGTCAACCCGAAAGGAAGACTCTGAGGGTCGCTCCTACTCTGCACTGCTCCCGTCCTACTGAAAGTCCTACTCGAGCAGCACGGCCAAGAATTCCATCCTCGCTGGAATCCGCGTGAAGGTACCATGTAAGACCTGCCCCGTAGATTAAGTAGCCTAGTCGAAGAATTGCGTGCAGGAACCTCTGCCGTCCGCCAAGTGCTTGCCAACTGGTTCCGCAATAGTCGGTCATGCAGCTGCAACCAGCCCTGGAGACGCATCGCTGCCCTCCGAACTCTGCCTGTCTCTCTGTCTGTCTCCATTCTGCCGCGACGCCGAAAGGACTTGTTCCATGCCGACAGGTTGAAGATCGGCCGCCATATCCGCCGGCTTGGGTACGAGCAAGAGTCGACTGTACTGCCGCGGAGTCGGAACGCAGGACCACCTCCAAGGTCTGCGACTGTAAGGTCCTGCCACGCTGTCGTCTCTTCTCCCGGTATCGCGCCCCAGGCTGCATGCTTCCATAGCGTCATCTGTCACATCCAAGAACCCCGTTCACACCAGCGAGACGCGGAAACAGGAAGGCTCTTGTTTCATCCTCGTCAGACCACTGGCTGTGCCCTGCCTGCATCAGCGTGCTCTCGTCCACCGCCGGGCGTGTACTTGCATAACAAAGCTGGTGGGAGTGCATTCATCTTCTCTGGTCAGGTGGCCGAGAAGAACAACAGTTCTCCAGGTTGTCTCCACGCAGAAGTGCGGACCGCCTCCGCTAGGTCCCGAACCTGTCGGCTGAGGAGGAGACTTGTAGTGCTTGGCCGCCGCGGAGCGAGGACCAAAGCCAATGCGACGACGGGGGGCAGCGTTCCGCCGGGAGAAGGATGCGAAGAGACGAGACGCCTCGTCCAACCAGGTGCCTAAGTCTGAACTGCATCCAGTAACACGATGGAGAGCGATGTCGGCCCATGCAGTGATGTCAGTCGGACAACGTCCTCTCCCCGCGCTGACACCTAATCATACGAAGGTAGACTGCCTACTTCCTAGCCATCTGCCGCACGCTGGGAAGTGGCTGCCACTGTCATTCCCAGGACCGCGCCGTCGGTGTCACAGAACCGTCGTCCCGTCCATCGGCTGCCAGCCGACTAGTTCCGGCGCAGAGGACGAAACTGCGCCTCCGCGGAAGTGTGGTCCCTGCCAATCCAGCCCGACGATCGGCTGCTGTCTGCCGGCACGTCCTGCGTCAGTGTCCCTGGAAGGCTGCTACGGCCAACGCTGTGAACCGCACGACGCCGGCCTCGAACTGCGTCTCCGTGGAAGAGTGGCCGCCTCCTGCTGGACCAAGTCGTGAAGGAGGGTCTGTCAGTACGCAGGGCTCGACCCACGGCCCTGCGGGCTGACTGAAAGCGGGTCGGAGCGATGTGGCTGGGCCACAAGTCCTCTTTAGCCTCCTTGACGGTCTGCCAGGAGGGCCGAAAAGGAGTTCTCCACCAAGAGGCGCCCGGCGTAGCTGATTCTTCAACTCGGTCGGCAGCGAGCAAGCGTGCAGGATGGTATCTCGGCGCGTCAGAACGCAGTTTGCACCCACAGCCATGGCGTTGATAGCGGCAATGAAAGCGGCCCGGTTGCCGGAAACTGCCAAGGCGAGGATGTCGGCCAAAGTGGTGAGATGGTAGGATTCCAGACCTCTTCAACGCGACAGACGATGGCCTGCGTCACCAGGTCCAGGAACCCCGCAGAGGCCAGGGAGATGCGGAAGAGGGAAGCAGTCTGTGTAAGTCCAGAAGTGGAGTCACGTCGTCGAAGCGAACCAGCACAGGACAGCGCCGGAGGGTCCACCGCCGGGAGTGGGCAGGCGAAGCTCTGCGAATGTTCCGCGTACGACCTCTGACGGAAGGCCATAGGTCCACCTGGAGTCAGCGAAGAAGCCGGTGTCTCCCAAGGCGCCCTGTAGCAGGTGAGTGGAAAAGGCGTTGCGTAGGTCCCGGAACCGGGCGGTTGAGAAAGAGACTTGAAGCGCTTGGCCTGGCGCTTGAAGTCCACGAAGGCCGAAGCTCTCTTCTAGGCAGGGGGAGAAGGAGGGCAGTCTTCCGCGGGAAGACACGACACGATGAGGCGAGCAGCTTCGTCCAAGGCCCGAAGAGTCTCCATCCTATGGCTCAGCGTAGCTGGCGGCGAAATCACCTCATCTTGGCACTGCGAGCATTGTGAAGGGGAGGCGCCGACATCGCCAAGCAACGCCGAAACGGAGTCCTCTGGGACCAAGCTGATGGAGTCATACGTCAAGTGCGCGGGAGGGACAGGGGCGTCCAACTCCTCCGAACGACCGGTGATCGCAGACGCGGCGGCGGCCCGACGAGAAGAGGAAGCAGCGCTGGAAGGGGTTCGTCTTCTGCTGTGGCGACGCCGCGAGCGGAGAAGCGCCGGGGAATCCCGCGGGGTCCTGTGTGAAGAGGCCGAACTGCTAAGGGCAGACTGGCGGTCCCGATGGGAGCGGCTGCGACGTGTAGAACGGGAAGGTCTCGAACTGGCGTCTCGGTGCATACTGCATCTCGTCGTTACAGCACGGGCCATGGGGGTAGATCGTACCTTGTCTCCCGTCGTCCGTGACGAAGGCCTAGGGTGAAGGCTGTCCCGCGAAGTCCGGGAGGAAGAGCGCAGTCTCGGCGGCCGGTCCCACGAACTCGAACGGCGACGAAGAGTCGTAGTTGAGCCGGTCTTCCCATCGCGTAGCATCCCATCGGTACTGGTACGTCATCTTATGCTCCTCTCGTGTCTCTTGTCTCTGTGTAGCGAGCGAGCGCTTCTGGAGTCAGGCGAACTGTCCGAGCGTGGCGGGGGTCGGGGTCCCGTCGTGGGGTCGTCTCTCGCCTCTCAGCACTGCGTCTGTAGCGTGCTCTCGTCTCCACGATCGGGGCGTGTGGTCGTGGCACATCACTGATCTGGGATCGTGACGTGGAATGCGCAGCAGTCCTGTGGTGCATGCGGTCCCTGGATGCAGCAGGCTCGTGCCTGTCTATCCTGTGTCGGGAACTGGCGCCAATGCGTGTCGGGAGCTCGTCTGGCCGTGGACACTCATCACAGACCTGCGATCGGGAAGCCGAGCGTTCGTCTCTAGGGGCGGGATCCCGTCGCAAGTGCGCCTCGTGTCTCTCTTCCCGAAGCACCGAGTGTGACACCTTTTTCTGTCAAGTCTGCGTTCCGCCGTCCGGCCCGGGGCTAAGATCGTTGTAAGAGCGTGTGCCGACGTCTGCCCGGAAATAGTAGGATCGGTCCGATTCGTCACGGTCATGGGTGACTTAAGAGCCCCATCCGTGGTATTCTGCGCGGTGGTAGTTGTACTGGTCCAATTCGTCACGGTCATGGGTAACTTAATAGCCCTATCCATGGTGTTCTGCGCATTAGTCGTTCTACTGGTCCGATTCATCACGGTCATGGGAAATTTACTGGGCCCATCCGTGGTACTTTGAGCGGGAACTGATGGCCGCTCTCGGGTAGGTGTCGGACGTTCACGGCGGTAGAATCCCCACAGCTGAGACCATCTCTCTTCCAGCCAGGGGGCACATACAGCACAGGGATGCGTTGACTCACAGCCAGAACAGGGCAGGCAGACTGCATGCTCGTCACAGAGCCACTGAAAACCGCCACATCGCGTGCAGGTACGAACCTGGTAATTGCAACACAGAGGCCAAAATGAAGAACGAGTGAGCGTGGCCTCGGAGGCCGCGCACCAATAATTACGCGCTCGAGGGTGAGAACGAACTCAATCAAGTGCACAGAGCGTGCCGGCGCTCTTCTCTTCCCTTGAGCGCCGGTCGAGGGCAGTAACCGAGATTTTACCTGGCCATAACGGTGCGAGAAGCAAACCCAGGCCAGTCAAAGCGACGTCCTGAGGCGCCACGGGACTCACAGTCACCACCCCGGTCAAGGCCGTCCACAGGCACGCTAAGTCCAAGTCACGCCGCACAGGCCAAAGTTCGAAAAGCACAAGGCACAATCCAAGTGAGCTCCAAGCTAGCACAATCCAAGGGGGCTCAAAGCTAGCACAAGCCGCGCAGCCAAGTCCCAACGATGCAAGAACAGTTCAAGTAAGCCACAAGGCGACCGGTCACATCCACACAGTAATACCGAAGAGCGATGTACGAACACAACCGTCTACAGGCTAGCTAAGAACTAAACTGAGGAATATCTGGTGAGCTCGTACCCGTATGGGGCGAAAGGAAGGCTACTCGGGTTACGGCCTAGACTATGTCGCCCCTCACCTGCCAACACTCCCTTATACGGACACAACCAAATTTTGGCTAAAATTAGACTAGCTAGGTAACTTTTCCTATCAGTAATACCATCGGTAATGTGTTTTGAGGAAACAAGGTACATGCTGCATACATGCTGCAGAAACTTTGTTGGTTAATTGTTCTGTGTGTCTTTGTGTGTGCATATTGCATTGACTGTGTTGCTTGTTGGAGATACTCTCTGCACACATTGTAGAAATTTTGGGGGTTAGCATTTTTTTAATACCCTTTATTAGAGTTTAAGGTTCAGAGTCACAGAATAGCACACAATATTTGTTGTGTTTTTCAACAGGTCTGGTGAACAGCGCCAGTATTGACTGGTTCTTCCCGTGGCCAGAGCAGGCCCTGTACGCCGTGGCTAGCGTCTTCCTCTCACCTGACGTAAGTTGCTATATTCTGTTGGGATCCCAATGCGCAGGAGGTGGTCGGGCCGAAGTCAGTTGCAGTCAGCTGTGCATGGGCCAGCTGTGACTGACATCAGCCTGATGGCCTGGCCAGGAGTGGAGGCAGGGGGGGGGGGCGGGGAGGCGGAAGGAGGGGGTGTGTTGGTGGGGAGGTGGTGGTGAGAAGTCCTAATCAAATGCACCTTTTGCTTCTCGATCGAGAAAAATTCCTAAATGCAAAGGAACAAATAAACTTGAAGTGTGTCAGACATTGTGCTCTATTTCACACATTGTAGTCCAAAATCTTGTCTTTAGTTTCTGATCCCCTCACCGTGGCTTTCAATACCATTTCCTCCAGAACACCTTGATCCCAGAAGACAGGCGGGAGGACGTGGTTCGTCACATTGTGCTGGTTCACCAGAGTGTGGGCACATATAGCAAGAAGTTCCTGCAGCGACTCAGACGTAACAACTACGTCACACCCAAAAACTACCTCGACTTCATCAACACCTATCTCAAGCTGCTGGACGAGAAGGACAAATTCATCATGGCACAGGTGAGAAAGATGCCATCAAGGGAAAACAAAAGCTGTAATCCAGCCCACTCCATCTGCAAGAGGCGTATATTCTCATGAGCCCCTGCACCTGCAGGGGCTCATGAGAATATACGCCTCTTGCCTACATACACATCCAGAGTTGAAGTTCTTTTCAGGATACTTAGATTTGCACTGTCTGCCTGCAGAAGGCATAGAATATTTATAACCCCTGCAGCAACACTTCACTTTGGCAATTTTGACCTAGGTTTGGCGACTTTTTATTACTATATACCCTCTGTATCCTTTCAGTGCGAGCGTCTCGCAGGAGGTCTTCAGAAAATCGCCGACGCCAGCGAGATGTTGGCCATTCTGAATGAGAAACTGGCCGTCCAGAAAGTGGCCGTGACGGAGAAGACCGCTGCTTGCGAGGCTCTCCTGGAGGAAATCGCCAGCGGTACCAAGCAGGCCACAGAAAAGAAAGCCATCGCTGAGAAGAAGGGAGAGGAGATTGCCGAGCAGAGCATCGTCATTGTAAAAGAAAAGGTTTGTGCGAACAATAAAGATGAGGACTTTATTTGACTGAAGCCTCTTGTTTCTATAGAGCGTCTGCGGTTGTCTTCCAGTTTCTTCTGTCGTTGGTGATCTTCTTTTGTACATCCAACATTAGCCCAGCTGCTTTAACTTCAGATAAAGATGAAGAAGTCAGTTATATTTTTGGTACGTGCAGGTGGAATTAGTTTGTTTTAGTCTGCAGATGAGATATAGATTTTTTATTTTTATTTTTGAAGGCACTACTAAGTTCTACCGACAGGCAAAGGGTTGATTGGTTCTAAGAATCCATATTGGTAATGAATATATTTGTGTTCGTTCTGAACAGAAAGAAGCAGAGGACGCCCTGGCTGAAGCCTTGCCAGCACTGGAAGCTGCCCGACTGGCTCTTGATGACCTGGAAAAGTCCGACGTCACTGAAATCAGGTTAGTCAGACTCGTTCTTCCTCTTCTTGTTTTCTGTAAAAGAAAATTTCCAAAATGGAAGATGAAGAGTGAAAAAAATTGTAACTTTGCGAATGCAGCACTTGGAGCGTGAGTTCAAGGACTCACCTAACCAATTTTTAAAGGCGTCTGTAAAGTTTGTGTACCCGATGTGGGAGATGGGGTCAGCAGTGACAGCTCAGTGGTAGTGCTAGATTAGCATGGTGCCTGCTCTGGTGCCAGCTACCCTGGCAGTTTCCTTGAACAATCATTGCTGACTTTCATGACTGTCATGTCCATCACTGACTGTGGTGTCTTAGGGAAGAGTGTGCTGATGGATTCTTCAGAGGTAAAGAAATCACAACAGGCTGCCAATCTGGCACTTTCTAAAATTGTCATGGCCGATCCTTCTACTGCCGTTGTGTCTTTAGGTTGAATGCACAATACGGCCTCACTATTACACGCTCCAGAATACTGTGGTATCGGATCTAATACGCACAGGTCTCTGGTGCCCATGGGGATGCCTGGTGAGCAAAAGATTCTCGGGCTGATTGCAGCCTCAGTTGGCCCAGGTACAACAGTACGCGGGTCAGCTGAGGCTGACATCAGCTGAGGACCTTTTGTTTACCGTGTCGCCCCCCCCCCCCCCCTCCAAGTCTATGTAAATTCAGCACTACGATAATGTGCATGAAAACAGCGCAGTCTGACTATGTTTCTTGGGTGCCATGATAATGAGAATAATATTAATAAACAGGTCTTTATTATGTAGTATACTGGCCTGTGTCACAATCTTTTGATTTCAAAAATGATGAAAATAACATTCAGTCCTGTGTTCCCTCCACAGGTCATTCGCCAAGCCCCCCAAGGCAGTACAGACAGTGTGCGAGTGTATTGTGGTGATGCGAGGTATCCGTGAGGTCTCGTGGAAGTCCGCCAAAGGCATGATGTCCGAGGCCAACTTCCTGAAATCCCTGACGGAGATGGACGTCGACAACATCGGCCAGAAACAGATGCAAGCTGTCAAAGGTCAGTGGCTTGATCATTTGCTTGCTCAACCCATTCGCTGTCAAGAAAAAAATGAATGTCACCCAACTACAAGAGGTAATGATCCTCATGAGCCCCCTCAGTTGCTATCCATAACGACCATTTTCTACCACATGTAAAAATCTAACTTTCGGGAGTTGTGTGCTGACAGTGGAAATTGCTGATACAGATAGTATCTTGTTGACATTTTGCTTATTTTCCTCCAGCTCTTCTGAAGGATATTGACATGAGTCCTGATGAGATGAAAGCCATCAGTCGTGCCGGTGCTGGTCTGCTCAAGTTCGTAGAAGCTGTCATGGGTTATTGCGTTGTGGCCAGAGAAATCAAACCCAAGAGAGAAAAGGTTTGTTCACTCTTGATCAGCGTGACATGATTATGCTGTTTGGTTTTGCTTGGGACGGTTTAGCTGATTAACTTGAGACAACATGCAACTGCAAGACATAGATCCTCCTGAGCCCCAGCAGTAGCAGGGGTTGATGGGGATCTGTGCCTCGTTATTTTGTCATATATATCTATATTTTTGTGAAAAGCGAGATTTTCAGTGTACTACAATAAACTTCTTGCTTTTCATAAAATTGAACTCTCTGTCTTTCGCTTTCACAGGGCAGATATATACACTGTACCAGCACTGTGTCTCAGATGACAGCAGCTTTCGTTGCATGCTGAATAATTTAACTCACATAATGTATGTCCCTTCAGTAGTGTTTATCCCCTTGACTGCCGGTGGACGCGGATTTCACGTCTGAAACCACTGCACACTGAGCGACATTCACGTCAAGAACATAAATGAAATGGGGCCAAACTCGGGCACAAAAAAAGGACTAACGAGAAACATAAATCCTCATGAGCCCCCGCAACTCATGAGGATATATGTCTCTTGCGGATGGGTAGCCTTCGCCTTGGCCTTGCAGTTAAGGGTTAAAGAACAGAAATACTATGCGACGCCATGGTATTGATAGCATGTAGTTTTTACTAGCCTTCATAAATCATTGTTACTGTGTTGACTGATTAGCGTATGTCCCGTCTCGTTCTATAGGTGGCCAAACTGGAGAGGACCTACCACCAAGCCAAACGCGACCTGGACAAGATCTCCAAGGAGGTGGAATCTCTAGAGGCTGAGCTCCAGGAGCTGAACAAAAAATACGAGGAGGCCATGGCGGAAAGAACGGCACTGGAAGAAGAGGCACGAATCATGGAGAGACGCCTCATCGCGGCTGACAAGCTCATCTCTGGTCTCGGCTCGGAGAATGTTCGGTAAGAAATTTCGCTGTTGCTTGCGTTCATTGATCTTTCTGCTGGTGCTATTGTGCTGTTGTTTTTTTAACAGACCGGCACATAGTTGATGTGTTAGATTTTCATGAGCCCTGAAGTTACTGGTGTGTATCAGAATATATGCCCAGTGGTCAGTATCCCATCGGGCCAATGTTGGCTGCAGCTGGCCAACTGTGGCCTATGTCTGCCCAAAGACCTGTTGTGTAGGGTGATTCTTGCTGGCAGAGTTCAGCTCTGTTGGTTGCCTCAGATTGAAGGAAATTAATCAGTGTGAGGTGAATAAAGATTGACTGACAGATTTTAAAACATCTCAAGAAAGAAAGAAACATGATTAAAAAGAACAGGTACAATACAGTTAACTCATTCAGCCCGGCGCACGTATTTCCCATATTTTGGAGGCATCATCTAACGACTATGCACCTGTTGCAGGAGATGGATCAACCATGATAATTCAAGGGCAGTGCCAGATTAGCTTGGTGCCGACAGGCGCCAAGCTAAATTGGCACTGCCCTTGAATTATCATGGTCGATCCATCTCCTGCTGTAGTGCGTCAGGGCTGAATGAGTTAATTTTGGGTTAAATAATCCAACAATTTATTGTACTTGTCATTTCTAAGCATGTTTCTTTCTTTGATGAGACTTTTTTTTGCATTTTATGTGCTGTTTTGTTTGTAGTCTTATTCAGAGATATCTCTAATGGTAGTTGCGTGAGACAGAGAGCCGTGTCTTGCTGGCGGGAGCCTGAACAGGCTGAAAACTTGTTGAATTAACTTTACTCTCTGTGTCAACAGATGGACGAATGACCTTGAAGAGCTGAAGAAGAAGAGGGTGCGGCTTCTGGGTGACTGTCTGGTGTCGTCTGCGTTCTTGAGCTACGTGGGCGCGTTCAGCTGGGAGTTCCGTACCGACCTGGTGTACCAGGACTGGGTCAGCGATTTGAGGGACCGGGGAGTGCCACTGTCCGATCCGTACAGAGTTGAGGACCTGCTGACAAATGACGTGGAGATTAGCAAGTACGTGGATATGGTGTCCATGTTAGCCTCAGTGTTTCCCAAATTCAACTTCCCATTTCCTGAGGAAATGAAAATACTTGGATGGGAAAATAAAAGCAATAAAGTTGATTTTCAAAGAGAAGATTAAAAAGCCTGTTGAATAATTTGACATTTTCTTAACACCTTTACTGACAGAAAAAATATGAACATCACTCAACTGCAAGAGAGAACTTCATGTGCCCCCGCAGAAGCGGGGGCACATGAAGTTCCTTGCCTCTTGCTGGCCCATTCATATCCATGTTCCTTGTATTGACAGGATTATTCAAAAAGACCATGGTTTTGGTGGATGTAGCCACCTAAATGATGACCTTTAATGAGGTGATCTCATAAAGATGGTCACTCAAAACAGGATGTGCTGTTAAAAAAGAGGCATTTTTACTGACGTCAATTTGTTATCCTCAGGTGGACATCGGAAGGCTTGCCGCCAGATGAGCTGTCCATTCAGAACGGTATCCTGACCACTCGTGCGTCACGCTTCCCGCTCTGTATCGATCCACAACAGCAGGCCCTCAAGTGGATCAAGAACAAGGAGGAACAGAACAACCTGAAGGTATGACACATTGCGTTCACTTTTGATTGAAAAAGCACATACTGTTTGTGGGAGTTCACTTACTGTGTATGAATAGACGTGTGGATACTCCTGGAGTGAGTCTATAAGGGGAGTACTACCGCAAATGGTATGGGAAGATTGTGATTCGGAATCAAAAAGTTACTTGCAGGTATATTTCTGATTCTGAGTCAGAATGTTTGTTCAATCATGTACCAATCACAGTTGGAAAACTAATATGCCTATATATATATTGTTCACTTTTGTACTTGATGTTGAAGGCTGATTGACTCCGACAGCTAAAATGTAGCCTCTCTGGAGTCACCAGTCTTAATTATCAGGCACTTTGTTTGAGTTATCATGCCAAATCCAACACAAGGATTGCCTGATGAACTTGTCATCTGAGGGCTGCCTGATAACCTTGTTATCAGAGGGAGACTTTCATCTTTTCAGTGTTGGTAGTGCTTGTGGTCAAGGTGATTCCCACATGAATCCCCTTGACAAAAGAAACTACCAACAGCCAAATGGTTATAAAGTCTTACAATTAGATCTAAATATGTAAATGTTTTATTTTCATATATTCAAATCTTGCCATTTAATCTCAGTATTTCATTGTTTGAATTGTATATTCAATATGTGTGATGAGAACACAGTCTCACAGAGTTCTAACACCGTCAGCCATCTGTAAAGACACTTCGATTTTCCTGCGGCCTGATCATTCACCTGTATGATTTCAGGTGTGCACGTTCAATGACCCGGATTTCCTTAAGCAGTTGGAGCTAGCCATTAAGTATGGCTTCCCATTCCTGTTCCAAGATGTGGATGAGTACATCGATCCTGTCATCGACAACGTCCTCGAGAAAAACATCAAAGGTAAAAAGAATAATGTTGGTTTCAGGTTAAAATTTGAGCACCACCCAACTGCAAGAGGCATAGATCCCCATGAGCAACTGCAGTTGCAAGGGCTTATGAGGATCTATGCCTCTTGGTGACTCCACTTTGAATCCATGTTCCTGGAACATTTAGGGTTTTTGGTCTTGAATTAACGAAGATTTTAAACACCACCCCAACTGCAAGAGGTATAGATCCTCATGAGCCCCCGCATTTGCGGGGGCTCATGAGGATCTATACGTCTTGCTGACACCACTTTGAATCAATGTTCCTAGGCAATTTCGGGTTTTGGGGTCGTGAATTAACAAAGAAACGCTGTTTGCGTCGGCTGGCACTGAACGGGTAAGCCAAATGTAATGTCTTCCAAACACTGGCGTTTCTGCTGACGTTTTTAAGTCCCTTCTATTTATAGAAGGGACTTTTTAGGACGGGTCGCGGTGAGGCGAATTTAATAGCATGTCCATGATGTCAGAGGCGGGCAGGTTAAACCTCTAACAAGTGAAGTAACAAGATCAAAATTACGTCATGTCTAGTTACGCTAACCTCGCTGCTGAACGTACATTTGGCGCGAAGCGCCGTATGTGCGTATGTATGTATGTGTGTGCGTATGTATGTAAACAAGAGAATCTCCGATATTTCTGTACACACAAGCTTGAAACCTGGCGAAATACTTTCTTAAGTGGGTGGCTAAGAGAGCCTCCTCGCGCTGGGACCATATGGCGTTGAGGCGCGTCCCCTGGGTGGTGGATAGGGGGTCCCTCGTGAGAGGGGTGCACCGAATGAAATAAGGTGCCGTGAACCAACATGGTCTAAGGGAAGGTGACCCTGACAGAAAACCCCTGGCCCTCCTAGTAAGGGGGTTGGGCGTGGGGGTAGCTTCCCCACCCTGCAAAAAAGGAAATAGCTACAAAAACGCCGACGAAAAGACTAACAGTAATTCCTTTCCTGGAGGAGGAGGGTTCTTCTACCAGAAGACTTATGACGTCCTGTGGTGAAAGCCGGAAGTCTTCGGAAGCCACAGGACCGAGCCGCCTCTCTCTATCCAGGGACACAACCATGGGCACATGGAACGTCAAGACCATGTACCAGAGCGGCAAGGCCGCCCAGATAGCAGCGGAAATGCAAAAGTACAACCTTTCCCTGCTAGGTATCAGTGAAGCCAGATGGACGCTGTCTGGCCAGAAACGGCTGTTAAGTGGGGAGATGATTCTGTATTCAGGTCATGAAGAGGAGAATGCCCCCCATACAGAAGGAGTAGCATTCATGCTGTCACCAGTGGCACAGAGAGCGCTGATGGGCTGGGAACCTCTTGGGCCAAGAATTATCACAGCAGCCTTTAGAACCAAGAAAAAGCTCAAGCTGAACGTCATCCAGTGTTATGCGCCCACCAATGACAGTGACGAGGAAGAGAAACAAGAGTTCTACGACCGACTCCAGAGTGCCGTGGACAGATGTGCGGAGCGAGACATCACCATCGTCATGGGCGATTTTAATGCCAAAATAGGGGAGGACAACACCGGATACGAAGAGGTGATGGGGAGACAGGGACTACTGAGGCTCGGAGATGAGTGAGAACGGGGAGAGGTTTGTAGACTTTTGTGCTCTAAACCGACTTGTCATTGGAGGCAGCATCTTCCCACACAGAAGAATACACAAAGCAACTTGGGTCTCACCTGACCATACAACAGAGAACCAAATAGACCATATCTGCATTAGCAAGAAATTTAGAAGATCCCTTCAAGATGTTCGAGTGAGGAGGGGAGCAGATGTCGCCTCCGACCACCATCTGCTTACCTTAAGAATGAAGCTCAAGCTAAAGAAAAGCCGCACAGAGACAACAAGAAGACAGCGCTATAATGTAGGCCTCCTGAGAGAAACTGGAGTTGGAGAAGAGTTCAAACTGGTGCTGTCCAACCGGTTTCAAGCGCTACAGGAGCTAGTAAATGAAGAGGAGGCGGTCACCACAGAGCAGCAGTGGAAGGCAGTTAGAGAGGCGCTGAACTCAACCTGCAAAGACACTGTAGGGTTCAGGAAACACCATCACAAGGACTGGCTGTCGGCACAGACCTTGAAGAAGATAGAAGTGAGGAAGCAGAAGAAAGCAGCGGTCAACAACAGTCGCACGAGAGCAGCCAAAGTAAGGGCACAGGAGGAATACTCGGAAGCCAACCGCGAGGTGAAGACAGGGCAGACAAGAGGGCCTACACAGACAGCCTGGCAGCAGAGGCAGAAAAGGTAGCAGGCAGCGGCAACATGAAACAGCTCTACGACATTACCAGAAGATTGTCGGGTAAGTATGGCCATACAGAAAGACCAGTAAAAGACAAAGAAGGCAAGCCTATTGCAGACAGAGCAGACCAACTCGACAGATGGGCCGAGTATTTTGAAGAGTTACTGAACAGAAAAAGCCCACCCGACCCCCCCCGACATCCAGCCGGCAGAGACCGACCTACCCATCAGCTGTGACAGACCCAGCCGGGAAGAGATCAGAAGAGCAGTGGCATTTTTGAAGAATGGCAAAGCAGCAGGGCCAGATGGCATCCCAGCGGAGTCTCTGAAAGCAGACCTAGAGACAACAGTAGAGATGCTGTACCCACTGTTTGGAAAGATCTGGAAAGAGGAGGTGATGCCAGCTGACTGGAAGGAGGGGTACCTAATCAAGCTTCCCAAGAAAGGCGACCTCAGCAAGTGTTCCAACTACAGAGGAATCACCTTGCTGTCAGTACCAGGAAAGGTCTTTAACAGGATCATCCTAGAGAGAATGAAGAGCTCCGTTGACCCCCAGCTGAGAGACCAGCAAGCAGGATTCAGGAAGAACCGATCATGTACAGACCAGATCGCCACTCTCCGCATCATCGTGGAACAGTCTCTGGAGTGGAGCTCCCCGCTGTAAGTCAACTTTGTGGATTATGAGAAAGCATTTGACAGTGTGGACCGAGAGACTCTGTGGAAACTCCTACGACACTACGGTGTACCCACAAAGCTCGTCCGCCTGATCAAGAGCAGCTACGATGGCATGACATGTCGCGTGATCCACGAAGGGCAGTTCACCATGGAGCTCCAGGTCAGAACTGGTGTCAGGCAGGGGTGTCTGCTGTCTCCGTTCCTCTTCCTACTGGCCATAGACTGGGTCATGAAGATGACCACAGAGCACAGACGAAGTGGAATACAGTGGACACTGTGGACACAGCTTGACGACCTCGATTTTGCAGACGACTTGGCATTACTGTCCCACACTCATCAACAAATGCAGGACAAGACCACGAGGCTTGCTGACATCTCGTCCCAAGTGGGCCTCACCATTCACAAACAGAAAACAAAGACAATGAGGCTGAACACAACCAGGGAAGAACCAATCTTGCTTGCTGGCACCCCGTTGGAGGAGGTGGAGTCCTTCACCTATCTCGGGAGCATCATAGACAAAAAAGGCGGCACTGATGCAGATGTCAGAGCACGAATCGGTAAAGCCAGAGCAGCCTTTCTCCAGTTAAAAAAAAGTGTGGAGTTCCAGAGAGCTGTCACAACACACCAAAGTCCGGATTTTCAACTCCAATGTAAAAGCAGTTCTCCTATATGGAGCAGAGACTTGGAGATTGACAAAAACCACAGTCAACAGAGCACAGACCTTCATGAACAGTTGCCTTAGAAGAATTTTGAAAATCCACTGGCCAGAGAAGATCAGCAACGTCAGACTCTGGGAGAGAACAGAGCAGATAACAGCAGAGAATGAAATTGGGCGAAGAAGATGAGGATGGATCGGTCACAGCCTGAGAAAGCCAGCTTCCAGTATCACTAGGCAGGCATTGTCATGGAACCCCCAGGGAAAGAGGAAAAGAGGTAGGCCGAGAAACTCCTGGCGTCGAGACCTCCAAGCAGACATCAAGAGACTGGGAACCACCTGGAGTAGAATCGAAGGAGAAGCACAGGACAGGAGTTGCTGGAGGTCTCTCGTCGACGGCCTATACCCGGGTAGGGGTGACAGGCGTAAGTAAGTAAGTAAGTAAGAGAGCCTCCGAGCATATTGTAATTGAATCTCCGTTTGTAGGAAGTCGGTTGACCCAGATTAGAGACAGTAATTTTTGTCATATTTACTTGAACCTTTGCATATAGCTAGTTTGGAGAAAGATATTAAATGAGTTAGTTAGCCAGCTTTGTATCCTTTCAACTTTTTTAGTAAAAATTAATTCTTTTCAGAAAAGAATTAAAACAAAAACCTTTACTTTTAGAGAAAATCAGACAGTGGCGGTGACGTAAAAGAGGCAACTCCATTACAATGCAGACACTGACATTATACTCTAAATATGACGTCATTCTCTCTCTCGCGCGCGGCTCTCTCTCTCTCACACACACAAACATGCGCGCATCTCCGAGAGGAATAGATCCTCATGCACCCTCCAGGCGCATGAGGATCTATGCCTCTTGGAGATTTTTGGAGCGCGCGCGCACGCACGCACTAATACGCACACACACATCAACGTGCTTTCAGAAGAGCATGCAGGTGACCCGTGTACTTAATATATCATGTAGCTAGGTAAAGTCAACCTGCTTTCACACAAATTATAGCAAGACTGAAATTGTACCGTGAAGTTTTATTTTTGTCACCATTTTCTCAAGCCTATAAAGCGAAAGTGAAACTCATATCACGTAAAATATAAAATTACGTAAAAACTAAAACTTACGTCATGACAAATGACCAATCCAGACCAAAAAGGTGACTGCCGTTGGGTACTTCATGACAAATGACGTTTGACAAACCCATGACGTGTATGTCCTGCGCCCCTTATAGAACTCACTGACGCATTGGCAGATCTGCGATACTTTTTTAATAGGAGATAATTCAACATCAGAATCAGGTCAAAGACAAAAGGTAGTGACCATTGACATTGAGGACAGCTCTCATATAGAAGGGACTTTGTGGGTTATGGTTCATCCCATCTTGTTAACTTTGGTATTATTTGTTTGAAATTCCCGCCAGCGATAAAAAAAATGTACTCCAACTCGTCATCAGCACAACAAATTACTGACTTTATCTTCTGCAGGTGGACAAGGTCGCGAGTTTGTAGTTCTGGGAGACAAGGAGGTGGATTACGACCCTAACTTCCGTCTATATCTGAACACCAAGCTGTCCAACCCCAAGTACGGACCCAACGTCTTTGGCAAGTCCATGGTCATCAACTACACTGTCACTCTCAAGGTATATTTGTGTATGTGTGCATGTGTATGTGTTCCTTATTAGATTTACATGCAGCCGCTATGTGCGCAATTTGGTTCCAGTTCCACTTCCGACTGGCTGGCATTGATTGAAACATGGATATGTCTCTGTCACTTTGGAATCATATCCACATTGATTTTACACTTTATCAGCGCGCTGCTCTGTGACTTCTGTACATTTCTGCCAAAATTCAACAGGTAGCATGTGTTATGTGGTGTGTTTGTGTGGTAGATATGTACTGACAAAGTAATTTTTTCAGGGGCAATGAATCTTAAGATGCATTACCTTGTACAAAATTGTCTGTAGAGAATTTCTTCGTCAGTGTTTGTTGTTATCCCATTTAACCTCAGGGCCACATTTCCCTAACTTTGGATGTGTTACCTTAATGACTATATACCAGTTGGAAAAAATGGATGGACCATGATAATTCAAGGGTAGTGCCAGATGAGCTTGGCGCTCAAGGCGCCAAGCTCATCTGGAACTACCCTTGAATTATCATGGTCCATCCATATCCTGCTGTAGGGCGCCGGGGTTAAATGGGTTAAGATGCATTATCTGTATAAAATTGTTTGAAGATAATTTTTCATCAGTGTTTGTTACTATAGTGAGAATGTATGTATCATTATTAGGATGAACATTTCCGTCTGTTTGCAACAGGGTCTAGAGGACCAGCTGCTGAGCGTTATTGTCAAGTACGAGAGGAAGGAGCTGGAAGAGCAGCGTGAGAGACTCATTCAGGAAACCAGGTACGTCAGACCCCAGATTTTAGATGTTCGCCTTAGCGTTAGAGGCTGTGGTGTCGTGAGAAATTGTTTCGATGTGAAAAACAAACACAACCTTTGTGTACTGGAAAACAGCTGTGTGAGAGGAAAACGGTCAACAGTGAAAAGAATTTCTGAATAATTGTCCTCCGAAGACTACAGACTACATTGCGGTTTAGGAAATATGAACCGCATACAGGATTTAACCCATTTACTGCTGGTGGACACAGATTGTGTTTTGGGATTCATCATAAATTCAGTCAAAAGATCCCCAGCCAGCAAAGGCACATAGATACAAAGTGGTTTCAGCAAGAGGTATAGATCCTCATGCGCCCACGCAACTGTGGGGGCTCATTAGGATCTATGCCTCTTGAAGTTGGGTGTCGTTCAGTTTTCCTCGGCAGTCAAGGCGTGTAGGTCGATGCAGAGAGAAATGGCTCAACACTGGACAAACAGAAGCCATTATTGACCCTTTCCTTGAGGCGCCAAATGGCCAGCGCACGACAAAGGAAAATGACATAACTCTCCACATCCCTGAAGGTGAGCGTGTTATGCTGATGCACTCCGTCCTTGATTATTTTTCCAGCGTGAACAAGAAGCTGTTGAAAGACCTGGAGGACTCTCTGCTGCGTGAGCTGGCCACCTCTCAAGGAAACATGCTGGACAACGTGGAGCTCGTCGAGACCCTGGAAGAAACAAAGACAAAGGCCACCGAGGTATGGGGGATGGCGGAGATCCTTGCAAGCAAGAGGCATAGATTCTCATGAGCCCCTGCAATCGCAGGGGCTCATGAGAATCTATGCCTCTTGCAGATTGAAGGTTATGCCTTAGAAATTAGAAAAGAGAGAACATTGTTCATGAGAATTCCTAAGGATGAATATCTTTGTTTTAATTCATTCAAGGCGCTCTGTATCAGTATGTGTGGAAGCTGGCAACATTTCTTACTTACGCAGTTATTGATGCAGGGCACCTTGAATGAGTTATGTAAAAGTCGTGATGTGGAGCTGTGCTAGCGTGAATTTACATGAGCTCGTGCTTCTCGTGGTATTTGTTTGAAAGCTGCATTGCCTAGTTTGCTCTGGATGTTTTTTTGGTTTTTTTTTTTCAATTTTCCTTGAGAGTTCCATTCAAGCCTTGTTATATGAAATCTATATTTGAGTAAATATTTGAATTATTTTAAGTTACCATTTTAGTATGCTTACACCTTCATGTTAGTCTGGCTTTTTATTCCATTTTCCTCGAGAGTTCCATTCAAGAGCTTGCCTTGTATATAAGATCTATATTTGGGTAGATATATCTGAACTCTTTTAAGTTACCATTTTAGTATGTTTACACCTTCATGTTAATCTGCTATGAGATGGCCTTATTAGCCTGCTCGGTGTTAATCCCCCAAAACTAACTAACTGTATATTTGGGTATTTATTCCTGTTAAAAATCCATCACACATTCCTCGCCTTCTCACTGCAGGTTTCCGAAAAACTGAAACTCGGGGCCAAGACCGCCATAGACATCGAGAAGCTGCGTGACGGCTACCGTCCGGCGGCTAAGCGGGGGGCCATCCTGTTCTTCGTGCTGGCCGAGATGTCGCTTGTGAACACCATGTACCAGTACTCACTGTCCTCGTACCTGGAGGTGTTCCAGTACTCGCTGAAGAAGTCCATGCCAGACTCCATCCTGCAGAAACGTTTGAGGAACATCATGGATACCCTCACCCATAATGTTTACAACTACGGGTGCACAGGTGCGTTTTGTGTGCATTTCCTGCAGGAATTCTCCTGACAGCCAAAGAAAGCTGAATTTCAGCCTTTTGGTTCAGACAGAACAGCTCTACAGCCAGCCTCTTCCATCTGTAAGAGACATAAATTCTTATCTGCAGGGGCTCATGAGAATTTATGTCTCTTGCTGGTCATGGATTGTGAGACATTATCCGTGGATATTTTTCAATCATTTCAGTTTTTGTAGTCACCCATACATGCATCTGGTTCACAGCAATGCAGAAAGGCCTGTTACTGATGATATTAGTGTGGAAACTAATTTGATGCCTTTATTCAAAGTCAAAACTAATTTCTAGCTTGCATTTGTTTGTGCAACAGGTATCTTTGAGAAGCACAAGCTGCTGTTTTCGTTCCAAATCACCATCAACCTGGAACAGGATCAGGGCAAGGTCAGGCAGGAGGAACTCGACTTCTTCATCAAGGTGAGATTGGCAGTGGTTGTCGCTTTCGCTTAAATCATTTTAACCTCCTTGTGAATGCAACCTACGGTATCGTTTACTGTAAACAAGGATAAAACTCCCCCCCCCCCCCCTCTCCTGTGTACTGTAAAAGAAACAAACTTTACCCTCCTCCCTCCCTCCACACTTATAAGAGATCACCTGTAACCTCATAAATGATGGATGTTTGTTTGTTATCACAGTTGACACTTTTTGCCACTCAAAACTTGTCTTGAGAAGCACCTGTCTTACCACCCATTACATCCTGAGGCTGAATGTTTTAAAACAGACTTATTGTCCTATGAAGGCTACTTTACAGATTAAGAGATAGATCGAACATTTTAGTTCGAGGGTGGTGCAAGAATAGCTTGGCGCCTGAGGCGCCAAGCTATTCTGGCACCACCCTCGAACTATTATAGTTACATTTATTTCTTGCATTGATGTATCAGGATGAAAAGGATTAAGGCCCAGGTTTACTTGCCCAAAAACAAAAGTGCTTGCTAAAACCAGGTTACACTGTAGCGGCTGGCCTTGTTGGCAGTATGGCCAAACAAATTCTGATTTTTAAAAAAAAAAGTTGTGTGTGACCATCACATGTCTCTTCCTCACAACAGGGTAACATAGCTCTGGAGAAGAGCAAGCGACGCAAGCCGTATGGCTGGCTGCCAGACGAGGGATGGGAGGACTGCACCCGTTTGGCCTCGGAATTCTCCGAAACCTTCGGCTCACTGCTGGAGGACATCGAACGCAACGAGAAAGTCTGGAAAACGGTAGGCGGAGGAGGTGACGCGAGTGCTGGTCTGTGATTCTGGTCTGGACCTAACAGCGTTGATGGCAGTAGCAGAATGTCCTCAGGCCCATGACGGCCACAGTGGGCCCGAGGGCTTTTGCTTTGGACCTCATGGCCTATGAGCCGTAAGGTCCCTAAATCACAAAGACATTTAACCCCTTCGTGGCCAGCAGTCGCGGATTGTGCTGATGAAATCTTTAGTCAGTTCAGCGCCAAAGAACTTGAGCACGTTTGAGGCTCGTGGAGACAAAGTAGATCCTCATGAGCCCCTGCAGCTGCGAGGATCTATGCCTCTTGCAGTTTGATCGGGTTCACTTTTTCTCTCGGCAGTGACGGGGTTAATGCAAGCTATATGATGTCGGTTTACCTCTAGCTACCAGTTACAAATTGAAGACGTTGAGCAGTAGCCGTGGGAGACACACCCAGCAGTTCCATTGTTTTTAGGCCGCATTTGGATTAAGCCATTTAGCCCCGAATCCCTACAGCAAGAGATTGATTGACCATGATAATTCAAGGGTAGTGCCAGATTAGCTTTTGATAATTCAAGGGTAGAATTATCATGGTCAATCTACCTCCTGAAGGCGAAGGCGGCAAGCTAATCTGGCACTACCCTTGAATTATCATGGTCAATCTACCTCCTGCAACTGGTACATAGTCGTTCAGTAACACTTCCAAAATTTGGGGAAAGCACCCGTGGGGCTAAAAGTGTTAAAACTTGTAATGTATGTTTGTCCACCATTTCAAAATGTTGGACCCTTTTGTTGTGATTGGCGCTTTTTGTTGAGGCGATTCATGCAGGAACCTCAAGAAAATGTGCTAACCAACAGCCAGAGTTAATGGATATAATGTAGGTTTCGTACTGCCTTATTCTCTTTGTTGCAAGGGGTGTAGCCTAAGGCAGCAGTGAAAAAAGTTTTGCTTGTCGTTTCTGTAGTGTATTCACATCATTTTCATAATTATTGTGTAAACGATTTATATTTATTTTTGACAACTTTCGTTTTTTTCAGTGGTTTGACCATGACACTCCAGAGTCTGAGAACTTCCCCATGACCTACAATGACAAGCTGTCCACCTTCCAGCGCCTAATGTTGCTGCGTTGTTTCCGCATCGACCGCATCTACCGCGCTGTCATGGAGTACGTGACCAAGGCCATGGGAGAGAAATATGTCACACCCCCGATCATCAGCTTCGAGTCTGTGTTCGATCAGAGCTCTCCAGTGTCGCCCATCGTCTTCATCCTCAGCCCTGGATCCGATCCAGCCTCCGACCTTATGAAGCTGGCCGAGCGGATCGACTTTGGATCCAACAAGCTCAAGTTCCTGTCCATGGGTCAGGGCCAAGAAAAGGTGGGAATAAATAGGCATTATGGAATTCAGAACTAGGTCATGTTTGATAAAAACAGTGGAATAATACAACTTAACCCATTCAGTGCTGGCTGACGCAAGATTGTTTCTGCAGTCTTTGTTGATTCAGGACAAAAAAGCCCTACCTGTCACAGGAACACGAATTCAAAGAGGTGTCGGCAGGAGGTATAGATCTTCATGAGCCCCGCAACTGCAGGGGCTCATGAGGATCTGTACCTCTTTCAATTGGGTGGTGTTCACATTTTATCAGCACTAAACAGGTTACAGGCTGGAGAAAAGTGTAATCACACGTTTGTCAGTGCTTTTAATCCACTGTTTTCGTTGAAACACGTGCGGTTTCAATCTACTTCTGATTTCTGGAAACATCGATTGGAATTGCGTGATAAACATCTCACCATAAAACAACTACAAAGAAACTCGGTGATATTTAAGAGTATCAGAAAATGAACACATTCTCATAGTTTTCCTCCCTTTTTTCAATCAGGTTGCGCTGCAACTGTTGGAAACGGCCATAGCTCGTGGACAGTGGTTGATGCTTCAGAACTGCCACCTGCTGGTGCGGTGGTTGCGGGAACTGGAGAAGCAGCTGGAGAAGCTGGTCAAGCCTCACCCCGACTTCCGACTCTGGCTCACCACAGAGCCCACCTCCAGCTTCCCTATCGGCATTCTGCAGCGCTCTCTGAAGGTAAGCATTGTTTCGTCGGCTAGTGAGGAAGATTTGATAAAGGTAGACTGCTGTTCCAGCACAGGTAGAGGGAAAATCAGGGTGGACGGTTGAAAGGAAGAGGTGCCATGGACCAAGAGATTGTGGATGGGATGTTTCAGATGCAAGATCATTCTTTGGCTCAGGGGAGAAGTAGTCGACTACGTAAGTAGTCGACTACTTCGCCACTGAGCCAAAGAATACTTCTCCACTGAGCCAAAGATTCTTTTGGCTCAGCGAAGAAGTAGCCAACTGCTTACGTGGTTGACTACTTCTCAGCTGAGCCAACGAATGATCTGGATTTTGTTCATGTCACATTTTGTTCCCAGACTTCATGCATGACTTCTCCTGCTCGCAGGTCGTGACAGAGCCGCCGAACGGACTGAAACTGAACCTGCGCAGCACGTACCACAAAATCCCGGCCACAGCCCTTGCCGAATGCAATCACGGGGCGTTCTCTGCTCTTGTCTACGTGCTGGCCTTTTTCCACGCCGTGGTGCAGGAACGCCGCAAGTACGGCAAGATCGGCTGGAACGTGCCCTACGACTTCAACGAGTCCGACTTCAGAGTGTGCATGCAGATCCTGAACACTTACTTGTCGAAGGCAGAGGAACAAGGGGACAGTAAGATTCCGTGGAAGAGCTTGAAGTACCTCATTGGCGAGGTGAGTTAGATTATGGGAAAGGGGGGAAACAAACGTCATGATTTTTTGCTTGTCTGTGTTGAACTCTTTGTGGCCGTTGGTAGCACTTTTGTCGGGGTGATGCCCGTGGAAAACAACAAGATGGGATGAACCATAACCCACAAAGTCCCTTCTATATGAAAGCTGTCTTCGCTGTCAAGGGTCTCTACCTTTTGTCTTTGACTTGATTCTGATGTTCAAATATCTCCTTTTGAAAAAGCCTTGCAGATGTGCCAATGCGTCATAGTGAACTCTATAAGGGGCGCGCGCAGTGCATACGCATCATTGGTTTGTCAAACGTCATTTGTCATGACGTATTTTTTGTTTTTGTTTTTACGTAAGGTGATATGAGAGTCGCTTTCGCTTCAAGACTTGGGAAAATGGTGACAAAACTAGAATTTCACGGTACAATTTCAGTCTTGCTATAATTTGTGTGAAATGAGGTTAACTTTACCTCGCTACATGCTATACTAAGTACACCTGCATTTTCTTCTGAAGCGCGTCGATGCGTGTGTGTGCGTGCGTGCATGCGCGCGCTGCAAACATCCTCAAGAGGCATAGATGTTCATGCACCCTCCGGGCACTTGAGGATCTAAGCCTCTTGGAGATGCGCGCATATGTGCCATTGGTTTGTCAAACGTCATTTGTCATGACGTTTTTTGTTTTTTTTTTACGTTATTTTATATTTAAGGTGATAAGAGTTTCGCTTTCGATTCAAGACTTGCGAAAATGGTGACAAAACTAGAATATCACGGTACAATTTCAATCTTGCTATAATTTGTGTGAAATCAGGTTCACTTTACCTAGCTACATGCTATACTAAGTACACCTGCATGCTCTTCTGAAAGCGCGTCGATGGGTGTGTATGCGTGTGCTTGAGTGCATGCGCACGCTTCAAACATCGTCAAGAGGCATAGATGTTCATACGCCCTCCGGGCACATGGGGATCTATGCGTCTTTGAGATGCGCGCATATGTGTGAGAAAGAGCGAGCGAGAGAGAGATCTAATTACGTCATATCTGCATGGTGACGGAGTTGCTTCTTTTACGTCACCGGCACTGTCTGACTTTCTCTAGAAGTCAAGGTTTTTTACTGTTTTAATTCCTGAAAAGAATTAATTTTTACTGAAAAGGTTGAAAGGACACACAGCTGGCTAACGAACTCATCCAATGTCTTTCTCCAAACTAGCTATATGCAAACGTTCAAGTAAATATGACAAAAATGACGGACTCTAATCTGGGTCAACAACTCCACCAGGGAGGCCCCTTTGGGGGCTTAACTGCCTGTCCCAAGTCAGGATAAAGGAGGAGGGTTAGGCGTGGGGCTAGCGACTCCACCCTGTAAAAAGAAACTTGCTACGGAAACGACAACAAGGGAAAAAGCGACAACCGGCGCTGGGAGCGAAGCAGACCAGGAAACTGGACTTATGACGGATGGGGACCAAAGCCGCAAGGACGTCTCCACCCCGATAGCGGAACTCCTGACGCCAAAACGATGGATCAGAATTGGATGCTGGAACGTGCGAACGCTCTACCAGACTGGAAAGCTGGCGCAAGCAGTAAGTGAACTGAACCGCCACAAACTAACCCTCATGGGAGTAACAGAAGCAAGATGGACTGGTGCTGGCAGACAGAGGTTGAGCTCCGGAGAAGTCATCATCTGGTCTGGAAGAACAGACAACGAACACCGAGAAGGAGTTGCTGTCATCATCAATAAGAGCAAGGCCAACACCGTTCTACAGTGGAAACCTGTGAACGAGCGCCTGCTGTACGTCAGGATGAATTCCAAATACGCAAAGCTGTCTATTGTTGTGGGCTACGCACCGATAGACGACGCGGAAGAAGAGGATAAGGATGCATTCTACGACGCCCTCCAAGCTGTTTTGGAAGACATCCCTCGACATGACGTGCTGATGCTGATCGGTGACTTCAACGCTAAGGTCGGCTGCGACAATGAAGACAGAAAGAGGACCATGGGACGACATGGAGCGGGTGTGATCAACGACAACGGGGAGAGGCTGGTCAATTTCTGCGAGGAGAATGACTTAGTCATAGGAGGGACCCTGTTTGCGCATAGGGAGATCCACAAACTCACATGGAAATCACCAGACGGCAAGACCCAGAACCAGATCGACCACATCATCATTAATGGTCGCTGGAGGCACTCTCTGCAGGATGTGCGAGTGATGCGACATGCTGACATTGGCAGCGACCATAGTCTTCTGGTGGGGAAGGTGACATTGAAGCTTAGGAAAGTAAAGATAGGAGACACCAGAAATCGGCGCTACGACGTGGCCAAGTTGAAAGACCCAAAAGTGAAAGAGGAGTTTAGGTTGGCCCTCAGGAATAGATTTAGTGTTTTGGAAGATGAGACAGCGCTGACTATTGAAGATTTCAACAGAGCCATGAAGGAAACAGGAGGGGAAGTTTTAGGATACAGAAAGAGCAGGAAGACAGAGTGGATCTCAGAAGACACGTGGGCTCGCATAGAAGAGAGAAGACAGATCAAGAAGAAACTTTTGGATACCAAATCACCAAGACTGAAGGAAAGAATATCAAGAGAATACAGAGAGAAAGATCAAGCGGTGAAGACATCAGCGAGAAGAGACAAGAGAATGTACACAGAAAGGCTGGCAGAAGAAGCGGAGGCAGCTGCAAAACAGAGAGACATGAAGACAGTGTACCAGAACACCAAGAAGCTGAAGGGCGATTACGGGCAACACCACGACCTTCCAGTGAGAGCTGAAGATGGAACTCGTGTCACAGTAGAGGAAGAGAAGCTGAAGAGATGGAAGCAACACTTCGAGTCCATCCTGAACCGCTCAGACCCACCAACCCTCACTGACATTCCTGAAGCGGAGGAGGACCTGGACATTAACCTCGGCAACATTACTATTGCGGAAGTCAAGCAGGCCATTCAAAAGCTGAAGAACGGGAAGGCACCTGGCGATGACGGAGTGTGCCCCGAGATGCTGAAAGTAGAAGATACGGTAACGCCGCAGCTTCTTTGTCAGATTTTTCAAAAGATCTGGGACACTGAGGAAGCGCCGAGCGATTGGAAGACCGGCACCATCGTCAAACTTCCGAAGAAAGGAGACCTGGGGAACTGTAACAACTGGCGAGGCATCACCTTACTATCCCTCACCAGCAAGATCTTCAGCCGCATTCTCCTTGAACGCATTACGACAGCAGTGAATGGCATCCTTCGCCGGGAGCAGGCAGGTTTTAGGAAAGGCAAGTCCTGCATTGACCATATTTTCGTACTGAGACAGATCCTTGAGCAGTCTAACGAATGGAATGGATCCCTCTATGTGGTCTTTGTAGACTTTGAGAAGGCCTTCGACAGTCTGCATCGAGACTCCCTTTGGAAAATCCTGCGATACTATGGAATCCCCCAGAAACTTGTCAACGTCATCAGGTCCCTGTACAAGAATTTTGAGTGCAGAGTCGTCCACAACAACCAGCTCACCGAACCGTTTAAGGTGGAAACCGGAGTGAAACAAGGATGTATTCTTTCGCCAATCCTATTCTCAATGGCAATTGATTGGATCATGCGCCGCACCACAGAGGGAAGGAGGCAGGGAATTCAGTGGACGCTGACCTCAATGCTGGATGACCTCGACTACGCCGATGATATCGGGCTGCTGGCAAGCAGAAACCAGGACATGCAACAGAAGACACAACAGTTGACACAGTCAGCAAGCTCCATAGGTCTCGGGGTCAACATTAGGAAGACTCAAGTCATGAGGAAGAACACCATAGTGGGCGACCCAATCACCATCAATGACCAACCTCTGCAAGAGGTGGACGAGTTCACGTACCTGGGCAGCAAGGTTACCACAGATGGAGACTGCACAAGGGAGATCACCACAAGAATCAGCAAAGCCAACCAAGCCTTCGCAATGCTGAAACCCATCTGGAGGACCACAAGCCTGAGCATCCACACCAAGCTCCGTATTTTTTAAGAGCAACGTGCTGAGTGTCCTTCTATATGGGTCAGAATGCTGGAAATCCACTACCGCTACGGAACGCAAGCTGGATGTCTTCCAGAACAAGTGCCTGCGACGGATCATGAAGGTCTTCTGGCCAAACATGATTACAAACGAGGAACTACGGAAGAGAGCAGGCGCAGACAGCATCGCTGAAACCATCGCCACACGGAGATGGAGATGGCTAGGCCACGTTTGCAGAATGTCACCTGACTCATTACCAAGGGTGGCACTGAGATGGACACCACAGGGGAAGAGAAACCGTGGGCGACCAAAGGAGACGTGGCGCCGAACCGTGGAGCGAGAGCTCAAGAACAGAGGCCTTACTCTGCAAACAGCACCCAAAATAGCAGCTGACAGACAAAAGTGGCGCTCCCTTGCCGTCGCCTCAAGCACCAGACGGCGCAGAGAGGACTGAATGAATGAATGAATCTGGGTCAACAGACTTCCTAAAAACGGTTGTTTGTCTTCAATGAGACATTCAATTACAATATGCTCGGAGGCTGTCTTAGCCACCCACTTAAAAAAGTATTTCGCCAAGTTTCAAGCTTGTGTGTACAGAAATATCGGAGATTCTCTTGTTTACATACATACGCACACACATACATACATACATACATACGCACATACGGCGCTTCGCGCCAAATGTACGTTCATCAGCGAAGTTAGCGTAACTAGACATGATATAATTTTTATCTTGTTACTTCAATTGTTAGAGTTTTAGCCTGCCCGCCTTTGACATCATGGACATGCTATTAAATTCGCCCCACCGCGACCGTCCTAAAAAGTCCCTTTTATAAATAGAAGGGACTTAAAAACAAACGCTACTCTCAGCCATATTCCTGCAGGAACCACCTCAAGAAAACGTGCGACCGGCAGCCAAAGGGTTAACCCATTTAACCCCAAATTGTACAGATGTCACCTAACAACTGTGTACTAGTTCCAGGAGATGGATCAACCATGATAATTCAAGGGTAGTGCCATTAGGTGCCAAGCTAATCTAGCACTACTCTTGAATTATCATGGTCGATCTGTCTCCTGCTGTAGTGTGTTGGGGCTAAATGGGGCAGGTTATGTGGGACAGGGACAGCTATTGCCTATGGAGCATGACCTGAACACTGATCAGTAGAGGTTCCTCGTAATTGAGAAATAGGTCACATACTAGCATTAAATGGCACATATTTGACACAATCATTGAATTGAAAGGAAAGGGCGGACAAACGTGATATTTTACATGTTAATCCGCCCTGTTAATTCAGTAAATGAAAGTACGTGTACAGGCCAAATAATAAAAAACAAACAAACAAACAAATGAGAGAAATGTCATCTTCAGTTTTTAAGTTGTAGCCCTGTAAGTACAAGGTCATTAGCCCAACATTGGCCACACCTGCCCACACATGGCTGTGCGCAGGCCAGAGGCGGCCGACGTTGCCCTGATATTTTAAGCACAGTGATATACACAGTGATATACAGAAATACAGAAAGTAATTTTTTTTTAAAAACCTGCACCTTGCTTCAGGTGATGTATGGAGGACGTGCCATTGACGACTTTGATCGCCGGATCCTGAGGACGTACATGGATGAGTACATGGGTGACTTCATCTTCGACACCTTCCAGCCTTTCCACTTCTACAACGATGAGCACATTGACTACTACATCCCGCAGGATGGCGCCAGGGACGTTTATGTCGGTGAGTGATATGGATGGATACGTGCACTTGTGAGATGCCATGCAGTATCACATCATCATGACCTGATGGGATTTCCATTTGGGTTTTGAATAGTGGAGAGTATTTTTGTGTTTGCGATGTGTATTTGAGACGTCCAATTATATTTATCGATATAGAAAAGAAAACCCCATCGAAGAAAGAAACACGCTTCAGCGTGTTTCTTTCTTCGATGGGGTTTTCTTTTCTATATTGATAAATATGACCGGGGACATCTCAAATAATCACTGCAACACATTTCTTTGTTGGGATTTTCCTTGCATTTGACACCCTTGGCAGTCACCATTTTGTTCTGAATTTCATTTGTTGATAGTTTCTGGTGATGGAGAGGGTCATGTAGCTAATTTGCAGACTGGCATTAGTAATTGTTTTCCTGTTCATCCAGTGTTGCACGTTTGATCCCTGGGTATGTGTACTGTCTCTGTCAGTGCTTGTCTAACTGCCTTTCTCGTCCCCACAGATTACATTGAGACTCTGCCCCTGGCCAACACGCCTGAAGTATTTGGTCTTCACCCCAACGCGGAGATTGGTTACTACACACAGGCTGCTCGTGACATGTGGACGCACTTGGTGGAACTTCAGCCGCAGACTGGAGAGACAGGCGCAGGCATCAGTCGTGAGGAGTTCATTGATAAGGTTGGTAGTTGCTTGTGTTAGTTTTTGCTTATGCCATCACCGGTGAAAAAAATTCTTGCTAAGGCTGGTTGTTGTTTGTGCTAGTTTCTACTTATGCCATCCTAGTAAAAGATTCCTTAACCCATTACATCCTCAGGCTGAATTTTTGAATTTGCTTATTGTCTTATGAAGGCTCTTGTTACTGATTAGGAGATAGATTCACCCTTTTAGTTCAAGAGTGGTGCCAGAATAGCTCAACTATCATAGTCAAATTTAGTTCAAGCAATTGTGTATCAGGATCAAAAGGGTTACTGTACAGATGGAATAAAGCTGAAACGAAAAAAAAAACCCACCAAAAATGAAGAACCGAACCATGTGAAACTGCAATTGTAAAAGAAACGTGGCAAATCAAAGAAAGACGTTAGATCTCAAACTTCGTGCATGCCCTGTTTTCGTACTCTGACTTACACTATTATGTCGTTGTGTGTTTGCAGATTGCCACTGACGTGCTGAACAAGCTGCCCGCAGAGTTTGAGCTGGACAAGATCCGCAAGAAGTTTGGTCTGGAGATCAGCCCCACCACAGTCGTGCTGCTGCAGGAGCTCGAGCGTGTCAACATCCTCATCAACCGGATGAGCAAGTCTCTCGTCACGCTCAAACGCGTAAGTCATAATGCACCATTCACGCAAGGTGTGAGAGACCTACCTGAGCTGATGTAAAGGTCACAAGGCCAATTCACAGGGATCAATTTCATGGCTGACTGAGCTTAACCACTTCCCTGCCAGTGCAGATTGTCTTTCAGAAATCTTTTTTAAGTCTGCTTCAAAGAACCTCCATCCAAGGACCGTGGATGTGAAATGGGGTATGCAATAGGCATAGATCCACATAACCCCTCACAACTGAGAGGGCTCATTATGATCTATGCCTCTTCCTTTTGGGTGTTGCTCACAGTTTTATAACGTGTGATTGTGTAGTAAAAATGCACCTAAATAAATTTAAGTGGCCGCTAGACCATGTGGCAGAAAAGGATGGCCGCTAAGGCAGATTTGACTTTATACTGTATCAATATGTCGGTCACAGTTTTGTCGTAGCAAAATTCTACAACTTTTTGCTGTAAATTTATTTTCTCCACTTATCCCAGGCCCTGGCTGGTGAGGTGGGCATGAGCAGTGAGTTGGATGATGTGGCACGATCGCTCTTCAATGGCATCATCCCCAGCATCTGGCGACGCCTGGCTCCCGACACGCTCAAATCTCTCGGCAACTGGATGCTGCACTTTGAGAAACGCTTCCAACAGTACAACAGCTGGGTCAGTCTCACCATCATCAGGATTTTTTTAAACGATCAATCATTTTGGAGAACTGTGTGTGGTCTTGATTAGTAAGAGCAGTATAAGCAACACTCTGCATGTGCACACACCTTATCAGCGATAACCACTGCATGCATGCTGTTGGTCAGAACGAGATGAACTATGTCTGGTTATTGATTTCATTATTTATGTGGAGTCTTTGGTACAAAGCACATTTGATGATCATCTTTATGTTGACAGGTGAACGAGGCTGAACCATCGGTGATGTGGCTGTCTGGTCTCCACATCCCCGAGTCTTACCTGACGGCACTGGTGCAGGCCACGTGTCGCAAGAATGGGTGGCCCCTTGACAAATCCACGCTCTACACTTCAGTCACGCAGTACGCTACGGCAGAGGACGTCACGGAGAGAACCTCACAGGGTATGTCACGAGGTTATGGCTCCACTGGTAGTGCTGTGTGCTCATTATCTCATTTAGCCCCGACACACCACAGCAAGATAGGTCAAGGGTGGTGCCAGAATAGTTTGGCGCCCATAGGCGCCAAGCTATTCTGGCACCACCCTTGAACTATCATGCTCGATCTGTCTCTAGAATTGTAATACAGACTCAGAGGATGACTTCAACATTGGAGGATTTCGACACAATAGGTTATGCAAATAGTTTTCGGTTGGGTTTGATTCCTGTGTTGGGCTGGAATGGATGTGGAATTTTTGACTCGATGGGGATTTGTCCTCTTTCCCATAGATATCAAATCTTATACGGAATTGAATTATGGGGCCTGTCCACCTTCATGCGTGCAGAATGTATAAACTTCAACTGCACACGTTAAATACCCTTCCTGGTTTAAAAGGAGAAAGTCCAATTAGGGCCGTTGGTTCAGAAAACAGACAAACTGTATGCAACAACAACAGCAACTGCAACAGCATCTGTGAGGTATCTGTTAAGATTTCTTGATCGTGACACCTCAAGAGTAGTGCATAATTTGCTTGGCATCTTCAGAATATTGCAGCTACAGGTCAGTCTCAGTATTACGCTCTCCAACATACCGCGATTTCTCATGTAAGACGCACTGGTGTCTGGCTCCCACAGGCAACACGGTTTTCAAAAGGTCCTTGGGCTGATGTCAGCCTCAGCTGGCCCGCACGCAGCTGTGTATCAGGACGGTTTTATAAAGTTCCTTGGGTTGACGTCAGCCACAGCTGGCCCGCGCACAGCTGTGTATCAGGACGGTTTTCAAAAGGTCCTTGGGCTGACATCAGCCTCAGCTGGCCCGCGCACAGCTGTGTGCGGGCCAGCTATGGCTGACGTCAGCCTGAGGACCTTTTGAAAACCGTACTCCCTGCGGGAGCCAGAGACCAGAGAGAGGTGATTTTTCTTCAAGTCTATGTAAGTTCATCACTAATAACGTGATTGGGAGAGCCGCATTTTGACTGTATGGCTCCGGGTATACCGAGGCTGACCTTTATAATCGTGACTTTGTATCAGTAGAGTTCCACTCTGATTGTTTAGAGTTAGTACCTAATGCGCAAAAGGCCGTCGGGCTGACGTCAGCTGACATCTGTGCACGGGCCAACGGTAACCCGACGTCGGCCTTTGCACACTGGGTAATGATACGTTTCCATTTGTCTAGGTTGCTTTGTACATGGACTGTACCTGGAGGGAGCCGGCTGGGACATTAAGGAGATGTGTTTGATACGACAGAGACCCAAACAGTTGATTCAGGAACTGCCTGTCCTGAAGATCATCCCCATTGAGGCTCATCGCCTGAAACTGCAGGTATGTTGAGCCGTAAAATACAACTTGTAAGTTTTGTTTCTGAAATGAAATCATTTCGACACCTTGACTGTTACTGACAGTATGATATCGATACAATGATGATACCTTTTTTTTTTTTTTTTTTGCTGAGCGGTATTGTCAGTAGAAGTTGACAAGGGATAAAATTCAGCACCCAGTTTTGTAAACTGACTCAGCAAAACTGCCATTTGAAACAGACAGATACGCCAACAAGGCTCATGAGGATGTATGCTTCTTGCATTTGGGTGATAGTCACGTTTCTTGGAAGTGATGGGGCTAAAAAGACCTCATTAGCATTTCCAGTAAATGTACATATGTTGGTTCTGATGCATTCATACTATCTTGTCTTTTGCAGAACACGTTCCGTACTCCAGTGTACGTGACGTCCCAGCGCCGTAACGCCATGGGTGTGGGGCTGGTGTTTGAGGCCGATCTGGCTACCACGGAACACACCAGTCACTGGGTGCTGCAGGGTGTGTGTCTTATCCTGAACACCGACTAAGCGCTGCTTTATACATTTGGAACAACTGTGAAACACCTCTCTACATTTTGAAAAGTGTTTGAACACTGGTTCGATCTACATCTTTCTTGCCAGAAACTTTCTATTGTCATTGACGTCGGATTCATAAATCTGTGTTAGCTCATTCAGCCCCGACAAACCACAGCAAGACTCATGGATCAAACATGATAGTTTAAGGGTGGTGCCAGGATAGCTTGGCGCCCATAGGCGCCAAGTTATTCCTGCACCACAACCCACCCCTCCCCCACCCCCCTTATACTATCATGCTCGATCTGTCTCCAGAATTGTAATACAGTCCTTTAAAGGGCAACTTCAAAGTTTCGGTCCTGGGGCAGAATGTGTTAAGTGCAATCTGCCCTGTGAAGGCAACAGACGGTAAGTACACATTTGTGAGAAGTGTGATTTTCATTGTGTCACAATGAAAATTTCACTTTTCACAAAATGGGCTGCTGTCTTTTACTTTCCCGGGGCAGCAAAGTGGTGAGACTTCTTCTTTGTTCAAGTCATCACTTTAGTGATTAACTAAAGAATTAATTCTCGCTCGAATCGTTTCCAGCCTGGAACAACTGTTTGAGATCTGTTAGATTATTTGTGCAAGAGCTGATTTATATTTGCTGTTAACTTCACAGTTTTAATGTTTTTCAACAATATAGCATTTGAATTTTATTATTGGGCCAGCATTTGGGGGAGGAAAGTGGAGGAGATTACTTGGTGATCGAGATTTTAACTCTTAAATTCCCAGAACTGAAATGACTTCCATTCTATAGAATAGAAGTCATTTAGTTCTGAGAGTTTAAGAGTTAAAGGACTTGTGTTGATGAACACATTTTTGCCCTTTGAAGACAAAAGATAGTAATTCTGTTTTTGTGAAAAGTGAGATTTTCAATTGTAATACTAGAATGAAAATCTTGTTTTTGACAAAAATGGATTTTCTGTCTTTTTTTTTTTTCACAGGGCAGATTTGCATTTACAACTACAAATGAACTTATGTATGAATTAATATTGCATGAATAATAGTGAAGTATGTACAAACGTACGCATGGACCCCTTTTTTTTTTTTAAGTGATAGGATCAGTTCAAAGTGTGATATGGTTAGTTTTACTGAGAAGTTTGTCAGGTCAGTACCCACTGGTTGTCTCCATCTATTTGCGGGGCAGCGAATGGAGGGAAACAACCAGGGTGGTCAATACACGGTCCGTCCATGTTTTCTCAATCTTTGTGCATTTCAACTTTTTAGAATGTTCCATTTATTTTGACTTTGTGATACAATAGTCTACTTTAGAATGACTTTTTGTGTGATATTATAAGTTATTGGTCGGAGGGGTTTGCTACATGGACCCTTCTAGGCCTGAGGGAGGTCAAAGTTAACATTGTACCCCGAAGGCCTGAGGGGTACAATGGTTCCTTTGACCTCCCGAAGGCCTACAAGGCTCCGTGCAGCGAACCCCTCCGACCAATAACGTATTTGTTTTCATTCCTCAATTATTTTCGTAAAATAAATCAAGAAGACATCTTGCGACCTGGATCACGCCAGACATGACTGACGTCAAAGGAGTATACCTTTATACATAATAGACTTATGACGTAATTTAAAATGTCATGACGTTGCCATCTCCCGTACTGAGTGTGCTTGTTTCGAACAACACTAAGTAACTTTGTACTTTAGAACGTTTGGCGATCTTTTATAGAACTAAACTGGCATCCAAGATGCGTCATCGAGAGGGATACAAAACGTCCGCCATTTTTCGCAACAGGGGTTTTTATATCACGGTCACATGGTACGGTTTGCGCTAAAGTGACTGGTCGTGTGAGGGAGGAAAACAAAGTTATTTATAAACTGCTTTGCAGTGTTTTTATTTTCTTGACAATATTGATACAATATTTCTGTGCATGTCTGGAAGAATGAAAGGATGAGTGATGGGCGATTCAGATATTATTTGTACGACTGACTTAGTGAATGTAAGTATGCGAGAGAGAGACAGAGAGAAGAAGAAGAAGAAAAAAAAAACCCACAAAAAAATTCATTAAAGTAATGCCAAATATACTAGCTGTTTCATTTTGTTTTTAGTTGTGTGTGTGTGTGTGTGTGTGTGTGTGTGTGTGTGTGTGTGTGTGTGTGTGTGTGTGTGTGTGATACCTATTTTTGATTGAATATGCAGATTAAACCCTTCTCTGCCGAGAAAAAAAAAAACATGTAACATCACACCACTGCAAGAGGTGTAGATACTCATGAGCCCCCGCAGGTGCGGGGGCTCATGAGGATCTATGCCTTTTGCTGAACCAGTTTCTACTCATGTTCCTGTGCCGGCGGGTGATCCCCCATTGACGCTGAAGTTAAAATGATTTCAAAAACACAGTCTGCGTCCCCTTTCAATGAAGGGTCTAAGCCAGCTTACAATTCAGTATTGTGTGCTGGGGGCTGGAATGATTGGCAAGCGCGAAAACAGAGTGAAACTGCAGAGAGACTGAGAGAAACTAGCGAGAGCTGAACACTTTTATTTACCAATTACAGCATGCAAAAAACATTTTTTTTTAAATTTAAAAAAATACATAAAAATACATGCAACTGTGTCTCCCGTTACTTTAGAGACAGGAAGGCGTCTCGAACGCTCCCCAAAATCGGACGAGATGGGGGACGTGCGGGGGGGGGGGGGGTTTGGCCCGAATCCCTCCCCAGGCTAAAAATTCTCTAAAATCCTATACATGTTTGGTTGTTGTTTTTTTAGTTGGGGGGGGGGGGGGGGGAGGGGAGATACTCTGGTCCCCCTACTTTTTCACTGGTGGCCAAGTTGTAACCCCCCTACCCCTCCCCCTCCTCCCGCCCCTAGAGAAACTGATCCGCTCCTGGAAAGGAAAACATCTTCTCCTCAACATACAATATGTACTACACAAAAGCGTACTACGTCAATGTCATTAATGTTAACTCAAAAGATTCACCAAATGTTTAGTGTGCGTGCATTAGACCTTCTTGGCAATAAACCCAAGTTAGCATGCTTACATCCACCAAAGGTGGCTAAAAGAATCACACTGTGCTTGTCTGACGATTTTGGACCTTACGGACAATGGCCGTAAAGTCCAAAATCACTGACCAGTACACATGTGAACCTAAAGAAGAAGAAGAAGAAGAAAAAAAAAAAGCACGAAATTACTAGTTATCCGGGATGATGTGTTAACTGATTCCCCAGTAAGCAGAGCGTCTTCGGACCCACGACTGCCGCAGTGGGCCCGCGCACGGCCGTGCGCGGGCCCACTGCGGCCGTCGTGGGCCACGAAGACGCTCTGCCGGGTCAAGATGTGTCTCAGATTAGCTGCTGGATAAACAAAAGAGCGTCAAGTCTGTAGAGTGCAGAGCCGGTTTCCGGTCGTGATCTTTGCCCAAGCCGTCATGATCACTTCACATAACAAACACGTCATGCGTGATGACGTTATTTGACGCTGTTCGCACCTCCAGCAGGCGGCCTGTGGAAGAGACACGTTAAAATGCGGATGCATAGAAGTACCTCTGTAAACGGTTTGATCACATACACACAATACACACACGCGCCCCCTCGCACACACTCCGAGCGGCAAGCATCCACAGACCTACTGGTTGCGCAATCGATCTCCTCTACAACACGGGTATTAGGAAACATAGCTCACTACCCGTTGTTATGGAGTGAAGTGATCGATTACGCAACGACTATCCCAGGCCTGCGCACGCCGCATTCCCTCACCCCACCCCCCCCCCCGCCCCGTCCCCCTCATCCTACACCCCCAAGAACTACCCCCACCCTACCCGCACCTATACATATTAACCCTTTGCGTGTCGGTAACGGTTTTAGTCGCGATGATTCCTGTAGGAATCATCGCGACTAAAACCGCTACCGACACGCAAAGGATTATAACTCATTCAGTCACTGCAATAGAATGTGGATCGCCTATGACAGTTCAAGAGTAATGTAAGCACAGCTCTGACGCCGCTTTGCTAGCAAGGGGCCAATCTATTCTTGCGGCACTACCCTTGAACTATCATGGTCGACATGTGATGTCTCCTAGACTGTTATGTAATCATCAGTAGACGCGTGCCGAAGCCCAAATAAAATAAGGCGAATTCTGGCGGGCGAATTCTCGTCATATGAACTATTATTTTGAATGCTGCATGACCCTTGAGTTCATAAATTCGAGATAAGACTCTTGGATCGAGTAGTTTTCTGTCCGCTTTCTATCCGTTTACTTAGATTGAAGGCGTACATTTGCCTGTTGAAAAGCGTACTAGGTTCTACTCGCGAAGGTGTTCTGGCGCCACCATTGAGCTATCATAGGCGGCATGTCTCCAAAATTTCTGCCCTTCATTACCGACATCATCAACGCATCTCTAGAAAACGGCTCCGTCCCCGATATCTTCAAGTCCGCCATCGTCCGTCCTCTCCTAAAAAACACAACCTCGACCCAAACGAACTCAAGAACTATCGCCCAGTCTCCAATCTCTCTTTCCTGTCCAAGCTTCTTGAGAAGGTTGTTCTCAACCAGCTCAACCTCCACCTCACCGACAACAACCTCCTCAGTCCATTCCAGTCTGCCTATCGCAAACATCACAGCACTGAAACAGCCCTTCTACATATCTTAAACGATCTGCTTCTCTCCACCGACTCGGGCAACATCTCTCTTCTTACACTACTCGATCTCTCTGCCGCCTTTGACACTATAGACCACTCTATCCTCCTTCACCGACTCCACCACTCCTTTGGCATCACTGATTCTGCTCACTCCTGGTTTCTCTCCTACCTCTCCGACAGACAGCAGTCCGTCACCATCAACGGCGTCTCTTCCAACCCAGTCACGCTCTCCTGCGGAGTCCCACAGGGGTCCGTCCTGGGCCCGGTCCTTTTCACACTCTACACCTCTCCTCTGTCCAACATCATCCAGTCTCACCGCATACACCACCACCTCTACGCTGACAACTCACAACTGCTAGACAAAGACAAACTCGACAACACTCAGTCACTACTGACTCGCACGGCTGACTGCTACGAAGACGTGAAAAACTGGATGACAGCAAACAAGCTAAAACTGAACGACGACAAAACGGAAGCCATGCTGGTAGGCACTCGCCAGAAACTCTCCCAGCTCCCTCCCTCTCTCCACCTTCAACTCGATAGCACCCCCATCTCCCTCTCTGACTCGGCCAAGAACCTCGGCGTTATCCTCGATTCCTCTCTGTCCATGACCAGCTTCGTTTCCGCCACGGCCCAGGCATGTTATTTCCACCTCCGCCGCATCAGTCAGATCAGAAAATACCTCACTACCGAAGCTGCCACCAAACTTGCTGTCTCTCTTATCTTATCTCGCATCGACTACTGCAACTCTCTCCTTTCCGGCCTCCCTCACTCCACCATTTTCACTCTCCAACGCGTTCAGAACAATGCTGCCCGCCTCGTCCTCAGAAAGAAAAAATCCGACCACGTCATACCCCTGCTCAAACTCCTTCACTGGCTCCCCATCCCCCAACGCATCCAATACAAAATTCTGTCTCTCTGCTACAAATCCCTGAACAACTGCGCTCCTGCCTATCTCTCTAACTTACTTCACCCCTACACACCTTCCCGCTCCCTCCGCTCTGCCTCTGACCCTCTCCGCCTCCACATCCCTCGCACCAAACTTAACACTTTCGGCCCCCGCTCCTTCTCCGTCTACGGTCCATCCACCTGGAACACTCTCCCACTCTCTCTCCGTCAGAAACACTCTCTCTCCTCCTTCCAGTCCGCCCTCAAAACTCACCTCTTTCAACAGTTTTAGCACTATATCACCACACTCCCCACCCCAAGCTGACCGTCGTAATGTATTCCACTGTTTGTGGTACGCAAGTCATTGTCTAAAGCGTGCGCATGCGTGCGCGAGTTGTGAGTGCGCGCTTAGAGTTATAATTATTATAAGATAAGCGCATTATAAATACCGTAATTATTATTATTATTATAATAATGAACCATAATGTGGTCTTCAGGACAACTCCCACTATGGAAATTTCGACCGTTGAGGCTCTGTGTATTAACCCCTTTGGCTGTCGGTAGCGCTTTTTGTCGAGGTGATTGCTGAAGGAGTCACATCGACAAAAACGCTAACGACAGACAACCGGTCAGGAATCACCTCGACAACCAAAAGGGTTAACAAACAAATGAAAGCATGCATTGAAACCTTACGTTCTTCTTTGCCGGAGTCTACGGTAGTAGCCGTCAACGCGTTCTCCAGCCCTCGCAGTCTTCACGGTATTGTAACCCTTCATCAGTCCGTCACGCCGATCGGCAGTCTTCAAGTCCCCAAGACCATCGAGACTGCGTCGTTTTCTGTTCCTGGCACCATTGTCGTCATTCTCATTACTGGCATCGCTGTCGTCGTTTGCGGCCGCGTCACGCACGGCTTGTGGAGCGTCAGGAATATCAGCGAACAGGCTTTCGAGGGTTGCAGTGAAGTTAGTTTTCAAGGCTACATCATCATCATCATCATCACCATTGTTATCATCATCATCGTCGTCTGAGTGTCGTCTGTTTCGACGGAGATCATCACCATCGCCATCGTCATCAGCTTCGTCGCGTTTTCTTCGGAAGTCATCGTCGACATGGTTGTTGTCGTTTTTATTATATTCGTCCGCACTTCGTTTTCTTCTGATACTCTCGTTGCTCGTAACGTCATCTTTTGTGACGTCACCACCGTCGTCATCGTTGTTGTTCAGGTCAGTTTGAATGCTTTTCTTTCGTCTAAAAACGTCACCATTTGTGCCATTAGCAGTTCTTATTTTTCTGAAGTATGCGTCAACTTCGTTATCACCATTATCTTCGCCAACATTCGCGCCACTTTCCATTCTAAAGTCACCATCGTCATTAACACTTCGTCTGATGATACGAGCAATTTTATTGGCGATGATATTATCATCGCCGATAAAGTTGCGCATATCATCAGCATCATAAGTACTTTGCCGTTTCATGTCAGCCACGATGTCATCTTTGCCATCCTCACTAGCATCTGCGGACCGCTTTCTTCTGAGAACGTCATCATAATAAGCATCGTCATCATCTGTTGAAAGCTCTCGTCTGACAGCACCATCATTGCTATCACCTTCATCGTCGTCAGTTGCGGATCGCCTTTTCTTGACGTCATCATCGTCATCAGCAGCTGATTGCCTTTTCTTTATGTCGTCAAAATAGTCATCACCAATATCATTGTCGTCAACCGTTGATCGTTGTCGTCTGGTGACATCTTCATCGTCGTCAATGTCGATATGATCATCGTCGGCACTCCTTTTCTTCCTAGAATCGTCAGGATAAGGGAAACTTTTATCGATGCTGCCCTCCACAGCCTCCACGTTCCTCTTGTTCCTCAAACCCAAGCCACGACGAAGATAATTTTGATGACGACGATGGGAACCATCGTCGTCATCAATATTATCATCGTCGGCATTTCTTTTCTTTCTCAAATCGTGCGGATCAAGGAAGGTTCTCCCATCGAGGTAATCAAAATCGTTCTCACTTCTTTTCTCCCTGGCATCGTCAGGATCAGGGAAATCACTAACGACGTCGTCCGACACAGCATCAGAGTTCCTCTTCTGTCTAACTCCGGTTTCTACGTTCTCCTCCATGTTTCGCTTCTTTCTAAACTGTTCATCACTGTCGTCATATTCGTCTTTTTCGTCGGCGTCGTCGGTATCCTTGTCTTCTTCCGTCTCCGGCATTCTCAAGCCTTTTGGTAAGAAGAGCGACTCCATGACATCAGTTTCTATGGTCCTTGGTCGGCGAATGTTCTCGTCCGCGTACTTCACAATGACGTCACCCTGTGTCTGAGGTGAGCTGTGTGTTTCTTTACTGACCACACATGACCGTTTTGGCTTGCTTTGTGCCTGGCCTCTGCCTGTCTTGAACGGTCTTTGTGTTTCAACGTTGTCTTTGCGCGGACGCCTGGATTTGCTTGGTGTCTGGTTGTTGCTACTCCGCAACAATCTTTGCGTTTCAACGTTGTCTTTACGCGGTGGTCCTGTTTTCACTTGCGACTGTTCGCCGTGGCTCTTGTCAGAGTTCCCTGCCTTGTCCTTGTTATTACGTGGTCGCCTTGATTTATCTCGAGCCTGCTCTGTTTGTGTCTGCAAGGTGTTTTGTGGTTCATCTTTCCTTTTCCGTGGCCACCTTATCTTTTCTTGTAGGTCTGCCTGTTTCTGCGGGTTCTCAAGTTCGCTACTCTTCTTCTGCATACGCCTTGTTTTGCCTGTTGATTTGTCTTGCGCTTGCTGTTGTGACGATTTCCCTGCGTTCCTCCTTGGTCTGTGGTCGATATAATCATCCACTACAAGTCTCAGCATGTCTCCGTCTCGGACGAATTGCTGCATGGAAGGTAGGGTCGCGTCCGATGTGACGTCTTTTTCAAACTCGGGGATAATACTGGTCGCCTCTCTCGATTCGCTACGCGTACGCGTACGCGTAGCGGTTCGAGGGAGATAACCAGTGTGCTCAAAACTCCGCTGAACAGGACTATTTGCGCCTTCTATGGATCCGTAAAGTGACCAGGCAGGTTTTGCTCCCAGTGGCTCAGTTGAGTTCTTCAGTTTCGGAGCAACCAAGGCAGCCTTCACTGGCGGCTGGTGCCTCCTCTTCTCCGCCTGGTTGTTCAGCAGGGCCTGAAGCAGAGAGGGGAAGTCCACAAAGGGACTGACAAAGCCTGGTCCTAGCATACTATTGATGTGTACATGCATCAGTCGTTCATGGGCTTCAGGGAGTGATGAATGGAGATAATGTGCATCAGTGTGTGCCGCGGTCAAAAAAGGCTTGATTTCAGGCCATGGATTCTGGGTTCGTGGCAAAGCAGGCGGAACGGGCCCAATTTTAGGGGAGGCCGGCTCGGTCGCAAACGGTACAGGACTGGTTTCAGAATTCGTAGGCTTAGTTTCAGCAAAAGTCTTTGTTTCGGGGACAGCGAGTATGATTTCTGGAACAACAGGCTTCGTTTCAGACAGTGCAAGATAGATTCTCGAAGGAGCAAGCTCAGTCTCTGGCAGAGCAGGCTTTGTTTCAGGCAAATTCGACGTGGTATCAATCAACAGAGGTGCGGTTGCAGGCGACGTATAATCGATTTTTGGGAAGACGTTATGCACGATTCCAGGGATATCGGTCTTGGTTTCATTCGAAGCAGGTTTGTCTCCAGACCAAGGAATGACGGGTGTAGGCACTGTGGAGTTAGTTCCATTTTTCCCAGCATGGTGGACAGGTAAAAAAGATTGATTTCCCCGCAGCAAAGAAGCTAGTTCTAGAAGCAACGTATTCTGAGGCAAAGCAGACTGGTGTCCTGTCAGGTCATTTTCAGGCTGTGGTTGTGTTATTGGAAGCACTGCATCAGGCAAAGTCGGTCGGATTCTGCGCAAGGCGAAGTCAGTTAAAGTCAGCTGGGTTCCAGACACAGAGTGTTGCTTTTGAAAGTCGGGCAAAGTGGGCTCCTTCGGAGGCGACGCAGAAGGAGGTTCGTTCAGAGGAAACACAGATTCCGGAAATGTAGGTATGACAGACTCGGGCGCAGCATCTTGGATTCCCGGCAAAGCTGTTTGGATCCTAGGCAAATTAGACCGCCCATCTGCAACGTTTTGACGCACTTGTTCGAGTGTCTGCCACCCGACGTTGTCATTTTTCACAAAACTTTGTTGGCCATTCTGTTGACCCTGTTCGGCTGTGAATATGTTAATTCCTGGCTGGGCAGTCTGATTCCCCTTTTCACCCAATCTCGCACCGGAAGCGGTGCCTGGGGCAACGCTTCCGGTACGAGATTGGGTGAATAAGGAAGGATAAGGATTCATCACTAGAGGTTTCTGACGTCGATGCAAACTTTCCAACACCTTTTTCAAGTCTCTTGCGAGCGCTTCTTGCCCTCGAGGAAGAGTATTCGTGGAAGCATCCGTCTTGGAACTGTTTGGAATCGGATCATTAACTGTCTGTGGATCAAGGGCGCCCCCGGGCATTTTACTAATTGCCAGCTGTCTCGGGTCTGCTGTCGAGTTGACGGCATTCACGTTTGCGAGTCCCAGGAGGTTGGTATCCGGTTCTTGAGGATGATTTGAACTTCCACCGTACGTGGTTGGAGGATGGTTCCAATTTGTGAATGCTTCCTTCAAGTCTTCTGTGAGTGTTTTGATGTCGTCTCCTGAAGCGAAAACACCCGGAGCCTTTGTCGTGCGAAGTTCTGTCAGGCCTACGGAATACTGAGATCGCCTCCTCTTGTCTACGACATTGCCTTGGACAGGAGCATTCCACGATTGATATCTGGGCTGGGATGAGTTGATGGATAATCTTCCTCTGGCAGATATTTCGTTTTCTGGAGAAAACAAAACATTTAATCTTGCTCTCCTAGACAATTCTTTGTTTTCTTCCGAAAACAAAGAATCGTCTAGCAGCGCAAGATTTTCCTTGTCATCGTCCTGAGGCGTCTCCACTGTAACTCTTGCTTCCTCTGCTCTACCGAGTGATCCTATCTTGTCTCGTGGACTGCGCAACGAGCTTTGTCCTGCTGGTTGTATTTGCGACAAGCCCGTGTTTCCAGGGTTGAAATCCTCTGGACTCCTCCTACGCCTGACGACAACATTGTTATCCTCAAGGACATCATCATTATCGGCCATGTCCTCCAACATTTGTGTCAAGGTTTCCCTAAGACTTTCCTCTTCACCTTCCGTGTCATCTTCGTCGTCATCCTCTATCACAGTGATGTCCCCCGCTTCGTCGGGAAGATCATCTGAATCGTTGGCGCTGGAATCTATGGGCCCCTCTTTGATGGTGATATTGACGAGTGTGTCGTCTGATTTTGTGTCTCGTTCCTGACGAGGCATTCCAGGCAAACCACTGCGTCTCCGGGATCCTCGCTTTCGTCGGCCCATGCCAATGACGTCATCACTGTTATCGTCATCATCATCATCGTAGTCTTGATCATCGACATTATCTTCCACCCCTCCGCTGGCGGCAATGTCTTGAATGTCCTGCAGAGTGTCTATGTCACCGCCGATCTGCGCGCTTCGGTTGATGTCGATAATGGGAATACTGGACACATCGTCCTGTCTCTTCCTTCTCTTTGGGCTTGTGGCGGCCTGAGAATCGTCAGCTTCTAATTTTCTCCCCGTCAATGCTATCCTCACGAACTTGTCTTGATCTGTTGCTCTCCTTTTCTTCCGTTCTAGCATCGTCATGTCAAGCTCTGTCGACATTATCTCATCTTTGGTTTCAAGAGCCTCTGGAGTCTTGTCATCATCTGGAATCTTGTTATTACCTATAGTCTTGTCATCAACCTCGTCATCGTCATCATTGACGTCATCATCGTCGTCGTCGTCGTCGTCGTCTGCATCTCTGCGCCTTCTCAGGAGGACTTGGGAGCTGACAAGAAAAACAGATAATCCCCTACCGTTTGCTCAAGTACTCCCCCAATAGACCACCAATACACTTCTATTCAAATGAGATGATAAGTATCTCATCTGAATTGAAGTGTACTTGTTGCGTACTCCCCAAGTACAGTTTGTCTGGGGAGTACTCCCGCTAACAAGTATGGAGCATGTTCAAAACAGAAGTGGAAATAAACCCTGAGTTTCGCACTCACACACACACACACACACACACACACACACACACACACACACACACACACACACACACACACACACACACACACACACACACACACACACACACACACACACGCACGCACGCACGCACGCATAAACTTTCTCAAATCAGTTTGAAAACTGATTTACACGTACGAGCCGTAAATATGTATATGTATATTTTAAACCATGAGTGGTGATGATTTACGAACCGAGACTTGTTTTTGACACACAAATCCTGCTTTGTGGCGATTGCTTTTGACGCACAAGTTCTGGCTCCGAGGCAGAGCCTCGAAGCCAGAACTTGTGCGTCAAAAGCAATTGCCACAAATTGCCTAGGAGCCAGAGCTTGCGTGTCAAAAGCATGTCGAGGCTCGTAAATCATCGCCACCCATGGTTTAACATGTTTATCCCACAGTCGTATGATTCCTGTTTCATGTCATGCCGCTTTTGACTGACTCGATAGAGCCTACTCAAGCGTTTATTTTTTAATAATAATAACAAAACACAAAACTCCACTTCTGTGACGTATGTGGGTTCCGTTGAGAACGCTGGTGAAAGTCAAGAAACCACTCCGCATTTTGGTGAATCCAAGAGATGCTTAACTATTTAGTGAACGCATTCGATTTGATATAATCTGTATCAATCTGTATGAATACAAAAGAGTGAAATGTAGCACCGTGCATGAAGAGTCCGAAATAGCTCAGGCGGTAAAGCGTCGGAGCGAAAGAAAGCGAAGAGAATCGCCGGGTCATGGGTTCGAGTTCCCGTCCCGGCCCCGGTAGCTGGACAGGGATAAAATGACGGGCTTGTTCAATAGCGTGTCCGTTGAAAGGTCCTGGTAAATCAGAATGACTCAGTTGCAGTGCCCCTGAATTGATCAGTGTTCATGTCGTACTCCTTAGGCAATAGATTATCTTGTCCCCCATAACCCGCCCGTCAGGGCCATCTACTATACTTCGGTGCCTTGGACGTTAAACGCCGAACTAACCAACCAACCGTGCATAAATAGTTACAAATGAAATAAAAGTTGCAGATCTTGTAAACTACCCCCCCCCCCTCGCCCTCCCACCCCCCAAAAACAAACAAACAAATAAACAAACAACAACAACAACAAAAACCAAAAAAAAAACAACCAAACAAACAAAACAAACAAACAAAAACCAGCAACATCAAAACAAACAAAACAGCAACAACAACAACAAAAACTGTGAGGAAACAGTCGTCTTGCTGATCATTCTGATCAGAATGTTTAGTGATGTATATTTTCCGATTTTCACCGACATTCTCAACGGACCGACACTCGGCATATCGGCCAGATGGTCGCAAAATCCTGGAACGTGGTCGCGGAACATGATAAAGAACCCAGTAAGCAAAGATCCTTGGGCCGACGATGGCCACAGTGGGCCCGCGCACTGCTGTGCGCGGGCCCACTGTGGCCGTCGTCGGTCTCAAGACGTTTTGCTACTGTGGAACCATCACGTCATCTGACACATGGGCGACACAAATTGTACTCGGGTGATTATCATTGAAAAAAATGACGCGTAAAATCTAAACAACAACCACGGCCCAGCTTATTCATGCGAAGCGTGGTCTGCACACTGGTTGTCTTCCTCGATTCGCGACCGCTGTACAGCGGTAGCGATTCGAGGGAGACAACCATTGTGCTTGGTCTGCAGACTGCTTACCTAGAAGGCGTATGCCGCCGGGAAGCGACTGCCCCTCTGAACGAAACAGCGCCTTTCGCTCGTGCTTGCGCGGATTTCAAAGACCGCGTGGTGTCAATGTGTCCGCCAGCGGCTATGTCGCGTCTTGCTTTTTCCGATTCCTGTGTAAAACAAGAAAGGCCTTTCCGAGGGGTCATCTAAATTAGTACGGGAAGGTCTTACTATCAGGTATCTCTGGACCAAGTTTGGGTTTGAAGTTGTCAATAGTATTTGAGAAAAAACATCTTTTGCCAAAATATGACTATTTTTTACCTATATCCTGATCCCCTGTGACCGTGACCTTTTCGATTGGTCAACCAAATTAGCATGCATAGAAATGTCTTCCCATCAGGTATCTGCATATGAAGTTGTGAATAGTATTTGAGAAACAAGAAGGGTAAAGCCCTTATCGCTCACGTGTATGACCGATCCTCACATGTGACAATAAGTAAAGGGATGGCTTCTGCACCAACAAAATCCATGTTTTCTCAAAATTTAATCAGTTTTCACACATCTGTCAAACCCCCGTGACCCTTGACCTTTGCGATGAGTCAACTAAATTAGTATACATAGGAAGGTCTTATCATCAGTTACCTTTGTGCCGAACCTGATTGAAAAGTTTGCAAAAATGTTGATAATAACTACAATTCTATCAAAAATTGGCATTTGATACACATTTGCCGACCTCTTGTGACCCTTGACCTTTTCCAACGGGTCACCCAAATTAGTATGCATAGATAGGTCTTATCATCAGGTATACTGTACCAAGTTTGGGTTTGAAGTTGTGAATAGTAATTGAGAAAAAAACATTTCTTGTCAAAATATGGTTATTTTTTACCTATTTCCTGAGCTCTTGTGACCCTTTACCTTTCCGAGGGGTCATCCAAATTAGTATGCATAGATAGGCCTTACCATCAGGTATCTCTGTAGCAAGTTTGGGTTTGAAGTTGTGAATAGTATTTGAGGAAAAAAAACATTTTTTGTCGAAATATGGCTATTTTGGATCTATTTCCTGAGTTCTTGTGACCCTTGACCTTCCCGATGGATCAACCAATTAGTATGTACAGAAAGGTCTTACAATCAGTTTGAATTTGTGAATAGTATTTGAGAAAAAAATAAATTACGTCAAAATATAGCAATTTTTGACATTTTCTGATCCCCTGTGACCTTGACTTTTAAGGGAGGTCACTCAAATTCGTATGTTTAGAAAGGTCTTGCCACAAAGTATCTTTGGGCCAAGTTTGAAGACTGTGGCTGCAATAGTCTCCGAGAAAATGCCAACGTTAAAGTTTACCACGGACGACTGCGGACGGACGACGGACGACGGACGGACGACCACTGGCCCAAAACATAGACTACTTACTTTTGCTTTGCATGTGAGCCAAAAATGGTTTAAAAAATGCTGCTGAATGATGTGCATCAGTTTCCCATGGACTACGATGTCCATGGAAACTGAGGCTGACCATCGCGTTGAAACGGGTTCACACGTTCTTGATACCTACCGCAGAAGATCTCTTCTTTTTATCACGAACATCTCGGACAGTTTCGGGCTGCTGGCGGACATCCTCTCCGCCTCTTAGAGGGATTCGCCTGACTCCGTTGGTCATCATCTTGTAGTACTGCAGAGGCACAGGCTCGTCCTGCCTGTAAACGTTTCTTTCAACTCGCTCGACCTCAAGAGCACCCGGTTGACTTCCTGGAGGCGGGCTCCTCTCCAAGACTGCGCGCCTTAGCTGGGGAGAGGAAGAACCCACACCAACAAAGGTGACTGCCAAGCGCGTAAAATGCAAAGAAATTGTCCAACCACGAAAGAAACACGCTTCTAAGCGTGTTTCTTTCTTGGTTGGGAATTTCATTTGGGGGAAAAAAAGACTGGTACCGTCACACATTTGTTCTTAAACTTGGTTTTCGGTGCGACATTCACGATTCAATATTCAAAGAATTGATTAATCCCATTTGATGGGAAATTGCACCGTCTTGTCTCAGCTGGAAAATAATAAAAGAAATAAACATATAAATAGTATATATTTTCACATAAAAGCAATGCATCACACATATTATCACAACCCGTATATATCACATAATTTATTATAACTGCCTATAATTCATATCACAAACATATTTTGACTGCCCAATATAAAAGACTTAGAAAAAGTTATTAAGACTCGTACACTCGTATCGAAACAGTTAAGTCACTCACACAAATCTCATGTACACACACACATACACACACACGCGCAGCAGTGCGGGTTATAATTTGAGGTACTCCCCTGTCATGCCAGAATGATTCACGCTAAACCGACACGGGGTCATTTGGCATACGCCAGAGTGGCCTTGGGTAGATCTAGCCAGCGAGATGCCAACGCAGTGACTTGAGGTCGTGCTGGCATGAGTGTTATTTTTAAGTGTTACTCCCTCCACGTAAAACTGCCACGCCGTAATGACCCCGGGTCGATCTGGTGTACCACGCCAAGGGAACCCGGATCAAGCTGACGTAACGGTTGTATATTCCACCTAGACATATCAGCCTCAGTATTATGCGCTCCAGTATTGATACAGCGGTATCTGTTTATGCCTCTGAGCGGCTCCTCAGTACAAGGCATGCCCGGTGAGCAAAAGCTTCTCGAGCCGACGTCAGCCTTAGCCAGCCTGCGCACAGTCGTGCGCGGGCCGCCTAAGGCTGACATCGATCCGATGACCTTTTGCTCGAGCCAGTTTTTTTTTCTTCATTGGTCTCTTTATTAAACACGGCGCTAAAATAATGCGATCGCGGATAACGCCGTCTCACTTCATGGCAACCGGATATACTGTGGCTGCGGCGATATATATGTACTGGTGCATTAGACGGAGAAGCTGTTGTAAACCGATTTTCACAGGGAATCATCTTAAATTTACCCCCCCCCCCCCCCCCCCACCCCCATAAAAATAAATAAATAAACAAAATTAATTAATAATAATTTTAAAAAATACAAAAGTCCAAATAACAAAATTTTTACAGGGAACATTTGGAATTACCCCCCCCCCCCCCCCCCCACCCAAAAAAAAAAAAATAATAAATAAATAAATAAAATAAAATAAAAAATAAAAAAATAAATAAAAAATAAAATAAAATAATTTAAAAAATAAATAAATAAATAAATAAAATTTAATAAATAATAATAATAATAATATAAATAATATAATAATAAATTTACAAAATAAATAAATAAATACATTAAAATAATAATACATAAATGAATAAATAAAATAAATAAATAATAAATAAGGCAAACTAATAAAATAAAATAAAATGAAATAAATAAAATTAAATTTAAAAAAATTAAAAAGATATTAAAGAGGAAAAAAACAACAACTGAATTTCGACGAAATGATTGTTTCGTTAACCTCAGTCTGTGATGAAGGCTCATCTTTTTCATACTTATCCTTATCCCTCTTTGCGGAAGCGGCGCTTTGCGCAGGCGTTAAGACCAGAAGTAGCACTGGTAGGATGACCCGTATGTAGGGCACTGACCCACTGGTCACCCATTTGACACCCACAGGTGGCATTTGTCACTTCTAAAAAGAAAAAAAGGCTGAAACTTTCATTGTGTGCTGGTCTATGTGATTTATGTCCAGAATCACATAGCAGTAAGGTCCTGCATCAGGGAACTGCTCACATTTATTGTCTTTCCCCGTACTGTTGGTTTGCGGGAGTACTCTCTAAATAGACCCATTTGGGGAGTACGCCACAAGTACACTTCTATTCAAATGAGATGCAAAGCATCTCATTTGAATAGAAGAGCGCTTGTAGCGTACTCCCCGAGTGGGTCTACATGGGGAGTAGGCCTACTCCCGCAAACAGTACGGGACTTCTAAAGAATATTTGCATTTTAACTGAGCAGGTACAAGGCAAGAACATGATTTGACCCTTTGCGTGTAGGTAGCGGTTTTTGTCGCGATGATTCATGTAGGAATCATCGCGACAAAAACCGCTACCGACACGCAAAGGGTTTATTGTTTTAGTTGAAAACAGACTAGGTGTAACTTTGCTAAGAAGTCAAGCTTCAAACATAAATAATTATTTCGCCTTTTACTCTTGGGATGTCGAGGGGAGCATTACTGCCCTGTGGATGGCTTAAGAAAACACCAACACAACAACAGCAAACAAACAAACAAACAAACAAACAAAAAAACAGTCAGTCCATTTTACACCCCTCCCCCCCCCAAAAAAAAAAAAAATTATATATATATATATATATATATATATATATATATATATATATATATATATATATATATATATATATATATATATATATATATATATATATATATATATATATATATATATATATATATATATATATATATATAATGTGTGTGTGTGTGTGTGTATGTATGTATGTAGGCCTATGTATGTATGTATGTATGTATGTGTGTATGTATGTATGTGTGTATGTATGTATGTATATATATATATATATATATATATATATATATATATATATATATATATATATATATATATATATATATAACAAAAACAAAACAAAAAATAATATATAAAAGAAGAAGAAGAGAAAAGAAGCTTTTTGTTCCTATGGCAGATTTCACGTTTGTTGACATTTCTTTAAATGCGACATTTTTTGAATCCAAAATTGTCGCATTTTTTGTGTTGCTCGTCAGTATATTTCAATATGTGATGTCACATAATTATTTTGATTTTGCTCTAGTCGTTGTGCCTCATACAGTGGCTGAACGGAAAAAAATAATAATTATCGGACTGCTGCCACTCTGTACACAAAAATATATGTTTGACTTTGTGTCTAGCGTGGCAGCGGTCCCTCTTGTTTCCTGCTATGATCAACTGTACATAATAGTACATTATATTACAATACTACATTCTAGTACATTAGCAGTATCGATTCTTTTTGTTGGCTGAAACGGACCACAGACAAACCAGCGGAAATGGTCAGTTCGCTGGCCGTGGCTGGCAATCATCATAAGAAGACGAAGAACTTCTGACCATTACTGTTAGGGGTGGTTCGCAGAAGCAATGTTAATCCTTCTAATCCCCATGTTGATAGGTCCAAAGGGTGTAGGGGGGTGGGGGTGGGGAGTGGTGGTGGGTTATTGGGTGTGGTGGTGGAGGTATGTGTTTTGGGTCCAACTGATTTTTAGTGACACAAAACTCATTCAGTCCGACGCACGTATTTCCCAAATTTAGGAGGCGTCATCTAACGACTATACATCTGTTGCAGGAGATGGATCGACCATGATAATTCAAGGGTAATGCCAGATCAGCTTGGCGCCAAGCTAATCTGGCACTACCCTTGAATTATCATGATCGACCCGTCTCCTGCTGTTGTGCGTCAGGGCTGAATGAGTTTAAAAAATTGTATTCCAGTCACTGCGCAACAAAACAAGACACATATTCTATCGTTTCACCTCTGAACTACTTTAGAATTCAGACCAAAAAGCCGGTGACTTCCAAGCGTATAGATTGCAAAATTTCCACACAAAAAAACACGTTTAAAAAGGACAAGTACAATTTACAAAAATGTCTTGATATTGTCATTTGTAAAAGTAATCTTTCTTTCCGGGGATTTCCTTGACTACGCCTCACCTCTATCTTCCGTGCTTACCACTTTGTTAAAAGATTCAGCTCTGTACTGGTTCGTGGGATTACATGTCAAGAACGATAGACGCAAAACCATCATGTAATGTTGGCGCAAGCCATTTTGTTTTGCTATGTGTTCAAAACACAACTGTATGGAATTCTTCTACGTCATAAAGCGACAAAAAAGTATAATGACGTAGACATTAAGAACTAACAATGACGTTGTCCAGACCAACATGGCGGCTGCAAGAGATTGTAAAAGGCAACGAAATTCAAAGAATGAAAGAAGCACGCTATGAAAGAACAAGTTGTCCTTGTGCTTTCTAGTATTTTCCGTACACTTGCGCATATATCCACACAGGCCAACAAAACTCTCTCTCTCTCTCTCTCTCTCTCTCTCTCTCTCTCTCTCTCTCTCTCTCTCTCTCTCTCTCTCTCTCAGAACATCAACCATACATTCTTCTCAGTATCATTTGTGTTAATGCTTCATTTATTATCGGTGGTTAAAAAAATCAGCAAATATTTGTTAGTAAATGTGTATCAAAATTAATATTAGATTTCAGGTAACCCGGTATATCAGAAGGCCTAGGGGGAAAAAAAGAAGACAACCAGAAATTTTGCTTTCAAGAAAGCAATAACTTGAAATGTATGTCTGATAGGACATAACTTTGGCGTGAACGCTGGTCTGTGATTTTGGGCCATACAGCCCCAGATCGAAAAGTCCAAAATCACAGGCCAGCACATATATACTGACATGCAAAAGAAATGCGATATTTTTGGAATCATCGGAAACACTAAAGTGTTTCCGATGATTTCAAAAATGTCGCATTTATTTGCTCGTCAAATGCATTTTTTAGCATAACTGAAAGACAGCCATGGTTCTAGTCCACATCAGATTACGTACGTTTGTTTTTGGTCATAAAATCCTTAGAAAATACACGCATTGTGCCACACTGTAAATACTACTGCACAGGAAAGAAGTCCTGTGGTCCATCTGAGTCAGAGGAATCTGCTATGATTTGTGATATAGCAGTGTGTCCACTTTCGCAAAAAAACAAGACTTTAAATGTATTTTAATATACTTTTAGTTAATAATCTTACAGTGGATTCAGTCTATATCTCTATGGTACTTGTTTGTTTACATGTGCTTGTTTGTTTATGTTGTGAAGCCAGCGACAGCTTTCAAATCCGGTTGGACAATGAAGTATATTTAATTTGAGTTTGAATATACTTTGAACATCTCGCTTTTCACAAAAATGGACAGACTTGCATTTTGCTAAATTAGGGCGGTTCTGTTTAGTAGAGGATAAACTGGCTATATAGTGAAGAGGTCAGATTGTCAGTTTTATCTGATGAAAATTTTTGTCTTCAGAAAAAGCCGCTAGCGTGGCACAGCAGTGAAAGCGTTTTTGGTTGTAAAGTTGACATGGTAATGTTTTCGATTTATAAAATCAAATGCATTTTGCATTGCTCTGTCTTCTGCAGGAGAATCTGTGTCCCAAATTCAGAGAAAGCCATCCGGTGCAGTACACGGCTCGGACATACACACATCCTCTTCCTCGGTTTCAGGCCCGCATGGCGCGGATCCCATACACTGACGTGATCTTTGACGTCGTCCTACCCCGCACGTGACGCTGCAATCGCTCCAGTCATTCCACGGTTCGTAGCCTGGCGAAGTGACAACCATGAAGGTAATAAAATACACATAATATATATATATATATATATATATATATATATATATATATATATATATATATATATATATATATATATATATATATATATATATATATATATATATATATATATATATATATATATATATATATATATATATTACTCCGTTAAACCCAAATAACTAACTAACTAACCCTTTTTACAAATCGGTGGTTCGTTGAAATGTAAAATAATAATAACAATAATAATAATGATGATGATGGTGATGATGATAATAATAATAATAATAATAATAATAATAATAATAATAATAATAATAATAATAATAATAATAATAATAATAATAATAATAATGTTATTATTATTATTATTATTATTATTATTATTATTATTATTATTACATTGCTTCCTTTTGTTTTTCTCTTTTTGTACGTAAATAACTGTATGGAACATACAGTGTTGGGGCACAGCATATGGTGGCCTATCAATAGAAAAAGTCGGGCATCGTACCATATGAATACATGTTTTTGGGCAGCAACCATCCTGTCAAGATTGACTTTAGTATACTGACGAGCAAAAGAAATGCGACATTTTCTTTTTTAATCATCGGAAACACTTTAGTGTTTTCGAGGATTCAAAAAATGTCGCATTTCATTGCTCGTCAGTATAATTGGTCATTTGTTTCCCGTCATTAAAAATGTCAGTGAATTCGGCCAAGATCATTTATCGATTTGATTTTCACACACGGTGAAAGTTGGCACAGATCTATGTTAAAACAATTCTTCTAGGCCGAGCTCTGGCGGGCGTTTCTGTGGACGTAAGCGCTTGAAACGCCTCGGGTTCTTCGAGAGCTTTAGGCTAGAGCGCTTCTAGCGCTCGCGACCATGAAACGTACCCCTGATTTCTAGAGTTCCTTCGCGAGGACACCGTTGAATTACCCTATAAACATTGCTCTTATGCACTGTTTGCAATGTCTCTTCCATTTAGATCAGCATTGTTCGCAGAGGAGAAGTCAGTTCTTTAGTTCTCGCACCCATGGCACATGCGATTCGAGCACTAACAAAATAACAGTAGTTACATAAAGTCGATTGAGTCTGACCGTTGAGTTGATGACGCTAGAGCATCTCTGACGTCACGATTGAATTTCATCGACTTGTTATCTGGTATGCGTCTTCTGGTATGCGTCTTTTCAATCACCATCTGATCCAAATAATGCTGGCAGAACACTACACACATTGCAGCTGCGACTAAAACAATGGTGTTCGTCACCCCTCTTTTAGATTCTACTATTACTGACTGGTAAAACTCCAACCCAATCTAAACCACATCAGTCTTATGCCAAACCAGACTAAACCAATCCAAGTCGGTTAGACTGGGATTGGTTTAGTCTGGTTTGACATAAAACTGCTTTGTTCACCCAGCCGGACAGCTAAGTGTGGATGAATAACTCAATTTGAGGATTACAATGTGGCTAACTTTGCTCGTGATACTCATTCTCCTGAGCACCTGGGGCTGAAGCTCATACAGTTTGCGGGAGCACTCCCCAGATTAGGGGCGGTACGGATTCACGACGATATATTTTGCGATTTACGAATCACGAATTCCAAAATACAGCATACACGTTTCACGATGTCAAGACGGAAAGAGACGATGAAGAGAAAAGGTGCCGTTTACACAGCCTCTTTCACTGGCCGAAAAATGTAAAAATGCGGGGTGGAGTGGGGGGTAGTTGTGAGGGGGGGGGGGGAGGAGGGGGAGGGGGAGGGGAGCTGGAGGCTGAGATCTGGTGCACTGCTGTCATAGCAACATTCCGCAACTGACCTGAAAACCAAAAGACGGAGATGGGGGAAGGTGGGGGCATTGAGAGATTTTGGGAGTGTGACCAGAATTTATAGTCTGCAAACAGATTTTCACGCCTCATGAAATAGCCAGAACGTTTTCACGGATCACGAAAATATTATCTTGCCTTTCACTTTTCACGACGACCCCTTCTTCCGTGGATCACGAAGAGAAAAAAAATGCAATCACGTATCACGAGAACGGAAAAACGCCAAACACGCATTACGATTTTAGGGCAACCTCCCCCGCCCCTCCCTGACAGAACCGCTAGAGGAGGACGCCATAAGTACGCTTCTATTCAAATGAGATGCTAAACATCTCACTTGAATAGAAGCGTACTTGTGACATAATCCCCGAGTGGGTCTATCAGGGGAGAACTCCCGCAAATGGTTATAAGATTATGAAAATGAACGCCTTTTCCCGAGGGAACGGGCTGGCTAAATGAGTAACTTACTTTCAACGGTTTCTTGAAGGACTTCCTCCATGTAATAGTCTGTTTTGTTGACGGTTGGAGGCGTATCAACTATCACAGAAATGGCCGGCGTCGTCACGTAGGGACTGTTGTCTGTGTCCGTTTTCTTCTTAACGTTGTCCACAGATTGGGCCAGAACCGTCATCAATTCTTGTTTACGTAAGGAGTCCACATCTTTTACAATGACGAGGAATTGTGCTTTGTTCGTGTTCTCGGTCAGACCCGAGCCACGTTTCTGCCTTTCGTCACCGCTGTGGTCATCATCATCATCATCATCATCATCATCATCATCATCATCATCATCATCATCATCATCATCATCCTTATCATAGTCATGGTCGTCGGCTACGCCCTCCATGAGTTTGTCGACGGCCTTGCTCACGGTTTCACCCTTTTCCCTCAGCTCTTCACCGGTATCTCCTGGGACGTTGGGGTCAGCGTCCATGTTGGGCAGACCATTCTCATCAACCTCTCTCCGTTTTTTCTCCTTGTCGTCATCGTTATCTTTGCTGGTGTTGTCATCATTGTTCTCGTTGTTGTTGTTATCCTTCCCTTGACCCAGCAATCTCTGAATCCTGCTGCGCATGGCTTGAAGGAAACCTCCACCGCCATCACCCTCTGTTTGATCACTTGCATCGTCGTCTTTATCATCATCATCACCATCACTGCTACCGTCATCATCCGAGTGTCGACGCTTTATTTTGGCACCATATTCACCAGCTCGTCTTCGTTTTCTATCATCATTATCATTGTCATCATCATCGAACTGTCGACGTTTTCTTATTTCACCGTGAGACTCTCGCTGCTGTATTTCCTGATCGTCTCCACTCTGATGATAGCCTGACGTAATCTCACGCCTTACACCGTCGCCACTGTCTAATGACCTTCTCTTTCTCTCATCTTTGACAACATCTCCACCCTCCATTATGTCATCAGTCGAAAGTTTTCTCCTTCCGACACCATACGTGTAACCGCTACCACCGTGAAACCCGCCAGAGGACCCGCGCTTTTTCCTGAAATCATCATCGTCAAAGTTGGGTTTCTCTAGCTGTTCCACCGTGATGGACAGTAGATCCTCCTGAACTAACTCCGTCTTGTCATGGGGCAGGATGTCTGGCAGCAGCATATCAAGCTCGGGGTCCTCCACGCTGCCATCAATTTTATTGTCAGGTATGACCCGAGCCTCTTCAGGCATAGTCTTCTGGTCGGTAATTTCTTCTTGGGTTGTCGCGTTGCGTGCATCTCTTCTCTTGTGTAGGCGATGTGGGGACTTAACCCCCTTGTGCATGCAGCCGCTGGTACCGTTTACAATATAGGTGACAGCATGCGCGAGGAGGTTAAGGATTTTTGGACCATGAAGTTTTAGACTTGCTGAGGTGCTCTCGTTGGGGTTTGGTATTTCATCATTAGATTGAGGTTTCATGTGGCTGAAGACAGTGGCGTTTGGTGTTTTAATGTTTGAATGAAATAAGTATCGCGAACTATTCAAGTAGATGGGGGAAAGTTTTTCTGGTAGTTGAACGAGCTTTACTTTGCCATTTTCGGACGGTCGTTTGTGGTAGCTTTTTACGTCTACTTTGGTTTTCGTTTTTCCTTCAGTCCGTGCTCTTGTGCTGGGCGTAAAGACGCTGAGCTTACTTTTAACATTTTGTAGGTTGTTTGTGTCATATATTTGATGTGTTTGCTGCGTCTCCATATTCACGTCTCCTTTGATTCGTTGGGTCTGTCTCTGTGCGTGATTACCGACACGTTCCTGCTCGTATTTCAGCGTCGTCTTGTCGTTGTGTTTAATTTCACCTGTAGCTGCTTGTTCTTTCTGTTGAACATCTGGGCGATCCTGCTTCATTTTCTTCTTAGCTTTCTGTTCTTCTACTGTGACATAATTATCAGATGCTTTGTGTTTCCCTGACATTCCCATTTTCGGAGTTTCATTTTTCCCCTCAGCCTTTTTGACAGTGTTAGTTTCTTTTTTATTTCCCGTTTCTTCAAACCCTTTGACAACATTAGGGAGATCGTGACTTGTAAAACTCTTTTCGATTTCAGATGCCATCTTCAGATTTTGTTTCGTTTTGTCATTTACTCCGAAATCTTTGGTTTTATTGCTTATCCTGATGGTCGTTTGATCATTTTTACTGTGGGCGCTGATTATGTTGTGATCGACCTTGCTCTTGTTGGATGTCTCCATTGCCTCTAATTTAATGAAGTTGTGACGCTTGCTTTGAAGTTTCTTTATGACTGAGTTCCTCTTTTCTGTCCTCCGTTTCTGTGCACGTGCTTTTTCTGCATCTGTTTCACTGTTTTTAGTGTGTATCTGTTTCCATAGTTTAATTTCAGGTATTTCATTCCTCTGTCCCTGTCTTGACCTACTGACGCGTTTGAGGTCATAGATCATTCTGACTATGACACAGTCCTTAAGGACTGTGTCATGGTCAGGATTATCTATGACCTTAACGGTTTCCGCTCGTACCTCGACAAACGGCCACATCATGCGGAAGCTTTTCGAGACAACAAAGGTGTTTTTCAGAACGCCTAGTTTTCTGGCTGAGACCTGAGAATTCGTAGCTAAATCTGCCGTATAAAATGTTCTCTTTCGCAATGGCACGACAAAAGCAGAGCTTTTCATATGGCTTTGTTTCTCGTAGAGGATGGGATAGCCTGAAGTCAGACGCAGCAATTGTCGCCGTTTTTCTTTGCCGTAATTGAAGGACACGGCTGATGTGGACTTGAATATATGTTTTCTGACTGGTTTTAGGGACATGTAGGTCGCATTTTTCATGGTCGCTTCTTTCGTTTTACCGTTTAAGGGGACCGCGGTCTTACTTTTTATATTAGTTTGTCTTTCGGCGTGACCATGAAACACTTTAACAGGGGCACCTGTTTCAGATTTCAAAGTCTTATTGTTGTTGTTAATCTTCCTAGCCTGTGCAGCGGTAGTGTTTTCTAGAAGATATAGTTCGCCTTGATTCCCAGACATAGCAGTTCCATTCTTCAGTGGATCTCTCGGTCCAGCGGCTGGTAGACTTTCAGAAGTCTCGTTCTTTGGAAGTGAACTTGCGTCTTCCTGATGTGCAACGCTAACAAGTCCAGCTGTTGGTAGACTTTCAGACGTATCGGTCTCGTTCGTTGGAAGAGCACTTGCGTCTTCATGATGTGCAACACTAACCCGTTCAGCGGATGATAGACTTTCAGACGTATCGGTCTCGTTCTTTGGAAGCGCACTTGAGTCTTCCTGATGTGCAACACTGGCCCGCCCTTTTCGTGAGTCTTTCTCGCCTGTCTCAGCTGCAGCACCTACCCGCCTTGTTCCATTGCCCTCCATGGCAGGCGCCTCGCCTGCCATGGATGGCAATGGCACAAGGCGGCTAGACGTTGCTTCAGTTTCGTTCTCACGTCCAGTGTTATTATCAGGACGTTTCAGGTGACAAGTGGCCTCTGCGATCTTTCTCAAGAACGCAACCCAGTCAATCGTGAGATGTTTTTGTAGTAACTGGGGAGGGGAGGAAGCTGTCGCCCTCTGGGTGAGATCTGACGATGAATCTGTCTTCTCACCAGATGGACCCGGTCTGTGTTTCTCTGTGTTACGTGCGACCACACCTGGCTGTGTTTCGGCTACAATTTCTGAGGCTCTTTTCCTGCGAAGGCCTTTCAAGACAACGATATCGGGGACGACAATGTTATTATCAGCGTCGTTCTTGTCAGTTTCCAGAGTAGGTATGCTCTCAGCAGCTAGATCAAGTGCCACAACGCTCAACCTGAAAAAAAGTGAATGACATACATGTCGTTATCATCTTACACATCTTCTGGCACAATTCACGGTACTGACAGCGAAAACTGACTGAAGTCGGCGAACAAGAAATTTGTTACACTTGAAAATACTTGAAATTACCCATTATAACTTGAACAATAGAACACATTTAGTTAATTGTTTAACTGCAGATAAAACATTGATCTTTCCCGAGTACAATTCGACAACAATTTGCAAGAAAATCAGATGAATAGAAGTATTTTATGGGTTTCAAAACGCCAAATCAGTAATGAACATAAAGTTGTCTCAGACTGTAATATGACTCCATTAACTCATTCAGCCCGGCGCATGTATTTCCCAAATTTTGAAGGCGTCATCTAACGAACATGCACCTGTTGCAGGAGATGGAACGACCATGATAATTCAAGGGTAGTGCCAGATTAGCTTGGCGCCGACAAGCGCCAAGCTAATCTGGCACTAACCTTAAATTATCATGGTCGACCCATTTCCTGCTGTAGTGCGTCAGGGCTGAATGGGTTAACTCCTAAACTACAAGATCTTTTTGAATCGTAACTTCGAATTCTTCTAGCCTTACACCATCGCCATAATATTCGATTACAATTGTACATGTAGAAAAACAGAGAACAGGTTTATCAAAGCTCAAAATACATACATTGTACATGTAGAAAAACAGAGAACAGGTTTATCAAAGCTCAAAATACATACATTGTACATGTAGAAAAACAGAGAACAGGTTTATCAAAGCTCAAAATACATACATTGTACATGTAGAAAAACAGAGAACAGGTTTATCAAAGCTCAAAATACATACATTGTGGCGAAGTAAAAAAAAAAGTCTGCTGTAAATCACCATGTCCGCCACATGCGTATCCGCGCGTCCTTACCCGAGAACGGTATCGTCAGTAGCAGCCGCGCGCGTAACTCATTCAGCCCGACGCACGTATTTCCCATGTCCGCCACATTGTAAACACCGATATATCCGAAACCACTTGGGTTTTTTTTTTCTCCTAACAAAATTTAACGCATTCAGCCCGACCCACGTATTTCCCAAATTTTGGAGGCGTGTCTTATAACGACTATGCACCTGTTGCAGGAGATGGATCGACCATGATAATTCAAAGGTAGTGCCAAATTAGCTTGGCGCCGACAGGCGCCAAACTAATCTGGCACTACTCTTGAATTATCATGGTCGACCAATCTCCTGTAGTAGTGCATCATGGCTAAATGGGTTAATGGAAAGTGTATTCATCCTACTGCGCATCACGTCGGTTACGAACGGAGAGATTGAACATTTTTGAAACTTATTGGATGCAACTTTTTCTGCTGATTCTGGTTTCTAAATAACGCAAAACCTGCCGTCTTCTTTATTATGTTATTTTTGTTTTTTTACCCATTCAACCCTCACGCACTGCAGCAGGAGATGGCTCGACCATGATAATTCAAGGGTAGTGCCGGATTAACTTGGCGCCTTGAGTTATCATGGTCGATCCATCTCCTGCAACAGGTGCATAGTCGTTAGATGACGCCTCCAAAATTTGGGAAATACGTGCGTCGGGCTGAATGAGTTAAATTTTGTTAGGAGAAAAAAAAATATCAAGTGGTTTCGGATATATCGGTGTTTACAATGTGGCGGACATGGGAAATACGTGCGTCGGGTTGAATGAGTTAAATTTTGTTAGGAGAAAAAAAAAATACCAAGTGGTTTCGGATATATGGGTGTTTACAATGTGGCGGACATGGGAAATACGTGCGTCGGGCTGAATGAGTTAAGCGCTCGGCTGCTACTGACGATACCGTTCTGGGGTAAGGACGCGCGGATACGCGTCTTTTTCGGTGAGCGGTTTCGTCAGTAGCAGTCAAGGGGTTGTAAGAAGCATGGGTATTTTTCCGATTCTGCCTTTGAAAATGTATGGGGATCAGGGTAGCTCAGGTGGTTCAGCCGACGGACTGTCGCTCGAAAGGTCCCGAGTTCGAACCCAGCTGGAGTGACAGTGACTTCCCTCTCTACCTGACTGACTGACTGACTGACTCACGCACTCACTCAAACAAACAATCTAACCAACCAAGCAACCAACCAGGTAAATAACTAACGTTCACCCGTCAGTCTCGTTCGTGTCTTCTTCGTCCTCGCCAGCATCACTAAGGTCAGACTCCTCATCCTGTTGGAGGTCTTCCGTTGTAGGCAGAATGTCCGTTATATCATCCACGAGCCTCCGGTATCGCGCTACCCCTTCTTCATCTGCGGGAGAGATGTGCCAAGACGTTGCCGGTGTCAGTAACAAGTCATGCGATATAGTCATTCCTGTAAAGCAGGCTAGAAGATGTACACAGTTCAACATATTTAGCTCGCTCCGCCTGAGAGAGATATACATTCCCACGAGCCACTGCGTCGCTGAGGCTCATGGGAATGTACGCCTCTTGACATCCCACAGTTCCTCGGGCCGATGTCGGTCGCAGTGGGCCCGCACACGACTGTGCGCGGGCCCACTGCTGCCGACGTCGGCCCTAGTGTTTTAAGATAAATGCTCGTCTGTTGCGAGGACGCCTGCAAGGTGATCCAGAGAAACCGATCTGTGCACGGCGCTTCCGTCCTAATTGTCAAGCAGAGCTACCTACTGTCTTTGACCTGATTCTCAATTAGGAATAATTCCCGTTACAGACGGATGTATACATGTGTGTGTAGAGGAAGTCTGACAGACACGAGCCAGTGATTATCAACACTCACCCTCAAAGGCTTCACCCGAGCCTAAGATGCTGTCGATTGTGCTCGTCAAGGCCCTGGTGAGAGCTTTGGCTGAACCCCTTCTCCACCTGGAGTCCACAGAGCGGAGTTCCAAGTAGTTGTCTAAGTTGTCATCGGTGTTCACCGCGCTGTCCGTCTCCACCATGAGATCTTGGAAGGACTGCCCAAAGCTTCTTCTGGGGCGATCTGGCTCATGCAAGTTCAGAGCGATTTCTTCTGCAAGGTCGGACATGTCTGAGGCTCTTCTTTTCCTGTCTCTGTCATCGGGGGCGTCCGTGTCGTCAGAAAGTTCATCGTCAAGCTCATAATTCTGTACGCCTCTCTTTTTACGAGCTCTGCCATGATCTTTGTGATCTTTTGTAAGATCTCTACGTGTGGACATGTCCAGACCTTCTTCAGATCCATCTAAACTCCGTCTTCTTCTGTCATCGTCATTATCATCGATTGAACGGTTTGCTACAGGATTTGAGACACCCGAGTTTCGTCTAACTTTGCCCTCGTTGTCATTAGTTTTTAATATATCTTCTTTAAGTTCTAAACTATCTGGACTTCTTTTCCTTTTGTTTGAATCCTCTTCAACAACGTTTGAACGATGTTTCACAAACTGTGACACACTATCTGCACTTTTCTTTCTTCTGAAATAATCGTCACCGTCACCTTCTGACAACAGTCTTTGAAGTGTGTACTTTCCTACACTTTTTTCGCTTCTGCTATCAAAATTTTCGTCTTCAACATCTCTCAATATGCGTTCTTCAAATTCCGAGGCCCGACCCAAGCTTCTTCGATTTCTGCCATAACCATTGAAAAGTCTGCCTTGTACATATGGCTCTAAATGTTCCCTGTTAAGCGTAGATAAATCTGAGTACCGTCTCCTCCTGTCATCCACATAGTCGTCATTATCAACGTCTCCTAAGGCGTTGACATTGACAAGTACAGAAGAATCGACGCTTCTCCTCGTGATGTAAACATCGTCGTCCCTATCCGAGGCGTCCTCTTTGAGAAGTCGTTGGTTAATGCGCTCAATCTCGTTCAGTGTTCGGTCCATGGCTTCTTTCATGGTCTCCTTGTCTTCACGACTGTCTTGCACGTGATCATCGCCCTCATCGGCATCGTTCTTTTCCGCTATAACCGCAATGTCCTTTTGAAGCTCCTTTGGAGTTTCTTTACTGACATCATCTTTCCTCGCCTTTTCAACTTCCGCGGCTTCCCTTTTTTTGTAACCATCTTTGATACCTAATATTCCATCTTTGGCATCTATCCCTTTCGCAATTTCCATTTCTGTGGCTTTCCCTGCTGGGTCATCAACACTGATGTCTAACATTCCATCTTTTTCATCTTTCCTCTCCTTGATGTTAACTTCCGGGTCATTCACTTGTTTGTCGTCACCATTGATATCCAACGTTATATCTGTGTTATCTTTCAAAGGCTTGACGTCCGTCTCCACAGCTGACTCATTAGCTCCCCGCCTCTTGCGATCAGGAACATCTTCGACGTCCGCAGTGACGTTGTTCATGTCGATTTGGCTGACGTCGTCATCGTCGTCATCATCCCCGTCCTCGCCGAGGACACCTGCTAGAGGAACACCCATCTCTTCCGCCATTATTCTGGCATTGGTTCGTGGGTGCCTGAAAGGAGAACGTCTTTTTCTTTGTCTGTTTACAGAAGGCTTGTCGTGTCGTCTGTGTCGGATTGCAAGGGGCTTGTCTTGTTGCGTGCTTGCAAAAGCTGTTTCTTGTCTTCTGTTTCTCTTCACAGACGATTGAAAACTGTTTTGTCTATCTGGCGTTTTTCGATTTGGCAATAAAGCTTTAGACGCGTCTGACGGTTTCGTATTGGTATTTCTTCTGCGTCGATTTTGTTCAGTGCCATCATTTGGCTCATTTTTCTGGGTGATTTCTATTTGTAAATTGTCCGTCTCTTTAATATCATAATCACCACTCTCACTATCGACATCCTCATCCTCATCGTCGACGTCTTCATCACCGCCACCACCGCTAAAATCACCTAGGTTAATATCAATGGAACTGTCAAATTTCGCAATCTCCCGTGGCTCTCCTGATGTTGACATACTCCTCTTTTGATCGTGCAATTTTGCACCAGGCTGAGATCTTTTATGTCTGCGCGTGTTGTATGATCTAGAGTGGCTATTCTCTTCCCTGTAGTCTTTTGGGCTTCTAACGGCTAGACCTCTTTGGTTGTTATGGGCTGAACTAGACTGCTGCCTCTTGTGTATGAAGTAGGAACCGGTGACATCGTCTGCTCTCTTGTTTCCATTCCCATTCCCAGCATCGATGCTGTTCTGATCTTCCTCTTTTGCGGAATCATGGTGAAGCTGGCGTTTCGCGTGTCTGCTGTCTGGACGAGGAAACATGTCAACTCTCTCATCATGACTATTTACAAGAATTCTCTCCTGATCCCCGTCTTCTGAAGCGCTGTTCTTTCTTCGCCTGTACAGTACCCCTGTAGGCGTTTGGGCGCTTTCAGTACCACGACTGTTAACAACTTGACTCATGTAGCTGTTATCTAGTGCAGAATCCGTGCGCTTTCTTCGCTCTACGTCAATTTCCAGCACTTCAACATCGTCCCCAAAGTGATCATAATCGTCTTGGTCTGCAAAGTCCAGGCGAGGGCCGTCAATTGCTTCCCCTTCCTCTGCTTCATCCGGGTCATAAATATCACCTGTCATACGAATGTCTTGCACATCAACCACATCAGTAACGGTTTGTCGTTTGGGCCTAACATTATTTGGAAGACCGTCTGGAGTAGTTGATGGAGTATGTACGACGTCATGACCGGTGTGGGTGCTGTTTGACTGCGTTTGTTTGATGTCGAGAGAAAGATTTGTTGGACTGACTTGACGCGTTTGTTTTATGTAGTCGGGGAGGTTTTCAGAACTGTTTTTCATGCTTTGATTAACTTTGTTTGGACTCATTTTCTGAACTTCCTTAATAACCAAAAGCTGTTCCTCGCTGTTCGGTTGTTTTTGGTCTACGCCGTGAAGAGCACTCTGCGCGCCGGTTGGCCGTTCAACCGTGTTAAAAACATTCTCTTGTTTGTTTGGTCGGATTTCAGAGGCTCCGTGCTCATGATTTTCTTGCTTTTCGGTCACCTCGTGAGAATGATTCTGTTCATTTAGTGACTGCATTTCCCTTAGGTTATGTAAATTTGCTTGGCTGTTTTGCTGAGTCTGGGCTTCAGAGCTTAAAAAAGATGTGTCGGTCTTTGCGCTGCGCTTTTTTCTTAAGTTTATTGTAATTTTTTCAGTAGCGATCTTGTCATCATCATCATCATCATCATTATCATCATCATCATCATCGTCGTCGTCGTCGTCGTAATCATCATCATCGTCATAACCCCATCGTTCTTCTGTTATAACGATACTTTCTTTGTTATTATCACCAACATTTTCTGTTATAGCAATACTTTCTTTGTTATTATCACCAGCATTTTCTGTTATAGCAGTACTTTCTTTGTTGTTAACGCCAGCATTTTCTGTTATAGCAGTACTTTTCTTGTTATTATCACCAGCATTTTCTGTTATAGCAATACTTTCTTTGTTATTATCACCAGCAGTTTCTGTTATAGCAGTACTTTCTTTGTTGTAATCGCCAGCATTTTCTGTTATAGCAATACTTTCTTTGATATTATCACCAGCATTTTCTGTTACATTGATACTTTCTTTCACATTATCACCAGCACTTTCTGTTATAGCAATACTTTCTTTGCCATCGTCACCAGTATTTTCCGTTATAGCAATACTTTCTTTGCCATCAACACCAGCAGTTTCTGTTATAGCAATACCTCCTTTGCCATCTTCATCGTCGTTTTCTATTATGGCAATGCTTTCTTTGTCACCAGCACCAGTATTTTCTGTTAAAACAATACTTTCTTTGCCATCATCACCAGCATCTTTTACAGCAATACTTTCTTGTGCTTTCCTCTTGGTTCTGACTGCAGACTGTTGCAATTCTGTATCTGGTGTGACACTGCGTTTCTTCGATTTTTTTGCAGATGTTTGTATTGTGCTAGCATGAGACACTGCGCTCCGCTTCTTTTTCAATGTTGACGGAAATTCTTCATTATCGTCGTTTTCATCATCATCGTCGTTATCATCATCATCGTCATCAATAGTGTTCCTTATAACAACACTTTTTGTGGCTTCCCTATTGGTTCTTACTGCAGATGAGTGTTGCAGATCTGCACCGGGTATGACACTGCCTCTCTTTGATCTTGCTGGCGATGGATGGTCCAGTTCCATTTCAGGTGCCAAGCTGCGTTTACTTTTTATGTCTATCAATAATTCCTTTTTCGTACCACCACCACCATCATCATCATCATCATCATCATCATCATCATCATCATCATCATCATCATCATCACCGTCCTCATCATAATCATCGTCACCAGTTGTTTTATTAATATCGATGTCTTCTGCCTGCCTGTTTATTCTTGTTGCAGACGTATGTTTCAAGTTAGCGTGAGGCGCTACACTCCGTTTCTCTTTAAATGTTAACGGAAATGTCTCGCCATCGTCATCTTTTTTTACATTAGTAGTGTCTGCTGTTACCACACTTTCTTTGACTGCCCTCTCGGTTCTTAATGCAGATGATTGCTGCAACTCTGTATCTGGCGTGACATTAGACTTCTCTTTCAAATCTGTCTTGATCTCCTCACCCATGCTAGCATCGTCATCATCGTTGTCGTCATAATCGTCGTCGACATAATCATCACCATCAGAGGTGTTTTTAATATCAATTATCTCTTCAACTTGTCTTTTTTGTCGCTCTGCCGATGGACGCTGTGCTTCTGATTTTCTTTTACTGACATTACGTTTCTTGCTCAGATTATTTGTTATTTCTTCCTTTGCTTCATTTTTTCTTGCACCATCACTACTTGCTTCATCATTACTTGCATTCTCATTACTTGCATCATCATTACTTTCATCATCAAAGAGAGAATCTGCATTATCAAGATCAACATCACCATCAATTAGACCGTCAAATAGGGCATTATCATCATCATGGTCATCATCATTATGATCACGCTCATCACCTTTAGTTGCTCTGATGTCTATTTCCACTTCTTTAGTCTTTCTTTTGGATCGGGTTTGAGGCAAGTCACTAGAAGCATATTGGCGAGAAAGCTGAGAATTAGAGGCTGCAGTCGGATGTATAACTCCTACACTTCTGACGACTCTGAAAGATGCCTGTGGAGAAGGTTTAGAGTTTGGTTGGAGAGGACCTATAGACCCTGTCTCTCTGATATCCCTGGTATCAATGGGAATGCCCAAATCGGCCGCGCGATCAGAAAAGGCGGGTTGATCGTCGGCTGTACTGTCCAGCAAAGACTCAGAGAGTAAGCCACCAGCCTCAGTGTCATCAGCGTTATCCAGGCTGTCGTTATAACCATCATCGATGTACTTTTTGAAATCAGCTTCGCCTATTTCATCCTGATTGTACAAGTCGTCGTCGACATCTTCTCCGATCTGGTCAACTGTATCAGTCTGCCGGCTGACGATAGCTTCCGGGTGACGTTGAGAAGAATCGTATTCGGTCGAACCCAGAGTACGGCTGTCAGGAGAGATACGCTTAGTTCTTAGAAGAGACGTCCGCTGCCTGGAAGACACAGGTTTTCGGGCGTTTTTCATGTCACGTGACGACCTTGAGTGAGAGAGGTGGTCAGAGCTTAAAGGTACAGTTTGCGAAACGCGTACACTCTCGGATACCCGGCGTCGAAATCGCCCACCACCTGATTTTGCATCAGAGATCAATTGTGAAGACTCGTAGCGTGTAGGACGTGCATGTCTACGTTGTGACTGACGTGGGGACCTGACACGTTTCTGGACCATCTGCGATGGGTCAGAAACGTGCAAGGTCTCCATTTCAGTTAAAACTCTGGCCGCATTCACCGACTCTACTGTACTCAGCAAGTTAGCGTGGGATGGCTGTACTGGGAAGCCAAAAGGAACCGGAATGTCCGCAGTCGACCTCTTCCTCTGTCTAGCTCTAGCATCCACAAACTGTTGGGCTACAGACTCCGCATTTGTGGACCCGTGGACTCGTATTGTTCTCTGCAGCTTTTGTGATTCAGAGATGAGAGGGAGCTTAGTGATCTGCCGTTTCAGTTGTTCTTGTTGCGCGTTTCGTCTAAGTCTTCGTAGTTTTCTTGAAAGGTGCCGCGGTCTCACTCTCGAGATTTCTCGTTTATGTGCTATCATAAACCTTGTAGACTTAGGAGCGGAAAGAGCTTCGGGTTGCGCCAAAGATTCTTCAACTTGTGCCAAGTTCTTCGAGAAAATAATGGATCTTCGTGGCCTTGAAGGTACCAGGTAATCTATGCCGATAGTGGATGGAAAATCATCGTTTTCTGAAAAAGATCGAGCGGATCTAAAAGGTGGATGCGAGGCGAGAGATCCTGTACCATACTTCACTGCTGAAACCGATTTTCTCAACACATATCTTTTGTTCTCAGACGCCTCGGATGACCTCGCGTCGGAGCGACCAGCAGAAGCCGAACTCTTGTGCACAGTTCGACGCAGTCGATTTGCTTTTAAGTATTCGGCTTCTGTTAATGCAGCTGAAGGCGAAGCCAAAGATTCTGTTTTTGAACGGGCTGCTGGAATGAAATTCCTATGAACAACTCTTCTCTGCCTCGATGTTGAAGGCAACGGGACATGTGCTGTGCCAGACAGAGCCGAAGGAACAGCACTCTTGGGGACTAGCTTCCTAGGTCTCAGAGGGTACAGAAGCTTAGATGGGTCTGAGGATAGCGTTTGACGCCTGATTAACCTCGCTCCCCTTTTACGCCGGTAGTAGTCAACAGGCCGTGGAGGGTTTCTGAAGAATAAAGAAAGCGATATTGTTTACACAAGGCACCGGCAATTATGAAATTTAGTGTGCTCAGCGGAAACCAACAAGAAATCCACAAACACAGACAGATAAACAAACAAACGATGAAAATCCCAAACCAACTAACCAACCTACCAACCAACCAACCAACCAACCAACCAGCTAGCCGGCAAGCAAGAAAACAAGCAAGCAAACAAACAAACCAGGGAAATCCCTAATCCCAATCGACCAACCAACCAACCAACGAATCAAATAACCAATCAACCAGCCAGCCAAACAAACGAAACCAAACCAAAACGAAACAAAAGAAGGAAAAAACCAAACAAACTCACAGAATTTCAAACAAGGAAATCCCCCAAACCAACCGACCAGCCTATCAATCAACCTACAGACCGACCAACCAACCAACAGATCAATAAACCAAAGAGCCAACCAACCAAACCAAACCAAACCAAAACAAAAGAAAGAAAGAACAAACAAACAAACAACGTGCGAACAAACTCACAATCCAGACCAAAAAGGTGACTGCCAAGAGTGTAAAATGCAGAGAAGAACACAACGGAGAAAGAAACACGCTTAGAAAAGACAGTTACAAGACAATTGATTAATATTTCGGGCAAATACCCTTCTTCAAAATAGACAAACAAACAAGTACAGATATCAGTCGCTGCTAATCTTTATTATCGCAGAAGGAATGTGGCAACTTAAGTTGCCACATTCCTTCTGCGATAATGAAGAAAAGCAGCGACTGATCACTATACTTGTTGATCTAGTGAAGAAGGGTATTTACCCGAAATATTAATAAATTGTGTTGTAACTGTCTTTTCTAAGCGTGTTTCTTTCTCCGTTGGGAACAAACTCACAGAATGCCGTCAGGATCATCAGGCTCTTCTTGGACTTCGTCGCCGTTGTCGAAAGTTTCTGGGTCTGGGGTGACCATCCTCCGCTCAGCAGCCGGCAGTCTCATCACAAACACACCCTGCGGGGCGTCCACGTCACGTTCCAGTCCACTCGGGCCTGAGAGAGAGAGAGAGAGAGAGAGAGAGAGAGAGAGAGAGAGAGAGAGAGAGAGAGAGAGAGAGAGAGAGAGAGAGAGAGAGAGAGAGAGAGAGAGAAATGAAATGAAACTTTATTTCTCAAGGATAAATGATTAGGTACACAGACCCCTTTTCAATCATGTCCTTGCAAACGCACTCACACAACACTCTCACGCGCGTGACTAAAACCTAATAAAAAATTGGAAAGACAAAAACGTGATCATCAAAAAAAATATATAATATATATATATATATATATATATATATATATATATATATATATATATATATATATATATATATATATATATATATATATATATATATATATATATATATATATATTAGCAGTCTCACACACACACACACACACAAACACACACACACACACACACACACACACACACACACACACACACACACACACACACACGCTAAGAACCTGATTAAACAGGAACGTTTAAAACTTAGTTTGAACAGTAACAGCAACAGCAAACTCAACAATACAACTCAATCCGCTCGAGTAACGCCGACACAAGTACACAACTATGGGCTTAAGTTTCTTTCAGCTGCCGAAATAAGCGGGCCCTGGACAAAGAGGGAGCCCCAGTAATGTCGATAGGCAACAAATTCCATAGTTTGGCTTCTGAGTAAGACAAACTAGTTTTGAATATATCGAGGCGCGGCCTTGGTATGGATAGAATGTTCCTCGTCGTTTTATATGGCGTATGAGCAGGGCTAAATAGATCTGTTAGATAACAGACAGAGATGATGATGAAACGTTTTTATTCAGGATAAAAAGTTTTAGGCATAGCAATGCCTATCTTCCAAACTGTCCTGCTACTCTACACATATAAAAATACATCAGACGATACATCAAAAGATAAAACATATGTAAGTAAAAAGACCCATCCCCCTCCCCCCCCTCCCCCCTCCCCACCACCACCACTCAGAGGGGAAATATATATATATATATATATATATATATATATATATATATATATATATATATATATAATATATATATATATATATATATATATATATATATATATATATATATATATATATATATATATATACACAGGTATGAACCTGACATGTTAATGCAGACAGTCGAACTATTACATAATCTGTAGCAACAGTAGAAGAGTATTAGGTAATAGGAAACTTGTCACTAACTGTACTAACTATACGAATAGTAGCATAAGGGAGCCGAACATACTATTACTTCTGAAGTAAATATTTATGGAGGCGATCTTTGAAGACGCTAATCTTACAAATTGATTTCAGGTGTGGAGGTAACATATTCCACGCTTTAGCGCCTGAAAAAGACAGACTGGTTTTACAGATGTCTAATCTAATTTTTGGAAGGTGGATCAAACTATTTCTCGTGTTTTTCCTATTATTGTCGGAAAATAGAGTTTTTAGATAGGGTGGGGCTTTTCCGTGCATGATCTTGTGCAGTAGAACACAGCGATTAAATTCAAACTGTTTCTTCAATGTTAGTAACTTGAGAGATTTTAATTTTTCATCAGTCGAAGTAGGACTGAGAGAGAGAGAGAGAGAGAGAGAGAGAGAGAGAGAGAGAGAGAGAGAGAGAGAGAGAGAGAGAGAGAGAGAGAGAGAGAGAGAGAGGGAAAGCAAATGCATTCGGGGGTCCTCGGGGTGAGGGGGGCACCTCAAAAATTTTATCTCCATGAATTAAGTAAGCACCCCAACACTATTCTAAAGGATTACAACAGATGGTGGTGGTAGTTTGCCAGCCTGACTGTGTGAATACTGTACAACTTTTCAAAAACTATTAAAATGAGCGTGCGCACGTCACCCAGAAATACAGCAAATGATACTTCAAAATAATGGATGCGTGTGACGTCACATAATGACGTAAGGGCAGAGACAATTGAGCCCTTCACTGCCGAGAAAAAGTAAATCTGCGTCTTCTGTTGAAACCACGTTGTATCCACGTTCCTTTAACCCTTTTCATTCTGATACACCCATTGTTTGAAATAAATCTGAGTTCAAGGGTGGTGCCAGCATAGCTTGGCGCCTCAGGCACCACCCTTGAACTAAAACAGTTGGTTTAGATCGACCAACGAAGTCGGAGTGTCGCTGACTATACCATCTGGTATAGTGTGGAAACCCGTCAGGGAAACGAGCACACACGCAACCCTCATGGATTATGCCTCAGGTGGATATTAATCTTGACACCTGAGGCAGAACCTCGGGAACGCTGAAGAAGAAGAAGAAGAGCTAGATCTCCTAATCCGTACTGCAGCCTTCTTAGGACAATAAGCAAATTTTACAAAGTCAGGCTCAGTATGAAATGGGTTAACAATTGGGGATCTTTGAAGCTGCATTTACAAGATTTCAGAAACAATCTGCGGCCCACTAGCAGTGAAGGGATTAGAAGCCCTATAACCAACAAAAAACTTTAAAAAAAAAATACTCGCCGTACATCTTCCCAGTAAGCGAATGTCCTCGGGCCCATGACGGCACGACTGTGCGCGGACCCACTGCGGCCGTTATGGGCACGAAGACGTTTTGCTACATCTTCCTCCCCACCGTCTCGTTCCAAAAGGTAGCACAAACGACCGGCTGGTCTCGGGGAGCGGGGGACACAAAAACAACAGCGACACCAAAAAAAAAAAAAAAAAAAAAAAAAAAAAAAAAAAAAAAAACTTCCATGATATACCCAGCAAAGCGATCCCAAGCTTGATCAGATGCTCGCGTTTGTCGTTGTCTGCTTTATCCTTCCGGTCCGCCAGTACCTCATCAGGATCCTTCAGCGGCCTTATCTGTCGCATTGATGCCATTGACGTTTCAGTGTGACGCCTTTCATTTGGCATCTTCTTGCACAATAATATTTTTGGCAAATTAGCGGGGCGGGGGTGGGGGTAAAGAGTCGATAGGCGGGGCGGGACGGGGCGGGGTGGGGGGTGGGGTGGGGTGGGGGGCGTTGTGTAACAGGGATATCGGCTACCCCCCGAAAAAAAAAACCCAAGCAAAACAAACAAACAAACAAACAAACAAACAAACAAACAAAACCAAACCAACAACAACAAACAAACAAACAAAAACACAAACAACCAAACAAACCCAAAAACACAACAAACAAACAAACAACAACAAAAACCAACCTCACACACACACACACACACACACACACACACACACACACACACACAAACCAACAACTTTAAATGCTATATATTCTCCTCGTCTACTCCTCTTCATAAATTTAAGGCGAGCTAAGACACTTACAATGTGAAAAAGCTGTCACGTTGGCTGTTTTGGGTTTTCCGGATTTTCTGCAAGTTCTGAGTGTCCTTTATGCAAAAACATATTCCTTTTTCCTCAGAGCGTTTATCGAACACCTATAAATGTTAAATAAACAAAGTACCCGGAGTTTGTTTACATTTTCCCCCCTCAAAATATGTGCATTTTGCCTACTTTCGAACCTGGTCAAAGGGCACATTCTTTTTACCGCATTGAAACAAGTTATGTCGTTTGAATGCCACTTCTCTCCCTTGCAGTAATTTGTCCTTCACCCTAGCCTAAACGAACATTCAACGGCAAAAAAACTGCCTCGAGAAATTTGTCGATAACTTCCCAATTTGGTCTTATGACGAATTTGATCAGGAACACCACATAAATGTGCATCTCTGATTGGTTCAAATGTATTTCCGAGTCTGTTCGGCTAACTTCCGTGTCGGACACAACTCGCACTGGTCATGCAAGTATGTTTTTTTTTGGGCGGATTACAAGCTAAAACGCGTTGTTTAGATAAATCCACAGAGGAATTGAGTCAACATTACAGACAGAGTGAGAATGAAGAACGTGTATAATCGTAATATACAGGAAAACGTAACTGCCCGTGTCCAGAATAGGCACAAACATCATCTGCAGCTGCGAATCGTTTCGAAAGGATTTTCGCATCAGGCGCTCATTAGTGGTGCCCCAACGGTCGGCAAGACTACAGGATATAGATAGATAGATAGATAGATAGATAGGTGCTCTAACGATTTGGCAAAGCATACCAAAGATACAAAGGGCGAGATCGAAGATTTTTATGATTTGTTTGTGAACTGCTTGACCTTGGAGCAGAAGTGTGCACATAGAAATCCGAAATTCTACATTCAGCGCTCAATACATCACAGTAGATCTGAACGATTTAGATTCAGGAATCTCACGTCTTTTGTCTGTCGTAACATTTAAATATTTTGGTCTCATCAGAAACTATCTGTACATTCATTGTGAGACGCTCTGATCACTACTGATGAAACGTTTGCATATGTGAAAGGAATCTGCCAGCTCAAGGACACACAGATGTGCTTGATAACGATAATGAACATTGTGCACAGGTCCGTTCGTAGCGAGAAAGTGTTAGGAATTCGGCAGTACCACGTCCCGCATAAATGTCACCCAAAACTCGTGTTTGCAGGAATGATAGTCCAACATCACATGCACAAGCAAACACTTAATTGTGATTTTCCATTGTAAAAATATCAATGTGCATCATACACGTATTTGTTTCCATTGGTCAAAGAGGCTACAAAGTGCACTGTGAAAGTTCTGAACTCAGGCAAGATGCAGCTGTCATTGTGATGGTGTAGGTGTGATTCTGCAGTAAACCAGTATGGTCCAAATTATAAAATGCAGCCTCATTAGTATGGTATGTGTTTTACATCTTCCACAGCAATCACCATGAGCGTGCAAAATGAGGTATGAGGCGTGATGTGAATAGGCTGCTTTTTTTTTTAAAGCTGTATGCGCGTTTCATGAACTAACCGATTTATATAGTGTCAGACATACAAGGTGTTTAAATACTTTATTTACTCATTATGTTTTCATTACGAATTCAGTCTCTCCTATTTCAAGTAAACTAACATGAACTGGCTATGGCCTATGCATGCAGTGAACACAGTGCAGGGGCATGTAACAAACTAGATTGCAGCTTCTGATACTTTAGGAACAGCACTACTCCTCAAAGCTGACAGATATCTAAACCATTTTTCCGTCTTTAACAGACTATATAAACAGTTTGTGTAAACGGCACGGGTGTACAAGCCTAATGTGTATATGCTGAAACAAAAGAAAGTCATAAATGTAAACTTGTGTGAGACAAGTGTTCATGTATAATTATTTACCTCTAGGACATGCTGAACTTCCTTAACCCAGTGTGGGATTTTCAGTGGGACGACCATCCCCAACCTAGCGCGTCCCCGGGTGGCGGATAGGGGAACGACCTTCAGATATGGTGGTTAGCTGCGCAAGCAGTCGCGGACCAAATGGCGATGAGCTTACCAGGACGGGGCGGGGCAGCAGGTGGCACTGCTACCTCCACTGAAATTCCCCATGTGTCCAATGACGGGTTTGCTATCATGCGATGAAGAGCCGCAAAAAGCTCTAGCCACCCTGTGTTCCCAGGGAAGGTCGCATACCAGGAGCTAAGGCTGAGGTAACCCCGACAGAAACCTTGAATGCTGAAGACGGAGGACCTGGGCCGCACGGCGCATTCTGATAAACCACGGATCCACGCAAACCCGCAATCATGACTATACGGCCAACTAGCATTGATGATAATGGTGCTTTCACCGGCGCTGGATTGACCGTATAGCCCACTGCGAGCGAACGACCAACAAAAAAAAAATTATTTACCCTTGGCTTTTACCCTTCCGACTTTTATCAATGTTGAACAATGATAGAAATGGATTGTTTTCATGTGGTGAAAAAACCCAACGTCATCTGCTGCCACAGTAAACACACACAGATACTCTTACAACGACAAAACAACTCGGACAATTGGTTTTCACCAGTGAGTCACACTTTGACAAATGCAACTATATCTAAGTTAGGAACCTATAGTTGTGAGTATGGACCCTGACAAATATTGCCAATTACTGTACCAACCTTCTGCTTAGATCTACCATACATTCTGTCTGAATACCAGTTGTCTGCGTGAAGCGTAAAACAGTGGAAAACAAACAGACACTGGGGTGCTTTAATAGTGCATCATTGTGTCTACACGAGGTAACGTTGATTCACAATACCTAGTCCACCTGGGTTTGCTTGGTGATCCTACCAATTTAGAATGTTGTTAAAATGGTTTACTGTCACCAAGCAGTTGTGACATTAGTGCTTATTAACAAACTGGACGCAGTAAGTGTGCAGGCTGAGTACAACAAGTAATACTCACTAAGCATGTAAAACTCAGTAAAGCATCGGGGTGTAGGTCATAATACACACAGGGTTTCTGGAAAGTTTGCATGTCTGCACTGCATAACGGTTTTAAGCTAACGATTTCAGGTGACATGTTAAAGCTGTGTATGATGGGGAAAAAACGGCACATTGCTGAAATTTGTTTTTGCGGTTTTCTCAAAATTGTAATTTTTTTTTTTTTGGGGTGGGGGGGTGGGGGGGGGGGGGGTACATACTGAGGAAACAAATATCTGAAAATGTACTTGTCAGATGATAGTGAAATTTTACACGCAAGTTCACAAATGGGTTTATTATGGCATGGAATGTCTGTGCCGATTGTTTAATTTATTTTCAGCTTAGTTTGGGAGCTTTGAATAGCTTCCCTTGGCTAACATACTCAAAAAATGACCAAAACCAAAACATTCATATACAAATATTTTTTCATGAAAACCAGGTAAGATATTCAAAATCGCCACAGACATTCCATAATGATGATATCAGTTGATATTTTGACCAAATTTGGCTTTTCAGAAGCATCAACGGTAGCCGAACTTTGTTTCCTTATCAACCAGGTGTAACAGTCACTTAGTGTTCATTGCCATGGCAACGGTGAGCATACCTGACTAAATGAACATGTCGGAGCGTTCAGGACAGACAAATACTGATTCTAATGATATACAATAAAACATATGTCCATAACCCCAAATATTGCGCTGAAGTGTCCTAGCTCGCCTTAATCAGTAAAAGTTTAGGTGAAAACACAGGGGGAAAAAACCGAAGTTATGACAAGAGTTGTTCCCTTCATTCGGTGCGTCATTATAATACTGACTTATTGAGTCCTGACGCTCAGAGCACAGCACTTCTCATAACTTCGGTTTTCTCCCCCTGCGCCTTCTCCCTCCCCAACTCTCCACATCACTCTTTGCTACCTCCCCCACCCCCCATCATCCCCCTTCCCCTCTCTACCCCACCGATTTGTTATTTATTTTTACAGCCCGTGGGAAGCAAGGCTTTGCACCCTGAGCGTCATGCGTTTCAGTTCTCAATTGGAGACAACCAGTGTGACCCCATCTAATTCATGAGAAACAAATGAAGCCCTGCCTCCTTGAAGGTGGCGAGTGCGTGCGCGGGCTCGGCGAGCAGAAGTGTCAGGATCAGCAGGGCAACCCACATCCCAGGCACTGACCCACTTCGGAACCACCTTACGGCCCGCTGTGCCAAGCCTTTTTTCATGACCACTTTAGTAACAATAAGAACAATAATATAATAATAATAATAATAATAATTCTTATGAATGCCTTAGTACAAACAACAAAATGATATAAAACACAACAACAATACAATAATAATAATTTATTATTATTAAGCAAAGGTCCTCGGGCCCACGACTGGCGTAGTGGGCCCGCGCACGGCTGTGCGCGGGTCCACTGCCGCCGTCGTGGGCCCGAAGACAGTTTGCCACTGGATAATAATAATAATAAAAATTGTTATGACTACCTTAGTACAAACAACAAAATGATAATAAAAACCCATAATACAATAATAATTTATTATTATTAAGCGAAGGTCCTCGGGCCCACGACGGTTGTGCGCGGGCCCACTGCGGCCGTCGTGGGCCCGAGGACAGTTTGCCACTGGATAATAATAATAATGTATGACAGCCTTAATAAAAACAAACAAACAATAGTTATTTAGTTAGTTATTTGGGTTTAACGCCGAGCAGGCGACTAAGGCCATCTCACGGCGGGATGGGTAAAAATCTGGTCAGCCAGAATAAAAGCAAGGTCTTAAGACAAGATGTAAATATAGCTTACAAATGTCAGGCTAAAATGTCGCACATGTCTTTAAAAGAAACGTATACAGACTCTCCAAAAAAAATCACATAGTCTATGAATGCTCAGATCTTGTTAAAAATTAATAAACAAAATACTAATAATGATAATAATAATAATCATGATAACATCGCTTTCAACTTGCTGCTTAACCCCTTCACACGGGTGAACACGATCCAACCTCAAGAGCCCCCGCTAATGAGGATCTATGCCTTTTGCTGAGACCAATGTGTATCCATGTTTCTTGGACGGTGCTGGTTTTTGATCGTGGACTGGACCAAGATTTCAGGAACAAAAATGTACGTACAGCGTACGTACTGTGGCAGTATAAAGGTTAAAATCCTACTTATTTTTCTGCTACCTATAGTTAGAATTTGGATTGACGTTATTAATAATTATGACCTTTCAGTGCATTAGTAGTTCCTGTTCTTGTAATTGAGCGTGCGTGCCTGTGTCTGCTGCGAGATTTTGACATATAATGGGCCCGAGGACCTTTGCTTAATAATATATATAATAAAAAATGTGAATTTCCCCATGAGGGATTAATAAAGTATTATTGTATTGTATACATATATATATATATATATATATATATATATATATATATATATATATATATATATATATATATATATATATATATATATATATATATACAATACAATACAATAATATATATATATATATATATATATATATATATATATATATATATATACCGCCGAGAGATGGCCTTAGTCGCCTGCTCGGCGTTAAACAACAAAATAATCAATAATTATATATATATATATATATATATATATATATATATATATATATATATATATATATATATATATATATATATATATATATATATATGTTCAGTTGTATCTTTTCTTGTAACCTGTTACTTTTCATGCACTCTTTTGTTTCTTGAATCTTGCCCAGCATTTAGAGCATCATTGGCGCTATATTAATTGACAGTATTAGTATGTTTGATATGACTGTCACAACTGAAGCGCGTTACGTAACTGAAATTCGCCTCTTTATACAGTGACACACTGTGGCACACACCTACGGCATCACCCTTACTTGTAAATGTCTTCAGCGTGTAACCCTTTGGCTGTCGGTAGCGGTTTGTGATGATTCCTTCAGGAATCGTGACAAAAAAACCCGCTACCGACAGCCAAAGGGTTAACTGTAAACTCTGACTATAAAACTCTGGACGGCGCACAAACACGACACACCCGGCAGCTTCGGAAACACTCCACACACAGAGCCCGACTCCATCATGCATGCAAAATAAGAAATGAAAAAAAAAAAAAAAAAAAAGTCTTCTGCTTCGAGTTGTACCACCAGAGTGGCCGAAATAAAATCACGAAAATTATTTGAATTGTCGCCACAAAAGATTAAGACCGTAATTTGTCAGTTCTGTGTAACCCATTCAGCCTTGACGCGCTACAGCAGGAGATGGGTCGACCATGATAATTCAAGGGTAGAGCCAGATTAGCTTGGCGCCTGTCGGCGCCAAGCTAATCTGGCACTACCCTTGAATTATCATGGTCGATCCATCTCCTGCAGCAGATGCATAGTCGTTACTGAGATGACGCCTCCAAAATTTGAGAAATACGTGCGTCGGGCTGAATGAGGTAATCAGTCGCACGTCTATTAGTCCATAAATTCTGCCCTGTGAAGACAAAACACAGCAAGTCCATTTCTTCTTGTTTTCTTTAGAGAGGAAACCTCCAAGGAGAAGAATAACCCACTACGTGTGCACGCGAGGAGTAGGAAAATGATTTAATGGCTAAAAGTCGGGGGATGCTACAGTAAAAACAGGTTCACTACAATCCGGTTTCTATTGGGGCAAGGGGAGGGGGGAGGGGGTGGGTCAGTTTGATCTCACCGAACATTCAACAATGTGCTTGAAGCCGGGGTGGGGAGGGAGTCTGATTTTCATCGTAATACTATGAGAATCTCTTTTTTCACACAAATGAACTTACTGTCTTTTGCTTTCTAGGGGCAGATTTATAACAAAATGGGCCCGCAGTCCTCATCGGTTCAATTTACTTACCAGCCATAGATGTATCTTGCAAGACGCAGACGGGTGTCTCACTTGACACACTGGTGTCTTCTCCATTGATCTGAGAACGCGGCATTCATGATAAGAAAACGGGAGTATCTTGTCAAACTATCTTGCAGCTCGGCAAGATGAGATGAGAAGACACCTACAGCTACCAGTTCCTCCACGTCAAAGTGACGCTTTGACGTCCCGGTTTTGACGTCGTGAAAATATGACGTGATATTTTGGAGCCTTTCACGCACGCGATCGTCTGTTTACGTGCGGGTTGATCGTCAAAGCTCAAGGGCGTTCAGGAACGTTTGCGCCGCGCTCATTTGCACGCACGAACAGAAACATGTGCATGAATACCCACACACATTCACATACAAAGTCTCCCCGTACAAGGCAGACGCATGCTTTCATGCGGACCATAGACATGTGAATAGTCTTAACCCATCCAGTGCCGTAAAAAAAATCTGAACACCACACAACTGCAAGAGGTATAAATCCTCATGAGCCCCCGCAGTTGCGGGGGCTCATGAGGATCTATACCTCTTGCTGAAACCACTCTGAATCCATGTTCCTGAGACAGCTAGAGTTTCAGTCGTGGTGTTGAATTAACGAATACAGTACTACAGAAACACCTGCGTCAGCTGGCACTGATCGAACGGGTTGATGACAGAGCAAAATTCTTTGCAATTTCCTTCTTTTATTGTTGCAAAATGCAACATCTCTCTTGGATTCGTGGCCTGCAATGACATGGAACTCATAAAACTTAACAATATCCACTACGCCTCGCTTTCGATTTGTGGTTCCAACTTTTTGTTTGGGACCTTCAACCTGATACAAAAGGCCTCCCCGACGCTAGACCTTGCTTCCAGGGGACGAAAAATCGAAAAGAGAGGGGGGGGGGGGGGGGGGGGGGGGGGGGGTTAGAGAGAGTAAAGGTACGTGCGTCTTAAGACTCTCACCATTCGCCAAAATATCAAACAAGCGGGGAGAGGGGGGGGGGGCGCTGAGGGAGGGGGGGGGGGTTCCAAACAACCCAAAAAGGGACTGATAGTATTTTAAAGAATTTTGGGTCGGGGGGGGGGGGTTGGGGGTGTCCGGAACGTCTGTAACCCCCCCCCCTACCCCGCCAAATACGCTCCTGCTTCATATCATCAATACTGACGAGCAAAAGAAACGCTACATTTTTTTACTCATCGGAAACACTAAAGCTTTTCCGAGGATTCCAAAAATGCCGCATTTCTTTTAATCGAAAGTATACATATATGTTTTTAAAAAGTTAATACACACGCACACACGACATACACACCAAACTAACTCAAAGCCACATCAGTTTTATTGATCTCTTAGACAGCATTTCCGTCTGTACAGCAAGGTGGTGTTTCTGAAAAAGATCTGTTCATAAACAGTGGCATGGGACCGGTGGGGGCGGGGGGTGACGGCAGAATATTCCCTGTCCAACATTTTTAAAGAAATTTTGGGAGGGGTGGGGAGGAAAGGAATTGAGAAAAAATATTTAATATGTATATCAGACTTTTATTGTTATGTTTGATTTTAATGAGGCTGGGCTGTCGCCAATTCCCTCCCCCTCTCCCCCCCCCCCTCCCACCACTCCCGCCCCCGCTCCCTGCCTTAAATTTTCTCCTTAACTGTGTCGCATTTGTTATTCCGAAGAGTGCTTTTTTTTCTTTTTTTGTTACAGCGTACAAACGTTGGATGTTCACTGTGTCCATATTTCTATTTCAAAACAATTCTGAAGAAAACATTTTCATAGCAAAGACTGCGAGCCTGCGATGGATCTGTTTAGATATTTTGATACTCATTAACTTTTTGACAGTACTCTGGTAAGACTTGTGTTCTGTTGGAACTCTTCTAAGCATTCTTCTTCCACCGCCAAACACTTATACAGTTGTTATGATCATTGCTTTCCATATATCTTATAGTTTTTGGGGATAGGTGTCTGACACTGGAAAATGGCGTTTCCGAAGATTTATCAAGTGTTTAAGATGCTTCCAGAAAGGTGTTGCGGTGAGGAAACAGGAAAAAAAATCGCCTTGCTAATATCTGCAGGACCGATTTTGCCAGCGCCACGGTTTCTTTTAAGGCGGCAGCACTCAAATTTCAAATCCACAATAAAGCTTTGGGAATGACTTCTTTAAGTTTCCTAGGGTCCCAGTCCTTCACAAGACACAACGCCTACCTCCCCCAAGCTCTCCTAACACTCGTTAGTACCGTTTAAAGAACGTCTGCATCCTTAAAACAAAGTGCGTATTTGAAAGGTTACTCGAAGGACATTTTCTTAGTATTGTCATCGTTCTGGAAATGCTTTCCTCACCCAATACTGAACTGCCAAGCTCTGCGTTTTCAGATATCCTGTTCTAAATGAATGTAGTAGGCATTCCTAATTTGTGTGTAGGCTCACACCATGTACTATAAATGTATCCTAAAACTGTACTGAGATGACATATTCCATTATTATTCGTAAATGTACATCTTCGTAAAATCAGTTTGTTTATACACGCCCATGATAGCTTCCAAATCCGTGACTGTTTGTAACCCTTCAAATACGCACTTGGTTTTAGAGGATACAGAGAAGATAGACTATTTTGTCAAAACATATTAATTCGACATTACACTTATGTTTTTTTAAAACAGTAATAACGAGTGTTATGAAAGCTTGGGCGGGGTAGGCATTGTGTCTAGTGAAGGGGCTGGGACCCTAGGGAACTTAACTTATTCTACCCGAGACACACCACAGCAAGATAAGGGTCGACCATGATAGTTCAAGGGTGATGCCAGAATAGCTTGGCGCCTACGGGCGCCAAGCTATTCTGGCATCACCCTTGAACTATCATGGTCGATCTGTGTCCTGCACTGCAATGCAGTCTTCAGAGGACAACGGCAAAATTTGGGGATTTCGGTGTTGGGGTAGAATGAGTTAAGGAAGAAATTCCAAAAGCTTTTTCGAGGATTTGCTATCGCCTTAAGAAGGTTCACAAATAAGATATGGACAACGTCGTTTGAGGCTATTTTTAAAAGCAGTGCCCAATAGTGACGTTCGAAAAAAGCTAGATATTGAAAACAAGTGGACACAAATTGAAACCTTTGCATGTCAGTAGCGGTTTTAGTCGCGATGATTCCCACAGGGTTAAGATACTTTGCCATGACATATTACGAGATATGTTGCTCTTAAAAATTGACAATACACATTTCATTGATCGCAGTCACTGGACGGAAGAAGAATGAATACGAACTAGTGCCCTACCAGCGACTGCTAGATTATGAATAACTATTCCAAGTGTAAGAACGCAGTCAAGGGCACATAACTCGATTGTTTCCATGTATTGTACTCAGTCTTGCACAACGCTGTGTCTCGGGTCTTTGAAGACCAAGATTTTGATACAACTGTTAACAACTATTTCTATCATGCAAAATTGAACGACTTCAAACATTTAAAAAAATGTTCCCACACATTTAAAGCAAACGTCAATTTCCGTTTGCCTGACAATGTGTTGTTGTTTTTATTTTCCAACCAATCATGCACGGTGACATGCACATCAGTGTCAAGTTTTTATTATCAGTCAAGCTCTTTTCTTTCAGCCAGTCACAGGTGGCACTGCCCTTACATTCATCAGGTCAATTAAAATTTGCCCTGTGAAGGTAAAACACAGCAGTCCACTTATGTGAAAAGCGAGATTTTCGTTGTATTACAATGACAATCTCGCTTTTCACACAAATGGATTTCCTGTCTTTTGCCTTCACAGACCAGCACACAAGCAAAATCTCTCTCTAAATGTCAAGGATAAACACCAGGCGGACACGGAGGCAGCATGCAGATGTCTTCCTCCATGTTGCCAGACGTACAGCGGCCATGATCCTGGCAAGCACGTGACCGATGACGTCGCCCGGCCCCGCACGTGACGCTGCACGCGCTCCACTCGACCCACAAGGTGTAACCTGTGGAAGAGACCATGAAGCGTGGCTTTTTAATTTTAATTTTGTACGTATCTGCTTCTAGGTATCGGTAACCTGACGTTCTGAGCGGATCCAAATCGCTGAGAGTGCGATTTTTACCTGTTTTTCAACTCGCTCCAAATGCAAATAATTTGACTTCGAAAGAACACTTTTTTACATGGTGATAACGTTTGTCTTCTCCTCTTTCCAAAGATGTCATTATTTTTTTTTCTTAGTGCACTAAATCATTCACACCATTGTGTGGAAGACAGTGAGTATCGACGTGTTTTTCATCGCGTGGCGCACTTTTTGTAGGGAAGATCGCGTAAGCGCAATTTATGTTGAAAACACATACTCGTTTTTACAGCCGAGGGCGTCTCCGCCATTCAAACTACAGATTTGGTTTTTGCACCATTGGAAAGGTCATATTCTTGGCTAAAAGCACCTTGTTGCATTTTTTAAACATTTTAGGATTCAATAGTTGCGCTGCAGAACGTGTGTTTAGCGAATTTTCGCGACCTTCTTCCGAATATAAAATCCGCTGAAAATAAAACACATGTTCTGGACTTAACGTAAACACCATTCAATTTCCAGTAGATATGTGTAAGTTGCATGGTTGTATAGTGAATTGCGGTGACGCCCTCCGCAGAAGAAAACAATCACTGTGCTGTACGTCGTCTGACTCATTAAAGTGAAAAGACACGAAGCCCTTCTTTTCAGGCTTGTCTAAAATGTAAGAAAATGAGAAAACGAATAATAAAGTGTATTTTGCCTTCTTTTCTTTTTAATTTTTGTTGTTGTTTTGGTTTGTTTTGTTCGGCGAGCTATAAGTAATCAAAACAAGTGTGTGGTAGGTAGTGTTCTTCATGTTGCGATTGTTTTCTCCGGGCCGATCATGTACACGAGGATAGTATGTTCTTCCCTCTATGGCCTAGGGCATCTCTGCCGGTCCGTCTATAAATTTGGGTTTAGAATCATTGGAAAGATCATATTCTTGGCTATAATCATTGTGTAGCCATAAAAAAATATTCATGGGATATTCTGCAAGATGTGCGTTTATATAATTTGTTTTTGACTAGTTACCGATCATAAAATCTGGAAAACAACATGCGTTCCGGGTTCCAGTCAAATGCCATTCAATTTACAGTAGGTCTGTCTAAATTGCATGGATCTAGAGAAAACTGCGTGGACGTCCTCTGCGACGAGAATAAGTCACTGTGCTCTAGGTCGTCTGACTCAATACTGAAAGTGAAAAGTCACGTCAGTCGTCCGGCAAGTCTGAAATTTGGTACAAAATTTGAAATAAAATATACATTTAATTCGTTTTTGTATCTTCGCCTCTTTTAAGGATGTTATTGATTTTGTTGGGTCACGTACGAAGCAAAAGTGTCTATGTTCTGGGCCAGGTCGTCCGTCGTCCGGGGTAAACTTTAACGTTGGCATTTCAGTTCAGTGAGGAGTGTTCATGCACTGAAAAGGAGCAGCAGTTCACATCTCTCACATTCCTAGTCTCTTTTGTTTTCTACATTTAATTTTATCATTTATTTTTGGTGCACTGTTGTTCCTCAAAAATTATCTACAAGATGGTGTATTTTTATGTGATTTGTGTGGTTTTTGACTTTTGGTGGACATTTTCCATTTTCTGGTGTACAGTGACAGAACAGACCCAGTGTTGATGTGTTCTCATGATGACAGTGTCAAAGTACACTTCAGTAGTTCTGAGACAGATTTGTTCAACTAGTAAATGTGTACTAGACACCTGTGCACTTGCTAGATGCAGAGACCTGGGACTTATCAAGAACAAATCACATAGAGGTATTGGGGGGGGGGGGGAAAGAACTGCCCGCAAGAGAAGACTGTATGTTGCTCTTTGGAATGTAGTCAGCCAGCAAGAAGACTAGTGATATATATGACTGTATTGTGGATAAGAAACTTGATGTTCTTGTGGTAACAGAGTCTTGGTTGAAGGAAGAGGGGGATGAAGTGACCATAGCAGCATTGACCCCTCCAGGCTACACCGTCATCAATAAACCACGCTCACTGAGAAGTGGTGGGGGTGTGGCTCTGATTCACAAGAGTTCTATGAATGTGAGATTGTGCTCACTACTTCACTACTTTTGAAAACATTGACTTCACCATTTCAAAAAAAATCAGTGACTGTGAGGCTATTCTGTTTGTACCCCTCCCCCCCCCCCCCCCCCCCATCAAAGATAAATAAGCACACAAATGCTGAATTTCGGGAGGAATTTTCACTCTTCCTCTCAAGTATTGTGGTCACAACACAAACACTGGTTGTACTTGGTGATTTTAATATTCACTGGGACAATAAGAATGATTCTGATACCAAGCAGTTCATGCAGCTCTTCAATTCTCTAGATCTGTCTCAGTTAGTCGGTGTGCCAACCCACGAACGAGGCCACAATTTGGATTGGGTTGTTACCCCTTCTACTCTGTCACCCAGTCTTATTCACACGGTGTGTGTGGAGGACATGCAGCTCTCTGATCACTTTCTAATCATTTTCTCCATTTCGTCTGACGAAACCTATGGCTCCAAAGATGAAAGTCAGATGTAGAAACATCAAAGGAATGAATGTGGAAGCTTTTCGCTGTGAACTTGGTGACTCACCATTGATCAAGACCCCACCGTCAGACGTGTCAGAGTGTGTACAACTGTACAATGATACACCGACTTCCCTTCTTGACAAGTATGCACCAGAAACTGACAAGCAAATTCCTCTTAGCCCTGATACCTCATGGTATAATTCTGATGTTCTCGCTGCAAAGCAGGCGCGTCATCGTGCAGAGTGTCAGTACCGTAGAACCGGTCTAGAAGTGCACAAAGACTTGTATAGAAAGGCACGCAATCACTGCACACAGGTGGTTCGTCAGGCAAAGAGTACACATGTTCAGTCTGAACTTGATGCCGCCGCTTCAGACACTAGGAAAATGTTCAGGATTTTGAGCAGACTGCTTGGCAAGAGGCCAAATCTCCTATTCTTCCTGACACGAGCAGTGACTTGGCTGCTGCCTCTCTGTCCCATTTCGTTAACGATAATATTGGTGCCATCAGAGAGCAGCTGTTAAAGGAGAACACAAATGGTAAACCTGATAGCTAGGAACATTCATCCGCTTTTGCTGGTCATCCTTTCTCAGTGTTTGTGCCAGTCTCTGCTGATCAATTGCAGAAAGTCATTGCAAAATCCAAGTCCACGTTCTCTAGTGTTGACCCGATCAAAATAGTTTTGGAGAATTTGGACATTCTTCTGCTAGTTATTCTTCACATCATCAACCGCAGTCTCTTCACCAGTGTTGTTCCAGGAGCCTTTAAGACTGCTGTGATTCGTCTTCTGTTGAAAAAGTCAAACTTGGACCCTGATGCTCCTAAGAACTATAGGCCAGTATCAAACCTTTCATATTTGTCCAAGCTCTTAGAACGTGTGGTGGCCGATAAACTTGCTGATCATGTGTCTAGGTACCAGCTACTGGATAAATTTCAATCTGCATACAGGCCAGGTCATTCTACAGAGGCCGCAGTGCTGCGTGTCTTAAACGACATTGTCTGTGCTGCTGATCGTGGTGACCACTCACTCCTGGTGCTGCTGGACCTCAGTGCGACATTTGATACCATAGATCGCCAGATGCTGCTGCAAAAACTTCAGCTTGAGTTTGGTATCACGGACTCTGTCTTACAGTGGTTTCGGTCGTACCTTGAGGACAGGTTCCAGTAAGTCAGTGTTAATGGTGTGGCGTCTGATGTTACCCGGCTAGTATGCGGGATCCCTCAAGGGTCCGTCTTAGGGCCTGTTCTGTTCTCTCTCTACACCACTAAGTTAGGATGTGTAATTGACAAGTACAGGCGACAGTTGTTTGTAGATGACTCTGGTCTCTATGACTCAATTCATCCTGACAGTGTCTCTGCTTCTCAGACAGTGCAAAAAATCGAGCCGTGCTGCCAAGAAATCAAGTCCTGGATGTCAACTAACATGCCGAAGTTAAGTGATGATAAGACTGAGGCAATTCTGTGTAGACCGTAGAAATAAACTGGGTGTGAAATCTCTTGATGCCATCCGTGTTGGTGAGTCTCTCATCCCTTTCTCCAAGACTGTCAGAGATCTTAGTGTCTTTGTCGATGTCAGTCTTACCATGAAAGACCATATCAATGCTGTCTCAGGCGATGCTACTTCCATCTTTGCTCCCTTGGGAAACTACGACCTGTCCTGACAGCCAAAGCTGCAAATGCTGTCGCCGTTGCCCTTGTCATATCCAGATTGGACTATTGTAACAGCTGTCTTTGGGGTCTACCAGAGCAACAACTCAGACGTCTTCAACTGGTTCAGAACACTGCCGCCAGAATTGTCACAAGAACCAAAAGAAGGGAACATATCACACCAGTCCTTAAGCAGTTGCACTGGCTTCCAGTCAAGCAAAGAATTGATCACAAGATTCTCACTCTGTACCACAAGTCTATAAATGACCCAGCCTCACCAGAGTACCTCCGGGAAATAGTCCCACGTCATAACCCTCGGAGGCAGCTCCGTTCTGCTGTCCGGTTCAAATTCTGCACCCCAAGTGTTGAAAGCCACACAAAGAAGCGTCTTGGTTTCCGGGTATTTTCACACTGCAGACCTAGGCTGTGGCATAGACTACCTAAATCCTTGAGGGACAATGACTGCATCGGCACCTTCAGGAGGCACCTCAAGACCCCCCCCCCCCCCCCCTGTTTCTTGACTTTTTATTCTAGTACTACTGTGCACAAATTTGTTTTCGCCCTGAGCATGCTGCTAGCATAGAGTAGATGCGCATTACAAGTGGACATCATTATCATCATCATCATTTCCTCGGAAACCATTCAAACCACAGTCTTCAAACTTGCCCGAATGATACTTTGTGGCAAGACTTTTTTAAACACATCAAATTTCAGTAATCTCTCTCAAAGGCCAAGAAATAGGTAAAATAGCCATATTTTGACCAAATTGTTTTTTCACTAATATAAATTGAGAGACAAACTCATATATTTATTATTTGTAAGGCTATACTGTCTCCAGCAGAAAGAATTTTAACTGTCTTTTTACCATCTTCTTCATGTAAATATTGCAGTTTGTGAGTGTGTAACACCATGCGTAACGCACGTTATGTTTGTTTGTTTATGTTTGTTTGGGGTACCTGTTTCTGTTCCACTTTTTGTGTCAAGTTTTGGATGTTTTTTAATGAGGCACCCGTACCACAAAAGCAAATTTGTAACGTATCTGCTTTTGTCGTTTCTGTGTACATCCTGCGAATAAATTCTGACAAAACAATTGAGACTGGGTCAAAGTCCGTGACTCTAGCTAGATTAGAACGAGCACACCCCTACTAGTCGCCAGCAGTGGAAATTTACTCAATAAGTTCTGGGGCTCAAAATGTCATTCAATTTCCAGTAGATTTGTGAAAGGTAGATGACTGATAAGCGCATAGCGGAGCTGGTACCCTATGCGTTTTAAAACAGCCCCCCTTCACTCCCCCCTCCCCCCTGCGCTGTACGTTGCTGATTCAATACCGTAAGGGGAAACGTGAAAAGTCTGTAACCACACTGTAAAGTCTGAGTTAGAAACGTTTCTCCGGCCAGTTAAGAAGGTTGTGAAAACTGAGTCCGTCCGTCCGTCCCACGGTCCCAGTCCTCCTCAACCGCCCCCCCCCCCCCTTTTCCCCCAAACCTCACCCCTTCTCCGCACTCCACCCCCCTCGCACCTTGTACATTACATTAAATGTTCTCTTTGATAATTAATAATATCATTTAAAATTCGGAGCAAATCGATCAAGCGTTTACATACTTATTGCAACAAATATGGCAGCCGTGTTCGTGACCTTGCGCTTTTTTTCCCCAAATGAACTATCATCATGACAAACATGGATCAAATCGGCCCAGTGTTTTTAAAGACATGCTTTGTGCAAAGTGGTTTACAACAATAGCAACCCCAAAATATGTAGCCGTGACCTTGACCTTGAAGGTAGGACAAACCCTCCTCATGATCAAGTTTTAATGATGGAAATCACCATCTAAACTCCACATAAAATCGAATGACAAACGCAACGAACCAACGTAGCAAATAAAGTGACTCCACCATCGCTCCCTCCACTTTCAGGGCGGAAGGATGTGATCTTTGGTGGGATGAAACATAATTCTAGACTACACTTGTAAAGTTTTCATAAGCGTGTTGATAGTTTTTCCAACGTACCGTTTTTTAACAACACTTGCACTGAAACACAACCAGCCGCAGACTAGATACTCCGAGACTATGAAATAAGAATAACATCAACTGTGACGTTGAACCCATCTCAAGGTTACTGACATGGATGTGTATATAAACGTTTATCTTATATAGTTACTAACACAGAAAACTAACAAAGTACACTGGAAAACTCAAAACACATGTTCATTTTGACAAATTTGCTAATCTGTGACCTTGCCCCCCCCCCCCCCCCACCCCTCTGTGGTAAAATCTATCAGTTTATAATTAAAGCCCCTTTCATAAACAAAGGGTATCTCATGTTAAGCTTTATCTGACTACAGAGTCTTTCAGAAATGCAGTCACACACAAACTATAAAAACTATAACTGCTTTTCGCACATTACTTGACCTTTGTGACCTTGAGCTGCCAGATGTTAAGCAGACTGGAACATACAGAAATGCTTTTCAAGCTCCAATCTGAATTAATATGCATGTCAGGAGATGCAAATATGTAGTCTCAAACTTTGACACACACTGACCACTTTTGGAGCATTGGATGACCTCCAGTGACCTTGATCATTGTAAAATATTATTTTTAAAGGTTGCCTTGGATGCCTTGGAGCATAATGTTGTGTTTCATTATAAAACATTCATATTAGGCTTCCAAATCAGTGTTAAAATCTTGATGAAAACGTATAATTTAATATATATGTTGACCTTGTGTGACCTTGACCTTCAGATAAGTCACACAAACACTCATGTACATAGAGCTCTTGATATATACTTTAGTAGGGCCACATTTAAAGTTAGAGGGTTAAGTAGTCTAGGAGATATTAGCTTTTGAAGATTAAAACCCAACACTCAAGCTAAAATGTAGTTCACTGCAACATTGCTGACATTAGAAGCACAGGGGGAATCCACTATAAGTGTTTCTGATGCCAAGAGTGTTACAAAGGTAACAATACGTCTGTTACAGTTCATATCTTTAATTGAGAGTTATGGGTTATTTCATTATTTCCATGAGTGATTGGTGACGCCATGTGTTGTATGGGCAGACAGTGAATTTCCCCATAGGGATTAAAAAGGTATTATTGTATTGTATTGTATTGTATTGTATTGTATTGTATTGTATTGTATTGTATTGTATTGTAAAAGGTTGTTGGTAGATTTTCAAAATTAGGCGTTTTTAACGGCCTGCCACAGGATATGCGTTTGTAGTACAAGCTCCGAAAAAAATAGGCGCAATCTGCGCAGTGGTCGAAGTGTGTGTACCTAGTTTGGACTCTTTGAGGCGTATAGTCTGAGTCACACAGGAGCCCAAAGTTGCCATTTTCCCCAATTTGACGATTCTGGGTCAAAACGTGGACATTTTAAAGGGCACGTTTTACGCTATATCGCGAGAACGGTTTATTGGATCACCATAATTATTTTTGTGTTTTGCTTCACTCACCGTCAGCTACCTTGCAAATCGATACAAAATTTTAGTTGCCGATACCTACTACACAGAACAGCTTTCAACGTACCGAATAATGTTGTCCGGTTGTAATACTGTATGCTATTTATCTGTCGTGGTTCTTGTTATTTTAAACCATACACCCTAAACTGGTCTACTAATTTCGGACGTGTAAAGATGGAGCTTTTAACCAATAAGTGAACGCGATCCAGCTGCAAGAGACATAGATCCTCGTCAGCCCCCGCATTCGCGGGGGCTCACGAGGACCTATGTTTCATGCTCAGACCAATTCGTACCCATGTTCCCTGGACGGTTGTAGCTTTGTGTCGCTTCAGAAAGAAAATATGCGTCCAGTGGCAGAGAAGGGATTATGCTTGTACTGTGCACGAAGAGGCGCGAATAACAATTCAGGAGATCTACCATGATCTTTCCGCCCCCCCCCCCCCAACACCCCCCCCCCACACACACACACACACACACACACACATCCCCACACAAGGAATCCCTACAATGTACATTGTGGTATTTCCCTGCCCAGAAAAAAACTGAACACGATCAAACTGCAAGACGTATAGATCCTCATGAGCCCCCGCTGTTGCGGAGACTCAAGAGGATCTATGCCTCTTGCTGACACAACATTGTATCTATGTCCCTTTGGCTCCTGGAGGTCTCTGACGTTGAATTTACAATGATTTCAAAATCGCGATCCGCGTCCACTTTCATCTGTTTACCTGATATTTTCGCCCAAAAATAATCGGTGTTTATTAGAACGGATGAAGCAAGACTATACAGGCGAGCAAAAGAAATGCGACATTTTCGGAATCATCGGAAACACTTTGGTGTTTGATGAGCAAAAGAAATGCGACAATTTTTGAACAATCGGAAACACTTAATTGTTTCCGATGATTCCAAAACTGTCGCATTTCTTTTGCTCGTCGATACATTTTGAACAGACCAACCTGAGTTGGGACCATCCGAGTCTTCTTCCTCGAACGCCAGCAGGTTTTCCTCGGGCGGGTGTGTCTCCTCGACAGTCTCACCGTCAGGACTGGCCGCCGACACGATGATGTTGGGCACCACGTCGTCTTCGTCGTTGACGTCATCTTCAACGTCATCAGTGTCGTCAAACATGCGGTCTTCAGTCTCAGGGAAAAGCACCGGAGTTTGCCCTTCTGCCGCCGTCTGCCTTCTTCTGAAAGCTTGCCGGGCAATCTCGCTGACTGCGTGAATGGCTTTCGCCTTGTCCGCAATACTGACAGTCCCTTCAGCCGCTTGGCTGAAAACGTCCTTGGCAGCTGGATTAACTCCTGAACTGCGTTTCCTCTTCCCTTCGTCTTCATCCTCGTCGTCGATGTCGTTTTCGCCGGAAAGAATGAAGGCAAACTCGTCCTCGTCATCATTGTCCGATGCGTCTTCCACCGCAGCCTCGATAGAGCCGGCGGCAAGATCGTGCAACAATCCCTTCTTTACCTGTTCGGTTTTCTTGCCGATCTTCTCCGCTTTTTTCAATTCCTTTTCGTCCATCTTTATGGCCACCTTATCCACTCCCATTCGCTTTTGTCTGTCCGTCTCAACATCATCAACGTTCTCACTCATTTCAGCTTCTTCCAAGCTTCGCTTTTTCCTGCGAGGCTTAGCGGAATTTGAGTCTTCGCTGTTTTTACCATTCGCCACGCTGCGCCGTTTCCTTCTTTCTTCGTCGTCATCGTCATCTTCAGCATTAGGAACTGTTCGCCTTTTCTTCCGGTTGTCCATATCTTCGTCATCACCATCATAGTCGTCGTCATTTGAAATGGTTCGCCGATTCCTTGTATCAACATCGTGGCTTTCGCTGTCATCGGAAATGGTAACGGTCATATTTCTTCCCTGTGCGTCATCATCAGCATTACCTTCGTCGTCAGAATCACCATTACCACTATCATGGTTGTCGGGGACACCCAGATCTTGGTCGACCTCTGGCTGGAAAAGCTCTTGGATAGCATCCCCCTCCGCGTCCCTTTTCTGATGACGCAAACTTTCGCTGACTTCGCGAATTATGTCTTCAACGGCGTGCTCCACGGACTGCGCTGTCTCCGCCACGATTTGTTCCTTGTCTGGGAAAGTGTCTGCGTCTCGAGTCGTTACTTTTTTTAGGGTCCCAACTGCCTTCACCGGTGTTGCATGTTTATCGACCGCCGTCAGATTAGTCCCATAGCTTTGAGTGCTCGTCTTCGACGAGCTGACAATGCTATGAGACTCAACTGATGAACTGTCAGGTCTGTTAGCTTCTTCACCGCCCAAGTTCTCTTCTGAAGATGTCAACGACTTTGGATTTGAAGAAGGTGAGGCCTCTGAAACGTCCTCACTTTGTTGTGCGTCTGGTGCCTCTGACACTGGAGACTGTGAGCCGCTGACCGATGCAGTTTGCTGGCTGTTTACCGGAGTCCAGTCAGCCGCTCGTGTCTTTTTGTATGCAGCCAGTTCGATAAAACCGTCATCATCTGCGGGTTTAGCCCCGCTGCGTAATTCTCTCTCCAGGTCACCGTCGGCTTGGCGTTTCCGCCTGCTAGTAGGGTACGTTCCCAGCATGGCTGACAGCGTCTCTTGGTCTTCCGCAGACTGAGGGGGACTGATATTCAGCATGTTAGTTATATCTTGCTTGGCCTTCTCTACTTCGTCTTTCACTTCCATGCCGGCTTTGATCTGTTCACGTTCCACCTCTGCTCTGGCCCTTTCCTCCACTTTCCTCAAAGCAGCTTTCGCTCTTACTGTTTCCTTCTTCGGAGACGTTTTTCCCTTCTTTTCCTTCTTCACAAAGACCTTCTCGTTTACAATGCCTTTGGGAGTTTTCTTTTGCACGTTTAGGACCATTTCATCTTCTTTCCTTCTTGGCCCCCCGTCCGTGGGCGGTGGGTTGTTCAATCGGTGCTCGGCTAGAATGTTGGCCACTACAGCCAGTCCTTTCTCTTCGTCAGTCAGAGCGTCCGGGTCAGGTACGGGCTCTGGGTGGCGGTTAAGAATCACAGGCTCCTCTCCCAAAGGAACAGGAACTGTTCTGTCCGCGACCACAGTTTGCGGAACATCGCCTAGTACGTTGTTGAGAATGTCGTCCAGAGTCCTGTCGGCATCCTTGTACAGACTGGCCACGTCATGGGCACCAGAGGTCGGGTCGGGCATCACGGGGAAACTTCTCTTGATCAGATGATGCCACTGTTCAGTGCTTTTGCGTATGGCACGTTCCTGCGGGGTCTCATAGCCAGTGTTGTCGTGATCATTGACAGACCTGCCGTTTTCACCAAAAGGCATGACGGGTAAGGTCCGTTTTTTCAGTCTGTGCCAGCCTTGAGAACTGTCTTGTAAAGAGTTACGCCTAGTGATGCTACTCTCATCACTGGGGTTTAGGGACGGACTTCGCTGAGAAATCTGTGATAGCATGTGCCACCCTTCAGATTGCATCTGTATTGACTCCCCAGGATAAGATATCAAGCCAACTGCATCAGCGTTCTTTTTCTCACGAGCCATCATAGGAACACTCCGCTTTTTCAATCTGCGCCAAACTTTAGATCTCATCTCTTCGGAACTTTTCTGTGTGGACTCACGGCCAGCGTCTCTCTTCTTTAGCTCAGTATTATGTTTCTTCGTGTCCTCTATACGCCCAGGATTCCTGATTTTACGGCTAGTGCTTGTCTCTCCGACAGTAGTATTTTTGCTTTCATCAACAACCCTTGTAGCTCGCACTGTATTCTTGCCTGCTTCCAGTGTCAGCTTACCCATTGGCTTCCCATATGAACTCATTCGCCCTGAACGTACTTGTCTGATAGTCTGATGGGTGCTTTTCCTGTCACCGTCGGTAATGCTTTTCTTAGCTCTCACAGTGGTTCTGCCAGCTTCAAGTCTCACATCATTGTCGTCTTGTCCTGTGTCGGTTCCGTCCTGCCTGCTTACCCGCCCAACAGTGTCTGTCCCGAAGTTCAGCCTGTGCCAGCCGTATGCAGTCATTTCATCATCTGCTGCCAACGTTTGCTTCACTTTTCTTTTCGTGCGACCCCTGTCCTCCGTCAGTTTGCTACTGTCGCTAGAGCTGCGCCTGGTTGATAGCACAGCTCGTGAAGGATTAGTCAGCTCATGCCAGCCTCCAGCAGCCTCTTGGTCGGTGTCTGCAGCTACAGAGTCATCTTGCACACTCCTCCTCTTTCGTTTCTTGCCTTTACCAAGGGATCCTCCCTTGTCGTTACGCATGTCCCGTGACTTCCTTTGCGTCGGGCCTGACAGGCTGGTTTTGATACTTGGTTTCTTCGTTCGATTTGTCGCTGTAGTCATCGCTTGGAATTTTTTCAACGACGCCTGCATAGTCTGATTCACCTTTGTGCCCGGTTTGTTACCGTGTATCGTATCCGACTTGTTCGCATCTTTATGCAACGGTTCTTGAACCGAGGAAGTAACGTCTGCACCGCTCCCAGTCTGTCTCGTCTCCTTCATGAGCTGCGATATTCCTTCCAGTTCCTGGCTTTCACGCAGCTCCTCAATCTGATTGATGAGATATTCTAGGGCTCTCTTCAACCCCTGCCTCCGGATCATAGTAGCGTGGTCTAGAGTCGACCGCTTACTGAGGCCTTTCTGCTGGTCAACAGCTACTGATAGTTTCCTTGAAGGATCAGGCGCGGCCGCGCCTGATCCTTCAAGGAAACTATCAGTAGCTGAAGTCAATGAATTTGTACCAGCCAAGGCTCTGGCTTGCTGACCCTGCTTTACAAATGATTCAACTGCTCGTGATTTCCGTGCGCCAGTGTGTTCTGGACGTGTGCTGTTCATAGGTTCCGGAAGTGCCTTGCTTAGAGTCTCTGGACGCGTGATCTTCGTACGCTTTGTGCGTGTGCTGTTCGTAGGTTCCGGAAGTGTCTTCTTTAAAGTCTCTGTACGCGTGTTCTTCGCAGGCTTTGTGCGTGTGCTGTTCCTGGGCTCTTCGCGTGTGTTCTTCGCAGGTTTTTTGCCTGTGTAGTTCGTTTCTTTCGTATGTTTGGGCATGGAAGATGCTAAAGGTGGTTGTCGAATCGGAACTGGATCCATGCTGTTCTCCAGCATTTGTCTGTCGCCATGTTGTGGACGGACGTAAATCTTATCCTTATAGGAGGTTTGGTTAGCTTTTAAATTCTTCCTTCTTGTTCCCTTCCTGTTGTTTGTCATCTGTATGTGTGTGGTTGGGATCTTATTTGAAGTAAAATTGTCCAGGCGGTGTCCAGAATGACTAAGGGGCACATTCAGCACGCCTGATTCGTTCGAATCTTCCGGAATGTCGACGGAAAACACCAATTCCGACAGGTTCGGTTTGCGATCAGGGCCGTAGTGAGGCTCAGGATAGTGTGGCAACTCTCTAAGAGCTCTATTTTTGGTTTGAGAGTCCTCAACCTTCGCCCTTTCCAAATCGCCTCCCAGAGGTTTTTTCATGTGTACTGCTTTCCGAGGCATCTCTTTGGCAAGAGCGACTTTGGCTTTAGTTTCTCCCAAGTCACCCTTATGGTGCGTTTTTGGTATGTTCAGACCTCTTGAATCGTATATGTCCTCAGATATATCGTCATCATAGTCCATGGTCGGTCTGTCTGGGTCGTCTTGGTGAGACCGCGCCTTCCTTATCGGATTAAAAGGTTTGGTAAAACGTTGGTTTCTTGCTCTGACAGGCGAATGTGCCTTTTTTACTTTCCTTGATACACTAGCAGTAGTGGTGGCTGTTTTTCTACTTTTATCGTCTGATTCGCCTCGTTTCTTTCGAATACATTCTGGAGGTAGGTCGTGCATGTTTTCCTTTAAAGAACGCTCTGGTGGTTCCTTTGAAATTGCCGTTGCCCTCCTGTATCTCCACGGGTCGGGCGGAGTGTTCGGCATGTGTCTCTTTGCACGCGGTGGAGGTGCTGTCTCTGGAAATACAAGCATAAATATCACTTCACCGCAAACTGCAGGAGATAGATCGACCAAGATACCTCAAGGACTTCTCCTGATCCTGATCCATCACATTATCCTGGAAATGAATAATTAACACAAAAAAGAAACAAGCTGTAAAAGACAAGATGTCCTGTGAGTTTCCCTTCCCTGTCGTCTCTTGTCCTATAATGTCTTTATTTTCTTTATCATGTCCTCACAACTTCACTTACCGTGCACAACGGACAAACCGCCGTGAGATGGCTCTACCCGCCTGCTCGGCGTTAAACCCCAATAACCTAACCTAACCACAACGGAAAACACCTAAATGCAAGAGACAGAGATCCTCATGAGGCCCGCGTCCGCGTGGCCTTATGAGATTTATGTCTCTTGCAGGCTTCGTTGATATGTATTTTTTCTCCCTACGCTTAAGGTGCTGTCGGTTATCAGTTTATGTTGGTTCTGATGACACAGTTCTTGGTCACTGGCGGTGAATGGGCTCCAACATCCCTCAATCTCACCGTATGCTCACCTTGATCGTCGTCCTCATCATTGTCCTCATCGTCCCCTTTCACACTCCTCTTCTTTAACATGTCCGTCACGTTGATGTCGTTGACGCGCACGACGTCGTCATCGTCGTCGTCGGTTGCCACCAGGGCCCCCGCTTCACTCTCCAGGTCCAAGGCAATGTTGTTCAGAACCACCTCCTGGTCATATAATAATAAAGGAAATTTGTATAGCGCCAAATCACCAAAGTGCTCTAGGCGCTTTACAATCACAGCAATGAAACACAAAAACAAGCACATACAACAACAAAAATACATTGATTTACAAGGAGTAGAAAACTCTCTCTCTCTCTCTCTCTCTCTCTCTCTCTCTCTCTCTCTCTCTCTCTCTCTCTCTCTCACACACACACACACACACACACACACACACATGATGAGCCGGCAGACAAAATGGTCTTTACGTATATGCAACAGAGAAAAGGTGAGTTTTAAGCTTGGATTTGAAAATGGAAAGAGATGATGAGTGACGCACATCAGCTGGGAGGGCGTTCCATGTAATGGGACCAAAATAAGAAAATGCAAGATGACCTTGAGTGACCTTATTACGTCTAGGGATACGGAAAAACACGAGTGTCTGAAGCAGAGCGTAGTGAGCGGGACGGTGTATACAGCTGGACAAGATCAGATAAGTAAGGAGGGGCAGACCCAGAGATGATGTTGAAACAAATAACACAGACTTTATACTGAATTCTGTATGAAACTGGCAGCCAGTGCAAATCAGATAGTAGAGGCATAATGTGTTCACGTTTCGGTACACGAAAAATCAGACGTGCAGCACAGTTCATGACTCTCTGGATTTGGTCAAGAAGATTTTGCGGAACACCGGACAAAAGAGAATTGCAATAGTCTATTCGAGACAGCACAAGGGAGGTAACACGTGTTTTGGTAACTTCAACAGTCAGCAGAAGTCGAACAGTGCTGATCCTTCTGAGTTCAATGAAGGCAAGCTGGCAAACTTTCTTCACTTGTTCCTTCATTGTCAGCCTGTTGTCAAAAATGACACCCAAGTTACGGGCCGAGCTAGAAAAAGAGATGGCGCTCTCGCCCACCATCATTGACGCAGGAAGATCAGCACTGCACGTAGAGGAGCACGTCATTCGGAGGGACTCAGTTTGTCACTGTTCAGCTGGAGCTTGTTCTGTGTGGTCCACTTCTGAACATCACAAATACAAGCCTCCATAGACTGCACCATCCGATCAACATGTTCGCGAAGGGAGTGTTTGTACAATTCTGTATGTTACACTACCGCAGCCACACGCAAGGTGTTGTAGATGGAAGACGCAGCCAGACAAGAGTGTTTCCAGAAGAGTCTTTTATTTCTTGGTCATCGTGGGTCTAATAGGTTGGGCACAACCAACCTACTAGCATGGCATACTAAAATGGCGAAAATACCGGAGCTCGGTCTCTCGCTTCTCAGCTCCCTCTATCTATCTCTCTCCCTCTCTCTTCGTTGTGTGCTCTCTATCTATCTCGTTCTCTTCATTGTGCGAGCTCCCTCTCTATCTCGTTCCCTTCGTTGTGAGCTCTCTTTCTATCTCGTTCCCTTCGTTGTGAGCTCCCTCCTTCTGGTGTTTCCCCCCACTATATATATACCCGTTTTGGCCGAGGGCATCGCCCCTTTGTCTCAACCAGTCAAAGGGGCTATTACTGTCACCCATAATCTACCCCCCCCCCCATCTGCTCTGGTGGATAGCGCCCTCTGATCCTATCTGACCAGGGACCCATTACTGTCTCTCATAATTATTCCACATCTATTATGCTGGTCAGCGTCCTCTGATCCTAGCTATCAAAGGAACCCATTACTGTTTCTCATAATTATTCCACATCTATTATGGTGGTCAGCGTCCTCTGATCTTAGCTGACCAGGAACTCATTACTGTCTCTCCTAATTATTCCACATCTATTATGGTGGTCGGCGTCCTCTGATCCTAGCTATCAAAGGAACCCATTACTGTCTCTCATAATTATTCCACATCTATTATGGTGGCCAGCGTCCTCTGATCTTAGCTGACCAGGGACCCATTACTATCTCTCCTAATTATCCCACATCTATTATGGTGGTCAGCGTCCTCTGATCCTAGCTATCAAAGGAACCCATCACTGTCTCTCATAATTATTCCACATCTATTATGGTGGCCAGCGTCCTCTGATCTTAGCTGACCAGTAACCTATTATTTATTCATTAGTCCCAGCTTAGTAGGGCCGGCCACTTGTCAACTTCACGTGAGCTCGTGGTAGCCAAAGTGGACCGTGTCCTAACCCTCTCCGTGCTCTGCCCGTGGTACTAATTATATTCTCGTTATTTTCATATCAAGGGAAATTATAAAATTACCCGACCGTGATATTGGTCGTATACACTTATAGTGTAACATGTATCGCTTCCCCGGTTTCATATGCAACAAAAGAACTAAGATCTGATTAGGTAAGGGAAGGTAAGCAACTGAACTGGATTTTTCCACCTTCTTCTTGGAAAGAGGGGCTGGGGCAGCGTGCCTGACAAAAATGGGAGCACGGGACCCAGGGTATACTCTGCTTTTGTCCCTATATTTTCTTTGGCAGGTAGCCAGTAAGCAATGGTGTGGCCCACTGCGGCCTTCGTGAACCGGAAGACGTTTTGCTACTGGGGTAGAGAAGGGAGGAAAGCTCCACCACATCGCTTCCCCGGTTTTGATGCCACTACCAATACGACGGCGCAGTAGCTTTGATGGTGCCTAGATACATTTTCCTCCAAGAAGAACATGCTGAGTCAACCCATATTTCAGTAATAATAATAATAATAATGAGTATTTATATAGCGCTTAATCTTACTCAAAAGCTCTAAGCGCTTTACAATCTGTACACAAAAATAAAAATACAATGACATATGCACATAACAAACAAAGCACAATGCCCGAACACACCACTTTTACAATAAACTAAATAACAATACATACATAATAATTTATATTCTAATTAATATTCAGTCTAAACAAGGAGGATTGCAGAACTACAACTAAGGCATCAAACACTGGCAGTTATTCAAAGTAAAGCTTGAAGAGGTGAGTTTTCAACGACCTCTTGAAGTCAGAGACAGACTCACTGTTTCTGACCTCAAGAGGAAGTGTATTCCATAACACTGGGGCTTGATAAACAAAAGTGCGCTGACCAAATGATTTAGTTTGGACAGAAGGTACACACAACTTCCGTTTATCAGAAGAGGAGCGGAGCTCACGAGAGGGTGTATACACATGCAGCAAAGAGGACAAGTATTCTGGGCTGGTGCCTGAAAGGCAGTTAAAACAGATTGACATAACTTTGTATTGAATACGTGAGGACACAGGTAGCCAGTGAAGGGACTTCAAGATGGGTGTGACATGCTCAGTCTTACGGACTCTCACAACAAGCCGGGCTGCATTGTTCTGAATTTTTTGGAGGCGATCAATGAGATACTGAGGGCAGCCACAAAGCAAAGAGTTACAATAATCTAGCTTGGACAGCACAAATGCACAAACTAGTGTTTTAGTGGCTTCCACGGTCAGCAGGTGACGAACTGAACTAATACGACGAAGTTCCAGATAAGCCGATCTACACACTGCACTGACATGCTGTGACATAGATAACTCGCTGTCAAGTGTAACACCCAGGTTTCTCACACTCGCAGAGAAGCCAATGAGTGTTCCATCCACAGACAATGATGACGGTAAAGGCAGGGACGAAGATAATCTTGGATTAGCTACCAACATTGCTTCAGTTTTGCCATCATTTAACATCAGTTTGTTGGTGGTCATCCATGATTTGACATGGTCAATGCACTGGCTTATACTTTGGACGGCATTCACAGCTAGCTCGACAGTATCACTTTTGTACATCTGCGTATCATCTGCAAATGCATGATGGGAAATGGAGCGACTACAAATCAGGTCGGACAGGGGCTGAACATACAGTAAGAACAATACAGGTCCTAGGACCGAGCCCTGGGGTACACCAAACCGAAGAGGTGATGGCTCAGAACGACAGCCGTCGACAGAAACAATCTGGGATCGTTCAGTCAGGTATGAACTAAACCATGCCAAGACTGTGCCTTCAATGCCAAATACAGATTGAAGACGGCACAGCAAAATTTCATGGTCAATAGTGTCGAACGCACTGGACAGGTCCAGCAAAGCAAGGACTGTGATCTTACGCTCGTCCAAAGCACAAAGCAGGTCATTGAATATCTTCAGCAAAGCTGTTTCAGTGCTACGATGGGGACGATATGCAGACTGGAATACACTGAACAGACTATTAGAGTTGACATGCTTTAAAGTTTGAACAAGGACAATTTTCTCAAGAATCTTTGATAGAAATGTAAGATTGGAAACTGGGCGATAGTTTTTCAGTACATTTGGGTCTAAAGATGGTTTCTTCAATAGGGGCTTTACAAGTGCAGTCTTGAAGCTTTCAGGAAAAATACCAGTGGAGAGAGAGTTGTTGATGACTTGTGTAATGGCAGGCAACACTTCATCCAGGCACTCGTACAACAAGGGAGTGGGTATGGGGTCTAACTCACAAGTTTTGGGGGCAGTGTTTGTGATCACTTTTCTGACCTCATCCTCTAGCACAGGTTCGAAGGCTGAGAGAGGTTCTCCACTAAAGCGTTTTTCGGTGAACAAAACTGAAGTGGGCATGAGATCCAGAGAATCACGAATTTCGCGGACCTTATCAACGAAGTAATCTGCAAAAAGCTGAGGCAGCTGGCACGGGGGAAATGTAGTGGGAAGAGGTGATGGAGTCTTCTTCACCATAAGCTTATTGGTCACATTATACAATTCTTTGCTTGTTGTGCACTCACTGATCTTCCTGTTGTAAAACGAAGATTTTGCTCCATGAACAATCTCATTTACATGCTTCTTAGAACATGTGTATATCTGCTTGTGAACAGTCAACCTAGTTGAGCACCACAGTGAAGCATAGCGTTTTATTTTAGCATAACAATGCATTCCCGATACATCACTACACCAGTTACAGAACTAGCGCCACGTAGTTTACACGCCGTGAACAGTGAAAACGTTTCCCTCTTCTAAGTATAGACACCCGGCCCAGGTTTGCTGATGCAAAGAGAGATAACTCTTGTCACAAAACGAAGAAGTTGCGTCCTGTGTTGCAACAATGGTTGACGCAGCTAAGCAAGAAGACAAGCGAAATCAAGCCACACGCGTACATTTCGAGCAGATATGATTATTTTTAGGCATATAAAATTGACCATGTATTTATTTCCTATCAACTTCTGAGCATAAGCAACACATCAACGGCAAACGAACATCGAATATAATAATCAGTAATGAGCTGACTGAAAACCGTCTCGTGTGAGTGTTGATATTCAACATCTGTTTTCTGAAAGCTATAAGTTTCCAGTCGACAGAAGAAAAAAAAAAAACTGGAGTACTTCGTTCTCCGAAACACGATTTTTCAGGTCGGCGAGGGTCGCCAAGATTGAACCTTTGCGTGTCGGTGGCGGTTTTTGTCGCGATGATTCCCTTAGGAATCATCGCGACGAAAACCGCCACTGACACGTAAAGGGTTAAAAAGGTAATTATGTTGTACGTGTACACACGTCTAAGACAGTGTAAAGACGCCAACCCATAAACACGAATCCAATACGAACCCGATCCGACCGAAGCGGGTCCGAACTTCTAAGGGTTCGTGCGAGTTCTTTTCAGAACTCAGAACTCAGAACACTATATTCGGTAGGTCAACGACCCATTCGAATTTGGGTGAGATTACATAACTGAAAAAAAGCAAATGACAAAACGAGAAAGGAAACAGACAAAATAGAAACATGTTTATGCGTTTCCACATGCCCGATGCGGACACCAATTCGCATCCGACTTCGAAAGAAAATGACGCTTTTTTTTATACAGAAAATTGCATCACCGCATCGGTTTGGATCGTATTCGTATCGGATTCGTGCTTATGGAATCGTAGCTTTAGGCAGACAGCCACATATCAGGAGTATCAGCAACCATGTTTACTGACGTTTGGTGAAACGTGAATCCACGGAGTGCGACTTTAAACGGTAGGAGCGAGCTTTCCAACACTGAGTGTTGCCTTCTGAAGACATCATTACGGTTCCCAGTCCAGAGATCGACCATGATAGTTTAAGGGTGGCGCCGGAATAGCTTGGCGCCTAAAAGCGCCAAGCTTTTCCGGCAACACCCTTGAACCATCATGACCTATCCAAAGTGCAAAGCTATTCTGGCAATGCTCTCGAGCTATCACTATTGATCCAGAGGCACCACGCTAGCCTGGCACCAAAGTTAAACTATCACAGACGATCATGTCTTGTGGCGTCAGGACTCAACGGTGTGACACGTAACACTAACAGCATTCTAAAATATTACCTCATCCACTTCCTCAGCATCGTTGGCGAGTTCCTGCTCTCCTCCGTTGCCCTTGCCTTCCACACCTATGTCCGAGAGATCGTTCGCCATCCGCCTCGGCCGATCCTGGAGCTGTGGAAGTTCTGTAAACGATGATGGCGATGGTGATGATGGTAGGGGTGTGTAGTGATGGTGGTAGTGGTAACGGTGATAATAACGATGATCATAACGCCGACGAAAAGGAGGAGGACCATCATCATTATCGTCGCTGTCGTCATTAACACCGTCACCATTGTCAAGCTGGTGTAGGCGATGAGAGAGAGAGAGAGAGAGAGAGAGAGAGAGAGAGAGAGAGAGAGAGAGAGAGAGAGAGAGAGAGAGAGAGAGACCCAGTATGTAAAGGTCCTCCAACTGCAGCTAACGTCAGCCCCAGGCCATTTTGCTTACTACCTCGGGCCGACTTCGGTCGCAGTGGGCCCGCGCACAGTTGTGCGCGGGCCCACTGCGACCGATGTCGCCCCAGCGACCTTTACTTAACTCCTTAAGCCCTGAGGACGAAATTATCAAATTTTTGTAGATAATTATCCTCTGAGGTCTATGTCACAGTTCTGGATACAGATCGACCATGATATTTCAAGGTTGACATTAGGCGCCAAGCTATTCTGAAACCAACTTAGAAATATCATGGTCGATCCACACCTTGTCGTAGTCTTTCAAGGCTTTATGGGTTAATGGGATGCGAGAAAGAGGGGTGGGTGGAGAGAGAGAGAGAGAGAGAGAGAGAGAGAGAGAGAGAGAGAGAGAGAGAGAGAGAGAGAGAGAGTACTTACGATCAGGTGCTTCTAAATCTAAATCTCTCTTCCTCCGTTGGTCGTTGCTGGAGACGTCTATTTCCATTTCTTCGTCCATCTCCATGTCATCGTCTTCGGTGCCTTCTTCTGCCACTTCCTCGTCTATCTCGGAGATAAAGTCATGAATTGTCATACCACTATTCCGTTTACTTCGGTGCGCACTTGCAGACCTTACGAGCTGAGACCGAGAACTCTCGGTCTTAGATTTATTTGACGTTGCTGACTTGGACTCGAGGAGGTTCAACTGTGTGTCTATGACCTTAACCCTGGAGTTAGAGGTCACGCCTTGGAATTCAGAAGTCGTGGACTTGGAGTCAGAGGGCATAGCCTTGGGGTCAGAGGTCACGGTCTTGGTGTCGGAGGTTTTGGCCTTGGAGCTAGAGGTCTTGGTTTTAGTGTTAGAAGTCATAGCCTTGAAGTTAGATGTCATGGCCTTGGCCATGACCTCTGACACCAAGGCCATGACATCTGACACCAAAGCGTGATATTCCGCGATCATGGACTGGTCACGATGATCAGAGTTCATGCTTTCGACTTGAGAGTTCATGGACTGAGAGTCATTTCCTATGAAATTGAGTTGGGAAGATGTATCAGAACCTGGGGTCTGGGAACGCGGGTCAGCACTATGGTTCACAGGAATCTGTGTGTCCGCACTTCTCTTCTTGCGCCTGACGTCAGTCAATTCGTCGCTGTTGTCCACCATATCATCAAGCATGTCCGCCAGTGCCTCTTTCAGCGTCGCGTCTTCACTATCACTGTTGTCGTCATCATCATCGTCGTCGTCAGACGTCCCACGTTCTTCGCGTGAAATCGGGTTCTCTTCCCAACCGAAATCGATTGAATCTGTTCTCTTTTCCCGCTTGATTTCCATGTCATCATCAGCGTCATTATCATGATCGTCATCGTCATTGTCATTGACGGACTTTTTTTCGGTGATTTTGATTACTTCTGGAATTTCTTCGCTTTGTCTTTTAGCCCGAGGGTCCTCAGAGTTGAATATCTGTTCTTCCAAGACTGATTCGTCAGACAATTCTGCTGATTTCTGGCCAGACTCTCTTTTCTCTACGGACATTGTGAACATTGAGTCCGACACTTCTTCAGCTCGAGTGTCTTCAACAACACTGTTTTCGTTATTATTAGCAGCACTGTCGTCGAAATCATCACTGTCATCGTCGTCGTCATCTTCATCAGTAGACGTCGTTTCACCTGTTTCCTCAGCTGTTCTCTTATCTCTCTCTCCCGATGGGTGTCGCAACTTGACAGCTTCGTCGTCACCAGCGTCATCACTGAGATTTCTACGTCTTCGACGAACCAGCGGTAACAGAGACTGAAAAGTTACGTCTTGCGTTAGAGGAGCATCATCCGAAACGTCGTCGTCATTGTCATCATCATCTTCGCTGTCAAAGTTGTCGAGGTGTCTTCGTTTCCGAATTAAACTCAGGGCAGGTGGCAAGGCACTATCTTCTAGCTGCGTCAGAGGCACTTGCTGCGAAACTTCATCTTCAGTTGACATGACGTCAACGGTAGCTTTCTCGAGATCTTCCTCCATCAAGCTCTTGGCCTCATCGTCGACGTCATCGTCGTTTTCGTCGTCATCGTCGTCATCATCATCAAGAACGTCGTTTTGCCGGGGTCTCCTGACGAGCGGCTTAGAGTGGGGCTTAGGCGAGAGCGCGGCTAGGATCTCCTTGGACTCAATCTCTGACTCAGTCTGCCGACGCTGTAGGACGGCTTGAGATGGCGCAAGGCGTGTAGACCTCACTATTCGACTACCCTGGACAGGCGGCGAGGCCTCTCGCCTTGTTGTCGTTTCCCTTTTCGTTCTCGCGACGTCTTTCTGCAACACACGGGAGTTTTTGTCAGTAACTCAGTAACACATGGGAATATTTGCCAGCAATACATGGGAGTTTTTGACAGTAACACACGGGAAGTGTTGCTAGTAACGCACGGGAGTTTTTGCCAGTAACACACGGTAGTTGGTGGTTTTTTGGGTTTTTTTTTTTTTTGTTTTGTTTTTTTTTTTGCCAGTAAGACACAGGAGATTTTGCCAGTACGCGAAAAAGTCAAGAGGACTTTTCCGCTCTTCTGGCAAAAACTCCCCGGGACGACGTCGGAAGTGTGCGCGGGCCGTCTAAGTCCGACTTCGTCCCGACGACCTTTTGTCCACTGTTTTTTTTTTTCAATCTTAAAGACATTTCCACCCCTTTTCTGTGGCCACGCTTTTGGGGGGTTTTGTTTCCGAAAGCTTTGTTCGTCCAGCGACTGAAGTCACAACACACACACACACACACACACACACACACACACACACACACACACACACACACACACACACACACACACACACACACACACACACACGTGGAGACAAAAGCCTCAGAGTGGTTTACCTACCATTTTATGTGAAAATGGGTTCCCATATTTCTATTTATTCTAGGGCTCTGGAGTTGATGCGAATGTTTAGAACTCACCTTATAACTAAGCTCTACAACTTAAAATAAAATAGACATTTTCTAGAAACAGAGCCAGTGGATGGAGAAAAAATGGGTTTCTATCAATAAAATGGGTGCCTCTCACACAAAAAAATGGCATTACAGTGAAAATGGGTGTCCTCTTCAAATCATTCATTTTAGCATGGACTATTTTAATAAAATTAGGCGTCTGTAATAAGGTAAAGTTAACGGAATATTTGATGCTTCTTTTCCACATTTATTTGATGGTTGTCTTTTTTTTCCCAACTTAATGTGTATTCCTTTTTTTCCAGCATTAAAATTGTCAAGCACGATGACACAACACACAGTGAACAAAATACCTCACTAAACATACCTCTGGTTGATTTTATTATGATTGTTTGTGTAGGGTTGTGGGAGAGGGGGTGGAGGGGAGGGGGAGGGTGTGGGAGGGGGGTGGAGGGGGTCATCACTTTTGGTTTTATAGAGCTGCTGAATGCTCTCTTATAAATGAAAGATTTTCATTATCAGTGGAATCAGTAGGTCATTTCAGAGGCGTGCACCGAGTTGCACATCAAACCACTCACAAATACACATTTGGAGTGCACCAGATGGATCAAGTTGGCCAAGTCGCACATTCCACACTATAGGACAGCTAAGACTGAGAAGCAGTCGCGGCGTTTATGGCGAGGTACAAAGTTTAAAACTAAGAAACTGTTGTTTTTAGAAGCGTGTCGGGCAAAAGTTTTTATTAAAACTGTTTTAAAACCTCTTTTTACCCAACTTTTGTTAATGTTAAAAGTGTTTTAATTTACAAGCGTGTCGTAACTGTTATGTATCTATTCCAACCTAGTGCTGGATATTTTTCCCATTGTCGCCTTCTCTCTTCGCTCAACACTCGACTTTCCAGTCCTTCCCTCAAACGGACAGCATTCACACAAATATTACTTTACTATTACACCTTTTGGCAACATTAGGTTTGTTTCTCTGACCTAGCATTACATCGGAAAATGGCCCATCCAAGCCTGCACTCTTTGTACTGCACTAAATAACCGGCTGCAGCAGACGACGCACGTAATGACGCTGACTGTGTGACGTCATTTGCATTCAATAAATTTGTGCATACAATCCAAGAGGAGATGCAGCCAAAACGAAAGCATTCATAACACCGACAAACCTACAAACAAAGCAACAGGTTGAACCAAAGGTCGGGCAGGACACAAGACAACAGCAGCGTCCCCCAAAGTGCATGGCCTATCTCACACTGCGCACTCATACGATCACTTCACTTCATAGCAAGTTGCTGGTGCACAAATACATTGCCCAAGTAGCTGGCACAATAATACATTGCTCTCAATTTTGTCACTAGACATCACCTCCCACCACATCACCCCGGAAGCACAACACAACTCAACACTGGTTTTTTTTTTTTTTTTTTTTTTTACAAAACAACCACACCCTCAAATAACAAACCTCATTTTGCAGCAACATAAACAATTTACTACCTCACACAACTACAACCCCCCACCCCCACCCCACCCTCCTACCTTTTGTATCTCTCCGTTTCACTTTGGCTTACCGACGCAGTCCACCAATCTGGTATTAAATTATTTATAGCTGAGAATGGTGATGTCACACACACACACACCCATTTTAGGGGTTTTGTGCACACACATACACACACACACATACACACACACACACACTGCTGGGACAAGTTCAAACACACTAGCGGAGTGTCTTTTAAACACAAAAGTGCATGTAAAAACGCCAAAATGAAAAAAAAAAAAACTGATTTTTCTTTTCATTTTTATGACTTTATACCGCAAGACAATGCAGAAACAACCCTCAGAAAATGGGTGTCTGACTTGGGCACCCAGAATTTTACACACACCCATTTTCCATAAGGATGGTAAAGACAGTCACCCATTTAAGGGCTTTTGTGCACACACACACACACACACACACACACACACACACACACACACACACACACACACACACACACACACCATCACGCACACACCATCACACACACACACACACACACACACACACACACACACACACACACACACACACAGGCACGCACACACAGACCTTGCGTTGCTGAGAGAAGGGCGCCAATGCTGCTCTTCGGCGGTTGGATTTTTCAAGAGCCTTCATGAACTCTTGAACGTCTGTGTCTCTGAGCTTTTTGAAGGCGTGCTTCTTTTTCCTCTTCCCGACTCTTTGGCCGTCTTCTCCTGACGTCACCACAGAAAATCGAGGAAAAAATCAAGTCAATGCAGGTCTACAGTAATTTATTATTATTATTATTATTATTATTATTATTACCATCATCATCATTATTATCATTATTATTGTTATTATTATTATTACTAAATTGCATTATTATTATTAGTAGTATTATATTATTATTATTATTATTAATTTGTATTATCTTTATTATTATTACTATAGTATTATTATAATTTTAACCCCTTGACTGCTACTGACGATACCGTTCGGCGGAAAAGACGCGTAAACGCGTCTTTTCCGCCGAACGGTATCCGCGTCAGTAGCAATCAAGGGGTTAGTAGTAGTAATAGTAGTAGTGGTAGGAGGAGGAGGAGGAGTATTTTCCCGCACAGATATAAATACGAAATACACCACAACAACAGGTGCACACTGGTTGTCTGCCTAGATTCGCTACCACTGTAGCGAACCGAGGGAGACAACCAGTGTGCCGCAGGTGAATCGGCAGTCATGGATCCAAGCGACTCTATTATGGATTAACTCAGCGCCTTGGACCGCAAGCGGCACAGTCTCAGAAAATGCATTGACGCGTTCATCCCTGAAATACACCGCCGAGTGAACAGGATCCATCGGCAAGAGACGTTCATATGATAGCATAAGATTAAAAAAAAAAATTATGATTAATTTTTTGGAGAAAGCAATATTATTATTTTTTTAGAAAAAAAAAGATTTTGATTTTTATGGTTGATTTTTTATTTTATTTTATTTATTATTTATTTTTTTCGGGGGGGGGGGAGATAGAGAGAGAGAGAGAGAGAGAGAGAGAGAGAGAGAGAGAGAGAGAGAGAGAGAGAGAGAGGATGGACTGCCGCTTGCATTTTAAACCCGCATACCTTCTACAGACTGGCTAGGGGCCTCTTTTGCGTCGGAGGATTTGTCGGCGAACACGCCCTGCGGGTCGTCCACATCTTTCTCCAAGCCGCTGTTCGCTAGTAAACCATGATAATCAATCAAGCATTGCATCACCTCAATATAAATTAACACTGTCGAGACGTGGTGCATCCGGATACGCGGCTGAAGCGCGTATCCGGATGCGACACGTCTTGAATGAGTCACCGAGGTTTGAAGCCTCGTACTGTCATGACTGAGACACTCACCGCAGTGATTTTGCTCTAGAGTATGGCATCTGATCATACACCCAGAGGAAATCACTTACAGGAACCAACTCTAACAGATTCTCTCAAGAGACCCCATAGATCCATGCCAGTCATCTTCATGCTTATTCTGCAGTCATTGTTGCTTAACCGGGTATAGGTCGACTAAGGTTTAGGCCAAAAATTGCGGGGACTAAGCACGATGCCTAAACTGAATAGGAACAATGATGATGATGATGATGATGACGATGACGACGAACAATACAATAGCTCACCATCGGTGGGGTCTACTACAGGGGTTTTGTCATTGTCTGACTTATCGTCGTTGTCCGCTGCTGACTCTTGAATGTCCCTGGATGTCCCTGCCTGATTGCAACACAAAAGTTCGCATTAACCAGTCAGCCGTACACAGGCTGATCGTGCATTAACAAGACTTCCATCGACATGATAGTTCAAGGAAACCGGCACTACTGGCATTAAATGCAGAAGAAAGATCGATCAGCATATGCTCACTGATGGAAAATGCCTGATGTCCCTGGCACCTCGCTCAAGAGCAATGCCTGACTAGTTTCGTCGGCGCCTGATTAGCGTGGAGCCCTTCTCAATGATAGTGCATGATTAATGATAGTGCCTGATCAAGGCTGGTGGCACATTTCCCAACTGTTAGTCACCGGAAATGCTGGAGCCTGGAAATACCTGAGCGCCCTTTGCAAGGGTTGTGCCCGAGCAGCTTGGCACCTTGAAGGCGCCAAGCTGCTCAGGCGCTACCCTTAAAAACAACAACAAACAAACAAACAAACATTCTAGACCTAACGACTGAAATGGCGATTGAAGTATAAATTATATTATTATTCCTGCACAACGCTTGAATTATCATGATAACTCCATCTCCTGTGTTAAACAGGTTTTGTTTTCGATTTTCTCGAAAACACAAATTTTTTAATGCGAACACTGAAGTTACGAGTTACGGGATTGCATGCAATAGACCCAAACTCGAATTCTGCACGCATTCTTACTCAGTCGCTACAGGAACTAAAACTCGCATTTTCACTCCTTCTTACTCGTTTGACGGAGGCGCTGTTAGCAGGTGCCAGCAATAGGCCGACCAGCAGCAGACAGAACAGCATCCGGGGAACTGACACACTTCTGGACTGTCGTCTGGCCGCGTCCAGCGACGCCATTTTAGTGTCAAGTTGCCGTCAATACTAAAAGAACCAAAAAAAAAAAAAAAAAAAAAATATCGAATGGTTTACAAAAATAAAAGCAGGGATTGGGTTTGTGGGTAGCTAAGTTACATGTCACTGTGATGAAGTGCGGAGGGGTGGAGGGGAGGGGGGCGGGGTAGTCCAACTTTAAAAAATCGATTGATTGATCGATTGATTGGTCGATCGCTCGATCAAGAGTATTATTTTTTTCTGGTGGCGGTGTGTGTGTGTGTGTGTGTGTGTGTGTGTGTGTGTGTGTGTGTGTGGGCGGGGGGAGGGAGTGTGGGGGTGGGAGGGGGGAGGGGGAGGTATTACATAAAACCACAAAAAGCACAAGGACGCCGTGCTTTTACAGACGCTAACCTATGGGGAGGGGGAAAAGCATCTGCTTGTTTTCCATACCTTTATCACACACACACACACACACACACACACACACACACACACACACACACACACACACGTACACACAGGTGCACACGCACGCACGCACACACACACACATACACAGAATCGACAGAAAGTTGGAGGGGAGGAGGAAGAGGAGATGAGGGGGTGGGGTGGGGGGTGGGGGCGGGGGGTAGATAAATGCGTTTCAGGGTCTATATCTTTTATGTTAATAATAATAATAATAATCATAATAATAATCATAATCATAATAATAATACCGGTGATGGATTATTTAGGCGCTTTACACAACTCAACGCGCCGCGAACTCAGTAAACCCAGCACGCACGCTCACGTAAAACACATTCACCCTGAAGACAGACACAGTATGAGACAAACACAGGACATTCAGGTGGTGGGAAGGGTCAGCTCAGCTACTGAATTGTACCAAAGGATGTCATCGCAGATTATCGTAAAAACCTAGCTATTTCTGACAGACGAAGTAAAAAAAACGCATTCGTCGTATTACGTAAATCGTGAGTCAGTGATAGTGTTTACGGGTCTTCAACGCGATACTGTGGAAGGTCTTTCAGATAAAAGCAACATGTCACAAATCAATCAGTCCAGATAGAAGCTGGTACAAGTAACTCAGTTTTCCAGTAGAGTTTTCACACTAACCTTTTGGGTGTCGCTAGCGGTTTTAGTCGCGATGATTCCTGCAGGAATTATCGCTACTAAAACCGCTACCGACACCCAAAGGATCAGCCTACTCGCTCAGTAACTTCAACAATAGAGCTAAATGAAGTTTATAAGGCTGCGTTTGAAATTTGCAGTATCTGTTCTCTAAGGCAGTCTAAAGAGGTTTAAATCACTCTCCAAGAACGCATGTATGCATTCGTCTACTTACTAGGCTAGTGAACAAAGCCGTGCCACCCAGCAAACAAGCTTGTTTGTTCACACCATGGATCCGAAGGCATCATTAGCAATGTATTCTTCACATAATAATCGTGGAGACATTTGACAGGAAATCCCACCAGTAATGTTGTTCTACTGCGTCAAAGCACAGAAAAAACGTCATAATAATGACCATATGATGAAATGACGTAGCGTCTGAGAAAGGTGACGTCATCTGCATTCTAAAGCGAGCGTGAATCATTTTTGCATGTGTTCATAATAATAATAATGTATACTTTCGATTGAAAAAAAGCTCTAAGCGCCATATAAATTACATACTACCATGCATACACCTTACATCCTACAACACATATATATATATATATATTCCCTAACATGCAAGCTCACGCAACAGGATGTACAAGAATAATAAAAATAACAAAGTGGAAACACAACAAAAAATGCTCACACACAAAAAGACATACCATACAACTGATAAAGGATACATCAGACAACTCTCGCTGCACAAACGAGCGCGCGTGATCACTCACGAACAATTGAGCACAGACACAGAAGTGCCACTAAATGAAACACACACACACACACACACACACACACACACACACACACACACACACACACACACACACACATACACATACACACACACACACACACTCACACACGTACACGCCACACACACGGAATGAGAGTGAGAGAGATAATGATGATGATGAAACGTTTTTATTCAGGATAAAAAGTTTTAGGCATAGCAATGCCTATTTTCCAAACTGTCCTGCTACTCTAAACATATAAAAATACATCAGACGATACCAGAAGAGAGAGAATGATTGATTGTACATTGCTTAACGTCCCGACACACACAGAGAGAGAGAGAGAGAGAGAGAGAGACAGACAGACAGAGACTGAGACAGAGCGGGAGAACCGAGCGAGATGGCGGGGTGGGTGGGTGGTTGGGGGGAGGGGGTGGGCGGGTGGGTGGGTGCGAACTTATCCCAGCAATGCACCGCCACCATCACCCCCCCCCCCTCCCCCCCCCACACACACACCACCCACCCACCCACCCCCCTGCCCCCGCACCAGAAAAACCACTGGGCATACACTTTTTGACATCACCCTATTTCACACCAACCGTGATTGCTCGGTACGGTTTTCACTCGCATCGCAAAAATGTAAAAAGCCTGCCGCAAAAGGGTAATTTCACTTGGCAGTACTCGCGCGCCGCGCCTGGATCAGTGTAAAAGGCCTCCCGCAAACGGAGGTGGTTAGTGTACAGTGAAATTGCGGCAGTGTCGAATTTATCTAAGATTTTCGCCTTAGTCGCCTGCTCGGCGTTAAACACGAATCATCATCATCATCATCATCATCATCATCATCATCCGCTTGGCCCTTTACATCACTTCGCAGCAACTATTTCGTGGACAAAACCAACCACTTGTCCACAAACGCAGGTCAAGACAAACCGTGCCGCAAGAACGGCCTTGAGATTCTGTCCTCCGTAACTGCATTCGTGCGGAACGGGCTCAGGTTGTCCACGGATATCGTTACTGTGGAGTGAAATCACGGTAGGGTTCACTGAATTTTTCCACGTTTTCAAGCAGGCCCTTTATACTTTTGTATTGTGACAAATTTCCAGTCGGGACCTGTCCGCGGCATGTCTGGTTTGGTGACACCGACGTCAAAAAGTCGATTTGAAAGGGCCTGCCTGACAACTTGTAAAATTGTCACCCTGAGTTAATTTTCACTTCACAGTAACGATATCCACTGACAAACACAGCGCGATTGCCATGAATGCGGTACAGTACCGAGCACAGAATCCCAACGCCGTTTTGAGGTACGGTTTTCCTTGCACCGCCTTCGTAGAGAAATCGTTTGGTTTTCAGTCGCCACCAAATAGTTGCTGTCATGCGAAAGCGCGGCGCGAGTGAAAACCGTACCGCAAAACGGCGGTGGTTAGTGTAAAGTGAAATTGCGGCAGTGTCCAATTTATCTAAAGTTTCCGCTTGGCCCTTTCTATTATTTTGTCTTTGGCATTTTCCACCGTGGAGCATTTTTCACTTCACAGTAACTATTTCGTAGACAAAACCAACCACTTGTCCACAAAAACAGGTCAACAAAACCGTGCCGCAAAATCGGCCTGGAGATTCTGTCTTCAGTAACTGCATTCGTGGGGAACGGACTGAGTTTGTCCACGGATATCATTACTGTGAAGGTAAATCACGGTAGGGTGCAATTTTGTCACGTTTTCACGCAGGCCCTTCATACTTTTTGTATTGTGACAAATTTCAAGTCGGGACCTGTCCGCGGCATGTCTGTTTTGGTGACACCGACGTCAAAAAGTCGATCTGAAAGGGCCTGCCTGACAACTTGTAAAATTATCACCCTAAGTTAAGTTTCACTTCACAGTAACGGGTTCCGTTGGTGAAACTCAGCGCGTTCCCCACGAATTGCAGTTCAGTACCGAGCGGCACAGAATCTCACAACGCCGTTTGCGTTACGGTTTTCCATACACCGCCTTCGTAGAGAAATCGTTTCGTTTTCAGCCTCCACCAAATAGTTGCTGTCATGCGAAAGCGCGGCGCGAGTGAAAACCGTACCGCAAAACGGCGGTGGTTAGTGTAAAGTGAAATTACGGCAATGTTCAATTTATCTAAGGTTTCAGGTTGGCCCTTTCTATTTTTTTGCCTTTGGCATTTTCCGCCGCTGAGCATTTTTGACTTCACAGTAACTATTTCGTGGACAAAATCACAACCAGGTGACCACAAACGCAGGTCAAGGCAACCGTGCTGCAAAATCGGCCTTGAGATTCTGTCCTCGGCATGTCTCTTTTGGTGACACCAATGTCAAAAAGTTGATTTGAAAGGGCCTGCCTGAGAACTTGTCAAATTGTCACTCTAATTAACTTTCACTTCACAGTATCGATATCCGGGGACAAACTCAGCGCGATTGCCACGAACTCGGTTGAGTGCACAGAATCCCAACGCCGTTTTGCGATAAAAACTGTACCGCAAAATGGCGGTGATTAGAGTAAAGTGAAATTGCGGCAGTGTCCAATTTATCTAAGGTTTGCGGTTGGGCCCTTTCTATTTTTTTTTTTTTTTTTTTTTTTTTTTAAATTTTATTTATTTGGTTTTTTTTTTTTTTTTTTGCCTTTGGCATTTTTGTGCCGCTGAGCATTTTTCACTTCACAGTAACTATTTCGTGGACAAAACCAACCAAGTGTCCACAAACGCAGGTCAAGAAAACCGTGCCACAAAATCGGTCTTGAGATTCTTTCCTCGGTAACTGCATTCGTGGGGAACGGGCTGAGTTTGTTCACGGATATCGTTACTGTGAATTGAAATCACGGTAGGGTGCAATCTTGACAAATTTCGAGTCGGAACCTGTCCTCAATTCACAGTAACTATTTCGTGGAGAAAACCAACCACTTGTGCACAAACGCAGGTCATGGAAAAGAGTGCCGCAAAAAAAACCAAAAAAAAAAAAAAAACAAAACAAAAAAACAACAACAACAACAACAAAAAAACCACAACAAAACAACCAAACAAACAAACAAATTAAAAAACGGCCTTGAGATTCTGTCCTCGGTAACTGCAATCATGGGGAACGGGCTGAGTTTGTCCACGGATATCGTTACTGTGAATTGAAATCACCGTAGGGTGCAATCTTGACAAATTTCGAGTCGGGACCTGTCCTCGGCATGTCTCTTTTGGTGACACCGATGTCAACAAGTCGATTTGAATGGGCCTGCCTGAGAACTTGTAAAATTGTCACCCTACGTTAAGTTTCACTTCACAGTAACGGGTTTCATGGGGAAACTCAGCGCGATTGCCACGAACGTGGTTGAGTGCACAGAATCCCAACGCCGTTTTGCGGTACGGTTTTCCTTGCACTACAAGTTTTCAGGTAATAGCAACCTTTGTCTTGGAGAAAGTCAATGTGTTCTCCACGACTGCAGTTGCTGTGAAGAGAATCCCAGCCATGGTAATTTTGGTAGTTTCCCCCACCCCACCCCAGTTTTACGACAGGCCCTTAACATTTGCACGCCTACAGCCTTCCTTGGATGTGGTGGGTTATCCGTTTATCATACTCCCTCTCTCCGTAATCGAACCCCGATTCTCTGCTACCCATTAGCATGGTAGGCATTTCAACAACCTTCGTCATTTCATAGGGCCGGCAGACATTTGAAAGATGCTTCTCCGACAGGGCGCCGTACCCCCGACTGGTTTTCAACTAATACTGAAAAGCGCTCCGGTCTTTCTATGAGCTTAATGAGCCATTCGCCATTTCACCGTACAAGGGTGTGTAACTTGGACATTGCAATGCTTACTCTTTAAGACTAGCATATGACTTTTACTGGCAGGATCAACCAGAATGCACCACCTTCCCACGCAATCTCACCTGCCACTCATCACGAGGAGCAGACGGGAGTCGGATCGCCCGAAGACACCTCAACAAACCGCCAGCACTCATCGCAAAAAGCCAGACAAAATTCACGTACGGTCTGTGTGGGGCTCGGTAAGCGATATGCACCGTCAGCCACCTACGCTTCGATGGACCAAAAGAAAAAGGAGAGACCCGGTGAAACCAACAAGCGCCTGAACGCCCACGCGCGAGTCCCCATCACCAGAGCATTACGACACGAGGCGCAAAACCACGGTACGCTCGCGGAACTTGCGACAAGGACACTTTGCTGAACGGCGACTCGGTGAGACGAGCGCGTTCTGAGACGAGACAACGGGTCAAGCGTTTTCGTATCGCTGACCGCACGAGGGAAAGAACCATTCTCTCGCTAGCTCGTGCAAGCCGACCGACCCTCGGAGCTTGATGCTTGTGACACCACACGAGCAAACCCACCAGCTTCGCATCATACCGTACCTTCTCCGGACCGTAGGCTGCCGAGTAATTTCCGTTGCGTGCCGCGAAACGCAATAAAACACGCACACAAAAAAACTTGTGTACCTTCTTCTCTTGGACGCGCCTACGGGAAGATGTGAGAGGGAAAACAAGTTTGCCACCCACACTTCGCACGCAGAGCGGTCACCAAGTCGCCTGAAACGCGGGGAGGGGGGGGGGAGGGGGAGGAGGAGGGGGGGGGGGGAACGTACCGCGGTCGACCTTTGCCGACCAGCTCTCCCACATATATATAGTGATCACCTTAAGGCCCCGCCACACATGCCCGATTTTGAGGCCGATTCTTGAGCAGTTTCGAATCGGTAGGTGATCGGACCAGACTGCAAAAACGTGTGCACTGCCACACATTTCCCGACTTTATTTAGCCGACCGGTTTGAATCGAAGATCAAGGTCGTACCTGTTCAGCGAAATGGCTGCTAGTTTGGACAGTGATGATGATGTGCTTGCATTATCAGCAGTTTTGCATAGTTCGGGAAGTCTGAGGCGGGCGAAACAACGAAGGTGATTGACTGATCTTCCGCCATTTGCAAACTGAAACGACGTGCTTTGCGAGACGCGCTCTGATTGGTTGAAGCTTACAATCGGGGCCGATTCGGATCGGAAAAATAGAGCAGTTTCTAAACACCCGATTCTCAGCCGATTGCGATCGGATCGGATATATGACGTCATCCGATCGCAATCGAATCGAAATCCGCTTCAAAATCGGGGCACAACCGGCAAGTGTGGCGAGGCCTTTAGACAGGCATTGAAGAGCACTGTATAGCACTCAAACGCCACAACGAACCCCCACCAACACCTCCCCCCTCCCCCATGATAAAATGTCGCAGTGCGCACGCTATCCCAGCAAAGCACTTGCCTCCCCCCTCCCCACCCCTACACATTCCACATAACAACCACTGGGCATACACTTTTTGACATCACTTTAACTTTCACTTCACAGTATCGATATCCGGAGACAAACTCAGCGCGATTGCAATGAACGCGGTTGAGTGCACAGAATCCCAACGCGGTTTTCCTTGCACTACAAGTTTTCACGTAATAGCAACTTGTCTTGGAGAAAGTCAATGCATTCTCCATGACTGCAGTTGCTGTGAAGAGAATCCCAGTCACGATAATTTTTTTTCCCCCAAGTTTTACGGCAGGCCCTTAACATTTCTGCTGGCAAGGAGAATTGCCCTCGTTCAATGGTTTAAAGTGTACTCATTTCAATTACGAAGCCTCTTTTGAGTTCCGTATTGTTATTTTTTGTACACTTTTTGACATCACCCTGTTTCACACCAAGCGTGATTGCACACCACATGAACGATTTCATTGGGGAAACTCAGCGCATTCCCCACGAACGAGGTTGAGTGCACAGAATCCCAACGCCGTTTTGCGGTACGGCTTTCCTTGCACTGCGTTTGTAGAAAAATAGTTTGGTTTTCAGTCTCCACCAAATAGTTACTGTCATGCAAAAGCGCGGCGCGCGCCGAGTGAAAAATGTACCGCAAAACGGCGGTGGTTAGTGTTACGATTGTGGTTGTGTTATCCTGTGAGAGCGTACATGTGTTATTCGTAGGTAACGGTATGTTGTTTATTTGAGCTATCACGGTTATGATTTCGTGCCTTTTTAGTAAGATTTTCTTTTGTTCGTGAGTAGAGCCGTTTTCGTTTTGTTTAGTCCGGAACGTTGTAGACAGGTCGCACTGTCTGGTGGCCTCGTAAGTGTCACGTCGGTTAGTTGATATCTGACATCGCTACATTTTCGCTACTTGTTTTCCTGTGCGCGTGTATCGAGCAGCCTTTGTTTTGTTTTGGGAATGTTCTCGTACTTTTTGAGCTATCATAGATAGGGATACCATACTTTTATGTGTCTTTATTATATGTTAGAATTTAGAGCTGAAGTGAGCAGCCGTGTTTTTGTAGCCTGTTATATTGTTTCTGGAAAATTCATGTTAATGAGTTTCGGCTGCGCGTTTCGTTCTGGTTGTTTGAGTTCATGATTTCCGTAGAAGATTCTAGATTTTGATAGTGTATATAAGGAGGGCGCTGGGAAAGCCCGTTAGTACATTGTCTTGCTTTGTCAGTTGTAGAGATACGCAGTTTATTGCGAGAGACGCTGTGTATGAGAAACTTTGAGTCGTAGTATGGACATAGCAGAAGAGACTTTGTATTCAGTAGTTTGTGCATTTGAAAGAGCATTACTGTGAGGATATCGCATCGCTGAATTAAATATTGTTGGAACTGTTACTCCAGTTTTGTCTACATCCTTAAGCCATGGTTGACGGATTGCAGCTGAATGAGGTCTATTTAAAAGAACTCTACGTGCGTGTGTGTCTGGTGTGTTTATCATACTTCGACTACAACTCCATCACGTAACATTTTGGCGACCCCGACGAGACCTCTTCAGTTGGTTCAGTGGAAAGGGTAGCAGGAGAAAACAGCCAGCAGTGAAAAGCAGAGATGGCGACATCGCAATTGGAGACATTCCTGAAAATTGGAAGGGAATGTGGACTCGAAGGAGCTCAACTCCTCGAGTTTGTAAAGGAGAGAGAAGAGAAAGAAGAAAAGAGACGAGAGAGAGAAGAAAAGGAGAGATTGGAGAGAGAAGAGAAAGAAGAGAAGAAACGAGAGAAAGAAGAAAAGGAGAGATTGGAGAGAGAAGAGAAAGAAGAAAAGAAACGAGAGAAAGAAGAAAAGGAGAGACTGGAGAGAGAAAAAAAAGAAGAAAAGAAACGAGAGAAAGAAGAAAAGGAGAGACTGGAAAGAGAAGAAAGAGCCAAAGAACGTGAAATCAGGAGACTCGAAATCCAAGCAGAAGAAGCAGAGAAACAGCGAAGAGCGGCAGAGAAACAACGAGAAGATGAGAGAGAAGAGGCGGAGAGGCAACGTCAACACGAAATTCATCTAAAGCAGATGGAGATTGAGGCACAGAGCCAGAGAACTAATGAAGCAACAGCATCAGCGAGCAGAGAACAAACAGCCCGTGCGCCAAAACTTCCACCTTTCATTGAAAATTCAGATAAGATGGATGCTTATCTGGAGCGATTCGAGCGCTTCGCAAATAGCAACCATTGGAAACAAGAGACTTGGCCTATTAAACTGAGCGCACTTCTAACTGGCAAAGCGCTTGAATTTTACACCCGTTTGCCAAGAGAAGAAGCCGAAGATTATACTCAGTTGAAAGCCGCCCTGTTGAGACAGTACGACTTCACTGAAGAGGGTTACAGGCGACGATTTCGGAACTGCAAGCCTGAAGAAGGAGAAACACCCGGCCTATTCATTGAGAGAATCAGAAGCTACCTGGAGAAATGGATAGAGCTGGCTGGCCTAAACAGAGAGTATCAAGACCTGTGCGATCTCATCATCAAAGAACAAGTTTTCAGCGCATGTTCTAAGGACCTGGCCGCCCACCTTAGAGAGCAAAAAGACCAGTCACTAAAGGCCCTGGCCGACTTCGCTCAAAGATACCTTGACGCTCACAACATGAAGTTCGGGTCCAGTAAGCCACAGCGTGGGTCTACACCAGCAGAGGAAATCCATGATGTCATAGACACCCCGAGATACAAGCCGGTGGAGAACCTGACATGTTTTCTCTGTGGAAAGAAAGGTCACAAAGCGATACGGTGTCCTTCTAAAGATGTTCCCCGAGGCGACAACATCAGAAGACCTAACCAAGATCGCGGGATAGCAGGCAGAAGTAATACTACGTCTCAACACAGAGCCGCCGCTGTACTAGCAAATGATGTGACGTCATCCAGTGACTTTGAGTCTAGAGAAAAGCGAGCGACACCAGAACTGATCGAATCTTTCAGAAAGAATGGACGCATCCCAGCAGGAGATGGTGCTACATTTTTACCAGTCTCAAACATCGCGCTGCCTGAGAATGAAGTGCCGAACATGCCGGTGGTGTCAGGATTCGTCGGCGACACACCAGTGAGAGTGTTGAGAGACACTGGTTGTAGCTGCATCATCGTGAGAGAGGACCTAGTAGCTGAAGACCAGAAGCTACAGGAGTGGACCACCCTCATTTTGGCTAACGGAACTGTAAGAATTATCCCCCTTGCCAAAGTCTGTGTCGACACCCCATACTTGACAGGAGAGGTGAAGGCGTTGTGCGTGAAGACGCCAGTCTACGACCTCATCATCGAAAACATTGATGGTGCCAGAAACGCAGACGGTCCAGATCCAGAGTGGAGACCTGAAATATGTTCCGTTACCACGAGAAGTCAAGCAAAGAAGAGTCATCAGACCATCCCTCTTAAAGTGGCGGACAACACGGAAGCAGCAGTGGTGAATAAAGAAAGGCTGGTGGAGCTACAGAGAGCCGACACCACGCTTGACAAGTTCCGAGGTCAAACCGAGCCTGTGATGCGAAAGGGAAAAGAGATAACCTTCGAGACCAGAAAAGATATCCTGTACCGGATATTCGATAGCAATGGAGATAAACCTGTGCGTCAAGTAGTAGTTCCTGAACCTTTGAGAATGCAGGTGATGAAATTGGCACATGATTCCATATTGGGATGACATTTGGGAATCAACAAGACGCTCGATAGAATCCGAGCCGTCTTCTACTGGCCTGAAATGGGAGGCGACGTCACCCGATTCTGCAGATCGTGCGACATATGCCAGAAGACAATCTCCAAGGGAAAGGTGCCCAAGGTTCCTCTAGAGAAAATGCCATTGATCGATATGCCTTTCAAGCGGGTAGCTGTTGACCTTGTGGGGCCAATATCTCCTCCGAGTGAAGATGGTCATCGATACATTTTGACCCTGGTGGACTACGCTACACGTTATCCTGAAGCCATACCATTGAAAAAGATCGACACTCCAACAGTAGCAGAGGCGCTCGTCGACATGTTCAGCCATTTAGGAATTCCTGAAGAGATCCTGAGTGACCTAGGAACTCAGTTCGTCTCAGACTGCATGGAGGAAGTCAACCGGCTATTGAGCATCCGACACCTTACTACCACCCCTTATCACCCCATGTGTAATGGGCTGGTTGAAAAGTTTAATGGAACTTTAAAGGCTATGTTGAAGAAACTGTGCGCTGAGCAGCCAAGGTTGTGGCATAGATACATCAATGCCTTGCTCTTCGCATACCGTGAAGTTCCTCAGGATTCGACAGGGTTTTCCCCTTTTGAATTACTGTACGGTAGGACTGTGAGGGGGCCCATGCACATCCTGAAGGATCTGTGGACCAAGGATATCGACGCACCTGAGGTGAAAATCAGCTACCAGTACGTCTTCGACCTGAGAGAGAAGCTGGAAGATACCCTAAGGATGGCTCGAGAAGAACTACGGAAGGCGCAGAACAAGGGGAAGCATTACTATGATCGTAAGGCAAAAACCTCGACGATTCCAGCCAGGTGACCAAGTGTTGTTTCTTCTTCCTACCGACAACAACAAACGTCTGATGCAGTGGAAGGGACCATACGTTGTCGACACGGTGGTTGGCATCAACGACTACAGAGTCAAGGTCAACAATAAGGTGAAAACTTACCATGCTAATTTGCTGAAGAAGTATATTGCGAGAGGTCGTCAAGACAAGACACAAATGGCCGCATCCGTGCGTCTTGCTGATGACGAAAGACTAGACGACGAGAACTTGTTTGACCTTAATGAACTGTGAACTGTAACTTATGATTTGGTGATGTTCCTGAAACTAACTTTGACATTATTTTTAGTTTAACTTAAGGATTCGCAGAACTTTGGAGCAGATTACCTGAGCAGAGCAGTTTAAATGAACATTTCTGTGTCCAGAACTTTTGTATGAAACATTTCGATGCTCAGGACTGTTTACAGGAACTGTGAGACGTTTTTTTTTTAATTCGACTTTTGATGTGTAGTTATATTTATTTAGGGTTTTGTGTAGGTTTACACAGCCACAAGCGTATTTTTGAAATTTGATAAGAAATTTTTGTGAATTTCATTCTTAAGAGGGGGGGGGGGGGTAATGTTAAGATTGTGGTTGTGTTATCCTGTGAGAGCGTACATGTGTTATTCGTAGGTAACGATATGTTGTTTATTTGAGCTATCACAGTTATGATTTCGTGCCTTTTTAGTAAGATTTTCTTTTGTTCGTGAGTAGAGCCGTTTTCGTTTTGTTTAGTCCGGAACGTTGTAGACAGGTCGCACTGTCTGGTGGCCTCGTAAGTGTCACGTCGGTTAGTTGACATCTGACATCGCTACATTTTCGCTACTTGTTTTCCTGTGCGCGTGTATCGAGCAGCCTTTGTTTTGTTTTGGGAATGTTCTCGTACTTTTTGAGCTATCATAGATAGGGATACCATACTTTTATGTGTCTTTATTATATGTTAGAATTTAGAGCTGAAGTGAGCAGCCGCATTTTTGTAGCCTGTTATATTGTTTCTGGAAAATTCATGTTAATGAGTTTCGGCTGCGCGTTTCGTTCTGGTTGTTTGAGTTCATGATTTCCGTAGAAGATTCTAGATTTTGATAGTGTATATAAGGAGGGCGCTGGGAAAGCCCGTTAGTACATTGTCTTGCTTTGTAGTTGTAGAGATACGCAGTTTATTGCGAGAGACGCTGTGTATGAGAAACTTTGAGTCGTAGTATGGACATAGCAGAAGAGACTTTGTATTCAGTAGTTTGTGCATTTGAAAGAGCATTACTGTGAGGATATCGCATCGCTGAATTAAATATTGTTGGAACTGTTACTCCAGTTTTGTCTACATCCTTAAGCCACGGTTGACGGATTGCAGCTGAATGAGGTCTATTTAAAAGAACTCTACGTGCGTGTGTGTCTGGTGTGTTTATCATACTTCGACTACAACTCCACCACGTAACAGTTAGTGTAAAGTAAAATTGCGGCAGTGTCGAATTTATCTAAGGTTTGCGGTTGGGCCCTTTACATTCTTTTTGTCTTTGGCATTGTCTGCCAAGCATTCTTCACTTCACAGTAACTATTTCGTAGACAAAACCAACCACTCGTCCACAAACGCAGGTCAAGAGAAACCGTGCCGCAAAAACGGCGGTGGTTACTGTAAAAAGTGATATTACGGCAGTGTGACATGTATCCAAGGTTGGCGGTTGGCCTTTTACCTTATGGCTCACCCGTGGACAACCGATACGATATCTTTGTAGAGTGGTGCGATAGAAACTATCTTGAATTACATGTTGGCAAAACAAAATAGATAGTCGTAGATCTCAGTAAAAACAAACATTATCCCGATTTTGTTGTCATCAAGGGAACAGAAGTTGAGCGTGAAGAGTCCTACAAGTATTTAGGTGTTCTTTTTGACAACGCGCTCCACTGGAAACAAAACACAGATCCTATTGTGAAAAAAACCTGCATACCCGTTTTTACTGTTTGAGAAAGCTCCGATCATTTAATGTAAGCACTCAGCTTTTACAGACGTTTTACTGCTCCAGTAATGTTAGCATTCTAACTTTTGGACTGACGTGCTGCTCGACACTCTGCCTTCTCCGCCTTGCCCTCCCGACACCCCCTTTTCCGGCACCCCCCTCTCGTCCTTCCGGCCCGTCTCTCAGGACAAAGAGCTCAAGACCATAAAGTCCATGCCTCTCAAAACCTGCGAACTAGACCCTCTCCCAGCTTCTCTCTACCGGGACGGCCTTCCAAACCTTCTGCCATTCATTACCGACATCATCAACACATCTCTAGAGAACGGCTCCGTGCCTGATATTTTTAAGTCCGCCATCGTCCGTCCTCTCCTAAAAAAACACAATCTCGACCCAAACAAACTAAAACACTATCGCCCAGTCTCCAATCTCTCTTTCCTGTCCAAGCTTCTTGAGAAGGTCGTTCTCAACCAGCTCAACCTCCACCTCGCCGACAACAACCTCCTCAGTCCCTTCCAGTCTGCCTATCGTAAACATCACAGCACTGAAACAGCCTTTCTACATATCTTAAACGACCTGCTTCTCTCCACCGACTCGGGCAACATCTCCCTTCTTACGCTACTCGACCTCTCATCCGCCTTCGACACTATAAACCACTCTATCCTCCTCCACCGCCTTCACAACTCCTTCGGCATCACTGACTCTGCTCACTCCTGGTTTCGCTCCTACCTCTCCGACAGACAGCAGTTCGTCACCATCGACGGCGTCTCCTCCAACCCAGTCACGCTCCCCTGCGGAGTTCCACAGGTGTCCGTCCTGGGCGCGGTCCTTTTCACACTCTACACCTCTCCCCTGTCCAACATCATCCAGTCTCACCACATACACCACCACCTCCACGCTGACGACTCACAACTACTAGACAAAGACAAACTCGACAACACTCAGTCACTACTGACTCGCACGGCTGACTGCTACGAAGACGTGAAATACTCGATGACAGCAAACAAGCGTAAACTGAATGACGACAAAACGGAAGCCATGCTGGTAGGCACTCGCCAGAAACTTTCCCAGCTCCCTCCCTCTCTCCACCTTCAACTCGACAGCACCCCCATCTCCCTCTCTGACTCGGCCAAAAACCTCGGCGTTATCCTCGATTCCTCTCTGTCCATGACCAGCTTCGTCTCCGCCACGGCCCAGGCATGCTACTTCCACCTCCGTCGCATCAGTCAGATCAGAAAATACCTCACTACCGAAGCTGCCACCAAACTTGCTGTCTCTCTCATCCTACTGCAACTCTCTCCTTTCCTGCCTCCCTCACTCCACCACTTTTACTCTCCAGTGCGTCCACAACAATGCTGCCCGCCTCGTCCTCATAAAGAAAAAATCCGACCACATCACTCCCCTGCTCAAACTCCTTCACTGGCTTCCCATCCCCCAACGCATCCAACACAAGATTCTGTCTCTCTGCTACAAATCCCTGAACAACTGCGCTCCTGCCTATCTCTCAAACTTACTTCACCCCTACACTCCTCCCCGCTCCGCCTCTGACCCTCTCCACATCCCCCGCACCAAACTTAGCACTTTTGGTCCCCGCTCCTTCCCAGTATACGGTCCATCCATCTGGAACACACTCCCACTCTCTCTCCGTCAGAAACATTCTCTCTCCTCCTTCCAGTCCACCCTCAAAACTCACCTCTTTTTATACCACCACACTCCCCACCCCAAGCTGACTGTCGTAATGTATTTTACTATTTGTGGTACGTGAAGCGTTGTCTAAAGCGTGCGCATGCGTGCGCGAGTTGTGAGTGCGCACTTAGTTATAATTATTATTATTATGGGGCGGTCCGTGGCGCAGTGGTTAAGGCGCCTGCCACCAATGCTAAAGGTGCGAGGTTCGATTCCGGGTTCCGGCGTCGGATTTTTCTCCTCTAGTAAATGTCACCGTTAATTCGGGCGGACCGTCGGGGGTTCTTTCTCCGGGTACGCCGGCTCTTCCTCCCCCTTCACTTTGGTATCAGTTTCAGACAACTTAATAAAATTTCAAATACAAAACGATTTCCAAATACCGTCAGTAGCTCGCTTGAGCTTGCCCTTAGCACCACGTGAATGTTCTGTGTTTACGTACAGTGTGTGAGTGAATGCGTGTGATTCACGTGAGCGTGCTTGTTGGGTTCAGTTCGCGGCTACATTCTGCGCATTGAGTTATATTATAAATATGAGAAATGCGCCATATAAATACCATGTAATAATAAGATAAGCACATTATAAATACCGTAATTATTATTCTTTGACTTTGATCAGGTTGGCAAACCTTTACAACAAGGCCACTAGCGCTGTCAGCTTCAACGGCCAAATATGAAACTGGTTTAGGACTACAGTTGGAGTCAGACAAGGCTGCTTGCTCTCACCTACTCTTTTCAACATCTTCCTGGAAAGAATCATGACGGACGCTCTGAAAGATCATGAAGGAACTGTCAGTATTGGAAGCAGAACAATCACGAACTTGCGCTTTGCGGACGACATTGATGGTCTTGCAGGAACAGAGAAGGAGCTTGCATATGGGATGGAAATCAGTGCAGAGAAGACCAAACTGATGACCAATAACGCCAGTGGCATTGGCACTGAAATCATGGTTGGAGGCCAAAAACTGGAAACAGTTAAGAAATTCAAATACTTAGGAGCCATTGTGACAGATGAGGGATCAAAACCAGAAATACTGTCCAGGATTGCGCAGACAACAACAGCACTGACAAGATTGAAGACCATATGGAAGGACAGAAACATCACACTCTGCTCCAAGATCAGACTGATGCGCTCCTTAGTCATCTCAGTGTTCTTGTATGCCTGCGAGTCATGGACCCTCACAGCAGACCTTGAAAGGAGGATACAAGCCACTGAAATGAGATTTTTTCTAAGGCTGCTTGGCATCTCATAGTGGGAAGCAGAATCAGGCAAGCCATCGGGCCCTATGAAGACTTATTAGCCATTGTGAGAAAACGCAAACTGAAGTGGTATGGGCATGTCACGCGTTCAGCAGGGCTTGCCAAAACAATCCTGCAAGGCACTGTGCAAGAAGGACGAAGGAGAGGAAGACAGAGGAAAAGATGGGAGGACAATATCTCAGAGTGGACAGGACTGAAGCTGGGCGATACGCTGAGAATGGCAGAGAACAGAGAGGAATGGAGGGAGCTGGTTGCCAAATCATCAGTGGTGCCTCAACGGTCGGCAATACTACGGGATATAGATAGATAGAGATAGATTATTATGTTATGTAAAAGAGATCAAAATCGTCTTAACAAAGTAATCTGGAAAGGGGGTGGGGTGATTGGTAGGGCACAGGATACTTTGGATACGCTGTCCAACACTGAGACGGACTACGAACAAACTGGCTGACATTCTTGATGACAAAACACATCCTGTGACTTAGATATGAATTTGACATCAGACGTATCGAACGAACAGACTTAGAGTACCCAAAAGTAGTACGTCACGTTATGCCAACTCTTTTGTCCCTCAGGCTCAGTGTTACCCTTTTCAACAGTAATATCAGTAGATAGTGTCTGTCAACATTCTTTATTTCTTTCAGTAGTTCCGTCACTGGAACTTTGCTGACACCAGAAGCACATTGGAAATCCGCCATAAGTGTTTCTGATGCCAAGAGTGTTACAAAGGTAACAATACCTCTGTTACAGTTCATCTCTTTAATTGAGAATTATAGGTTATTTAATTATTTCAATGAGTGAATGATGATGCCATGTGTTGCCTGGGCAGACAGGAAATTTCCCCATGAGGGATTAATAAAGTATTATTGTATTGTATTGTATTGTATTGTATACATATGTGTGAACTTTGTGACAATAAGAAAAGGGCTGGCTTCCGCACCAGCAAAATCCATTCCGGTTTTCTCAAAATAGAGTCGAGTAAATTAGTATGCACAGGAAAGTCTTATCATCAGCTACCTTTGTGCCAAATTTGATTGAACGACCACGGGCCCTAAACATAGACTCACTTTTGCTTAGCACGCTTTGAGCCCAAAAATTACCAAAATCACCACATGATAGAATCTTGTTTGTTTGTTTCTTTTTTTTTTTTTTTTTTTTTTTTTTTTTGGGGGGGGGGGGGGGGATTTTTTTAAAAATTATTATTATTTAGTTTTAGCTAAGAAGCAAATGGGGAGCGATTTAAAATATGAGCAGGAAAAAAATAGACATCTCCGGGGTTCGAATCTGCGTGCTGAGAAAGTATGTTACCGCTTGTGCTATCGGGACTATTGAAGTCCAAGTGCATTTAATTACTTATAGCTAAATTTCGCATTGCATCGCGTATCCAGCAATGGCCCGCCCTAAAGTGCCAAATTTGGTGCGGGACCCCAAATTTTCGTCATAACCAATCTGATAGATATGAACTAAAGTACGCTTTTATCGATGAAAAAGGATCCGAGCAATGGCCGCCCAACACTAATGTAAACACTGACTTGTAATGTTATTGATAACATCTGGGCAACTTGCGAGCTAAAAACTGAAATACACTTTTGTAGATTGCACTTAGAATTCAAATTATCAGAACAAACTTTTGTGCCTGCTAGTGCTATTTTTACAGGGATGGGGACTTTCAGCTCTCGCTGATTTCGTCCACGTGGGGGGTGGGGGGGGGGGTGTCATCTCGCTGTCTGTCGCACCGTTGCGCAGCGGCTGGTGGTGTTGCCGGGGCCGGGCGGTTGGTGGTGGCGGAGGCTGGTGGTAGGCCGGGGGACCGTCGCTTTAGTGCCAGGCTGGAGGGGGGGAGGGGGGTGTTGGTAAGCCAACCACTCTAAAAGTTCTTGTATGAGTGGTGGCGGGGGTGGTGGTGGCCGGAGGACCGTCGCTTTAGTGCCAGGCTGGGGGGGGGGGGGGGGTGTTGATAAGCCAACCACTCTAAAAGTTCTTGTATGAGTGGTGGCGGGGGTGGTGGTGGCCGGAGGACCGTCGCTTTAGTGCCAGGCTGGGGGGGGGGGGGGGGGTGTTGATAAGCCAACCACTCTAAAAGTTCTTGTATGAGTGGTGGGGGGGTGGTGGTGGCCGGAGGACCGTCGCTTTAGTGCCAGGCTGGGGGGGGGGGGGGGGGTGTTGATAAGCCAACCACTCTAAAAGTTCTTGTATGAGTGGTGGCGGGGGTGGTGGTGGCCGGAGGACCGTCGCTTTAGTGCCAGGCTGGGGGGGGGGGGGGGGGTTGTTGATAAGCCAACCACTCTAAAAGTTCTTGTATGAGTGGTGGCGGGGGTGGTGGTGGCCGGAGGACCGTCGCTTTAGTGCCAGGCTGGGGGGGGGGGGGGGGGTGTTGATAAGCCAACCACTCTAAAAGTTCTTGTATGAGTGGTGGCGGGGGTGGTGGTGGCCGGAGGAACCGTTGCTGGCTGTGGTAAAGACTGGGAAGTTGGGGTGGCGGTGGTGGTGGCCAGTGGAGCCTGGGCTTGGGGGTCGGGCGCTGGGATGTGCGGAGTGGGTTACGGTGTTGGGGTGGCAGGCGAAGGTGGAGTGGCGGCGTGGGGAGTAGTGCCGGGCGTTGGGTCCGGAAGCGTTTGGGTGGTCGTCGACGCTGCCGTGGGCTGGTGGTAGGCTTGTTGGGTGGGGGTGGGGGGGGGGGGGGAATCCGGGCTCGTGCCTGCGTCGGTCGCTGCTGCTTGCGCAGGGGCGGTGCTGGCATCCTACGTCGCTGGAGCCATGGTGGCGCATTCTGTGTCTTTGGTGAGGATCGGGGTGGACCCGGTTTTCTTGACTTTGGTTGTTGGGGCAGCAGTTGTCCCCTTGTGGCTGACTTATGGTGTGGCTTGGGTCGCTGACTCGTTTCTCTCGATGCTCGCTTGGCTGCCTCGGCTGGCTGTGGTAGCTGGGCGTAGGTCGGTGAGCGCTCCGGTGTGGAGCAGCCACCGAGTGGTGATCAGTGCACGGTGGTAGTTGTCACCGCGCGTTCCGCTGATGGCCGGGACGGCCGCTGTTATCAGGAGGACGAGGTCGTCTATGTGAATTCCGCGAAGCCGGACCTCCCTCTCTTCAGTTGACCAGGGCCCCTCCCGAAGTAGGTGTTCGGAGATGGTGATCTCTGGTGTGGGAGGCGGGAAGTCAGACTCCGAGGATGGCTCCGACCTGTCCTCCTGTTCTTCCACCTCTTCTTCTTTTGTCAGTGGTGGTTCTGGTGGAGCGGTGGCTGGAGCTCTCTCTTGTAGATAGCCTCGGAAGGCTTCGTGGGGGGTAGCATACCCTCCGTTTCTGGATAGAATTCGCTGGAGTTCTGGCGATGGTGGGGGGAGCCTTTGGGGCAATTCTTCTAGTGACGTTGGCGGATGGGCCGGTGGTGGCGTCTGTGCCCATTGGTATGGAGGTGCTGCTGGTTGCTGAGCGACCGGCTGGATTGGAGGTGACATCGGGGGTTTGGCTTGTCGTGTCACTTTCACCTTTCCGTTTTTGGTCGGTTGTTGCTGGGGGTGGTTGTTCGTATATTCTTCTATCTGCTGCAGGTTAGACTTGCGTCTGTTCGCCCTTAGAAGGGTGGCGTTCTGCTTCCTTGAGGACATGGCGTGTTGAGCTGTGCGGTGAACCGTCCACTTGTGCTGTCGACTGTGCCTTGTCTTGTCTTGTTAGCTGTAGCCCATCCATCCCCCCCCCCCCCACACACACACACACACACACTTTGGTACCGGTTTTAGGCCACTTTACAAATTTCAAATACAAGCGATCAAAAATCTCTGTAACTTCAGTAGCTGAACTGTTCCTTCGTCTGTCTTGTATTGTGTCTTAAATGGCGTAAATCCGTGTCTGTTACGTGAGTGTGCGTGTTGGGTTTCAGTTCGCGCCGCTTTGAGTCGATTTACCCAAAAATTGAGAAAAAGCGCCTATATAATAACGGTATTATTATTATTATTATTATTATAGCTGGGGGGAGCGCCACTTTTGTGCCCGTGCACGTCACGCAAGAATACATGATTTACTGAAGTCGCGCACGAATACTGATGGAACCTACAATTGCCACTAGACATCACCCCCAACAACTTGACCCCGCAACCAAAACACAACCAAAACATTTTTTCCTCATTTTGCAACAAAAATAATTTACTCCCTCACACAAATATAAAACCCCGGCATGGATAGAGCCAGATTACTTCATGTGCCAAGCTATTAACATGGCACTATACCCCGTCAATAATCATGGTCAATCTACCCACTGCATAAACACACACACACACGCACACACACACACATGGAGACAAAAGCCTCATAGAGTGGGTTACCTACCATTTTATGTGAAAATTGGTTCCCATATTTCTATTTATTCTAGGGCTCTGGAATTGATGCGAATGTTTAGAACTCACTTAATAACTAAGCTCTATAACTTAAAATAAAATAGACACTTTCTAGAAACAGAGCCACTAGATGGAGAAAAAAATGGATTTCTACCAATAAAATGGGTGCCTCTCACACAAAAACTGGCATTACAGTGAAAATGGGTGTCTTCACAACATTAGGCGCCTGTAATAAGGTCAAGTTTATGGAATACTTCTTTTTCACATTCATTTTTATGTTTTGTTTTTCCAACTTAATGTGTATGTATGCATTAACATTTTTAACATTGTATGGTGCAAAATTGAATGAACACTGGCCCGTAACCTTTCGATTATGATTTTTACAGAGGAAATCCTTTAAACATTGCTACGTTTTGTCCTTCTGAAGCAAAACAGTTTAACATGGCATTTATGTGAGAATTCTGGAAATTAAAGGACTTTTTTATGTACTCTGGAGTTTGAGACAAACAGCAACAGAGTATTTTGAATATTAACCCTTATCATTCTCAATACATAAGTGTCTGGCACCGACCCTCTTCACCATCTTTTTTAGCATGATGTTGAAGCAGGCCACAGTGGACCTCGATGATGACGATGCTTTGTACATCAGGTATCGTCTCGATGGCGGCCTGTTCAACCTCGGACGACTGCGGGCCCACACGAGAACCCTGGGCCAACTGATTCGTGAGCTGCTTTTTGCTGATGATGCTGCCCTCGTTGCACACACAGAGAGAGCCCTGCAGCGCATCACGTCTTGCTTCGCAGATGCTGCCCAGCTCTTTGGGCTCGAGGTCGGTCTGAAAAAGACAGAGGTCCTCCATCAGCCGGCACCCAAGACAGTGTATCACCCTCCTCACATCACCATTGGCGAGTCTGAACTAAAGTCAGTGCACCAGTTTACTTACCTTGGCTGCATTATCACGTCGGATGCCAAGCTGGACAAGGAGCTTGACAGCAGGCTGGCAAAAGCGAACAGCGCTTTCGGGCGACTTTTCAAGCGGGTGTGGCACAATCAACAGCTGAAAACAGGCACCAAGATCAGCGTGTGCAGAGCTGTGGTCCTCACCACCCTGCTGTATGGTTCCGAGTCCTGGGCCCTCTACCGCAGCCAACTACGACTCCTCGGGCGCTTCCGCCGGCGCTGCCTGCGTACCATCCTGGGCATTCACTGGAGTGACTGTGTCACCAACGTCGAGGTCCTTGAACAGGATGAAACTGTGAGCATCGAGGCTTTGCTGCTGCGGACACAGCTCCGCTGGGCGGGGCATGTCTCCAGGATGGAGGATCATCGCCTACCAAAGATCACCCTGTTCGGCGAGCTTGCTACTGGACACCGTGACAGGGGGGCACCAGGGAAGAGATGCAGAGACTGTCTCGGGAGGTCACTTGGTGCCTGCCAAATCGACCACCACCAGTGGTCTTCGCTTGCTGCGGACCGTGACACCTGGCGCTCCACCATTTACAAGGCAGCTGTCTCCTTTGAGGACTCTCACAGAGCTAGCCTTAAGGACAAGCGGCTCAGGAGAAAAAACAGAGATGCCGAAGCTCAGAACCCTGGCCATACCTTCCCCTGCAGCCACTGCGGTCGAACCTGCCTGTCTCGGATTGGCCTCCGCAGCCACGAACAAGCCTGCAGACGTCGTGGGCAACTCCTATAAAATCTTCGTTCGCGAAGTCAAGCCAAGAGAGAGACATAAGTGTGTGCAACAAGTGTGGCTAAAATAGTCCAAGTGTAGTGCCAGAATAGCTTGGCGCCTCTAGGCACCAAGCTATTGTGGCACCACCCTTGAATTTATGCCATTGGTCTATGTCCTCATCTGTAAGTTCTGTAATGTAGCTTGCATATATGGCAGTGTACAAATTTGAAGCTTTTAGCCTCAGTATGATGCGGGTTAAAAAGTGTGGAAAAATATGAAATATAGAAAAAGACCCAGACGAAGAAACTAACACTTAACTTATTCTACCCCAGACACACCACAGCAAAATAAAGATCGACCATGATAGTTCAAGGGTGATACCAAAATAGCTTGGCGCCTATTCTGGCATCACCCTTCAACTATCATGGTCGATCTGTGTCCTGCCCTGCAACGCAGTCTTCAGAAGACGACTTCAACATTTGGGGATTCCGGTCTTGGGGTAGAATAAATTAAAATGACAAAACAGAACACTGACATTAATTAATTAACTGACAACATAGGAAATCACTTGAAACTTCAGCCTTTATTAATCACATCAAAGGTGCATGCATATAAAAACACAGTAATTGTTTGTAAACACTTCAAATCAAACAATCAAGAGCAGTCAAACCTTTTTCTGGCAACTTTGTGATGAGGAAAACTAGTTCTTGCCCAAGTTCGGCACGTAAAGAGTTTCCGCGACTTATGTGCCTCTATTCATAAAATGGAGAGAGAAATATAATACTGAGTTCTAGCAAGTGCGTACCCAGGCATACTTGTCAACCCACCCGTGACCAACAATGGCAACTATCCCATCCTTCGAGAAGAAGTAGAGGCTGCAGTGAAGTCGCTGAAAAAAGGGAAGGCAGCAGGAGCAGACAACATCCCTGCAGAGCTAATCCAAGAAGGGGGAGACGACACGACAAGCGCCTTACTAACAATCTGCAATAAGATCTGGCAGTCAGGGGATTGGCCCACACCATGGACCCAGTAACATATAATAACTCTCCCCAAAAAAGGCAACTTACATCAATGCCAGAACTATCGCATGATCAGTCTTATATCTCACCCAAGCAAAGTCATGTTAAAGATCCTACTGAACAGGCTGAAGCCACAGGCAGAGGAAATCATAGCTGAGGAACAGGCAGGCTTCAGACCAGGGCGCAGCACAACTGAGCAGATCTTCAACCTGAGAGTTCTATGTGAGAGATACCTCCAGCACCAGCAGGACCTCTATCATGTCTTTGTGGATTTTAAGAAAGCGTTTGACAGGGTGTGGCATGCAGCCCTTTGGTCCACCATGAAGCTATCAATGCCAACCTGATCAAAGTCATGGTACCTCTGCAAATGGAACAACAGTTGGCGGGACGAAAGACAATAGAAAAGGGAAACAACTCAGTTCATGTCACTGTGCAGCCGACCAATCAGGTATCAAGTTGATCCATAGAGACGCTCGCTTCCGTGGTAACACACAGGCCCAATGCGTTGCAAACGCACAACATGAGGTAAACCTGCGAAAATGGGACATCCTATTTTGATATTTTTTTCTGACTTTTGAATGAAAGATAATGCAGAAACAACCCTCAGAAAAAATGTGTGCCTGACTTGGTCACGCAGAATTCTACACACACCTATTTTCCATAAGGATGGTAAAGAAAGTCACCCATTTTAGGGGTTTTGTGCACGCACGCACACACACACACACACACACACACACACACACACACACACACACACACACACACACACACACACACACACACACACACGAACACACACACTAAGGATTTTATTTTCAATTTGTGAGAACTGGTATGCGATCACAGACCAGCACTCAATAGACAATGTACATTTCTTACTAAATGAAATTTCAGTATGCCATTAATTTCGATTCTGATCTGCTTGTGCTCAGCTACGCCTCATGAAACCCCGCCACAAGCACAGAACACGATAGTCTGATGAAATAGCAAGAGTGAAATATGTAATGTCACTGATCTCGAGTATGCAAGGTCACAAGTGGAGAAAATCCATTCCGCAGCTTAAAGTACCATTACGCATAAAACTGAATACCAATTTCAGCACTATTTGTGTTTTTTATGCCTTGTCGACACACCTAATGAACTTCTATGGCAGTCTGCACATGCAGCAAAAGCACACGCGTAATCGCACTTCAAACTTTATTCCGCCTGCGTAGCCGTTAGCGTGTCAAACCATTTTTAGCTATTTCTCGTACTGAAAGCGTTGTATTTCTAGAACGGAGTGGGGTCATTGATACAAAGACTCCGTGTGCTGAACTGGAATGTCCTGTGTCTAAATGAACCATAACTAGATCTGTGTGTAGCGTTTCATAACCATCTGTTACAGAAGTGTATCTTTGAACAGCTACGGCGGTAGTGGGCCTTTAAATCAGTTTGAGAATGAATACCGTACAATCTGTGCAGAATGCTGTAATACGTGAATAATCTATTCAGAGTCATGCAGACGATTTTGGAGGCTAATGATGCCAAAGCGAAGCCATGAAATCAGTTTTTCTTATATGTCACTCTCTGAGTTTGTAGGTCAAACGAAAGAGGTGGATTCACAAGGATAGCTCAAGCGTCGTGTCTCATTAGGCTCAAGGGTAGTGCCCGATTACCGGATTGGCTCCAAGAGAGGCGCCAAGAAAGTCAGACGTTCATGGTCCTCTCCGGCATTTGTTAAGCAAATCAGACGCTCCCCTTGAACTATCATTGTCGACACTAGGCATCAAAACGAGCAGTTTGTTTGCCCTTGACCGATCTTTGGTCGTTTCATCACCCGCGAATCAGATACTACAGACTCAAACGATTATACAATGTCTGCACTTTAGCCACACATAAAGGGTAACCCGAAAAGAGAGAACATCCAACGATTATATCAAAATGCACAAAAAAGATATTTTTAAAAAAAAGAAGAAGAAAAGAAACACGCTTAGACATGACAAGCATAACACAGTTGATTAAATTGTCGAGTTTCGCTCTCAGAAAGCACAAGTACAACACAGTAAATTAAATTTTTGGTTTTAAATTATATATGTAATAACGGTGTTGTACTTGTGATTTCTAAATGTGTTTCTTTCCTGTCTGAATTCTGTATGATGTGAGTCTGTGAAGCATTTCGTTCTTAACGTGAAAGGGATAAATGAGAAAGTGCGTGCGGAGAGGGGATGGGGACAGCAGAAGGGGGGGGGGGAGGGAGGGCGGCGGTATGGTGCGGGGCGGGGGGGGGGGGGGGAGGGGGAGGAGAGGGGGGTCATAGATGGTAGGCGGAGAAGAAAGACCTTAGGGGTTTATATATATATATAACTTAGAGTAAATAAAATTGGACCGATGAAAGTATAACGGTTGAGATGATTGGTCGTTTTGCCCCCCTCAGTCTGTCTAGTTTCGTGAGTTCCAGATGTTCTCTCGGATTGCGTGTCTCCTTCATTCACTCTGTGTGTGGATCCAACCAGAAAATGAAGACGAAAACTGACTTAACACAAAAAGGGACATCAGAAGGATCCATGAGGAATACAGAAGACAACATATGACAACACCATCTGCTCTGCAAACGGATCTGGTGAAAAGAGAAGACAACATTAACCCTTTGCGCGTCGGTAGCGGTTTTTGTCGCGATGATTCCGACAGGAATCATCGCGACAAAAACCGCTACCGACACGCAGAGGGTAGCGTTTCTTTTTGTCGCGCCGACTCCTACAGGAATCATCGCGACAAAAACCGCTACCGACCCAAAGGGTTTGAAACAGCATATGTCGCTCAGTGAAAGAATCCGCGAAGAAGACAAAAACAAAAGTACTCAGAACGACAGGGGTCTACATTTTTGTAGTAGGGGTTCTGCGACACACAGAAACAGTGTTTTTGTGTGTTTTCAAAAGTAAATTTCAGACGAAAAGACAGTAAAAGACCAAAAGACTGTAAAAAGTAACATTCAGCAGGGCCGTCAGGGACGTACAGCTTCGCACGTGCAAAATGGGTGTACTACAGGATGCACGTGCGGTATGGCGCAGCCTGGTGATCGTCGTGGCTCCATTAGCCCTGCTGCCTCTCATACTGCCTGGATCTTCACAGGTCGGTTCAGTATTTGTATTGATTCCTTCCCAAGTTGTGTTTCTGATAAAACGATCTATGGTATTGCGTGTGATAGGCCACTTTTGTTTTTTGAAGCCAACTAGAAAAAAAAAAGAAGAAGAAGAAATATTGAAAAAAAGAACAAACCAAACAAATCCAAACCTGCAATGGAAAAACCCAACCAATAAGCCAATCAACCAAGCAACATGCAAAGATGATCAAAGATCATAGATTATCAAAGAAGTTTTATATTTATAGTTATGCAGCATTAGACAGCCCTTTCAGTATCAGTTGCATAGAATTTAGTCGGTATGTTCCTGATGTTTGGGGTTTAAGTGTGTGTCAATAATAATAATAATAATAATAATAATAATAATAATAATAATAATAATAACAACATGATGATGAGAATTATAATATAATAATAATAATAAAATAAATAATAATAATATGATGATGATGATGATGACGGTGACGATAGTAATAATATATATATATATATATATATATATATATATATATATATATATATATATATATATATAATTTGTGCATAGAATAAAGTGTAACTCCTCCTAAACTACGTGGTGTATGTGGATCTTTTCTTCACATTTTAAGTATTTCACTGCTGCTTGGATCCATATTTGGAGTGTGTGGTGCCAGCTTTCTTGGACTGGTTTTATTTATTCATATAATATATATATATATATATATATATATATATATATATATATATATATATATATATATATATATATATATATATATATATATATATATATATATATATATAATTTTTAATTGTAGCTATTATTCTGTAGCTATTTATTCATAGAAGTACCCAACGGAGAAAGAAACACGCTTAGAAAAGACGGGTACAACACAATTGTAAATTGTGTTGTACCCGTCTTTTCTAAGCGTGTTTCTTTCTCCGTTGGGTACTTCTTTGCATATTACACGCTTGGCAGTCACCTTTTTGGTCTGGATTGATTATTTATTCATATTATATATATATATATATATATATATATATATATATATATATATATATATATATATATATATATATATATATATAATTTTAAATTGTAGCTATTATTCTGATCATCATCACTGTTCTTATCGTCCTCAGGAGTCGCAGTGTTTGTTTGTGTTGATTCTGATGGCTATCTACTGGATCACGGAGGCACTGCCACTGCCCGTCACCGCCCTGCTGCCTGTCGTGCTGCTGCCATTACTCGGTGTCATGAAATCGGGCGACGTGTCCAAGAACTACTTCAAGGTAAGGTCTCATTTTAACCCTTTCACTGTCGAGATAAACTTAATACCAGCCAGGTGCAAGAGGCATACATCATCATGAGCCCCCCTCCCCCCCATCAGTTGCGGGGGCTCATGAGGATCTATGTCTCTTGCTGAAGCCAATTTTGCGTCCATGTCCTTGAGACGTTTTGACGTTGAACTAAAGAAGATTTCAAAATACAGTCTGCGTCCACTGCCTGCGAAGGGATTCAGCCGTGACGCACTACAGCAGGAGATGGGTCGACCATGATAATTCAAGGGTCGGCGCCAAGCTAATCTGGCACTACCCTTGAATTATCATGGTCGATCCATCTCATGCAACGGGTGCATAGTCGTTAGATGACACCTCCAAAATTTGGTAAATACGTGCGTCGGGTTGAATGAGTTAATGCATGAGGTTTCGCAAAGAGGGATGTCATAATTTTTTTTAAAAAAATACACAAACCTGCTACAATGACAATGCTGCCAAAGATGAGAAAAGCGATTGGTTTGAAATGCTGTTTCACCGCTGGGAACATGCAAGCACTGTCCAAGAAACTCAAGTGCCTATGCAGTAGAGAGCTGGATCATGGTGTTCTTTGCCTCATGCTGACCCCATTTAAATCTGTTCCTTGGGTTTAGGGATGTTGAATTCGGCATGGTTTCATCATTTGCATTCTTCTGTGTGTGCAGGACGCAATATTCTTGTTGCTGGGAGGATTGATTGTTGCCATAGCAATAGAAGAGAGCAACCTTCACAAGCGGTTTGCCCTGAGACTGCTTCTGTTGCTAGGGGTTCAACCACGAAAGTAAGCGTTGTAAAGATCTGTGCTGCATTACAATGATTAAAGCCATGCAGTGTGTCCATTTCTGTGAAAAGCGAAATTTTCACTATTTTACGTTGTAAAATGTAAGCGAAAATTGCTCAAGACACACGTCAGCAGTAGTTGGCCAGCTACGCCAACAAAGCAGTCGTCAGCCCGATAACCTTTTGTTTTCACTTGGGAGCCAGAGACGTGTCAGCGGTCATCCCGTTGAAACTGGGCCATGCGGAACTCCTTCAAGTTCATGGCCCTGTTTCAACAGGATGGCCCGCGGTATCATGGACCCGAATTTAGCGATACGTTGCTGCATGTCATTTTCTGAATCTGATTCAGTCTGTATTTCATAATGTATCTTTATGTGAAGTATCTGAGTATTTTATGCACTATACGTGTGCAGACTGATGTTGGGATTTATGCTGGCCACCAGCTTCCTGTCCATGTGGATCACCAACACCGCCACCACAGCCATGATGACGCCCATAGCACGTGCACTCCTCGCGCGACTCTTCGTGGCCCAGAGAAAACACAGGCACGAGTTACGCCACCGCTTGCATGATGAACGTGAGCATTAAACAAACAAACAAACAAACAAAAAAACCCGAATTATTTGAGAATCAGAAATAGTTGAAAATAATTTTAAACCTGTTCTTCTTTTGACAATAACAAGGGATTAATTTTCTGGACAAACATGCAGTATCACTTTTAATCCATTGGCAATTTTGCCCTACTTTCTTACTTCCGGAAATCGTCTGTTAGGCCATGTGGTATTTATTGTTTGTTCTAAACTATGGTTCCAAACCTGCTCTCGTTGTTCACCTATCTGGTCGTTTGTTTGTCTGTCTGTTTGTTTACTTAGTTCCAGACGGTGTGGCAGAATTCAGCTGGCCGGTGGGAAAACATGAAGACATAGATATTGAGGCCATGGAGAGGGCCGCTCTCAACAAGTAAGGAGTGCGCATCCCGCACCGTTTGCAGGAGTACTCCCCAGATAGACCGGGCACTCGGGGAGCACACCACGAGTATACTTCTGGATGTGGCTGGTCTTGAATGAGTTAAACCATTTAACCACAAGGCCACATTTCCCAAATGTTGGAGGTGCTAGTTAAGGACTCTGCACCTCTTGCAGGAGGTGGATCGACCATGATAATTCAAGGGTAGTGCCAGATCAGCTTGGCGCCATCAGATGCCAAGCTCATCTGGCACTACCCTTGACTTATCATGGTCCATCCGTCACCTGCTGTAGGGATTTGGGGCTAAATGGGTTAACACGGGTATAGCAGCAAATAACAGGTACTATCCAGTCACTACTACCCGTGTTAACCCACCCTAATAGTGATACACCACACATGGAAAGGGATCGACCACAATAGTTCAAGGGTAGTGCCAGGATAGTTCGGCGATTCTATTCGCCAAGCTGTTTAAGCATCACCCTTGAACTATTATGGTCGATCTATCTCTGAACTGGTTTGTATTTTTCAGATGACGACTTCCGAATTAGGGAATTTCTAGCTTTATGAGCTTAAATGTGTTAAGAAGTGATCCGTTGTTTGTGACTTTACATGTCTTAGTCCATCAGCCAGCCAGGTCTACCGTGCACACCTCCCCCGCCCCCCCCCCCCCCCAAGTACTCAATAAGATGGGTTTCAAAGTGTACCCTAGTATGTCCTGAGATGTTTAAACCATGTTCCCTGAAAATCTTTAGGAACACACCAGAGATATAGCCGATGGCGCAAGGGTACCCCCATTCACGCTCTTCGCAGATGCTAACATGAGGTTGAGAAACATTTTCCTCTAAATAAATTAGAATTCATTCCAGAAGCCCAAATCAGGCAATATTTTGTTAAGGCACACCTTCTGCATCCTCTGCAAGAAACAGAATGAAAAAGATATTGAATCTTTAGCTCACAGTGAAGGTATTTGTGCACCCAGTAAACGCCATTTCCGCAAAATCGCAACAACAAAAAAAGAAAAAAAAAGACAAAAATAATGTGTCAGATGCCTTCAGACATTTTCTATAGCACTTACAGTCCATTTTTAGGCTTACATCATGAAAACAGGATGTCACAATTATTATAAACTTGACTAGGTGATGCTGTGATTACTGTGAGTGCTACAGTGGTTGATTTTGTATCCCTACCCCCAAGTTTTAAAAATACACAAAATTAATTAGAAAAAAATTACTAAAGTTATTCCATTTCATTTTGACCTCTCTTTACCTATTAAGTTTCAATAAAGTGAACATAAAGTGCAAGAAAATTAGGAAAGTCGGCATCCTTTACGGTACATTCATGGTGAATGATAGCTTTTTCCCCATTTAAAATTGCCGAATTGGGAAACGTACGTTGTTTCCGATGCCCTCAGAAATTTTGTATACAACCAATAGGTCTTTTTTTTTTCAGGTTTTATTGGTTAGGATAAAAAAAACAACAGTTACTTCCAACCTGATTTTATGATGCTGTGATGCATTTAGGGGCCACAGTGGCTGAATCTGCTGCCCTACCCCCATTTTACCAGTACGCAAAGTAACGCAAAATAATCATAACAATTGCTTACGTCATACTCCTCTGTTTAAATATTTTTGGTTGCCAGTTTTCTTTAAAAAGCATGCATATTCAATGTGACCCATCAATTTAATTGTAACTATTTTTAACTGGCTGGTCTTTTAGGTGATATTTTACCTAGCGTAAGGCGGGTCTAGTAAGGTCTCCCTTTTTCCTTTCATTTATTTTCGTCTAGAAGTGTGTAAATATGAATATGCGTAATAAAGTTTCATGGTTCCTACAGCCAAAACAATGTTATCAAAATACTTAGTTTCCATATGTTCACCACGAGATTATCACTTCCACCTTCTTCTTCTGCAACGTTCAATTCCTTGATGGCCGTCTTTAAATCTTATATTGTTCTGGCTGCCAATAAGTGAGCTGTCAAGAGCTCGGCAGCATGTTTTCAGAGTTTGGTGTACAGGGGCGTGTCTTCTAGTCAGAACTGCCAGCAGACTGATTCACTGTATGGACAGGTTTGGAGAATGTGCTAAGGAAACTGATTTTCTACACCAAATTCACATAGGGCTGTTTCCGCATGACCCAGTCTCACAAGGTTAGTCCAGCAGGGTCCGTACGGTCTGTGAACATTTGTGAAAGTTGTTAAAAAATGGCAAGGCTTTTTTAGGGCCCTGGAAAGTCTGTCAATGTCAGTCCTTTTCCTTAAAGTCTGTGAAAGTTTGTAAAAAAAAATGACGAAGTGCTGGCAAACTTTTGTCTACTTCTTTTTTTTTTTCTTTTCTCCTCCAATTAATTTGTGACTATTCCATTGCGAACGATCATGCTGACGCTTGTTGCAAGTGATTTGTATATAGCTCTGATCATAAAGTGACTGCATGGCCTTTCTGCCGAACATTCTGATTGGTTGTTTACGCTTCTACCGAGCTCCGTTATTCGCTAAGCGTTCTTTTATTTTGGTATCTCTTCATGCATTAGGCACGAAAGCTTCAAATGAGCTGCTGATACAGAGTGATCTAATTAAAGTGTGTAAACCTTCAGGCTTCAGTTTGGGTTTGTGAAACGTTTATAAAATGTTTGTGAACTTCGTCCCTGCTTTTCTGTACGGACCCAGTCCAGAGTAATCAGTGCATAGATGAAAGATGGTAGCCTGGCTCTCCCTGTTCAGCTTGTTAATGTCGTCTGCCCACGGGCTGCAGCCGCCATTCGGCTGTTGCCAATCACTTAGTTGCTGTAGTGTCTTGGTTTCTTTACAGGAGGTTGTGATCTTGAGGTAGTCTGGCGCCTTCTTTGGCCAGGCTGTCAGCCTCTCCATTCCCAACTACTCCAGAATGCACTGGAATCCACTGCAGCACTATTTTGTGGACAGGGCATCCAGTCTGTCTTGAAGCTTCCTGGTTAGATCAGTGGATCAAGCTGCTGCCTTTTTCCTAGCTAGTGCTCTGCTGCTGTGTTGAGCACTGAGCACCTGCAGATCTGTACGACAGCTGGAGCTGCTGCCGCCAGCTGGTAAGGAGATGTACACGCACAAAAGATGTACAGGCATTTCCTTCATTCCGCACGGCGTCTTGCGCGGTACCACAGCTGCTGTGAGGGTAGCGCTTGTGCATAATCTCCAGCGAGATGGCTTTGTGCAGTGCCGCGACCTTTGGCAAAGAGACCTGGAACATTGTTTATGTTGTCTAGAAGGCTCTTTCGAGATGTCCAGGTATCTGAAGGGAGCTCTTCACACGTCAGTTAAAGCCCTTTGCAGGACCTTCAGTTGGCAGTTCAGACTTGGTCGTTTCTGACGGTTCTTGGTCTGCTCCTGTAAAGTCCCATGCCGTCGGTGTTTAGCAAGTCTCTTCATCGTGTGTGCTGTTCTGCGTTCCAGTGGCTCCAATGTCCTCCATTTCCTAAATTGGGGTGCTCCAGATGGCTTTAAGAATGTCACTGCATCATGAGAATGACCCATGTTCTGCATCTTGTCAAGCCTGGCTTTTGGGGTTTTGCAGGCAGTGTTTCATGTTGTCGATGTATTTTGGTACCGCACTACTGGTCTGACCGAGCAGGTGTTTGCTTGTGCCAGGATGCTGAAATTTGCGCCAATGTGGTCCCCACCAGTTTCTTCATCAGATACTTTTTTTTTTTTGCAGCTCTAGCTTCCATGGCTTCGATGTGAGCCTCCACGTGAATCCAGTAATTTATTTGTTGCCAGTAAAGTTGGCATGTCTGTCTTTGATACTGGAAGGTCACCAGTTTCAAGATGACCTCTTCCATCTGATTGAAAGAGATGGTCTAGCTCAGTTTGAGTGGCCTCTTTCAGTCCAGCTGCTGACTCTATTGGCAGCATCCTGGATTCTGCAGGATGATATTTCTTTATGTTCTGCTGCACTCCACACTGCAAAGTCATCCGCATGGAGGATGTTCAAGACGAACCTTGGTACTGTTGTACTGATGTCATTAATGTAGACCAAAAACAGCATCAAACACAACATTTCTCTGAGGTACACCTTCCCCGAGTTTGACAAGACTGCTGAATGTGCAGACGGTAGAAGCTTCAGCGATAGCCCCTGTTAAGCATGCCTTAACTAAAAAGAATTACAATTAAACTGAATGGTCACATTGAAATTAATGAAATGATCACAAATGTTTATGCTCAATATGCATATTTTGTTACGAAAACTGGCAACAAAAATATGTAAACAGAGGAGAATGATATAAGCAATTGTTATGGTCATTTTGCGTTCCTTTGCGTACTGGTAAAATGGGGGTAGGGCAGCAAATTTAGCCACTGTGGCCCCTAAATGCATCACAGCATCATAAAATTAGATTGGGAGTAACTGTGGTGCTCTATCCTAACCAATAAAACCTAAAAAAAGACCTATCAGTTGTATACAAAAATTCTGAGGGCATCAGAAACAACGTACCTTTCCTAATTCGGCAATTTTAAATGGGGAAAAAGCTATCATTCACCACGAACGTACCGTAAAGGATGCCGACTTTCCTTATTTTCTTGCACTTTATGCTCACATTATTGAAACTTAATAGGTAAAGAGAGGTCAAAATGAAATGGAATAACTTTAGTAATTTTTTCTGATTAATTTTTGTGTATTTTTACAAATCAACCACTGTAGCACTCACAGTAATCACAGCATCACCTAGTCAAGTTTATAATAATTGTGACATCCTGTTTTCATGATGTAAGCCTAAAAATGGACTGTAAGTGCTATAGAAAATGTCTGAAGGCATCTGACACATTATTTTTGTCTTCTTTTTTTGCGATTTTGCTGAAATGGTCGTTTACTGGGTGCACAAATACCTTCACTGTGAGCCAGAGATTCAATATTTTTTTATTCTGTTTTTGCAGAGGGTGCAGAAGGTGTGCCTTAACAAAATATTGCCTGATTTGGGCTTCTGGGATGAATTCCGATTTATTTAGAGGAAAATGTTTCTCAGCCTCATGTTAGCATCTGCGAAGAGCGTGAATGGGGGTACCCTTGCGCCATCGGCTATATCTCTGGTGTGTTTAAGGATTTTCGAGGAACATGGCTTAAACATCTCAGGACATACTACGGTACACTTTGAAACCCATCTTATTGAGTACTGGGGGGGGGGGGGGGAGGGAGGTGTGCACGGTAGACCTGTGTACTGGGGGGGGGGGGGGGGGGGGGTGCACGGTAGACCGGCTAGCTTTTGCACTATCTGATATGATTGTAAAAAAAAAAAACCTTTAAATTGAAGGTTGTGTGGTTTTATTTTTCAGAGAACTGTTGGTGGAAGCAGACGTACAGAATACGCAAACAGACATCTCGCCAACCATTGAACATAAAGAAAACGGCGACCTCGAAATGAAACCGGTTAGCCCGACTGACAAGGAAAATGATGATGACGCCTACAAGGATGATGAACACGTCAAAGCCGCCGCCGCCGACGACGATGGTGGTGACGCCGATGATGGGGAAATTGATATGGAGATTGAGAAAGTGGACAAGAAATCTGCAGCCATGGTGAAAGCCCTGTGTTTGTGCGTGTGCTACTCGGCCAACATCGGGGGAGTGGGGACGCTGACTGGAACAGCGCCCAACATGGTGTTCAAGAACTTTGTGGAACAGTAAGATGTACAGATAGGCCGTGGTACTTCTAGGGTGGTGCCGGAATAACTTGGCGCCCGTAGGTATGTTAATAGATAGGCGCCAAGTTATTCCGTCAGCACTGCCCTTGAACTATCATGGTCGACGTGTCTCCTGAACTATAATGCAACTGGCTGGTGATCACCGTAAAAGAGTAAGGGAGTCTCATACTCGGCGCTTGCGTGTTTGTCCAACGTTGACTGTTCGCGCTTTGCATGGGTACTACGTCATAACAAATATTACCACTGACGAGGCAGCAGGGGAGGGTTCATGATCCCTGGCCCTGTGTAAACCTCTCCTAGATCTGTATGTTAATTATTGTGTGCCACCTCATTTGGCGATCTTCATAAAGAGTTGCCTTAGAAACAGTTGCCTTAGAAGAATTTTGAAAATCCACTGGCCAGAGCAGATCAGCAACGTCAGACTCTGAGAGAGAACAGAGCAGATAACAGCAGACAATGAAATTGGGCGAAGAAGATGGGGATGGATTGGTCACAGTCTGAGAAAACCAGCTTCCAGTATCACTAGGCAGGCATTGTCATGAAACCCCCAGGGAAAGAGGAAAAGAGGCAGGCCGAGAAACACCTGGCGTCGAGACCTCCAAGCAGACATCAAGAGACTGGGAACCACCTGGAGTAAAATCGAAGGAGAAGCACAGGACAGGAGTCGCTGGATGTCTCTCGTCGACGGCCTATACCCGGGGAGGGGTGACAGGCGTAAGTAAGTAAAGTATCTCATTTGGCGGACATCGCAGGCTACAACATGGAATCATTCGTGCTTTCTGATTCACGCTGCCTCTAACCTTAGTTGTCTGCTCGGCGTTAAACCCCAATAACTAACTCAACTGAACTAACCCCCAGCCTCCCCACTCGGCCTCCTCCCGCACCGCCCCACTCACTCTCCCCCTACTGGGTGGATTTTGCCTTGCATTGTGTGCTTCTGTGCACAGACTGCCGATGACGACTGCAGCTATTTTTTTCCTGTGTGACACTTAGAAATAAACGTTTTCGACCACATATGTATAGTGGTATCATCACAGATGTCTCTTTTTCTATTTCGCAGACTGTCAGGGGGCCAAACTCGAGTCTCCTTCTTATCGTGGATGGCGTTTGGATTCCCAGTGGCTCTGTTCATCCTGCTCCTGTCCTATCTCTGGCTGCAGTTCTTTTTCTTTGGCTTTGTCAACACGGTGCTGTGCCGAAGGCAGACATCGGCCGCCGAGGACAAGGCACTGGAAGACTACCTGAGGCGGGAACATCACAAGCTGGGCAACATGAGGTAGTACAGCAGTACCAGCTGTGGGAGATGGATCAGACATGATAGTTCAAGGGTATTGCCAGATTAGCTTGATACCGCTCAACTACGATTGACCAGGACGTACGCGGGCTGAGGACATTGTAGCTGGGCGTTTTTCATCAGGAGAAATTTGAGACGGGCACTTGGCGGCGTGCTGACTCCGAGTCAACTTGAGCAGACGTCCCAACCCCCAAAACAATTTCAGTTCATTTATCAACAAAGCTGAGGCCTCAAATGACGAAGCTGATTATTGGACGGGTGTTGGACGTCCAACTATGCATCCGGCAATAATTAACTTCGTCGTTTTAAGGTATGTTAATAGATAGATTGATGTACAGATGGATGGACGGCCACTCGCAAACGGACATGATAATGGGATAGATGGATGGACTGATCAGTGACAGACAAATGCCGGATGGATGACGGACGAACAGGATGGATGCCGGACGTATGAAATTGACAGATAGTATGCTTGTAAGACCTTGTAAAACAGGTCTTCTTTTTGTCACATTGCTGCTGAGCTGACGACAGAACCGGCGGGTCATGTTGACCTGAGCTACACTCTCTCTGTAAAATCCCAACGGGATTTTACAGATAGAGTGTAGCTCGGGTCAACACGACCCGCCGGTCCCGTGGCGCTAACTCAACGCATTCACCCTGTCAGAATAGGGACTAGTTAATTATTCCTTCGACGAAGGAGTGATAGTCCTGTCATAACAGGATGACCGTCCCAACCTTACAATCTGATTTATTCAGTTTTGCAGAGAAGGTGGTGCTGGGACATTTTCTGGTGCTCGTGGCTTTGTGGTTAACAAGGTCACCCGGTGTGTTCGAGGGATGGGTTCAGTTCTTTCCTCAAGGGTATGTCCACAGTTCCTTTCTTTGATAACGGGTACCAGGTCAGTACCAGACGACCGTCTTTTCTCAAATGCATTTTTCCCTCCCGTTTATTTAGTGTGTGTTTTGCAAAGATTTACATCTTTTTTCAAATCGTCGTGATGTTTTAGGCCCTCTCATTCTTAAATTTAGAATTGTCCTCATAAAACGCTATCACAATTCTGGAGATAAATCCATTCACACACACACAATAGTTGTTGCCAAATTTCAGGTTACTTTTCTTACATTTGACGCTACGCTAATATACGGGAAACAACCGCTAAGAAAGTTTGTTTAAATTGTTTTAAATATTAAAGTTCTCGCTACATCTGTGCATAATCAAATATTTAACGATGAGGTAATTTCAAAAGGTACGTGTCTGACGCAGCGCCTGCCTGCCTCGTGGCCTTGAGTCTCTTTGTGTGGCCCAGGGAGCGACCCCGCGTCTTCTGCTGTCGGAGGGAGGACGACAGAAAATGTACGTGAACCCTTTGGCTGTCGGCAACGCTCTTTGTCGCGATGATTCCTGCTGGAAGCCAAAGAACGGACACGCGGCCGCGAGATCGGAAATCCACATTTTTGGAGTTGTACTTTAGACTACATTACAGAGCAGGGGACAGATCGACAATGATAGTTTAAGGCAGAATATATAGGCGCAACCCTTGAAATATCACGGACGATCCATATCATATTGTAGTGTGTCTGGGCCGCGAATGGATGGATGGATGGATGGATGGACACTGAGACGGAACAACGGACGGATGGATTGCTAGATTTAGTTTAACGGCCGAGCTTGCTTGAATGCATGAAAACTGAAATAAAATAAATAAACGAACGAAACAAAGGAAGGAAGGACGAAAAGAGCAAACAAATGAGTGAACTTACAGTTATTATCTCTCGCAGTCTTGACGTTGTTGCGGGTTTGTTCAGCGGAGTCACATGTTGTAATTTCACATCCAGATGGCGGTGCCACGTCCTTGGTGCGCTGGACCCCGCTTGCCCGTAAATTCCCCTGGGGAGTGCTGCTACTGCTGGGAGGGGGGTTTGCCCTGGCTGAAGGAACCAAGGTATGAACGTCATCACAGCACTGACACCACACTGGTTGTCTCCTTCGACGAGACTGTGGCGTACGTGCACGCTCACTGACACACATGCGCGCAATGGTAATGTCGATCCATCACTGACGGCACTCGCAGCGCTAATCAGGCACTACCTTTATGCTAGCTGGTCGGTAAGCGCTATAAACAAATGATGTGTTTCTAATCGATTAAATCACAACCATATTAACTAACGCCGCCTTCACTACCAGTGTCGGACGCAGATTCTGTTTTTCAAATCAGTCATGGAAAATTCAATGTCAAAGCCGTCAAAAGGAATATTGATACAAAGTGTTTTTAGCAAGAGGCATAGATCCTCATGAGCCCCCGCAAATGCGGGCCCTCATGAGGATCTATACCTCTTGCAGTCGGGTAGTTGTTCAGTTAAAGCTCTTTGGCAGTGCCTGAGTCAACATGGCAAAGTGATTTTAGCTACTGTGGGTTTATTACCTTCATTTATTATATTCCTACAGGTGTCAGGACTGTCCATCCTTATCGCCGAGCAGATGATGGTGATTGGTCAGTTCCCGGCCTGGGCCGCTTGTCTCATTGTGACGTCAGTAACCACTAAAGTGACGTCAAACACCGTCATCGCGACGCTTCTGCTCCCCATCTTGGCACAAGTGGTCAGTGGTCGAGTTCACCTTGTCATATTTATCTGATCGCGTCTTGTTTGTTAACTCATTGCAGACACGCGTCGCGGCATACGCGGCGTCATCATTCGGAATAAATGAAGTTCGCGTTGGAGGCATCCGTACACTGTGCGTCTCGAATACGATTGTGGTGTGATCCAACTAACTCCTTCCCTGCCGCCACTGTACGTACATTTTGGTTTCTCATGCTCATTCAACGACCAAAAGCCACAACCAACCAAGACACATGGATACAAATCGATCTCAAGGACGGACAGGCATAGATCCTCATGAGCTCCCGCAGTCGCGGGGGCTCACGAGAATCTATGCCTCTCGCAGTTGGATCGTGTTCTCACTCGGCAGTTAAGGGGTAAAAAACAAACAAACAGAGCAATTAATGATCTCCGTTAATTGTAGAGTCAGTCATGCCGTTTTGGACAGATAACATATCCTTGTTTTTTAAACAAATAATATACAAAATAAATCTGTCAAAGGCGGCATGCTCCAGCTAGCCCGTTTACGTGGAGTGCCCACAACAAAAGATGTTAGACAGCCGAGTGGGGGCGGGGTGGAGATGTGGGGGTTGGTGGCGGGGGAAGGGTAGCAAACATTTGTCAGAGCCGTTACACCTTTCCACACCCCCCTCCAGTAAGATTCGCCTCTGTGAATGATTTTTCATTTTACAGGCCAGTGCAATGGGGGTGCATCCTGTCTATTTCATGCTGCCCTCAGGTGTGGCTTCCTCCTTCGCTTTTATGCTGCCCGTGGCAACGCCGCCGAATGCCATAGTCTTCGCTTACGGTGATGTCAAGGTCGTGGACATGGTAAGGTCGTAGTGTAAAAGTCAAGCTCGTTTGTAATAAAAGACGTCAGAAAAAAAAAAAACCGAAAAAGTAAGACGTCATAATCACAACCTTTACAACAACAAAAGCAACAGTAAATCCACTCTTTTCGGCATCTGGTTCCCATTATTCCAAGTAGATTCATTTACAAGCCGATTCAGTAACACATTCGAGGTGTGCTGCATTCGGATACGCGGCATTGATTGCAGCGCCCCTCGAATGAGTTAACTTGTAGCGTAGTCCAGGCACAGAACAGCACGATAAAGATCGACCATAACAGTTCAATGGTGGCATCTGAATAGCTTGGCGCCTCTGGACACCACCTTCATTTACCAGGGTCGATCTATCTCCTGAATTATAGATTCGTTCTCCCAACTCCCAAAAGTTCGGGAATTTCGACCTTAGGACTCAATAAGACTAATACTAATGCATGCATTCATATTATTATAAAATAGAAAAGAAAACTAATGTTGTGTTCTTTGTTCTGCAGATAAAAGTGGGCACAGCACTTAATATTATCAGCATCACAGTTCTGACAGTGGCCATAAACACCATTGGAACCGCCATCTTTGATCTAGGGACGATTCCTGAGTGGGCAAAACAGCTGTCATATGACACAACCACCATGGCACATAACATCACAGCCAATCAAAGTCTGTCTCATGTGGTGGATATTAATGGAAGTTTTGTGACTGGATTTGAGGGTCTGGAGAACATCACAGTTTAAATGACTTTTCTGCAATTCAGTTCTTTGCAGTTTGCGTGGGTATCAAAATGATCAGAGTGAATGTGGAGCATATCAGTCCTACACTTGACTCATGAATATTGTAAGTTATATTAATTATACACAGCAGTTACATTCATAATTGTTCTCTATTCATGTCCTAGATAAATATGAAACATTTTCATGTACTGTGTACGATTTCATGAGTTCTGTAATAATAAATACGGTGGTTAGGCGTTTAACACGTTTAACGTTTGTTATTATTCTTATTATCAACTTTTGCAAACTCATTAACCGGTATATACTTTAATGAGGATGCAATCATTTTCTTGTATTACCAGTATATACATGAATGTAATTATTGGAAAAGATGTGCAAGTGGGCAATGAAGACACTGCATAATGATATCAAACCAGCCAGTGATGTTAACAGTGTCACTGGAGTTAGTACATTTGTATCATATTAATATACGAAGAGTATAACAAGCTACTTATTTAGATTACTGTCTGTACTTTGTGAAATAAATGTGTGTTTGCTATAGTTTTTTCAGTCACCCATCATTGCAACAAAAATGCCTAACAAATACATGTTATTGTATAAATTGTTCCAGTTTGTATCTGTATTTAACTCAGCAGATACCACACACAAAACAAACATTACAATGCCAGCAACATACTCATCTAACGCTGCTGAATATAAAAACGACCACAAAATGTCATGATTTAAAATGTTTATTCGCAAACTCCAACCATCCACATGCGACATAAAACTCGAAAGAGATCAGGCATTCAGTCCAATTTGCACACAATACATGTCCCTCTTTCAATCATACACACCCCATCTTTCAGACATCTCACATTCCAAGAGAAAAACAAATTTTGAAAACTAGACACAGCACAAACATACACTGTAACCCTAAATTAAACTCACGTAGGTTTCCGCTATAAGAATATGGCTATTGCAAATGTAAGTTACAAATTATGAAAGTTAGTTAGCGACTCTTACGTTGTTCTTCATCTGTGTGATGTGCCGTAATTTTGGACCTTACAGCTGCAAGCCGTACGCTCCAATATCGCATACCAGCACACAGCTCTTGTCACACTTGATTCCTTCAACACAGCACCTGTTCGCCTCTAAAAGAAAGTGACTCTAAATACTTTCACAACCGATATGCCCATGTGGGTGACAACAATATGGTGGAAAGATGGTGTGTGTATGTTTATTTATTTTATTTATAGCTACTCATTTTGTAATCATTACTGATGGAATACAATGTACAATCAAACCCCACTGAAGCTACTGTCAAGCATTATTGAATACCCTGTAAAGATGACCTTGATCTGCAGACTCCTTCATCCACAGCTTATAATTTGTGTTGGTCTGTGATCGTGACCTTATGTCTTCGAGCCATAAGGTCTTAAATCACAGAGCAGCACACACACTATGGATCAAACAATACAACTGTACTTCAAACACATCTCATAATAATAAAGATAAACAGAAATCCGATAACTGTCCACACCAAAAAGGGTCCCATTACCCCTTCACAGTACATTTACAAAGTCCTTCAGTACACTACAGTAACTGAACATCCTGGAATTTTGAGAAAAAAACCAAAACCATTCAATCACTCGAAATATTATTTATTACTGTTTGAAATTTACAACAGGAAAACCCCCAAGCAAAACTAATGAGTGTGTATGCAAACACTGCCAGAGCAAAGGAGGTATAAGTAACATGAATTTTAAACTGTGGACACATTCTATTCATATCATGGATAGAAATACAAAACATAAACAACCCACACATACATGTACTTTCATCATGCACACTTCCAGCTACACGCAGAACCCGTTTTAAGCAGCCACCCCTGTGAGAAATCACCTGTCATTTTAGACCATCACTCAGGTGGCTGTAGTCACCTTTAACCCCTTCACTGCCAATGGACTCAGATTGTGTCTATGAAATCAGTGTACATTCAACATCAGAGATTCCTTGCCGTCAAAGGAACATGGACAGAGAAGTTCCACCAAGAGGCATAGATCCTCATGAGCCCCTGCAACTGCAGGGGCTCATGAGGATCTATGCCTCTTGCATTTGGGTGGTGTTCAACTTTTCTCCGCAGTTAGGGGGTTAATGACAGGTTAATGACAACTTTTTTCCTTGTCAAATGTTCCTTTGAGAGAAAACCTGTCTTTTAAAACCACTTGTTTTCTTGCAAAAAGGGTGGTTGCGTAAAACAGGTTCTAGCAGACGTAACAGATTCATGGACGAAAGGACACATGGGGAAAAGTCAAGCAAAGATGGGCTGGGGGGGGGGGGGGGGGGGGGGGGGGGCAGCAAAGAGAAGAGAAGAGAGTCAAACACGCAAGTGGTGATAAAAGGCAGAAACAAAGGCAAGAAGGTGCAGCATCCCGTGCCGTGTGTGGGAGAACTCCTCAGACATACTCCAATAGTATGCCACAAGTACACTTCTATTTAAACGAGACTTTAGCATCTCATTGAAAAGAAATGTATGTGTGGTGTACTCCCCTACTGGGTCCATCTGGGGATTACTCCCACAAACTGCGAGATCAAAAGGAATTGAAAAGAATTTTTTTCTTCTTCATCTAGTAAAGTACAACTAATTTCAAACATTTCACTGAAGCTCTATAAATCAATTACTATTTTAAACAGAAATAAACTTACGTCATAGCAAAGCAAATGTGTACTAAGTTGTAGATTTGTCCTAATTTGTAATCTAAACAAGCACCTCAAGAGATTTCAGCATTTCAAGTGTTAAAGAGATGTATTGCAAGAGTAAGGCCAACCTAGCGATGAGAAAAATGAGATGAAAGAACAGCAGCAGAATGTTTTTCAGACGACTCGCCGAACTTCAAAGAATCGTTTGAGGTAGTAAACTTGCCCAAGGGACATTGCAACTAACACCAGCGCCTCAAAAAATGCCCATAGCACCACGCGCGAATTGGTGTTGTCATTAACTGGAACAGAGATATATGCACCATTAAATAAACAAGAATGCATGCGCACCGCACAAATAATAAACAGTTTCTTAATAAAACCCTGCACTTTTAACCCTTTTCATCCTGATCCACTTAAATAAATTTCAGTACGACAGTTCAAGGGAGTTGCCAGAATAGCTTGGCGCCTGCGCCAAGCTATTCTGGCAACACCCTTAAACTAAAATGGTTGATTTATCTCCTTATCTGTAATGTAGCTTTTAATACAACAAGCAATTAAAAAAAAAAAAATCAGGATCAGAATGTGATGGGTTAAAACAAGCTATATCAGTATATGTGAGAATTTTCCTTGGAACAGCATGACACTACTACCAGTAAAACATCACAAATATTAATAATAATAATAATAATAATAATAATACATAGTTTTTATATAGCGCCCTTCCCCACGAACAGCAAGTTCGGAGCGCTTTACAGCACATAAAAAATAAAAATTAAAAAGGAGAAAAAATTAGAACGCACTCACTCTTTAAATAAACATCTGCTCGCACCCATGTAGGCGCATTCCTAACACGAAACACACACACACACACACAGCCTATCTACATGGGGAAACAACCAACATTTCCAGGCAGCACATCCAGACTAAGCTAACCTTGATATGCTACCTGGAAAAGATGGGTCTTCAAATTTGTTTTGAAGGTCATCAGGGTAGGGGATAGACGGACATGCAGTGGAAGTGAGTTCCAGACGTGAGGGGCCTGATAACTGAAAGAACGGGCACCAGCAGTTTTTAGGCTGACTCTGGGCTGAACGAGCAGTTTTTGTGAGCTTGAGCGTAGACTTCTACTAGGATTGTGTGATGCAAGGGAAGAAGACAGATATGCAGGAAGCGTATTGTCATAGTGTTTGTATGCCAAAGTGGCCAGCTTGTACTCTATTCTCTGTTTGACAGGTAGCCAGTGGAGATGCTTTAGCAGTGGTGTGACATGATCAGTGCGTTTTTTGCGAAGGACTAACCGGGCTGCATTATTCTGGATACGCTGAATGCGAGTGAGTTGATCAGATGAGATACCAGCAAGGAGGGAATTACAGTAATCTAGACAGGACAGAATGCGAGAGCATACGAGCTGGCCAGTAGCCTTTTCTGTCAAAAAGCGTCTGATCATGCCTATTCTGCGGAGCTCCAGGTAGGCAGTGCGGCAAAGATGGCTAACCTGTTTTTCCATCGATAAACTTGAATCCAGGAATACACCCAGATTTTTTACATCGGATTTGAAAGAAATGTCTTGGCCACCTATGGAAATATGATCACTGCTGGAGGCGGATGTTCTAGCTCGAGTACCAACAAGCATGCTCTCTGTTTTGTCATCATTTAACTTGAGTCTGTTGCAAGTCATCCAGTCTCTGACTTCAACTATACACTTCTCCACATCGGAGACAATGGTCTGCAGTTTACCAGGATGGTCAGACTTAGAGACCTGAGTGTCATCAGCATACTTGTGATACTCACAGCTGTTCTGGCTGATGATTCGGGAAACTGGTTTAGTGTACAGAGAGAACAGCAGAGGACCCAAAACTGACCCCTGTGGGACACCATACTTCAAAAGCATCCCATTCACACATACAGACTGATATCTTTCAAAAAGGTAAGACCTGAGCCATGACAGCGCTGGACCGGAAATACCAAAAGACACGCGTAGGCGTTCTAAAAGAATCCCATGATCCAGCGTGTCAAACGCTGCAGACAGATCTAATAATGATAGCAAAGAGACATGTCCGACGTCAGCATGTGTAAGCAGGCTATTGGTAATGTGAAGCAATGCTGTCTCAGTACTGTGATTTCTTCGATATGCAGACTGATACAGTTCAAGTAAATCATTACTACTGAGATGTGACATGAGCTGACTCAGCACAACTTTCTCCAGAATCTTGGAAAGAAAGGGAAGATTAGACACTGGAGTGGGTTGCATGTAGCGTGCTTAAATATAGTGTGTTAAGCTCGCTGACTTAAGGTCTTTCTTGCTTAGTAAAGCTCTTGCTTAGTGCGCGAGTGTTTTCTGTTGCATGGAGCGACTTAGCGATGTGCGTAGCTCCGAACGAGTTCTTAGCGAGCGGGGATAGGTTATTTATAGCTTATGGTGGGGTTCTCCCCTACGTCATCATAGATTGTAGAAATCGGCCAATAAAAACGCACGGTTTTCGCTTCTTCTGACCTAACGGAAACGAAGTAGACAAAACGCCGGTGAAATGGCGGCGATGGAAAACAAGAAGTCAAGAGAGAAAGAATGGCAAATTTTTCGTGCAGGCAACCCTGCTTGTCAATCTAATGTAGACGTACATTAGTTAAGGAGTACCGTGTAGGCTCCCATAGTATGAGGATCTATGTCTCAAGTCTAATGTGGATGTACATTAGTTAAGGACTACCGTGTAGTAGGCTCCCATAGTATGAGGATCTATGTTTCTCTGACAACGGCTGGTGTTGGGTTATACCCATCGGTGTGCAGGGTCAGTTGAATCAGTTATGCAGACTCCTCACCGATAATTCCCAGATGTCCGTGAGATGAGGCTGGGTAAGGGGTTCGCCGTGCGTTCCCACGTACATTTCGTGTTCCTCCTTCTCTATCCTAGATGGAAGGCTGTTTCTGCCACAAGGTTTAAGAGAGTGAATTCACATTTCCGTTCTCGCGTTAACACGGCAGCTAAGAACTCTTCCTCAGCTAAGCACGCCGTTACGCACGGGGGGGACCGTCCTTAGAATTAAGCACGCCACTAAGCTCGCTCCAGCAGATAAGCACGCTCATGCAACGCACATTTTCAGCTAAGCTTGTGAACTTAGCGCCAAGCAAGAAATTTGCGCGCTAAGCAAGCATATGCAACCCACCCCTGGTCTATAATTTTTCAGCAAGTTTGCATCCATCCCTGCCTTCTTCAACAATGGAATTACCACAGCCTGCTTAAAATAACATATATAATAATGATGATAGATTTAAATCATGATAAATTTATGTCTCCTCTGATGATTAAAACTGGGCCAATCTCATGAACCCTGTGACTGAAGAGTACAGCTCTTACAGACGGCTGTAAAGAGGATCACAAAAATCTAGGCTCCTTCTACTGTTCTAGTGAAGAGGTGAAAATAAAAATACACTTACTTGCTCGGTGGATGCGCTCACGAACCTCCATGTATTCTTGTTCATGCTTGGCACCAGTTAGGGCGGTGGATAGCTCGTTCACCATATCTGCAAGCTTGTTGTGGCTGGCTGCAAGACAAACACAAAACTTGTCATCAGTACATATAGACAACTGTGAAGAAAAAGGTTGGGTGCGGAATAAACAAATGGTGACTGAACTATGAAACAAGCGTTTTTAGTCCTCAGGAGGAGAGATTTTTTCTTTATGCTGTGAAGAAGAAAACTGTGAATCTGAGGACTAAAAATAATCAAACTCAAAGATCTATATAAATGGGGCCACTTCATCCAGCAAGAGGCATACATTCCTATGAGCTCCTGCGGCTGCAGCGGCCCATACGCTTTTTTTCAGATGAAGCAGACTTGCTGAATCATATGAACTGTAAACACTGTACATTTTCTGACATACTTCTGACTCAGGGACTAACCTTTATTAGTTGAAAAAAGGGCGAAGAAATGGAAGATGTGATAAGACAGTATGTGTGATTGCTTATGATGTTGTCTAAGATACTTGCTTAACATAAATGATGTCCCTTAGCGGGGACATTTATCGACCCATCTCTGCCAGCAAGAGGCACAGATTCTCATGAGCCCCTGCACCTGCAGTGGCTCATAAGAATTTGTATCTCTTGCAGATGGATCCGAAGGATAAGTGACCTATATATTGTGTATCCTCTTTATCCTGATTCAAGAATACCTGTTTGTGATGAAACTCTATGCTCATGCATAGGGTTCACACAGAGGGTTTAGTGCGGTACAGTTCTGTTAGCGGTTTGTCTTGAGACAAATATTCCGTGAGGCACGAGGCCCACATGAAATCGTAAGGAAACGTTTTGCACAGGGTTTTTAGTGAGTTCAGGTGAACAGAGCTGTAAGAAAGTCAGTGCGGGCTAGACTGTCAGTAAGAACAGATGTATGTCAGATACACTAGTCATATTCCAAGACTCTGAAACCTAGAATTCAGGTATGTTTTTGTATATTATTAACAGCTACGGAGTTAAAGATAGTATGCGTTAGTAAGAGTTATTTCGGTTGTGTTGCGTTGATTGGTTTGGTTTAGTTATGCGGATTTGGAATTTGTTAAGGTAATTGGTGTTTTTCCTATGTGGTTATTTACCGAGATGGATAACTAAGGAATGTGAGGTGTGTATGCCTATGTCGTTATGAAGGTAGTATGTGGTTAAGTATCTATAGGCTTTTCCAGTGCATGGAATAATGTATGTCGAGAGTATCAGGTTATAGTCTGTTTTAATGTAGTGACAGAGTTATGGGGTGTTACGGAAGTAGTGCGTGGTATGAAGCACGTGTGTGTGTGTGAATGAACGTGTGAGTTATTTGTATCAGCCAGGTTATGTAATGTATCTCATATCATCCAATATGTGTGTATTTAGCAAGTGTTACGATATTAGAACTTTCTTGTTCAGAGTGCTTGTCGGGGGCGGATCGACGGATGCCAAGACGTCAAGTCACCAGAGGCTACCGCCGAGGGACCTACTGAGGGACCTACTCTCATCTCTTCACTCAGGGAGTAAGCGACAGGTGCCGAGACACCCGGGTCAGCAAGGACTGCGCTACAGAGCGAGTTATTAGGACGTCCAAGGCACGAGAAACGGGACGGCTCGGGAGTGTATGACGAAGGACTTACATGCCTATATGTGAAAGGACAGAACGTTACCAACCTGGCATTGATATTGTGTATGTGTATGCGGTTGTGATGTGCTTGTAGTGAGAAGAGGTGTTGTATATAATTTAGATAGTGTTTTCGTTGTTATCTTTTATAAAGGTCTATGTTAGAAAGAAAGCTAATGTGTTGAGTTTTACCGCGTGAATGCGCCCGTCTGAGTCAGTGGTGGTGTATGCGTCTGTTGTGCGAGAGTCTGTACATACAACTGGGGCGAGTCTGCGTGCGTTACACTGTTATTATGAACATATTTTACAATTATCTTTTTTTTCAACCCAGTATGCAGGCAGGTCGTTAAGGGAGCAATATATTCGCATTGTTTCTTTTCAGTCCGACCTGATCAGAATACCTCTTATGTTCATTACAAACCAACTCTTTTCTCATAGCAATGATTCCTTACCATCAGTATCCATGTCTCCTTGTTCTTTGGGCTTCTCCCCAACATCCATGGAAAACATAACGATTTTGGGCGTCATTGTGGACATCTGGTTGCTGAAGCAGTACTTGTACACACCATCCATGTGCGCAGCAAATGTGTACTTGCCATTCGTCTCGCGATCGCCAGAGTGGATGACTTTCCCATCTGGCCCATAAATCTGTTGTGGAAAGGAGAAGTCAGCCAAGTCAATGAATGTGTGTGTGCTCGTAACTTACAATGTAACCAAACAAGTGTGTGGCATATATTATAAGTGCCATCAATAAAAAAAAAAAAATAAATAAAAAAAAAAGATAAAACAAACAAAGAAGTTCTCTGTTTCCGGTCGCGCGACTGATCCTGTTTCATCAGGCTGACCATACACTTTTTTGCCATAAAAAAACTGAATATGCCAACACATGAAGTAGATGCTGCTAGAGACATCACTCGAGTCTGAATAGTTGGTGCTGCAAAACTGCCAAAAGACTTCACTCGAGTAATGTCAATTGCCATTAGCTCTTACAACAGCCAGTGCTGCTGTAAGAAGCAGATTAACCTTGATCTACCTACAAACAATACTTTTACAAAGGCAAAATTGCAAACAGAGTACTCTTTTGTGCCTTAATTACTATTTGAAGATCGTGAATCCTGGAGGTGCATAGTTGATGAGTCTCCTGTACTATTGCGATGTCTTCGGAGGACAAGTTCCAAATCTCATAATTTCGACCATGTAATCCATGAGAGAATCGTAAAAAGCACTGACGATCACTGCAAGCGCAACCATGCAGAGATCGACAAAAAGCAGACTACCAACCAACCAACGGCGTTAAAGGGATCGCTTGTGAAGCTGCATTCTTCCTCTTCTTCTTGTTTCCCTGCCTGGTCAACCAATTGACCATTATTGCTGGGTCGCTAGTGGTGCGCAGAAACAAGAAAGAAAAAAGTAACTAACTTAATTCTTACTTCTGGTTGTTAAGCTGGGGAAGGGTCAAGGGTGAGTGGGCTGGGGGGAGATGGAGGAAGGTGTTGTGGGCCAGCTGCTGTTTTGGTGCCTCTGGCTAGGCCTGCCTGACTGCCATGGCGGTCTCCGGGGTTTAAACCCCAACCAGTATAGCCCTAGCCATCATCAGCCCTACTTTAGCAGGTGGCAGGCCATGATTGGAGTCAATGGTTGAGGCTTGATGCCCTCGCTACGAAGCCTGTATATCTTCTTCAGGGAGGGCATTCCAGTCTCTGATGGTCCTTGGGAAGAAGGATTCGTTCTGTAGGCTGTCCGGCATGGGATCCGCTGGAACTGTTGTGTGTGACCGCATCGAGCTCGCACACTGGAGGGGATGAGCTGCTTGCAATGGGCGAAAGCTAAGCCATTCTTGATCTAATATAACATTGCTAAGTGAGCCCTCTTTCTGCGTTCTTGGAGAGTCTGCCAGTTCAGGTGCTGCAGCATTTGCCCCACAATGGATGTGTTCCTGTGTCTGTTCAGGACAAAGTGGGCTGCTCGTCTCTGGACTGACTCAATCCTGGCAATTTCCTTGTGCTGATGCGGGTCCCACACACAGCTCGCGTACTCTAAGTCTAGGATGGGCTGGACTAGCGATTTGTAGGCAAGCTCCTTGACTGCGACTGAACCGATCTTCAGGTTTCTCCACAGGAACCCCAGCATCTGGTTTGCCTTGCTGCATATCTGGTTGATGTGGGTGTCCCAGCTGGCATCCTTTTGTATGGTCAGGCCCAGGTACTTTGTGGAGCTTACCTCGTCAAGGGTGTGTCCGGGTAGGGACTACTGATGACTTCTGTTCACTCTGCCACGGGATATTGGTAGTGTGACACATTTCTGCGGGTGAAACTGCATGTCCCGTTCGTTTTCCCATGCGCACAGGGCATTTAGGTCCTCTTGTAGCGTGTTATGGTCGGACTGTGGGGCAATGGGGTGATATACCTCAGTCACAGTGTCATCCGCAAACAGGCGAGTTCTTGAGTTGACTCTTTCTGGCATGTCGTTTATATACAGCAGGAACAGGCAGGGACCTACAGCAGATCCTTGGGGTACTCCAGAACACACTGCGGTGTGGGTGGACCTAGCACCCTCAACTACCACCGCTTGATGTCTCCCTTGGAGGAAGTTGGCAATCCATCTGTTGGTGTTATCCCTGATGCCGTAGTAGTCCAGCTTATGGAGCAAAAGACTATGGTTCACCCTGTCGAACGCCTTAGCAAAGTCCATTACAATAACGTCTGTCTGCAGGCCATGCTCGAGGTTCGTTGTAATTTCATCTGCGTATTCCAGCAGCTGCGTCTCACAAGATCGTGATCATTCTGATGGTAAAATGTTATCACAAGACATCAGTTGAAAATATTACGACTAAATAACAACCTGACAATGTTTTTACTCACTTTCACATCGATGTCGAGAAAGCCACCTTCAGCAACTTCGAACATCAAACTCATTTTGGTACCCGATGTTACTTTGTCGAAGAAACATTCTTCCGCATGTGCATCTATGTGAATGAAGTAAGCTGCACAATAAGACACACACAATGTGCATAGAAAAGTGACGAATAAACTACTTTGCAGATTCATTTTGAAGTGATGTTTTAACACCAAACAAAACTGTCCAAAAGCGTTATTATCGTCGGCAAGCAATGCCACGTAAAGTTTCCATGCGGCTGCGCACGTTAGGACCGCAGCAAAGAAATCAGGACATAAAAGGTGAAATGGAACATGGATTTAGTCCGGTGCTGCGGACGTTAAAAACCACCGAACTAACCATAGTCTATCATTGAACGTTTTCCATAGTGTTGTGAATGTGTAGATTTGAGAGTAAGACTGACCAGCTCCAGTACAAAATTTTGTGTCATATTAACAGACTGAAAGACAAATTGACAAGAAATACACTGTAGCACACTGTTCAACTAGTTGAGGTATGGTAGATCAATGTAGATGGGAATAACTTGAAGTACAGCTTGTACAGATTTTTATGTTTATACAGATTTTTAAAAATGTTTATTAACCTAAGAGGCTGAACAGATTATAAATGATAACTAATACAATACCTAGCAATACAGAATGGCAGCAAATGAACAGCTCAGGAACAGCTACCAGTATTTCCTTTACTGCTAACTCTTACTGTTCCAAAACTCAGTTATCTGATCTTGATTTGTTACTGTACAAATGTCAAAAAGTGTATAGTTTATTGTCATATGTTTCCATGTAGAAAAACAATAAACATTGGAATTTGTCTTGATGTCAGTTACTAAGACTACTAAAATCAATAACACACACACACACACACACACACACACACACACACACACACACACACACACACACACACACACACACACACACACAACTCTAAAATATGATTTCCATGCTAAATACTAAGCAAATACTGGTATTAAACACGCCGAACGAGCACTCATTCTGTCAGGCATTTGACCGGTGTGATATATGCTATACGGAACGCAAGCTGGAAGTCTTCCAGAACAAGTGCCTGCGACAGATCATGAAGGTCTTCTGGCCAAACATGATTACAAACGAGGAACTATGGAAGAAAGCAGGCGCAGACAGCATCGCTGAAACCATCGCCACACGGAGATGGAGATGGCTAGGCCACGTTTGCAGAATGTCACCCGACTTATTACCAAGGGTGGCACTGAGATGGACACCACAGGGGAAGAGAAACCATGGGCGACCAAAGGAGACGTGGCGCCGAACCGTGGAGCGAGAGCTCAAGAACAGAGGCCTTACTCTGCAAACAGCACCCAAAATAGCAGCTGACAGACAAAAGTGGCGTTCCCTTTCCGTCGCCTCAAGCACCAGACGGCGCAGAGAGGACTGAATGAATGAATGATATATGCTATGCCCCTCAGATTTATCAGAGGCTGACTCCCTTCTGTTGTAGATATATAATTTACTAATTTGTTTTCAAAGTGCAATACAATGTAGTAAATAGGTACCCTTTGGACTGTGGAAGAATTTTCTCATGGTTTCAGTACAGATCTATTACTGATTAAACATTCAAGCGATGGAGTCAGACAAAGCTGAATGAAGAAAGTATTTCATGGGTTTAGTTTGATCTGTGATTCAAACTTAACAAGTTCTTTTTACAACATTGTTTCTCAAGAAGCATATGCCATTTAAATGACAAATCCTGGGAGTGCTAAACTTGAGTGAATGATGCTTCTGCTACTGTTTATCTTCAAGAAATGATGTCTGTATGCAAAGACCATACTTACGTTTCTCTGCTGTACATGACTTCCAACTAAAACTGTGACGCTCATTCTTTAGTATCACAATATGAACTGTGTGGCAAATGATTCATGTACTCCTGAAGGAGTTTTGAAAAAAATTGAATCTGAATCTGAAATCTATATTCCAGTTTATGTTAAATCTCTGTGTATCAAACTTTAACAAGGGACTGAAATAATAGTTTTGTGTTTTACCAATGGATGCACTCAGAATAACAAGATAAATGCTGTAAAAATCGAACAGAGAATATTTTAATTTTTCTATAAAACAATAACGGTTAAAAGCCGGAAGTTGATATCTGTTTGGTCGCCTGACGTATTAATCACGAGTGGGAGTCCCGTACGCCTGAGCCTGCAAACAGTTTATCGATCCATCCACTCCTCGGAGAACTAATGTTTCTGACTCACAGGCACGTTCGTTCGCAATCTGACATGGAAGCTGCTGTGCAAACCATCTTCAATGGAGTCACAACGTTGCCTAATTAGTGCTCGAATCATGTCTACCGAAGTGTATCAAGACGTCTCTGTAACAGACGTCTACGATCAGGCAGCAGGAATCGCCCGCGAATTTGACAAGATCATCAACAACTACGGGAACGATGCTGTTACAGAGTTGATGCCAAAAGTTATCCATACCCTCGAACAGCTTGAATCTTTGGCATCACGCTATGAGAAAGACAACGAGGAGATTTCGCAGCTGCGGGCGTCGGTGGAAAAGTTGGAGTCCGAGAAAGCTGGAAAGGCTCAGGAGCGAGCGAAATTCGAGCAGGTGAGTACGAAGAAAATGTTAAGTATAAATACTTAACATTTTTCTATAAAACAATAACGGTTAAAATTTAGAGAATTTCAGGATTTTACACCAGGAGTAGTTTACCCATAGAGCCATACATAGTAGTTAGTACTCAAAGATTAATTCAGTTAACGTAATTATGGTCCATGCCTGTGGCTTAGCTAGGTCAGCTTGTCACATTGGACTTATGATTTCCAGAGTTAGAATGGAGATTAATTTTAATATTATAATAATAGGAACAGAAAATTTGCTACTATATCAGGACTATTATGTATTAGTATTCATGACTTTGAGTTTGAGTCGAAACCTCATTTCTAATTGCTCTGCAAACTTTGAGTATTTCATGTGTTTGAATAAAATATAAGAAAGTGAAGTGACTGATTAAGGTGTGGTGTGCGCAGTAAAAGTCTCAAGTACAACCACTGTAAAATTAAGTTTTGTATTTGAGGGCATAATCCTCTTTTCATAATGCCTCCTTTGTTGTGCAGATCCATTTAGACATGTCAAATGAGATTACATATTTTTACGGCTCTAGTCTAAACAATATACAGCTTAACACAGCTTGCAGTTTTTGGGAAAGGATAATATGAAGTGAACAGGAAGAAATCGCCTGTGCAGAGGGAAAATGCACATGACCTGTATGTTGATGGTTATTGAAGAATGGACAGGTGTATTACTTTACATGTCCCCCAGTTTTTCTCAGTGCTATATAAATAGCTTGCCCACAGGCAAGCTATTTATAGCATTGAGGAAAACTTATTTGACATGTAATGTGATACATTTTCCTATCCATAGGGAACTGTAGGCCCGCTTTTCTCCTCAGTGTCTGGCTGTCAGTCAGCATGTGTGGATGAACTTTATTGATTAGTTGTGTCTGCTGATGCTTAAAAGATAAGAAGACTCAAGGCCTTGCCTGGCAGCGCATGCCAGGTACATGTACAGTTTGTTGAACTGTACATTATGTCATAAACAGTCGGACTCCACCCTTTAGCTGTTGGCATGAGGCGTGTATAGGTCTGTCTCTCATTTACCTGCAGCAGCACTGACTCAGTCATACTTCTAGGCCTCTTGCAATGTTCATGCTAGGGTTTTTGACAACTGATATTTCCTTGCATTAGTACGCAGATCCAAGAAGTGCCCGCCATTAACTATTTCCTTGCTGAAACAATAAATGAAAATAAATTTGATGGTACTTACAGTTCAAGGGTAGTGCCAGAATAGCTTGGTGCCTATGGGCGCCAAGCTATTCTGGCACCACCTGTGAACAAAATTGGTTGCTTTATCTCCACATCTGCAATGTAACATTTATAAGACAATTTACACACATTGAAAAATTTCATCCTCAGGATTTAGTGGTGTATTTACTATTATAATAATTCATTCTCTGCTGTTCAGATGAAAGAAGTTTTACTGGGTAGCCTGTTTATTAATTGCATGAGTCTCCAAGCTTGTCATGAAATTAATCTAACTTCCATGTCTCCCTGTCTGTGACAAGGCCAGGTGTGGTCGATACATGTCAGTGATTGTGGCTGTGAGGTTGTATTGATGGATACTTGATTGTGGTATAAATGGCAACTGAGTTGGTTTAGCCTTATCAATGAAAGTTGAAACTCTTTCAGTCATGTGGTGATTTAGATTAGCATTAGCAGAACCATTCTTTTTTGCAAGATCAATAAGCCTGCATTAATTTTAGTGCAGCAACAGTGTGTATACTGTATCAGATGTCTGTGGGAAAGCTGAGGTCCTATTGTTACATTAATTGATCACATCTTGCAACCATGCTTCCTTTTTTGCTATCCCTGGAAACCTGATCTGATAACGCTGGTAGTGGTAGTGGGAACAGTTGTTTTCTAACTGGAGGAAACCAGTTGATATGTTGTACCTTAACAACATTGGATGATTGAGTAGGCTTTGTGGAAGCAAATCTGAAAACATCAAGGTTAACCTATTTATCCCCGAGTCCCTACAATGTGAAATTGATTGACCCATGCTAATTCAAGGGTAGTGCCAGATTAGCTTGGCGCCTAAAGGTGCAAAGCTAATCTGGCACTACCCTTGAATTGTCATGGTCAATCCACATCCTGCAACTGGTACAATAGTCGTTAAGTAACACTTCCAAAATTTGGGAAATGCACCTGTGGGGCTGAAAGGGTTAAACACATGCAGTGCAAGAGAAATATAATGATGGATGAGTATCCATTTTGAGTGTATGCTTTGGTGAGCACATGACATACGAGTATAAAACTGACATTTTTATTGTACTTTTTAAAAAAAATTTTACATGAATACGTGTATGGCAATAAATCTTTTGTTTTCTTTCCTTTACTTTAAGAGTGGGAATAAACCATTTTTAAAAAAAACACCAAAAAAACAACAACTGACTGTCCAGTGAAAAGACAGTCTAGTCAATAGTTTTGTGATGAGAACAAGCACATTATTTTAACCATTTCACTGCCTATGAAAGTAAACACCCATCTGCAAGAGGTATAGATCCTCATGAGCCCCTCCCCCCACCTCGCAGTCTCTTGCTGAAGCAGTCATTGGTCCATGTTCCTTTGATGTGGGGGGTGGGGTCTTTGACACTGAATTTGCAGTGATTTTTTTAAAAAAATGTCTGTCCACTGGCGACCCATTTAGCTCCAACATGCCACAGCTGACAGCAGGAGATGGATCGACCATAATGATGCAAGGGTTGTGTAGGATTAGTTGGCACCTGATAGCGCCAAGCCAGCCTGGCACTACCAACGCACAATCATTGTTGATCCGTCTCTCACAACTTGTACATGGTCATAAGGTGACACCTCCAAAAACTTGGGAAATGTGGACGTGGAGTTAAATGGGTTAAACATTGCAGATTTTTTTCGTCCTCATCAATTAGAGTTCAGACGTTTCATTTTTAACCCTTATTATGATACACCCATTGCTTGAAATAAATTTGACTGATAGTTCATGGGTGATGCCTGAATAGCTTGGCGCCTGAGGCGCCAAGCTATTCTGGCACCATCTTTGAACTAAAATACTTGATCTATCTCGTAATCTGTACTGTAGTCGTCATACGACAATTTAAGCAGATTTTAAAAGAAATCAGATGTAAAGGGTTAAAACACAATTTATGCATAAGAATAAAAACAAAAATTATTCTTGTCCTACTTTGTTAGTGTTTAAAATGTAGTGTTTAACTCTTTTGTGACTAGCACTGCCATTGCTTTATCTTCCTGCCAGCCTGAGCCTGCCACCAAGACACTTCCAGAAAACCAAGAACTGTAAACAAATCTGTCTGCTTGAATTAAGTCCAATCACCACCAAATTTTGTGTACTAAGTGAAAGAAAAATGCCCAGTTCAGCCGTGCTATATATAAGTTTGTCGCGGGATTCGTATAAGCCATCATCTTAAAAAGGGGGGGATAATTTGTGTTTTTGTTAGTTTATTTTGCATACTTGCTACCACCACAGGCTCTGATACTGGTACTGTTTCTGCACTGCTTTCTTCATCACTGTCAGTGTCAGTCACTGCTATTTTTGCTTTTGTGAGGCTAAAAAGACTCGTGAAAATCCCTATCTGCAGGATGGTCAAATCTAGCATCCGGAGAATCTCATTTCTTACCATAGTTTGCCTTCAATTCATTTTTTTCATCTAAATTTGCTGCAAACCTTTGCATATCACTATATGACGAGCGGGTGTGGCTGCAATTCTGTATCAAGGGAAACAACTCAATTTTCGGCAAGCTTCAGAACGGGGAGCAGAGATGAGTCTTCCACCTTGTATCACTAAAACGACTCGAGGCGCGGCCCGTCAGTGCATGATGCTAGGCTGCCACGACTCGAGGCGCGGCCCGTTGCAGATGTGTTAAAATGTATCAAATGTTTGAAACATCAATAAAACTTAAAAGTGGATAAAACAAATAACAATACTTTTTTTGTACAATTATTTTCAGGAGTTGGAGGTGATTGAGGAGAACTGGCAGTCAGAAGTGAAAGAACTGCTGACAGTCGTCGGTAAACTTCAGGACGAGAACAAGCGCCTGAAAGAGACACTTCAGAATGAGAAACACGCCGTGGCTGAGAAAGTCTCCGCCAAATATAGAGGTATTTTGAATTGATTGTTCATAATTTATGCTGTGGTTGCATGCGTCCAGCTCACTGCATTTTCACTTTTAGTTTTAGTAACTATCATAGACAAATCAGTTTGATGAAAAGGTGCCCTCATCTTAACTGAATCTGAAGTGAGTGCATTGAATTTTCTGCCAGAAGACGCCAAGCTGTGATCTTTCTTCAGGGGTGACGCCAGAATGCCCCAAGGTGCCAAGCTATTTGTGGCACCACCCTTGAACTGTCACAGCTGATTCTCAGAAATGGTATGTAGGCCCTAGAGGACAACTGCCCGACTTGAAGAAAATGTTGAAGGTAGGGTGGAAAATGTGGGAAGCACTTTGCCTCTCAATTACGTCTATTATCGTTTGTCATTCTAATTTGATTACTATCACTGCCGAGAAATAAGGTAAACACAATCCATCCGCAAGAGGCATAGATCCTCATGAGCCCCCGCAATTGCGGGGGCTCATGAGGATCTATGCCTCTTGATGACTCCATTTTGTGTCCATGTTATTTGGACAGCCGAAGCTCTTTGTTGTTGAATTTGCATGGATTTCAGAAACGTAGTCTTTGTCCACTGGCAGTAAAGGAGTTAACTTGGTTTACTTTAACCCTTTGGTATCGGTAGCGGTTTTTGTCACGATGATTTCTGTAGGAATCATTGTGACGAAAGCCGCTACCGACACGCAGAGTGTGAAAGTTGTGTTTGACATTTGCAGAGACAGAAGAGCAAGAGATCAAAGTGCTGACCAGGTTGAAGGAGACAGTGGACAAGCAGCGCGAAGAACTGCGCGTGCTGAAGCGCGACCTCTCACAGAAAAACGTTGACTGTGATGCTGTGAGTCCTGTAGGAATCATCGTGACTAAAACCGCTACCGACATGCAAAGGGTTAACCATCTTTCTGACCTGAGTTTGGTTATCCTGATGCTGTCCTGAAAACGATTTCATGCATTGCTTACATTGGGCGAAATCGACAGCAAATACCACTTCAAATCTTTGCATAGTCTTTCATATTTTTCGGTTTGTTTATGTATTTCTCTTTGCTTTGTACAGTAACCTTTGGAAGTAAGGCTGCAGAACTTCAGGGGAGTCGTTTATTCTTATTGGAAGTTTGTTAGAAGCAAAGAAATTTACATACTGACAAGCAAAAGAGGTGCTACTTTTTGGAATCATCGGAAAACACTAAAGTGTTTCAGATGATTAAAAAAATGTTGCATTTCTTTTGCTCGTCAGGATACAAATAGTGTAGTGGGGACCTCTGGCAAAGGTATATCTGAATTTTTTTATATCTGACCTTGTGATATAAGGAAAATTGACTGTATTTATTTATGTATTATTTATTTTCATCACAGCTTCAGTCACAGCTGGAGCAGATAGCCAAAGTAAACGGCGAGCTTCGTCGCAAGAACAACACGCACCGCAAGCAGGCCCGAGCCCTGCTGGACGAGAAAGCTGAACTAGAAATCGCCCTTCACGAGAAGGATGCTGAGGTTGAGAAGGTCAAGATCATGATTACAGAGCAGGAGAAATATGAGGAGCAGCGGGCAGCCGTGAGGGCAGCCATTGCTGAGCAGAGAAAAAGCGAAGAGGTAAGGAGTTGCAATCTTTCAGACATTTACTTTCTTAGATCAGCAATCTTTCTTCCTGTTGTTATCATTAGTCCCTGCCTAAATGCCACCATTCGAAAAGATTTTCCCCTCAATAAAAACAACTTGTTCAACTCTTGACCGTTACTGACGATACTTCTTGGCAAAAAAGATGTGTAACGACATCTTTTCTGCTGAACAGTATCAACAGTAACGGTCATGAGGTTAATCAGTTTTGAAAATTGTTGAAATTAACCCGGTCAGCAGAGACAGTGCTGTGTGAGTGAGAGATTTTTTCTGTCATGTACACTTACATATTTCCCCCAAAGAAGGTTGTACATTATGTAGGTAATGTAGCCTCTGGTGTCATTGCCAATGAATTACAGCAGTCCTGAAGTTACATTCCATGAAAGTTTGCACCAGCTTAAGATGCTGGTGTGAAATTTCCTGGGCACCAATAACTTTCATGCTTTCAAACATGATAACAACTTTGGGACTGGGAGACATTGGTAGACACAAGGTGGCAGCTGTAGAAAATGGATCAACTGCGATAGTTCGAGGGTGGTGCCAAAATAGCTTGGCGCCTAGAGGCGCCAAGCTATTCTGGCATCACCCTTGAACTGTCATGGTTAATCCATCTCCCCACTTTTGTGTCTTCACCCCCTTGTGCACGCAGCCACAGGTATTGTTTATCGTATCAGTGACTGCTTGCCCAAGAGCATTACTGGCTAGTGTCTTCAAAAAGTGAGTGATGTGTACAACCACCTTGTACTTTATTCTGAGCATTTTTCTTTGGCTAACGCAGTGATCACTTCCTAAAAGGAGGTGGCAGGGGATCCGACTGTTCGTTTCAGTGTTTGTCCAGCATTGAATAATTTTCCTTGATGTATACGGGGTTCATTTTAAAAATGTACGCACATGGTTCATTGACCTGCAGAGTACAAATCCAATGGGTCATTTCTGAAACTGGATGGGCCAAATGACTGCCAAGTATGTGTATGAGCACGTTCTCACCAACCCCCAAAATAGGGGGGGGGGGGGGGGGGGGGGGGGCAGGGCGGTGTTGCCTAGAAAAACCTATAGGTCATTGATCCCTCGGCATAAAATGTTATGGGTCATTTTGCATTTTGGGTAATGATGCGCCAGTGGCACTTTCGAAAAATGAACCCTGTATGTGTACTATATTATTTTGACTGATAAGTGACTCCTTGAACAATGTGAAGTAAAGTAATCTGTTCGCTTCTTTTTCTTTTCTGCAGCATCCCGATGATGAGGAGGCCTCCCTCCTTCCAGAAGACGGCTCAGTAGCCACCCCCTCCCTCACCTCCATGGAGGGGGAGGCGGGCAGTGTAGCTTCGGACCCCAACTCTTCGGTCAGCTCCCCGGGACTTGAACTAGAGGGCAAGATGATAATTGATCTAAAAGTGAGATTGGTTTTTGTGGATGTATGTATCAATCATACTTTATTTATTAGACCCTTTGTCTATTGGCCACAGGTACAGTGGAGTCCAGTTAACATGAACTCGCTTTACACGAATTTCCGGTTAACATGAACCGTTTTTGCATTCCCGGCCGACGGCCTTCTTATTCTGTATTAAAATTTCACTGATAACACGAAATGCTTAACACTAAATTTTGGTTTACACGAAGCTGGTTTCGGTTCCCAACCAGGGCAATTCACTATTTTTCACCTGTTTAACACGAACACAGATTCCATTTACCGAAAACCAATTCACGTGTCGCTCTCGCGCTGTACAGTCTGTGTAGTACACATGACAGATCGGAGTGAACTCTAGTCTGTGATTGGCTGAATAGCCTTCGGCTGTTGTAATCCATCTTCTCATTGGCTAGCGGTTCTGAACTGTATTCATGTTGCATCGTTCGTGTACCAGCACAACCCTTTTACCGATGCGGGATTGTACTTCAGCCTGTGTTGCTTTTACCTGATGAATTGTAACTTACTATGGATTTTACCTGATGGATTTTACATTAAATACGCGAGCTGAACACGTTTCCTTGTGTTTTCCTAGCGAGCTGAAGGTATGCATATAAAATACGATAATGTGCACTTTTAACCTCATACTCATTCACGCACACATCTCTTACACACTTTCTCCTTGAGGGCCGTGATCAATTTTAAGGCCATATTGGACACGAAATACGTTTAACACGAAGTGATTTTCCGTGTCCCCAGAAATTTGTGTTAAGCGGACTCCACTGTACTTTAATCCATTACATAATGAGGCTGATTTTTTTTTTTTACAGATTTGCTTATTGTCACATCTACATTACAGGATGAGCAAATTGTCAAATGTGACCCAAAAACTTATCCAAGGCAAATTTTAACCCTTAACATCCTGAGGCTGATAAAAAAAAATTGCTTATTGTCCTTTGAAGGTTACAGTACAGATTAGGAGATGTATCAACCTTTTCAGTTCAAGGGTGGTGCCAAATCTAAGGTACTGGAGCTTCATCGTCTCCAGAGCAAAACTCGTCACACAGTTGATTGCCCCTCTTTGTCTTTGAACTTTCAGGATCCCAACCGGCCGCGCTTCACGCTTCAGGAGCTTCGCCAAGTGTTGATGGAGCGGAACGAGCTGAAGACGCGGCTGATCGAAGTCGAAGAGGAGCTGAACCACTACAAACCTCGGTACGTTGGCGTGAATGCGCATGTTCCGTTTATTATATGAGTCTCGGTGTTGCGTGATTGAGTCATGTCTGTGTAAGCATTTGATGATGGCGGGTCTTTACATGCCAGGACATAGTGAATATGTACAGTTGCAAGAGGCATAGATCCTCATGAGCCCCCGCAGTTGCAGGGGCTCATGAGGATCTATACCTCTTGCTGATCTCATTAGCATGGGTGGGACTTTTCCGGCTACAACCGGATTTCCAGATTTAAAAAAAATGCCTTTGTTTCTTCAAAAACATTACCGATGCCATGACTACATGGGATTACCTATAGCTTACACAATTTTAGCCAGAAACTTAAGATTTGTACCTATTGGGCCAAGGGAGGCTACCTGGGGGTGCCGTGACCCAGCATCCGAGTAGCCTCCCGTCCCACCCCATACGGGTAACTGGCTTGCGCGGAGACCCCAGTTTATTCCTTTAGCATACGTAGTTAAGACGTCTGTTAGCCTACTGCGGTGTTGAGCCTATGGCTGTGTATGGTTCTGCGCCGGTTGTACCTACGAGACTTGGTTATTCTTACTGGCCTCAGAGGCTTAGACCTTTGCCACTTGTGTGCTTCTTCCAGCTGGCGCTGTGCGCCGTGTTCCCTGCACCCTGAGAGACTTGGTTCCGGTTGTGTGCTCCTAGCCTTGCCCGGCGCCATTGGACTGTTGTTCTCTGCGCCCTGAGAGACTTGGTTCCAGCTGTGTGCTCGTAGCCTTGCCCGGCGCCATTGGACTGTTGTTCCTTGTGTGCTTTTTTTTTCTCTGGTGCTCTCTGTTAGCGCGCAGGATGTGTAGTGCGGACGTGCGTTCGCCCTCTGTGGTTTCCCTATGGCTGTGTAGGGTTCTGCGCCGGTGGTGCCTGCGACTTGGAGCCTTCGTTCCCGGCGGTGTGTGGCGCTCGGGTGCTTTGAACTGTGGTTACTTCTGTGGTTCTTCTCTGGATGCCTTCGGACAAGTTCGTTGGTGTTCCGGTTCTCTGGGACTTTCGGCGCCCTTGCCCGACGTGTGCAGCCCCTGGCTCCTTGGTGTGGCGCTCCCGCTTCTGCGTGTCAGGTTATTCCCTTCCCCCAGCCTCTGCAGGGTGGCTAGGTAAGGTCTCGATGTGTGCCAGCGACCGGCGCCTCTGGCGCTGGGCGGCGGCATCACTGTTAGTGTTTTGCGTGCTCGGGTGCACTCGTGACGTGGCGTGGCAGCCACAACCACCCGTTTTCTTGATGATGGTGTCTATTTGTCTTGCGCACCCATACCAGCATGCACATCCACTTTCTTGTAGACACTCTGGTGTACTCACCCACGTAATAGATACACATATTTTTTACGATCACACTGATGTATGCACACACATGTTGGTGTTCACACACCACATTTTATGGACTTGATGCATACACCCACGAGCGCACGAGGTCAGAGCCATGGCTGCAAGCGTGGCCTTCGAACGCAACTGTGCTGTCCAAGACATTGTGGCAGCGTGGGCTGGCGGACTGAGTCCACCTTCACCCGATTCTACCTCCGAAACTGGCAGGCCAGTGAGACAACCTGGCCCTGATGGGGGATATCGCGGCGGCGCAACACATCCTCCCGGCGCCTTCGGTGCCGTTGGTAAACTTTAGCTAAAATTGTCAGGAGTTTGCACTGGGATGGGCAGGTCTGGCTAGCTTGTGGGGTTACAAGTTCTGCAGCACCCCCCTCCTTTTTGCTATTCTCCCATGTAGTCATGGCATCGGTAATGTTTTTGAAGAAACAAATGAATTTTTCTTTAAAATGTATTTTTTCAAAAAATACTTACCGATGCCATGACTCGGACGGCCCTCCCACCTGTGATGCTTGCCGCTCGTCTGCTAAGCGAATAAACTGGGGTCTCGGCGCAAGCCAGTTACCCGTATGGGGTGGGACGGGAGGCTACTCGGATGCTGGGTCACGGCACCCCTAGGTAGCCTCCCTTGGCCCAATAGGTACACATCGTAAGTTTTTGGCTAAAATTGTGTAAGCTATAGGTAATCCAATGTAGTCGTGGCATCGATAAGTATTTTTCGAAAAAATACATTTTAATGAAAATTTTTTTTTTTCTTTTCGTTTTACTGGGGGCCTTTTGCTGCCCCCAGACCCCCGCTTCAGGATTCAACTTTTGTTTCCTGACCCACCCATGCATTATGCACATGAAGTGACCAGGAAGTGAATCTGTGATGGGTTTACTACTTTCAGGGACTTGATGTCCGGACGAGGGCCTGGCCCTCAAGAGTTCATACACTATGAAAGGAATGTTTTTATAACAGGCTTTCCGCTAGGATTTAAAATTGTCCATCATGAGTACAGGCAGCATGACAAAAGCCGTCTCAGATGCTCTACACTCCGTCGCATTCTTGAAACACAGCAGGGATAAGTTAATTTTTTCTCAAGATTAGTCTGTCATGGGGACGGATGGCCTTTCATTTTTTTTCCGTCCCTGTCACAATTTGTCCGACAAATATGGAACATTTTTCATTATACGGAAAGCCTGTATAACATTTATATACAAACACATTATCCATGCACCACACAAGTGATGGGTGATGTGGCTCAGCGGTTGCATAAAGCATGTGTATGTATGTGAGTGTGTGTGTGCATTGGTATTTTATGGTATTCGAGCATGAGATTTCGATTAATTTCATGTTGATTTGTTCATCTGTAATATCTTCATTCAAATGATATGAATAATTCTTTATAATCTGAGCTTGGGTACGCTCACGTTAAAACTTGCCAGTACATGTACCACTACCACATTTGGCACTTTCATTTATTTTTTTAAAAAATCATTTGCATTTTACATGACATCACCTGTACAAGTTTGTGTTGTGCACTGTGCATTTGATGCATACATATATCTTATTAACATTTTTTTAAGCTTGTCTCCCATTTTGTTGTGATATTGCTACGGTGGAGCCCACCTTCAGGATTCATACATTTTCTAGTCCTTTGAATCTTGCAGAAAACAGTGCTGTTTAGAATCACAGTGCTTCAGTTTGACTGGAATGGAGACCTGAATCCTGAAATATTTTTGCTTAAATTAAAATTGACTATGAATGATAGTTCAAGGGTTGTGCCAGAATAGCTTGATGCCACAGGCACCAAGCTATTCTGGCACCACCCTTGAACTAAAATAGTTGATCTGTCTGCTAATCTGTAATTTAGCCTTCATAGGACGATAAGCAGCCTTTAAAAAATCAGCCTCAGGATGTTATGGGTTAACCCAAATAAATTTTTTTGACATTGATTTTTATTATTCAGCAGTTGAACACAACTTTTGAATTGTAAACTCTGATGTCCTGGAAAAAGACTTTTCTCTTAAATGTAGATTTCTTTGCTTAGTGTGAGGTGGACTCCACTGTATTTTTTTGCTTGCATTTTTGGTTTTAATCGGCTTCCTTGCATACGCCTCTTCTTCCTTCTTTTTCAAGTGAGTCGGGCGAAGAACCAGACGACGTTCGTGACGACTCGTAAGTTTCAAACCTTACAGTTTCTGTGATCAGTGGAAGAGTTGGTTGATTCCATAAATCTTGCAAGGTGCATAGAGTTTCATGAGCCCCCTCCCCCCCCCCCCCCCACCCCCCCCCCACCCCCCAGGATGTGGGGGCTCATGAGAATCTACGCATGTTGCGGTCATCATAAATGACTCTCAGGTGTTTTCGTTGAATTTTGTAATCGTAAACTTCGTGCGACTAGTGTGTAAGTGAGCGTAAGAGGAAGCCTGTTCCATTGATCGGTATGATGCATTAGATACAAAAATTTTCATCAGCTCCTGCTGGTTGCAGGGTCTCATGAGAATTAGTGCATCTTCCTTGTGTCATAAATGTCTGTATTGCAGAATTTCAAACCTACCATATGTGAATAGTAAAAGAACGAGCTCATTGCAAAATGCTTAGATTCTTATGAGCCTCCACATCCTGTGGAGGCTCGTGAGAATCTGTGCGTCTTGCTGGCTCCCTTCATTTTGATATTGATTCTCCACTCTAGGGAACCACTTGGGGTTGACTCTTGGACTGGTATTAATGTAATGTACGTAAATTTGTACTGAGAAGGTACAGTGTTACATGGCCGCTTTGTCTGTTTTTCCTCTTAGTACACTTATTTAGATATTTGTTCAATTCTAGTGTAGGCAGAATAAATTTGGATTTGTAAGTAGTTCATTTGGTTGAAATTTAAACCCCATATACTGAAGCTAAAAGCTTCAAATTTGTACACTGCCATATGCAAGCTACATTATAGACTTTCAGATAAAGATATAGACCAATGGCTTTAGTTCAAGGGTGGTGCCAGAATAGCTACCCTTGAACTATTTTAGTCACACTTATTTCACACACTGGTGTATTCTGAATGATAAATGATAAGGATTAAAAGATCAGATCTGGGCTTCCCCTTATTGACAACATTTTTGACAACACTCTTCGGGGTTCCTCCCCCCCCCCCCCCTCCCCCCTGCTCTCCAACTAAAAGAAAAAGAAGAAACAATGATGCAGTAGGCGTGAGGAAACTAGATGTGTCTGTTTGCCTTGTGTATTTTGTTATTTGCTTTTATTTTATGTGCTGTTCTCTGTAGCCGTCATCTTTGGTGTATTTATACTGTCTTTGTTTTATATTGAGTCGTCACCACTTCAGTTCGGCCTGGCATTAGTTTGTGTTCCCTCTTATCTCTTGTCTTTTTGTGGATCCAGTTTTGTTGCCTAGTTTGCTGTTTTGTGTCTTTGCTTTTGGTGGACAGCTGTGAACGTTGTTTTGCACAGGTGTGCGTTTACTTGGTTTTACAGTCACGTGAAAAGATGGTACCAATACTTTTTCCCTTCCTATGCACCCCGACTCATCAGGTATCCGTGCAGACTTTCTGTAGTCTGTCAGTGTTCATGCATTTTCCTTTTGTTGGTTATGCATCACAAAATTCACTTTTTGTTGTTGTTCTCTTCTTCCAAACAGTTTTTGGCCACCTTGTCATTGTGACTGCTGTGGAGACATGTATTTGTAGTGTTGAAGTTCCTTTGAATTGGAGTTTGTCCTTGTGTTTGAAATTGTTTGTCCAAAGTTGCAGCCCACCATGGCATTTAAAACTTGGTGTCAGCATGTGATTTTGCTTTTTTGGCTCACGTGCAAAGCAAAAGTTAGTCTATGTTCTGGGCCAGTGGTTGTCCATCCAGTGTCCGTCGTCTAGTGTCCGTCATCCGTCGTCCATGATAAACTTTAAAGTTGTCATTTTCTTGGATACTATTTATGCCACCCTCTTCAAACATGGCCCAAAGATACTTTGTGGCAAGACCTTTCTAAGCATACCGATTTCATTAACCTCTCTCAAAGGTCAAGGTCACAGAGGATCAGGAAATAGGTAAAAAATAGCCATATTTTGACAAAGTTTGTTATTTCTCAAATACTATTCACAGCTTGATCCCCAAACTTGGTACAAAGATACCTGATGGTAAGACTTTTCTCTGCTTACTAATTTAAATGACCTGTCGGAAACATTAAGAGTCTTTAGAGATCAGAAAATAGGTCACAAATAGCCATATTTTGACAAACGATGTTTTTTCTCAAATACTATTCATAAATTCAGACCCAAACTTGGTTTAGAGATACTTGATGGTAAGACCTTCCTATGCATACTAATTTGGATGACTTCTTGGAAAGGTCAGGAAATAGGTCACAAATAGCTATTTGTTGATAACAAATGTTTTTTTTTATCTAGTACTAGTTACAACTTCAAACACAAATTTGGTTCAGAGATACCTTTTGGTAAGACCGTTGTATGCATGCTAATTTGGATGTCCCCTCAGAGAGATCAAGGGTCACAAGAGATTGGCAAATGATGTGAAAGAAGAATTTTTGTTTTTAATAGTTTTATCAGCACTTTTGCAAAACTTTTCAACCAAATTTGGCAGTAAGGTAGCTCAGAAGAACTTTTTTATATATATATATATATATATATATATATATATATATATATATATATATATATATATATATATATATATATATATATATATATATATATATATATATATATATATAATAATAATTACGGTATTTATAATGCGCTTATCTTATAATAATTATAACTCTAAGCGCGCACACGCATGCGCACGCTTTAGACAATGACTCACGTACCACAAATAGTGAAAATACATTACGACGGTCAGCTTGGGGTGGAGAGTGGTGTGATGTAGTGCTAGAACTGTTGAAAGAGGTGAGTTTTGAGGGCGGTCTGGAAGGAGGTGAGAGAGTGTTTCTGACGGAGAGTGGGGGAGTGTTCCAGGTGGATGGACCGGATACTGAGAAGGAGCGGGGGCCGAAAGTGCTGAGTTTGGTGCGGGGGATGAGGAGGCGGAGAGGGAGGGAGCGGGAAGGAGTGTAGGGGTGAAGTAAGTTGGAGAGATATGTAGGAGCGTAGTTGTTCAGGGATTTGTAGCAGAGAGACAGAATCTTGTATTGGATGCATTGGGGGATGGGGAGCCAGTGAAGGAGCTTGAGCAGGGGAGTGATGTGGTCGGATTTTTTTCTTTCTAAGGATGAGGCGGGCAGCATTGTTCTGAACGCGCTGGAGAGTGAGAGTGGTGGAGTGAGGAAGGCTGGAAAGGAGAGAGTTGCAGTAGTCGATGCGAGATAAGATGAGAGAGACAGCAAGTTTGGTGGCAGCTTCGGTAGTGAGGTATTTTCTGATCTGACTGATGCGGCGGAGGTGGAAATAACATGCCTGGGCCGTGGCGGAGACGAAGGGGAAGAAGTGTGTGGTTGTGTTTGTGGTGGTGAGTCCCGCCTTTTGCTAATTCCGCCCCTGTGGCCTCTCTTTCGCGATCGGATGCCGCGTAAGGCATCTGCAACACTGTCAGCGGCACCGGCCGCGCAGTAGGTGGCGTGGCGACGTAGAGATAGCAGTTGTTGGCATGTGTATTTGATGAGCATGTGAGGACAAGAAAGAGGAAGACGAGAAGAGGGTTCAGTAGGGTGTGTGTGCCGGTGTGTGTGTGTGAGCGGTGTGGTAGGGGAGCGACCTGATTTCCGGTCGGTCAGCAGCGAGATCGGGCAATGGCGCCGAAAGTGGGGAGGGCGAGATGTCGACAGGAGAGCACACGTAAACCTATAGAACGGTAGGAACACGAACGAGTTTACAACAACCAAGCGGCAGATGCAACCACGGGTGGCAAACAGACTCACACAGTAAACACTTCACACACTAGCACGCAGCACAAAGAAAAGGGTGGCGGAAAGGCCCAGCGAACCCATGCTGTGGAAGAAGCAAAATGGCGACGTAAACAAAAAATTCAAATGACAGACACAATTCAATACGATACCACTCAAACAGCAACCAGATCCGACGAAACACAAGCATAATCCTCATCAGCGCACTCTTATACGATACTCGGCAGACATTCAGCACACGAAACAGTATATCCAACGATAAAACACTGGGAGCGAAACACACCATTTTGGTTTGCTGCTCACAAAGGTCAAGGGTCATGGGAGATTGACAAAAGTGTGAAAAATGCATGGATTTTGAGAGAACATTGTAGGTACGAAAGTTAACCCTTATGTTAGAACTGGATCATTCTTGCACGTAACCCTTAAGGGCTTTGCCATTCCTGTTTGTATTTAAATGCATGCGGCATAACATCCTGCATGAGTTTGTAAAATTCAAAATTGTTGAGAAATTACAGAGCTGGTCTAAATTTATTCAATCATTCATGAATTCTATATTCATTTATGTTACATTTGTATGTTGTGTAGTGAGGGCAAGAGAGGCGAAAAAAAGACAGGGCAAGAGAGGCGAAAAAAAGACATTCTTTTTCTGCGTCTCTTACTCTTGCTACACAACGTGAATTATTATAATTACATATGTTGTGTATTATTTTTGCGTTTAGAGTCAATTAACCCGACCCACATTGACTCAGAATGCATCAAGTGACAGATATGCCAAGCGTTAACCATTTTGAAGCCATCATTTGCTGGTTGCTTAACTGTTGAGCGATGGTCTAATCCTGTTGGGTTTGTTTGGTCTCCATTTCGTTTCTCTTGCTTATTTTTAAGTCCCTTCTATTTATAAGCAATCCAGACCAAAAAGGTGACTGCCAAGCATGTAAAATGCAAAGAAGTACCAAACGGAGAAAGAAACACGCTTAGAAAAGACGGGTACAACACAATTTATTAATATTTCGGGTAAATACCCTTTGTCAAAATAGACAGAGAGATTAGCTGCTACTTATCTTCATTCGCAGAAGGAATGTGCCAAGCGTTAACCATTTTGAAGCCATCATTTGCTGGTTGCTTAACTGTTGAGCGATGGTCTAATCCTGTTGGGTTTGTTTGGTTCTCTATTTATAGAAGGGACTTTTTATTTCGGGTTGTGGTGGAGCGAATTTAATAGCATGTCCATGATTCCAAAGGCGGGGAGACTAAACCTCTAACAATTGAAGTAACAAGATAATAATTACGTCATGTCTAGTTACGCTAACCTCGCTGCTAAACGTACATTTGGCGCGAAGCGCCGTATGTGCATATGTATGTGTGTGCATATGTATGTATGTGTGTGCGTATGTAATTGTATATAAACAAGAAAATCTCCGATATTTCTGTACCCACAAGCTTGAAACTTAGTGAAATACTTTCTTAAGTGGGTCGCTAAGAGAGCCTCCGAGCATATTGTAATTTTATGTCTCATTGAAGACATACACAACCGTTTATAAGAAGTCGGTTGATCCAGATTTGAGTCCATAATTTTTGTCATATTTACTTGAACTTTTTGCATAGCTAGTTTGAAGAAAGGCATTGGATGAGTTCGTTAGCCAGCTTTGTATCCTTTCAACTTCTTTAGTAAAAATTAATTCTTTTCATAAAAGAATTAAAACACTAAAAAACCTGGACTTCTAGAGAAAGTCAGACAGTGGTGGTGATGTAAAAGAGGCAACTCCGTCACCACGCAGACACTGACATAATTCTCTAAATATGACGTCATTCTTTCTCGCTTGCACGGCTCTGTCTCTCTCACACAAACATGTGCGCGTCTCCAGGAGGAATAGATCCTCATGCGCCTTCCAGGTGCATGATGATCTAAGCCTTTTGGAGATGTTTGGAGCGCGCACGCACACGCACATCGATGCGCTTTCAGAAGAGCATGCAGGTGACACCCATGTACTTAGTAAAGTCAATTTGCTTTCACACAAATTATAGCAAGACTGAAATTGTACAGTGAAGTTATAGTTGTCACCATTTTCTTCTGCCTATGAAGCGAAAGTGAAACTCGTATCACATAAAATATAAAATTACATAAAAACTAAAACTTGCGTCATGACAAATGACGTTTGACAAATCAATGGCGCGAATGTCCTGCACCCCTTATAGAACTCACTGACGCATTGGCAGATCTGCGAGACTTTTTCAATAGGAGATAATTCAACATAGAATCAGGTCAAAGACAGAAAGTAGAGACCATTGATACCGAAGACAGCTAGCTCTCATATAGAAGGGACTTTGTGGGTTATGGTTCATCCCATCTTGTTTTTGTCTTTCAAACTTTCTTACCCTTCACCTCATGCGACAAAGATCACATTATTTTACATGATTAGCTCATTTAACCCCACGGGCACCTTTACCAAATTTGGAGGTGTGTTACCGAACGACTGTGTACCAGCTGCAGGAGATGGATCGACCATTAAGGTGCCAAACTCATCTGGCACTACCCTTGAATTATCATGGTCGATCCGTCTCCTGCTGTAGGGCGTTGGCGCTAAATGGGGTAACTTTTCCTTGGATATTACTACCAGTTTTTTTTAGGTCTTCAGTGATTCGCAAACTAGTTTTTAGTGATCTTATACTGGCTTAATGTAATCTTTTTTCTTGGTCATAAACTTGTAACCTTTATCCCTGTCAAATGCTCGTTCGAGGATAGCGCCAGGTCAGCCTGTCACCTTTCCAGGCGGCAGGCTGATCAGGCACTACCCTTGAGCTATCATGACCGACCCATCTCGCCCAGCATGGGTGCGCCTCCAGACGCTCTGAAACTCAGTCACTGAGGATTGTGCGTGTTGATGCGTTCAAGGCAATAGCTGCGGAAGTGTCGTATAGCGTTGCTGCTGAAAATGCTATAAGGCACTTTCGCAGCTATTGATGCAGGGTGTCTTGAATGAGTTAACTCCCCTGGGGACTGATGTATGGACAGAGACTAGAGCCTAAGTCCGAAACTATCTTCATACGCCTAAGACTAACATGTTAGTAAGACATGCATGAACTGAGACTAGGCCAAGTCTGAAACTATCTCAGGGACTAAACAGCCCAAATTTGAGCCCACGATTTACTAGGTGTAAAGCGTCTAGTCTCTGACTAAAAGCGAATCAAAATGGCAGCCGCTGTCTACATGATGTTCCGCCTATCTGGACGAAATCTATGCCGAAATCGAGTATTTAGAGACCGTCGACACACACTAGATGAGTTTGATGATATAAAGCTTTACAAAAAGTTTCGTTTCAAGCGCCGTGAAATTTATTTTTCTTGTACTTTTTGTTCTGTGATTTTTGATCTTGTAAAGCGCTTAGAGCACCATTCATTTGGAGGTCAAGCGCTATATAAATGTACAATATTATTATTATTAATATTATTAAACCAAAATCGATGAGTACAGTTTACAGGCAGAGTGAAGATGGAAGATAGTGGCTGTCAAAACACGTGCAGGGCGAATGCTGTTCCCAGCGGCGCATGCTCAGTGGCATTTGAAACTGGATATTCCCAAGTTAAAATTAGCACCTGACGCAAGTCGCGGACTAACCATATCTAGTCTCGGACTTGATAGTCTGTCTCAAGTCTCAGTTTATGCATCGGAAATGTATGCCTCAGTTAGTCCCTACGTAACTAGTTTCCGACTAGGGCTACGTCGGGGACTTGTCTAGTCTCTGTCCATACATCAGACCCCTGTGCTTCTAGCTGTTTGTACTGTAAACAGTACTAGTGTACTTTAAACTGCGCTAGTGGATGCAAGCAGGTTAGCTCGAACAACATTATAAAGCTTCCTTTTGTAAAGGTACAGGTGACTAAGCTTGTAGTGCCTCATCTGCCATTAACCCTTTAAGCCCTAACACGCTACAGTAGGATGTGGATCAACCATGATAGTGCAAGGGTGGTGTCAGAATAGATTGGTGCCTGTGGGCACCAAGCTATTCTGACGCCACCCTTGAACTATCATGATCGATCTGTCTCCTAAACTGTGACGCAGACCTCAGGATATCTGAAATAATTGATAGTTTCATCCTCCGGATGTAATGGGTTAAATAAGTTCATATATAATTGCCTAAATGTGTACGTCTTTCTCATGACTGGTGTTCTTTCCAGAAAATCGTCGTACGCTGGGGAGGAGCTGCCTGTCTACGGTCCTATAAACAAGGAACCAGATGAGAAAGTCTTTGGGCCCAAGGAGTCGGGTATAAGGAAATTGTAAGTATTTCTTTGCAAGTCAGATGGATGCATGATCGGGTTGACTAATCATATTTGGGGAGAGGGACAGAAATTTACATACGAGCGGTGTAGGCGCACCTACTTGGTTGGGATCACTCGATTTCTCAAAGACCTTTTGGTTCATCTCATCACTGTTGCATTTGTCATCTTTTTCACCTTTTTTTTTCTTTTCTTTTTTCTAAAACTGTACATAATTATTTCTTCTGCTGCAATGTAGACATTTTAACAATTATTTTTGTTTTTGCTAGAGTTGCATTAGTATTTGTGTTTGCCACATGAGGCCCTAAAGTAGATGTATATAATAGAGCACTGGAGTCAAACTTTTTATTTTGACGTACCAATAATAGCTACTGCAGTTTTTCATTTACTGGTAGAAATTTTCTCTTATTTAATTGAAGATACTTTATTTTTCTGGCAATTTTGATTTGTTTTGTTTTGTATTCTCGTACCATTTTCGGGGGTACTTCCAGAGAGACCCACTCCGGCAGTATGCCACAATTACACTTCTATTCAAATGAGATGCTTAGCATGTCATTTGAACGGATGTGTACTCGTGGTGTACTCTCTGGGTAGGTCTATTGGGGGAGTACTCCCATAAATAATGCTGGTTTTTATGCACAACTTAACCCTTTGCGTGTCGGAGCATTTTCTGGTCACGATATACAAGGGGTTAAATGATTTCTTTTGTTTGTTGTGTTTCTTTTGCTGTGTAGGTTTTTTTTTTAATTTTTTTTTTTAACTCATTCAGCCTGACGCACGTATTTCCCAAATTTTGGAGGCGTCATCTAATGTCTATGTACCCGTTGCAGGAGATGGATCGACCATGATAATTCAAGGGCAGTGCCAGATTAGCTTGGTGCCATGAGGCGCCAAGCTAATCTGGCACAACCCTTGAATTATCATGGTTGACCCATCTCCTGCGGTAGTGCGTTAGGGCTCAATGGGTTAATAGTTATTTTATCAAACAAGGGCAGGGCCAAAGCACTCATTTGTCTTCTCAGTTTATCTGCGATCCATCATTGAATTTTGTTGATGCCATACACAAACCTTGTACAGTCAAGAGGATTTTTTTTTTCCTGTGATGCATTAGTGGTGTTGTTTTTTTAGCACAAGTTATTGACTTCGTTTACCTCCATCCGGACATTTCAGTCGCAACACAAAATACTTCTTTTCGCATCCCTCAGCTTGCTAATTTTCAACGTAATCTCAGGCTTTCCGTTAGTGGAAAAGTTGGCGTATTAACCCATTTCATCCTAAGGCTGATTAAGAAAAAAAATTGCTTATTGTCCTATGAAGACTACATTACAGATTAGGAGACAGATCCAGCATTTTATTTCAAGGGTGGTGCCAGAATAGCTTGGCGCCTCAGGTGCCAAGCTATTCTGACACCACCCTTGAATTATCATAGTCAAAATTATTTCAAGCATTAGTGTATCAGGATGAAAAGGGTTAACAGGGACAGAAAAAAAATGAAATTCTCTCTGTCATTGGGATGGACAAAAGTTTTTTGAAAAGCTTACAGTTTAAGAACACCTGCGCTAGTTTGTACCTGCAGCATCAGACACACGTGTGAATGTTGACACTGTTGCGATTTGCTAAAGTTCAGTGATGATATGAAGCCCCACCCCATCCCAACATCTCTGTGTCAGTTACCTGTTGGTGTACATATATGCATTGGTACTGATAGTGATACTAACACTGATACATGTATTTGTCCTGGCTGTGGCTAAATATATGCGATGCAATGGAGAGCCCCAGCAAGGTATTTGTTTCCTCAAAAACATTACCGATGACATTACTATTAGGAAGGTACGCTTATCTTACCAATTTCGGCCTAAGAATCCGTTGTGTACATACACAATCAGGGAGGCGACTCCAGGGCGCCGTAACCAGGGACCCTGAGTAGTCTCCCATCCCTCCCTATTCGGTCACATGCCCAGTGGTCTTTTCGCTTAGCTCACTGGGAATGGTTGTGTTCAAGCCTACTGGATCCTTCGACTGTGTACGGTTATGGATTACTTCGTCTCCTTATGGGAATACGTTTTGGTTTCTCCTCTTTTTCTTGGATTATCAGTGGTTTCCTGGGATTCGGTGGTTCCTTGGTTGGATTACCGTGGTGGACTTACCTTGTGGGATTACCTATCTGCCTTCCCGGCAGTTTCCTGCCGGCGTCGCAGCCATGGCAAGGTAAGGCCTCGGTTAATGCCCTCGACCGGGTGGCGGCACTTGCCGTGGACGTTTGACTTCGCAGGAAGCATGGTTCGAACTTCGTGAGCTCATTTTGCGTGACCTCGTGGGGGCCACGCACGGTCGCCTCTCACATTTGCTTGGTGTTGCAGTTATCAGGTACGAACCTGCCCGCAGTGTGGGGATTTCCAATGGCCGAGCGACACCCATGCTGTTTGCCTCCCCTGTTCTGGCTGTGCCTCCGGCCAGACCTGTGACACTTGCGCCACCTGGATGGAGGAACAATGGTCCCACCTGTGGGGGTTTTACCGGCGCGAACATCCGATGTCGTCTCAGGACCACCCTTCCACCTTTGTACGCCCCTCCACGATGGGAGGACTGACCAGGCGCGCCCGCTCGGACTTTGGGGAGACGACTACTCGTCGGGCACCGGCGCTATCTTCAGGTTCCCACTCCACGGAGCCTGGCCGGCAGCGACTTCAGTCGCCCCACACCGGGGTGAGCCACAGACTATCTAAGCCAAACGAGGCTACTGGAACTTTGTCCTCCCGCTCCACGGTGCCTGGCCGACGGTGGCTAATGCCGCCCCGCACCGCGATCAATGACAGACCCCCTAAGCCGGACGAGGCTACTGGACGCTTGTCCGCCCGCTCCATGGAGCCGGGCCGACAGATGCCGCCCCGCACCGCGATGAATGACAGACCCCCTAAGCCGGACGAGGCTACTGGAATTTTGTCCGCCTGCTCCATGGAGCCAGGCTGACAGCGGCTGATGCCGCCCCGCACCGTGATGAATGACAGAACCCCTAAGCCGGACAAGGCTTCTGGAATTGGGTCCGCCCGCTCCACAGAGCCTGGCCGACAGCGGCTGATGCCGTCCCTCACCGCGGTGCACGTCTGCGCCTCACGCCGCACCCTACCCTCCGATGCCTTACCACGACGTGAACGGCTGCGGGTCCGCTCTTCTCACTCAGAGGTGCTTAGATGTCCACCTACCTCGCACTCGCCGCAACCACGAGACCGAGACGTTCGTCACAGCAGTCGGTGCAGTCCTCGGCCTCACTCCTCGTCTGGCGCTCATCCTACCTCTTTGGCTGCCTCGAGAGCTTGGCCGTCCCCTCGCTCGTCCCGGTGTGCTTCCCCTCACCGGCGCCGGTGCTTACCCCCTCCGGAGTGATGTCTCCTCTCGTTCCTCGAGGGAGTCCTCAGCTGTGAGTTTCTCCCGCCCCTGCTATCGAGGGAGCCCCCAGGTGAGACGTTTCTCTCCCACCGTGAGCCCTAGCCGACGAAGCGATGCGCCGAGGCTCCCTGCTCTCAGGTTTTCCCCCTTGCTGTGTCTGGACATTCTCCAATCGCCTTCTCGCCCTCCGTGGACAGCTGTCAGCCCCCACCCCCACCCCCTCCCCGTCGGGCTGTGTCCCTAGACGCCGCTGAAGCAATCAGCCTGCTGCCGGAGGACTCTGTTTCAGTCCTGCTCGTAGATGACAGTCGGTCCACTTCCCCCGTCTCGTGCTCCTCGGGCACCCCCTCGACGCACGCGGCCCTTCTGGCTCCTAGGATGGAGACCCTGCAGTCCCTGGATGAGGCAGCTCACCTGAATGCATCCTTTCTTCCGCCCCCCCCCCCCCCTCCGCCCCCCCACACTCAAGCGGAAGCCTTCGGCTTTTGTGGATGCCCCCCGGCATGCCAAGCGGTTCAAGTCCCTTCCCCAGCCTCCAGGCTTTCGGGACTTCGCGGAGGCGTTTTCCGCGCACCTGTTGCAAGGTTTCTTCGGTGACGCGGGATTCTTCTCCTATGCCAGGTGGCCGGATGGGCTGAACATCTCCTTTCGCCAGAGCTGGTATGCCGGTCATTCTCATGCCTTCTCCTGCCCTCCCCCAGCGGTGGATGCTGCGGTGGTTCTACAGACAGGTGGCCTTCCGTCCTTGAAGTACCGTTTGCCCCGCAGCCTGGACAAGACGGCGACCCTCATCCTCAACGCCTTGCCCTGTGCAGGTTTTTGGGAGCTGGTAACCCAAGCAGTCATCAGTCGCGTATAAGAAACCTGGCACCTGTCTAACTCCGAGCTTCTGGGAGATATCCTCGCCTCAGCAGTGGCTGCCACTGGGCTGCGTATCATACCTCCATCATTTCTATGGCCGCTGCATCCAACTGTGGCTTGATGCGCCGTGATGCGATTCTCCGATCCTGCCCTGACCCACCCCCCCCCCCCCCCCCCCACCTTCGGGGAGGACGCAGCTCCATCAGGCTCCGCTTGGCGGCTCGGCTTTCTTCGCCCTGACGTGGCAGACTGTCGGAGACATGACCAAGGATCTCTAGCCCAGCTCCCGCCCGCTTTCAGGCAGCCCCCAAGGCCGCTGGTTGTGCCCTGCGGATTGTCAGACCTTCTACTTGCCCCCCCTCTGGATGCGGCCGTCTTCTCCCATGGTCCCCTGCTCCCGGCCTCTCCCGCTTCCTGGTCAACTCGGGCAAGGCGGACCTCGCGCCATCTCGCCGGTTTGTCCACCTAGGCATGGAATTCCTGACCGACCTCAACAGGGTAAGGTTACCAGAGGCACAGATCCAGAAGCTGGCGGCACTGGCCCTGCAGGTGTCTCGAGTGGATGCGGTTCCCGCCAGAGTTTGGCTACAGCTCCTGTCCCTGATGAGCGCGGCGGCGGGTCTCTTATCCCTTGGCAGGCTTTACTCCTGACCGCTACAGTTGCATCTCCTCCTCCACTGGCGGGCATCCTCTGGTGACCTCGCAGCTCCGATGCCAGTTATCCCGATGCTCCAACCTCATCTGCTCCGCTGGACGGACCCCACATGGGTCGTGTCAGGAGTAGCCGTCTCCTCCTCGCCACCTCAGATGTCGTTCTGTGTGGATTTAAGTCTCTCCGGTTGGGGCGCGCACCTTTTCCCGATATTCCCTGATATGTCGAGCCCTCATCACCTGGGAGGGACGCCTCAGGCACCAGGAGCTCCTCGTCCTCTCCGACCACTCCACGGTGGTGTCCTACATCCAGAAGCAGGGTGAGCCAAGCTCCCCCTCCCTCTGCATTCTCCTGTATCAGGTCCTCCGGTGGTGCGAATATCAGAACGTTTCTCTCCGAACGCGACACATTCCCGGTCACCTGAATGTCTTTGCCGACTCCCTCTCTTGGCGCGGCCAACTCCTCCAGACAGAGTGGACGCTTCGCCCGGATATTTTTCGGATGATTGGCGCGCAATGGGAGACACCCGGGATCGACCTTTTAACCACGAGGTGGAACAGGCAGCTTCCCCTCTTTATCACCCCATCCCGGACCCCCTGGCCTGGGCAGTCAATGCGCTCTCCATCCCCTGGGAGGGCCTCGGTGCGTACCCTTATCCCACCACCATGCTGGTTCCCAAAGTCTTGCTCAAGCTCAGGGGGTGCAACATGGTTCTGCTGCTGGTGGCTCCGTTCTGTTGAGAAGTACCCAACGGAGAAAGAAACACACTTAGAAAGAGGGGTACAACACAATTTATTTAATAAATTGTGTTGTACCCATCTTTTCTAAGCGTGTTTCTTTCTCCGTTGGGTACTTCTTTGCATATTACACGCTTGGCAGTCACCTTTTTGGTCTGGATTGCTGATTTCCGTTCTGTTGGACCAAGTCCTGGACCACCGACCTCCTGGGCCTCCCCACGGATCCCCCCCCTGCGGCTCCCAACCCTGTGCGTGATGCTCAAGCAACCCCGGCAGAGGCTATACCACCAATGCTCAGAACGACTGCTCCTTCACGCGTGGAGGTTGTGCGGCACGCCCTCGCTGCTAGAGGCTTCTCGAGTGCAGCGGTGGAGGCTATCGCTGCAGCCCGCAGACATTCTACCAGACGCGTCTATGAGGGCAAGTGGTGAGTCCTACGGTCCTGGGGACCCGCCCAGCACCTCTCCCCCACGGATCTGACTAACCCCCAGCTGGCTGAGTTCTTTCTCTGGCTCTTCGGCGAGCAGTACTTGGCACCGATCACCATCAGGGGTTACCTGGCCATGATAGCAGACACATATCACCACTTGGGCCGCTTGAGCCTGGGCACCTGCAAGGACCTCGCCGACCTGAGGGCCCATTTCGACCTCCAGAGTCCCATCCCCCGCTTGCTGGTGCCATGATGGGACCTACCCTGGGTGCTGACGGGGCTGGATTCAGACTCCTTTGAACCGCTCCCCTTAGCTCGGTTCGCGGACGTGACCCGGAAGACTTGCTTCCTCCTGGCCCTTGCCACGGCTTCCCGGGTAAGCGAGCTGCACGCGCTCTCAAAGTGCCCCGCCTGCCTGCAGTTTTGAACAGGTGGTGCGGTGCAGCTTCTGACCCGTCCTTCTTGGCCAAGAATAGGACCCCTAGCTGCGCCCCAAGAGATCACCATAAGCCCGCTGAAATGAATGGACCTTTCTCGGGAGACCAGACAGCAGAACCCGGTACGAGCCTTACGGGCATACCTGCGCAGATCGAAGCCCGTCCGGAGGGGATGGTCGCGCCTCTTCCTACCTTTGACCCCGGGCAGACCAGATATTTCTGCCCAGTCTATATCTCCCTGGCTACGCTGGGTCATCCGGTCCGCCTACCAGGACCTCTCCCAGGAAGGGCTAGGAGGCTGAAGATCAGGGCCCACGAGGTTAGGGCCATGGCCATGAGCATTGCCTTCGACCACAACTGCGCCGTTTAAGACATTGTGGCGGCTGTGGACTGGCGGGCGGAATCAACCTTCGCCCGGTTCTACCTCAGGGACCTCTCGGGCCAACAGGACTGGGTCCTGGTGGGGACATCGCTATGGCGCAACAGTCCCTCCCGGTGCCTGGGCACCATGGGTAAAGCTTAGCTGAAATTGTCGGGAGGTTGCTCCGGGGGGAGGGCGGGTCTGGCTAGCCCTAATACGGGAGTAAAATTGTGGGCGGCACCCTTCTCCTCTTCGCTATTCTTCCTAATAGTAATGTCATCGGTAATGTTTTTGAGGAAACAAATGTATTTTTCTCTAAAATGTATTTTTTCGAAAAATACTTACTGATGACATTACTCAAAGGACCCTCCCGCCTGCCCCGCTTGCAGCCAGTAATCTAAGCGTCAGACTGGCGTGATACCACTGGGCAAGTGACCGGATAGGGAGGGAAGGGAGACTACTCAGGGTCCCTGGTTACGGCGCTCTGGAGTCGCATCCCTGGTTGTGTATGTACACAACAGATTCTTAGGCTGAAATTGGTAAGCTAAGCGTGCCTTCCTAACAGTAATGTCATTGGTAAGTATTTTTTGATAAAATACATTTTAGAGAAAATACATTTTTCATGCTGTCCGCCCGTTGACTGACAATTTTAAATCCTAGTGGAAAGCCCGAGGTTACTCAGACAAAGCTACACAAATCACGTTCATTTCATGTTCATCGGATCCTCTAACTTTTTCTGTAACATACGTATATATATATATTTCTTTTATACATGTGTATATATATTTTTTCTGTCCACCTCGGGCTCAGCTTTAAAAGCATCTATGCTCATCACTTTATCACTGGCAACATGTCTCATCAACCAGTAACTATTTTTGTGATTTCTTGCTCAGCTTCAAATGCTTCTCTGCTCATCACATTTCATAACATGTCTCTTAACCAGTAACCAAGTTTTACTGTTTCTCAGCTAGTTTCGAAAGTGTGTCTGCTCATCACATTAAGTCACAACATAATTATACATTTCATCAACCAATCACTGTTTTTTGTAATTGATCTCTCAGCTGCAGAATCATGTTACCTCATCACCTTATCAGTCGTAAAATACATTTCATGAACAAATAACTTGAGTTCGGCTTGTACTGAGAAAATGAACATGTTCCAGCTGCAAGGCACGTAGATTCTCATGGATCACCAAGAGCCATAGACCCTCATGAACCCCCGCAGTTGCGGGGGTTCATGAGGGCCTATGCCTCTTGGTGACACTACTTTGTATCCATGTGGTTTTTGTTTTGTTTTGTGGACAGCCCAAGCTCTTTCGCGTGGAATTAGCAAATTATGTTTGCAATATTCTCTCTCAGCTTCGCAAACATCTCAGCTCGTCGCCTTTTGTTAGCGACAGTATGTCTCATCAGTATGAACTAATTTTTGTAATGGTAACCTTTCCTCTGTCTTCTCGCTCAGCTTTCAGCAGCTTTTGGACAATCTGGACCTCCCACCACTCAGCTTCTAGTCAATTGTCGTACGGTAGGGGGACGCTGAGCACTTCTTCGGTTTAGCCCGCTTGGTGCATGCAGCCACCGGTACTTAAACGGCACCGGTGGCTGAGTGCACACGGGGGTTAGGTATAGGTATTTTGTGGCCCTATTCTGTGGATTCTGTGCCGTTTTGGTTTTTGATATCCAGATCCCTGCCCTTGCTTGTGTACTCGGTGTTGTGGATGGCTTTTGTTCTTTATTTTGTCTTTTCGTTAGGTCAGTGTGGATTGTTGCCTGTAGAGATACTTACAGGAAAGCAAGCAAGAGCCACTCATCAAAGAATTAGCAGGAATTAGCAGTCTAAATAGAAAGCAAAAAAGTGGGACAAAACCCAACAAGAAAGCAAAAGAGCACTAAGTGTGAATGCGGAGAGTTCTGAAGGGACAGTCGCACACACATCCCATTCCATCTGCAAGACACTTCGGTTTTAACTCATTCGATACGAACGGCATCCGGATACCGCGGCTTCAGCCGTGTATCCGGATGCCGGTCGTCTCGAATGCGTTCATGACCCCTGCAGGCTGCAGCCGCTTTTCATCAATTTAACAGATTGGCAACAGTTGTTTCCTCAAAGGTCATCCGGGTCATGTCCACCACTGTCGAGCGATCCCGTAACTGTTTTGTGGGAGTACCCCCCAGATTGGTCCACCCAGGGAGTATGCCACAAGTAAACTTCTGTTTCAATGAGATGCTCAACATCTCATTTAAATAGAAATGTACTTGTGAGCACACAGAGTCTGGGGAGCTGTCCTATACAGGAAAACTACAAAATGGTGTCTGCGTTACATTTTGTGATTAGGGATGAGTTATCAGTGGATGGGACTATAACACAAGTGACATTCGGTGTTTTTTATTGATGGTTACTTACCCCAGTCGCAAAATGTCTTCGGGCCCGCAACGGCCGCAGTGGGCCCGTGCACTGCCGTGTGCGGGCCCTCTGCGGCAGTTGCGACCCTGAGGAGCTTTGCTTGTAGCAGTAAATGTGTTTTCCAGCATCTCTTTTGAATTTCTCTTTGATGACAATGATACCCACATATTACATGATGCTAGTGTTGCTGATCACTTTTCTGTATTCTTTGGTTCACAGTCCAGTGTGAATTCTCTCTGGCATGGTCTTCTGCTTCGTTCTTTCAGTTCTTATGCACTTCTTGTACATTTTAACACCGCTCTTGTTACATTATTGCTTTTCCTCGCTGCTTATTTGAGCTCTCAAAGCACAAAATAATCAGCCGATCATCAGTTTGATTTCTTGGGATGCTTGTGCAGGTGGATAGATTTATGTTAACTATGTGGGTTACCGTTTCTGGTTGAGAGAAGTTGTTCTTTGTGCCAAATACGCAGCTTGTGCATGACAGTTCTAACCATTTTTGGCTGGCTGGCTGGCTGGAAGTTTTTTTCTGTATTACTTCCCTTAGACGGTAATGCCTGTCAGGAGTATAGTACATTTTCAGTTTCTTATTTGGAGAAAGGAACATTAGACGTTTCCCGTTCATCTGGTGCTGTCTTTTTGTCCCACTCAGCCCGTGTCGTTTCTGATCATGACTGATGTTTAGAGGAGGTTTGTCAAATGGCAGGAATTTTATGTTCCCGCTTGCCTGTTTCCTTGATCTAGATAACTCCTCAAGTCAGCACAATATTGACATTGTGGGTGCGGTTTGTGGTAGTGTTGACAATTCCCACGCATGTTTTCTAGTCATAGCTGCAAACCCACTTTGAGTCAGCCCATATCTCAGCCTTCCCTCTGTGCCGCCATTCATGGGCATGCTCACCTTCATTTTCCACCCTGTGAGCAAAACACCCTCGACCCGACATTGACCACAGTTGGCCCGCGCACAGCTGTGCACGGGCCAACTGTGGTCGATGCCGGCCCGAGGACCTTTCGCTCACTGGGCCTCTGTTTCGTGTCATTTCAGATTTTTGTCACTCCTCGAGGCAGGGCTAGACTTATTAGGGGACACATCAGATGTTCAGACTCCTGACTGCCGAGGCTGCTCAGAGAGCGTGCCCTTGATTACCGTTAGAAACATTGGCCCACCCGGCCCAACTCAGCGGAGGTCAGGCTCCATGGAAACCATTTTTTGAAGTCACTTTGTGGAGTCTTTTCCCTCTTGCTGCCTTGCCGTCGTGTTGTAGGTAGGGCATTGCTTTGTCTTGTCACTTATGGGGCATTTGTTTTGCGAATCTTTCCCTTGTAAATCGGTCATAAATTCTGCTTTGGTCGTTTATTTTGCAAACCTTACCATATCTGGTGAAGCCAGCTTAAATGCTGCCTTGGCCAGCTCTTCTTATCTGCATGGTTGTGCCTGTACTATTTATTTTTCTGCGTCTGTTGTGACCTTAGCCTGGCATCTGCAGTCTGAAATGTTTGTACTTGTAGTGACCTTAATTTAGTGTCTGTGCTCCCAAACCCAAATTTACCTTATCTACGCATAACCCTTATAATTCGGAATACACCAGTGAGTGAACTAAGTTTGACTAAAATAGTTCAAGGGTAGTGCCAGAATAGCTTGGCGCTTCTAGGCGCCAAGCTATTCTGGCACCACCCTTGAACTAAAGCCATTGGTCTGTATCCTTTTCTGTAAGTACTATAATGTAACTTGATGACAGTGACCAAATTTGAAGCTTTTAGCCTCAGTATGATATGCGTTAAATTAACAAACATAGAATGATTCTTGGGGGAATGAACATATGCATGGTGACACGGGAGTCATAGCGAAGCTTTTTTATTTTCAAACATTACATGTGAATGGACTTGTTCAGACTAAATGTGTTGACTATGGGCTTATTTTTTCACTCAGTGAAATGTTTTTTTGGGGAGAAAGCAGCAAACATTTCTAGGTGTGGCATTCTCTTTCCTGTACTACCTTTGCTCTAGTGAACTGCACGTGACCTGTGACATATAATTAAAACAGAATGGGGAAAACCCGTAACATTCTATCATTTAGTGTTTGAGTGGGAGGTATGATGCAGTTAGTCACATGATTATGGGTCTGCATAGGAGATTATAGTGACCGCTCACAGCTGGCTGTCTCCCTCGATTCGCTGCCTCTGATCAGCGGCACCCCCACCCGGGTCTGCCCTGGGGGACTTGGGTGGGGTAACTACTTTTTAGTTCCCAGGGTCACCCTGGTCAGCCCCACAGGGTGGGTTTTCTTCTGTATTCTGGGGCATGTGTTTCTGTTTACCGTTGGTCCATTCACCTGTATTTGTCTTTTTAAAACTCTCCCAACTGTCTGCACTGCCTGTAGCTCTTGATATTGGATGTGTGTTGCTAAATGGTCTTAGCTTTATTTAGGCCCCATGGCGTAGGTTTATTTAACGTATTGGACCGGCTGGCGACATACATTTAATATTCTATTTGTTTTTTTTCACAAGCAGTGCAGGCACGTCCTGAGAAAGCCTTGTTGCTGTTGGGACGTTAAGCAATGTACAATCAATCAATCAATCTGATCAGCGGCAGCGAATCGAGGGAGATGGCCACTGTAGTGGCCAACTGAGTCATGAATGCTGCCTTGACCAACGCTTTGTGTCTGCATGGTTGTGCCCTTGCTTTTTCTTCTGTCACTGCACAAACTGTTGTCCAGCTCATTACAGATGTAGCTCAGGAAACCGTCTTGGCTCGTTTAACTCCTTAGGCCCTGAGGACGGAATTATCAAATTTTTGTAGATATCCGCTGAGGTCTACATCACTGTTCTGGAGACAAATTGACCATGATGTTTCAAGGTTGGTGTCAGAATAGCTTGGCACCTAGAGGCGCCAACCTCACGCTGGGACCATATGGCGTTGAGGCGCGTCCCCTGGGTGGTGGATAGGGGGTCCCTCGCGAGACGGGTGCACCGAATGAAATAAGGTGCCGTGAACCAACATGGTCTAAGGGAAGGAGACCCTGACAGAAAACCCCTGGTCCTCCTAGTAAGGGGGTTGGGCGTGAGGATAGCTTTCCCACCCTGCAAATAACGAAATAGTTACAGAAACGCTGGCGAATAGACAAACAGCAATTCCTTTCCTGGAGGAGGAAGGTTCTTCTACCAGAAGATTTATGACGTGTGGTGAAAGCTGGAAGTCTTCGGAAGCCACAGGACCGAGCCGCCTCTCTCTATCCAGGGACACAATCATGGGCACATGGAATGTCAAGACCATGTACCAGAGCGGCAAGGCCGCCCAGATAGCAGCGGAAATGCAAAAGTACAAACTTTCTCCTGCTAGGTATCAGTGAAGCCAGATGGACGCAGTCTGGGCAGAAAAGGCTGTTAAGTGGGGAGATGATTCTGTATTCAGGTCATGAAGAGGAGAATGCCCCCCCATACAGAAGGTGTAGCACTCATGCTGTCACCAGTGGCACAGAGAGCGCTGATGGGCTGGGAACCTCTTGGGCCAAGAATTATCACAGCAACCTTTAGAACCAGGAAAAAGACTAAACTCAACGTCATCCAGTGCTATGCGCCCACCAATGACAGTGACTTGGAAGAGAAACAAGAATTCTACGACCGACTCCAGAGTGCTGTGGATAAATGTACGGAGCGAGACATCACCATCATCATGGGCGATTTTAATGCCAAAATAGGGGAGGACAACACTGGGTATGAAGAGGTGATGGGGAGACAGGGACTAGGGGAGATGAGTGAGAACAGGGAGAGGTTTGTAGATTTTTGTGCTCTAAACAGACTTGTCATTGGAGGCAGCATCTTCCCACACAGAAGAATACACAAAGCAACTTCGAGTCTCACCTGACCATACTAAAGAGAACCAAATAGACCATATCTGCATTAGCAAGAAATTTAGAAGATCCCTTCTAGATGTTCGAGTGAAGAGGGGTAGCAGATGTCACCTCAGACCACCATCTGCTTACCTTAAGAATAAAGCTCAAGTTAAAGAAAGCCGCACAGAGACGAGAAGAAGACAGCGCTATAATGTAGGCCTCCTGAGAGAGACTGGAGTGAGAGAAGAGTTCAGACTGGTGCTGTCCAACCGGTTTCAAGCGTTACAGGAGCTAGTAAATGAAGAGGAGGCGGTCACCACAGAGCAGCAGTGGAAGGCAGTTAGAGAGGCGCTGAACTCAACCTGCAAAGACACTGTAGGGTTCAGGAAACACCATCACAAGAACTGGCTGTCGACACAGACCTTGAAGAAGATAGAAGTGAGGAAGCAGAAGAAAGCAGTTGTCAACAACAGTCGCACGAGAGCAGCCAAAGCAAAGGCACAGGAGGAATACTCGGAAGCCAACCATGAGGTGAAGAGGAGTATCAGGGCAGACAAGAGGGCCTACACAGACAGCCTGGCAGCAGAGGCGGAAAAGGCAGCAGGCAGCGGCAACATGAAACAGCTTTACGACATTACCAGAAGATTGTCGGGCAAGTATGGCCATACAGAAAGACCAGTAAAAGACAAAGAAGGCAAGCCTATTGCAGACAGAGCAGACCAACTCGACAGATGGGCCGAGTATTTTGAAGAGTTACTGAACAGACCCAGCCCACCCGACCCCCCGAGACATCCAGCCAGCAAAGACTGACCTACCCATCAGCTGTGACAGACCCAGCCGGGAAGAGATCAGAAGAGCAGTGGCATTTTTGAAGAACGGCAAAGTGGCAGGGCCAGATGACATCCCAGCGGAGGCTCTGAAAGCAGACCTAGAGACAACAGTAGAGCTGCTGTATCCACTGTTTGGAAAGATCTGGGAAGAGGAGGTGATGCCGGCTGACTGGAACGAGGGGTACCTAATCAAGCTTCCCAAGAAAAGCGACCTCAGCAAGTGTTCCAACTACAGAGGAATCACCTTGCTGTCAGTACCAGGAAAGGTCTTCAACAGGATCATCCTGGAGAGAATGAAGAGCTCCGTCGACCCCCAGCTGAGAGACCAGCAAGCAGGATTCAGAAAAAAACGTTAATGTACAGACCAGATCGCCACTCTCCAAATCATCGTGGAACAGTCTCTGGAGTGGAGCTCCCCGCTGTATGTCAGCTTTGTGGATTACAAGAAAGCATTTGACAGCGTGGACCGAGAGACTATGTGGAAATTCCTACGACACTACGGTGTACCCACAAAGCTCGTCTGCCTGATCAAGAGCAGCTACGATGGCATGACATGTCGTGTGATCCACGAAGGGCAGTTCACCAGGAAGCTCCAGGTCAGAACCGGTGTCAGGCAGGGGTGTCTGCTGTCTCGTTCCTCTTCCTACTGGCCATAGACTGGGTCATGAAGAGGACCACTGAGCAGAGAAGAAGCGGAATACAGTGGACACTGTGGACACAGCTTGACAACCTCGATTTTACAGACGACTTGGTTTTACTGTCCCACACTCATCAACAAATGCAGGACAAGACCACGAGGCTTGCTGACATCTCGTCCCAAGTGGGCCTCGCCATCCACAAACAGAAAACAAAGACAATGAGGCTGAACGCAACCAGGGAAGAACCAGTCTTGCTTGCTGGCACCCTGTTGGAGGAGGTAGAGTCCTTCACCTATCTCGGGAGCATCATTGACAAAAAAGGCGGCACTGATGCAGATGTCGGAGCACGAATCGGTAAAGCCAGAGCAGCCTTTCTTCAGTTGAAAAAAGTGTGGAGTTCCAGAGAGCTGGCACAACACACCAAAGTCCAGATTTTCCACTCCAACGTAAAAGCAGTTCTCCTATATGGAGCAGAGACTTGGAGGTTGACAAAAACCACAGTCAACAGAGTACAGATCTTCATAAACATTTGCCTTAGAAGAATCTTGAAAATCCACTGGCCAGAGAAGATCAGCAACGTCAGACTCTGGGAGAGAACAGAGCAGGTAACAGCAGAGAATGAAATTGGGCGAAGAAGATGGGGATGGATTGGTCGCAGTCTGAGAAAGCCAGATTCCAGTATCACTAGGCAGGCATTGTCATGGAACCCCCAGGGACAGAGGAAAAGAGGCAGGCCGAGACCTCCAAGCAGACACCAAGAGACTGGGAACCACCTGGAGTAAAATCGAAGGAAAAGCACAGGACAGGAGTCGCTGGAGGTCTCTCGTCGACGGCCTATACCCTGGGAGTGGTGACAGGCGTAAGTAAGTAGAGGCGCCAAGCTATTCTGACACCAACCTTTAAACATCATGGTCGGCCCACATCCTGTTGTAGTCTTTCAGGGCTTTATGGGTTAATGGAGAGTTGTGTTTTAGGAGGAGCATTTCTCTCGAATTTTCTTGTAAATCCAGGTTGAATGCTGCTGTGAGTGGTACTCTGTGTCTGCGTGACTGCACCCTTGCTTTTTCTGTCCATATAACGATTGTCTTTGAATAAGGTAGGGGGTCCTTTTCTTGTCGATTCAAACGTGGCTGCTGCTTTGACCAGCTTTTTCTCATTCGTGATCGATGTGATGGTAACGATATTTGCCTTGGGAATGGTCATTGTTGCGAGCTTTCTTTGTGATCCTTGTGACTACCTACTTGAGTTGCAGAAAGCACAGTGTATTACATAGAATATGTCCTGTGTTAGTTAGGTGCCTAGATCGTTTGATGTGACTTCTTTCTACATCTAATCTGCTCACTCCTTTACTGCCAAGAAAATGAGAACATGATCCAATTGCAAGAGACATAGATAATGATGAGCCCCTGCAGTTGCGTTGGCTCATGAGGGTCTATACCTCTCACCGATGTTCTTGGGATGGCTGAGGCTCTTTGGCATTGAATTATTAGGAGTGCAGAAGAGTTCATAAACACAGTCATCATCAACTGGCAGTGAAGGGGTTAATGAGTTTTCTTTTTTCACTTTTAGGTTCTAATGTTGATGTCAGTTTGCATGGTCTTGGTAATTTTAACCCACATAGTCCCAACACATTACAGCCAGAGGTGGACCAGCCATGACAGTTCATTGGAAGTGCCAGATTAGCTTGGTGCCTGTTGGCACCAATCTAATCTGACTCTACCTTCAAATTATCATGGTCAATCCATCTCCTCCAACTGGCACATACAGTGTACTCGTTAGGTGACACCTCCCAAATTTGGGAATTGTGGCCTTGGTGTTAAATGGGTTAAGCCTTTGGCAGACAGTATAATGAAGTTTTTGTGATGTTGATATTCAATGTATGTTCCCATTTTTACTCAGAAAGTCGGAAGTTTAGAATCAAAGTTTGCTTTCTTCTTCGTAATGTATTTTTAAGGATCTGTGACATTTTTCGCCAGAAGAGAGAAAAAAGTACCATCTGAAGTATTTGTCCTTTTAGATTGTTTGGCAGGATGAACATAATGTTTTACTTGTTTTATGGCAAAATGTTTTTATTTGTCCTCACATTTATTCCTCCTAAATTAGTGTTGCTTAAGTTTTTGCGTGTCGGCATGCTTTTGCATGCATACAGGACAGTTTAACTCTTACCTGCCCGTTGGGACCACTTTTCCTGTGCAATTTCTCTCTTGGCTCCATTTTTGTGTGTGCGCTGTTTTGTTCATAAGCCACTTTTTATGTCGTACCAAATTTTCTGACAGTTCTCTTTGGCATATATTTATCCTTCTGGCCTTTCCCATGTACAGTCTCTTCATTGTTGTGTTATAATTTATATCTGATAATCAGAATTATCGTTCTATCAAATGTACACATTTGTGTATATGATCATTCAGTGTAGAACTGTGAGGATTCAACCCTATGTCTGTCGTTAGCCTTCAAAACGATATCCTCTGTTGGTGAACACTTTAGCTGTCAGTAGTACTTTTTGTCGAGGGGATTCCGGCAGGAATCACTTCAACAAAAAGTGCTACCTACAGCTAAAGGGTTCAACTGCCAAAGGCTGTGTTTTGTAGGCTGAAGTGAAGTGTCATGAACTCGAGTTACGTTGTTACCGTCAGGGTCACGTAACTGTATTTGTCATGGCATGTTTTGTACGAGCAAATGCATGGGTGACAGTCTTCAGTCCTGGAGACTGATTGAGCCTTTTCAAAATTCCTGAAAGCTGAATTTCAGCCGGCCTGTCCTGTCTGAAGGAGGCATGAATTCTCGTGAGCCCCTGCATCTGCAAGGGCTCATGAGGATTTATGTCTCTTGCTGGCCATGGGTTGTGGTGCATCATTAGTAAGTGGGCCGTTTTCAGTCATTTTCAGTTTTTGTCACCCATGCAAATGAGATGTCAGAAGCCACACCTACAAACCTTGCACCTTGATAGCTCGAGCCACTTGTCAGGCATAAGAAGGGCAACACTTTTGTTCTGAACCATGGACAGAACTGTTGTGCATACATGTGGACAAAACTGCATGTCTTTTCGCGTTTGGGGCGGGACAAGGGGTCTAGACAGATGTCTTAGACACAAATTTTGTTCATCTTTCAGCCAGTCGCCAGATCAAGTAAAAAAGCCTTTTTGTTAGGCCCAATATGGAGAGATTTGCTTGGCACATCTTTGTACTGGATGTTTTGCAGAGCACTGCTCTGGTGAAATACATTCAGTATTATTTAAAAGAAATTGCAAAAGCAAGGCAGGCGTGTCCTGATAAATTCTTGTTGCTGTCAGGAAGTTAGCAATGTACAACCTATCTGCAAGTGCATGCACCCAAACTCACTCTTGCACTATAATCGATCCTGCGATAAATTGGTGCACAAAAGGTTGCCGAAACTGCAGTATATTTCTCATTTCTCAGTATTTCTGACTGCACTATACCATGATGGCAAGTGTAAAGTATCTGGGCTACATGTTTTTTTCTGGGATGTCGGTCCAGTTTATTGGAACGTGTAGGACTGGATTTGTTATTGCAAATATTGTGTGTGACTCTGCTTCAGGTACATGTAAATAGACTAAATGAGCAAAAGACATGCAACATGAAACGCTGAACGAGCAGAAGAAATCTGACATCATTTGAATCATCGGAAACACTTCCGTGTTTCCGATGATTCAAATGATGTCACATTTCTTTTGCTCGTCGGTGTATTGTGCTGGCAAGCATGTGTGTGTGCGCCAGTAAGTGTCGTCTCACGTTTGACATGTTTCGAAATTGTTTTCATCCGCCCTTCACATGCCCCGTTCTAACACGTGCTCCATCAGTGTGTGGTTGATCTGTTGCAGCTTCAGTTTTTTGTTTGGGGATGGTCCCTCACCGCCCCGGGGCAGGACGAAGCGGTCCAACACCTTCGCCAAGTAGCCGCCCAACAACCGCTGCCAATCCAGAGAGGGGAGGAGGGCTCTGGTTCTCGTTACCGTGGAGACGCACATCATTCCCTCTCGAGCGTCTCCAGCAGTGACGATGACAACGACACGACCTCTACTTTTCTGACCCCCGCGGCTTTGTGGGAAAGCGGCAGCCTCTAGCGACAATTTTGTTTAGCTGTTTTATTTTACAGTTCAGGTACAGTTCATCTTTTGCAATTTATTTCTTTAAGATAGGCTGATATTACTTTACATTAACCAGTTCACTGCCAAGGGAAAACAATTCAGCGCAAATTCAACTGCAAGAGGCATGGATCCTCATGAGCCCCCGCACCTGCGGGGGCTCATGAGGATCTATGCCTCTTGCTGAAACCGTTTTGCGTCCATGTTTCTCTTTGACAGCTGGTGATCTTTGTGGAATTTGCAGTGACTTAAGAAACCCAAACACACAGGCAGTGAAAGGGTTAATCACCCTGTGCACTCAGCCACAGGCACTGCTTACTGTACAGTGTGCTGTTGACTGCGTGCGCAGAGGGGTTAACTCATTCCCGACACGCCACATCCGGATACACGGCACGAAGCTGGGTATCTGGATGCGGCACATCTCAAACGTGTGAAGGCTTTTGACGTCTGTAGTCGCAGGGGACAGTTCTGTGTCCTAGAGCGCAAAAGGCTGACGGGCCGCAGTGGGCCCGCGCACATTCGTGCGCGGGCCCACTGCGGCCAGCTTCAACCCGATGGCCTTTGCTTTTTTTTTTTGTGGCGTACTTGGGTGTGCCAGATTCAGCCAGCATGATACGGACTCCGTGGAGAGGACTCGTTGATTGAACGTGTGAGTTTTGCACAAATGAATGAAACGCTACCACTATTTTATTGTGTGGCATAGATGCTCGACCAGACAGGTGACTGCTAAGCTTGAAAAATGCAAAAAAAATTCCCAAGAGGAAGAAACATGCTTAGGAAGAAATTATTATTAAATTGCGTTGTACGTGTCCATTTTAAGCGTGTTTCTCGTTCTTGGGAATTTTGTGTGGTGTAGGTCGGAACTGGAATGGCAAAAATCGTCTCTTCAAAGACGTCCTATTTTCCACCCTCTGTAGCCACTTCAAAACAATTGTTCAGTTGCTGGCTTGTCATCCGGTCACCAAGCCTTTTAGTGTGACCGTGTGCTGGTCTGTGATTTTGAAAGCTGTAAGGTCCAAAATCACAGACCAGTACACATGCTGGAATGAACCATTGCCCATTTTGCATTTGCTGGCAGCAGGTCTTAGTCTGATGGTTGCGTTACATTTTTTATTTTTTGTAAACCTAGAGGCTGTCTAGCTTTCCCACATTTATTGAGGGACCAGTCTTCGACAAAAAAAACTGTGATACGTTTGTAATTATAATAACTGTAATAATAACAAACAATAATACACTGATATGTATCCATCATCATTGGGCCACTCATTTCTTTTTTTTTTTAACATGTTTTACGAGCTTGCGTGTACATATGTATGTAACTGATGTGTGTGGGCGTGCTCATCAAAGACAGGCTCGTGTGTCTGTGCATGCTGGTCTGTGATTTTTGTACCTTTTGGCCTCGGGCAGTGAGGTCCAGAATCGCAGGCCAACACGCATATTGTAATGTAAATTAGTGTCCGCCAGTCTAGGGTCGTGATTTACACTTAGCATGGAGCCTTTAGTTTTAAATTTTGTGTTTTGGATGCAGGAATGTGTTGCATAGGGAACAGGCTGTCAAAAATGGCGTGTTAACTATGATGTACACAGGAATCTCTGTACTGTCACAATGCCTTTAGCTGTCGGTATCAATTTTTGTCGAGGTAATTCCTGCATGCAATTATCACCTTGACAAAAAAACGCTACTGACAGTCAAAGGTTTAGCTAGGTAAATGTAAGTGTGGTGGCTGGTTTTTCTTTCACAGTTCATCATGACTGGTGTGCTGGACTGTGATTTTGAACCTTACGTCTGGAGCCATCTAAAATCACAATCCACCACACATTCATATTCATGCTTTGCATGCATCACTAGATCTAAGCCGTAGGAATGGTTTTGACACCAATCACAGTTTGTCAATTAACCGATTGGCTGTCGGTAGCAGTTTTTGTCGTGATGACTCCTGCAGGAATCATCGCGACAAAAACTGCTACCAATCCGGACCAAAAAGGTGACTGCCAAAGGATTAATTTATTATTAATAATCATTTATTTATTTATTTTTTATTTATTTAGTGATTTATTTATTCATGGTACTGATCTGTAAGTTACAAGACATAGCATAACACAGTAAAAAGTAGCTGAAGAAAAATAATCCACTTTTCAAAAGTTGTCGTCCAATAATATAAGTTAATCAGAGAATGGAGAGAAAAAAAACTGGATCTACATTTTGATATTATTTTTACATTTTCTTCGCATACGATTGTCCATCAGGGATTCAAATGAACCCGCATGTGGATGCAGCCACGGGGACTGTTGACAATTCCAGCGGCCACGTACACAAGACGGTTAACCCATACAGCCCTGACGCACTCCAGCAGGAGATGGGTCGACCATGATAATTCAAGGGTAGTGCCAGATTAGCTTGGTGCCTGTCGGCACCAAGCAAATCTGGCACTACCCTTGAATTATCATGGTCGATCCATCTCCTGCAACAAGTGCATAGTCGTTTGATGACGCCTCCAAAATTTGGGAAATACGTTTGTCGGGCTGAATGAGTTAAGATTTTGACCTCTAGCCAGACTCTTAGGTTTTGTATTTTTGCTTTGGTCTTTTCTTTCATTATATCTCATTCTTCTAGTCTTTTACAGCTGAGTGAGTAAGTGTCTTCATACAAGCTTCAATGCAGAGAAACATGTATTTATGTGCATTTCGGTTGTTTCTACAGTGTATTTTTGCATTCAGTTCTGCTTTTGCTTCCAGTGAGCCATTTCGTACAAATCTTTTGACTGTAAGCAATTTTTATTGGATCACTATGTCAAGATGCTTGGGTGAAAGTTTGGCAGATGCAAAAAAAACAAAACCGAAAGTCTGTAAATTAACCCTTTTCATCCTGATACACTACTGCTTGAAATTAATTTGACTATGATAGTTTAGGTGTGGTGCCAGAATAGCTTGGCGCCTTTGGTGCCAAGCTATTCTGGCACCACACTTGAACTAAAATAGGTGATTTGTCTCCTAATCTGTTATGTAGCCTTCACTGGACAAAAAGCAGATTAAAAAGAAATCGGCTTCAGGATGTAATGGGTTTAAAAAATTGCGCTGGGTAATTATTCAGTGTCAGCGCTTTCTTTTTCTTTTTCTATTTTAAAGAAGAAAACAAAACATGGTTAGGTTGCAAGAGAAAGAAAAAATACACAAATTGTTTGAACATAAACAAAATTGTTTTGGCATATCCCTGGATAGCAGCTCTCTTTTCTGTATTTTTCTCCATTGCCAACTCTCACCCATGAAGACGTTTCATTAGCGAAGAAAAGTTTTTAAAAATGTTGGTCCAAACCAGCCTGTACAATAAGAGGTTGAGAGCAAGCATTCTAAAAACTCAGTTGCATTTCTTAGACTGCTAGGTATCTGAACATGTTTTTGTAGGCGTCTGATGCTGTGCGTACGTGCTGCACATATGTACATATCTATACTGTGAAAATGGGAGTGCGTGTTGGTCTGTGATTTTGGACCTTGCGGCCTGTAGCTGTGAGGTCTGAAACCGCCGACGAGTGCACATCAGTTTATGATATAAAGGGCAATATATTACACTTTTCATTACCACTGATGGTGGATGGCGTCTCAACTACCAGTAATTTTAGTTTACCATCACTGGGCTGTGCATGTGTACTGGTCTGTGATTTTGGACCTTACAGCCTGAGGCTGTAAGGTCCAAAATCACAGACCAGCATGCATGACCATTGTGCATATTGACTGCAACGATCGCTTTCAGAGTGTACTGGCCGGTACATTATGATGATACACCACAGTATCATTTCCTGTATATCTCACCTCTGTGCATCAGTAAACAATGCCAGGATTTGATTGTGTCTGGCATAACTGTTCTGTACTTTATCGGCTGTGATGAAGCAGTAGTGATTTTGTTGTCCTGATTTTGTTTGTTTTTATTTTGGTTGTGCACAGGTGAAGCAATTTCTGTAATTATGTGGTGGGTGTGTGTGTGTATGTGCATGTGTGTTGACAGTTGGTGCCCTTTTTGAAAGGGCGGCAGCTGAACACACGCAGCTGAATGACTTATGAGTGTTTGAAAAAGAGATATCAAGTCGGTGAGATGTCACAGTAACATTCTCTGCTTGCACATTTTCATGATTGCTGCTGTTGTACGACACAAGCGTTGTGGTTTACGAGCACAGGAACAATCTGTCCATTTTTTCAACACGTTTGCCCTAGGACACCACAGTGGCAGATGGGTTGGCCAGGAGAGTTCCTGGGTAGTGCCAGATTAGCTTGGCGCCTAAAAGGCGCCAAGCTAATCTGGCACTACCCTAGAACTGTTATGGCTGATCTTTCCTCACATTGGATTTACAGTCTCTATAGGCACCTTTCAAAAGTGGGAATGTTGATTATTGAGTCGGAAGGAGTGCATTATTCGCCTGCTAGAGGTGCCTGCTAGAGGAGGTGCCCTCTTTCGGTTACGTACCAGTGGCGAGAGATGGATTGACCGTGATGGTTCAGGGGTCCTGTAGCGTCAAATAAAACGGGTATACCTTCCACAGTTTGAATGGCCTTAGTTTCCCTGCCCATACGTTTCCAGTTGTCCGCTAAGACTGAATGGGCTAGAGAATGAACTGTGGCAAACGATCAATTGACAGATCTCCTTTTCATCGCTGTGACTAATATTGTAACAGCAGATACTGTAATACTGTAACAGCAGAGAATGAAATTGGGCGAAGAAGATGAGGATGGATTGGTCACAGTCTGAGAAAGCCAGCTTCCAGTATCACTAGGCAGGCATTGTCATGGAACCCCCAGGGAAAGAGGAAAAGAGGCAGGCCGAGAAACACCTGGCGGCGAGACCTCCAAGCAGACCTCAAGAGACTGGGAACCACCTGGAGTAAAATCGAAGGAGAAGCACAGGAGAGGAGTCGCTGGAGGTCTTTCGTCGACGGCCTGTACCCTGGGAGAGGTGACGGGCATAATGAATGAATGACTAATATTGTACATAGTTTTCTTCTGACCGTGGTAGCCTAGCAATAGTACTTGTGGGTCTTTGGGTCAGAACTTGGGATGGAAAGGGGGAAGAGGGGGTGTCGGAGTGTCAGAATGTCTCCATCGGTTTGTTTTCCTGTCCCAGTGCGCAAAAGGCCATCGGGCTGATGTGTGTGTGGGCCAGCGGCGACCGACATCGGCCCGATAATCTCTTGCACGTTGGGGCCTTTTTGTCCTGGGGCCAGCTGCATGAGTGAGCTTACTCCTGCGCCGGCCACTAAGCAAGGTGCTCCGCTACAGCGGAGCACCTTGCTTAGTGGCCAGCGCAGGACTAAGTGCACTCGTGCAGCTGGCCCCTGAATCATAAACGCGCGGTATTGAGCCTTAACAATTTACAAATCACCAACACCAAAAACGCAGCAAAAAATCGTAATTTGTAAATTGTATACCAGTAGCGAGTTCAGCGCCCCATGCATCCCCCACTGCTTTTTTTTTGCTAATAGGGCATGAAGGAAAAGTGCACATGACCTTTACCCACACAGTTCATCCAGTCCTGTTACACACCTTTGAAAAAAATCTCTGCTTTTTTTGATGCTGCTTCTTGTTTTATTTTTTTTTGTGTTGGTTGTCATCTTTACGTCGGTCGTGATTCTAGTCCCTTAGCATGTGTCTGTGATTTGAGCAGCATTATCTGTTGATCTTACCCTGGTTTGAATACCTGACTGATTTGTAAAGGACAGCTGTATGTAGTCTTTGATTCAGTGAACGATTTGACTGCTGTGTCTGGGCGCATGTAAGAGTGCCATTGACGCTGTGGGCGACCTTGTGGCTTAATTAGTTTTCGTTTTGTACGTATGTCTGATTGATACGGTGAGTAATGTCAGTGCGTTGACCCATTCATCCATGATGCACTACAGCAGGGGATGGGTCGACCATGATAATTCAAGGGCAGTGCCAGATTAGCTTGGCACCGACGGGCGCCAAGCTAATCTGGCACTGCCCTTGAATTATCATGGTCGCTCCATCTCCTGCAACTGTGCATAGTCATTAGATGACGCCTCCCAAATTTGGTAATACGGCCGTTGTGCTGAATGAGTTAAAATAACTACAGAAAGAAAGAGGCAACTTTTGGAATAACAGGAACGCGACACTTTCCTGCAGAGCCTGTGTTGAGTGACCATCCTGTCATTAAAGACCATCATTTAGGTGGCTGTGGCTGCCTAATTTGACCCTTTCCATCCTGACACTATTGCCTGAAATACCTTTTGACTATGATAGTTCAAGGGTGGTGCCAGAATAGATTGGCGCCTCAGGTGCCAGGCTATTCTGGCACCACCCTTGAACTAAAAATGCTTGACCTACCTCCTAATCTGTAATGTAAGCCTTCATAGGACAGTCGCCAGATATTTTAAAATCAGCCTCGGAATGTGATGGTGACACTTTTTCCCCTTCTCTTGAGAGAGCACCTGTCTTTTCACCCCAATTGCTTGAAATAAATGTGACTGGTAAGGGTGGTGCCAGAATAGCTTGGCGCCTGTGGTGCCGAGCTATTCTGGCACCACCCTTGAACTAGAACGGTTGATCTGTCTCCTAGATCGGTAATATGACAAAAAGCAAATTTTACCAAATGAGACTCGGGATGTAATGGGTTAAGACCAGGACAAAGATGGATGCGCGATAAACTTTTTAACCATAGTCAGAAACATAAACAGAAGATGGATCGACCATGATAGTTCAAGTGGTGGTGCCAGAATGGCTGGGAGCACCAAGCTTTTTTTGGCACCGTCCGTGAACTATGCCTTTTGTTATTTCAAAACATGTTTCTTTCTTTAGTGATTATTTTATTCATGACATTGTAAAAAAAAAGGAACTAAAACCATGTATAGTATGTATCCACTGTGGGGTTTGGAAACGTATTGGATGCCTATAACAATTTAGTCTCGTTATCCACACTGTATTTCATAATTATTCTACACGAGTACAAATTAGCCAGGATATCTTTGGTTTAATTGGTCACAAAATTATGACAGTAATATTTTTTAAAGTACATGTATACTGTAAAAATTTCATGTATATTGTAAAGAAAGGTCTACTCTGCACATGTTTAACCCATTGGGCCCTGATGCACTACAGCAGGAGATGGATCGACCATGATAATTCAAGGGTAGTGCCAGATTAGCTTGGCACCTGTTGGCACCAAGCTAATCTGGCACTACCCTTGAATTATCATGGTCGACCCATTCCCTGCAACTGGTGCATAGTCGTTGGATGACGCTTCCCAAATTGGGTAAATACACGTGTGGAGTTGAATGAGTTAATCAACAGTATAGCTAAAATATCGCTTTATAACTTTTATAAGACATCACTTTGTAACTGTAACCACATCACAAAACATTCCATTGTATAAAACGGGGAAAGGTTTGGGGAAGGAAAGGTTTTCTTGCTTCTGTTTATGTAAATATGAGACAAACACAATGTCGATCTCGTACATTATCAACTGACGGAGGGATAAAATAAACAAACTCCAACCATTTTTGGGAAAACATGGGACAGATATAATGCTGTTGATCTCGTATACTATCAAAATGACTGAGGAAGAAACTCCCATTATCTTTCATACACCTCGTGTGCATGTAAATGAATTTTAAATTTGTCTATATCCATGTATTGGTTCATTACTTTATAACATCTACCATTCCCTGGTGAGAAAATCAATTCATGTGTGTACATGCGGTCCTCTCTTCGTGTGCAAGAGACATAAGAGTCTCGTGTGTGAGAAACATAGATTCTCATGAGCCCCTGCAGCCGCAGGGGCTCTTGAGAATCTATGCCTCTCGCTAAACTATTAGTTCATTACTTGACTATAGCGTCTACCATTCCCAAGTGAGAAAATCAAGCCCTGTGTTTGCAGTTTCTTCCTCCATCCCAGACTTTAATTTCCAAGAGACATAGATTCTCATGAGACCCTGCAGCCGCAGGGGCTCATGAGAATCTATGCCTCTTGCTAACTAAGATCAGTTAGTTCAAGCTTTGCCTCAAATTGAAGGTGCTTTTTTCTGCCTGACTGTAGATGTATACGCTTCATTTTCATCAATATATGGTGATCAGGGGTAAAGATACCGGTACGTTAATTATGTATTAGTGAGAGTGATTCCTCACAGGTGTGTCATATCTGTATTCTTTCATATTAATCGTGACACTGGCATATTATTTCAGTTTTATCAGCAGTTCCATTTATAAAAGTTTTATATGAGGAAAAACATGCAAAGATCAATTTAACCCTGAGAGTTTAATCAATCTAGACCTGTAGAGTATATGTTTGTTTCCCCCTGATTGTTCCCCTGTGCTAAAGGCCATTTACAAATTGAAATGAAAACCATCTCAGGTTTGTTTACACATCATAGCATAATTTTCATTTCTGAAGTATTTGCAGATCATCATTCATTTTTTACCAAAACTGTTGCATGTTGCGTAGGGCTAAACATTTATCTTTTATGTGTGTAGCCCCCCCCAAAAAAAAAAAAAAAAAAATAAAAATAAATAAATAAATAAAATAAAGAGGAAAAGAAAAAAAAAAAGACTAATTCTGCTAGTCAGGTGCAGGTGAGACACTCATGATGTAGTAAAAGTGGGCGCTAAAAAAAAACTTGGTGTAGATATTGTGTGCTGGTCTGTGATTATGGACCTTACGGCCTCTGGTTGTAAGGTCCAAAATCACAGACCAGTACACATCAAGACTGGCTACTGTAACGGTTGTAAAATAGATCACTGCCAGCAATGTGGCTGATTTCGCTATGAGGCACAAATTTCGGTTTGCATTTTCGCAAGCGTGTTTTTTTGTTTCACACACAACCCCTACCTCCCCCCCCCCCCCCCCCCCCCCCACCTCTTCCCACTAACTTGCATGACTGAAGTTTCCTCACTTGCTTGGAAACGGTGCTCCCTTTGTGTTATTGTTGGATTGTTAAACATTGAGATTACTTGCCTAACATTTTGGGTTTTATTTTCAGTCCTTGGTGGTTTATGTACATTTTTATTTGTTTAAAAAAACTGGGTGTCTCAACTGCAAACATGTCTGGGTGGCATGAAAGGCTCGCATCAGTTTGGTTGTTACGTGCAATACTTGATTTTCGATCGCAAAGCTTTGGCATGGAGGAGTCTTCTTTCGGATGCATTTAGAAATTAACTCCCTCGTGCATGCAGCCACTGGTACTGCAAGCAGTATCGGTGGCTGCCTGCACAACGGGGCTACGTCATTTATTTGGGCCTTGCAAATCAACATGTGTGATTCACCGACTTTGATGGCCTGATCATCAGGGGGAGTAATGTAGTGGTGTACATGTCAATTATGTGAACTTTGATCCTGATTCCTCCATCATAAATAAATTCCATGCACATACCGTGTAAGATGCGTTCTGTTTTTGTATGTGTGATTGCAAGTGGGTCTTCATGTTGACGTCTTCGTTAACCCTTATAGCCCCAACAGCAAGATGGATCGACCGTAATAATTCAAGGGTAGTGCCAGATTAGCTTGGCGCCACCAAGAGGAAGGCTACATTACAAATTGGGAGACCGATCAACCATTTTAGTTCAAGGGCAGTGCCAGAATAGCTAGGTACCTAGAGGCACCAAACTATTCTGGCACTACCCTTGAACTATCGGTCAAATTTATTTCACGCACTAGTGTGATAAGATGGAAAGGGGCCAAGTTAACCCTTTAGTCCAGCGTTATCAAGATCTTGTTAACTATTTACTACTTGGTGCCATTAATCCATTACACCCTGAAGTTGATTTTGTAAAATTTGCTTATCCTATGAAAGCCACATTACAGATTAGATAATAGATCAACTGTTTTAGTTCAGCATCAGGTGCCAAGCTATTCTGGCACCACCCTTTAACAATCAGTCAAATTGATTTCAAGCAATGGGTGTGTCAGAATAAAAAAAAAGGGTTAAACATTGTACACTCAACCATATATACACATGTGGACAGCACTCGACCCTTTTCATCCCAATGCGCGCAATGTTCTTTTGAATTGAGGAAGATCAGTTCGACACTTCACTACCAAAGCAACTAAAACGCTTGTTACCTCCCTTGTTCTTTCCCGCATTGATTTTTGTAATTCCCTTTTTGGCTGGTGTTCCTCAGAATCTTTTGGATAAACTTCAAAGAGTTATAAACTGCTCTGCCCAACTAATCTACTGAGTACCGAACGTGAGCACATAACACCCTTACTTGTTGACCTGTACTGGCTGCCTGTATCTCGAAGAATTGTGTAAAAGGTTTCTGTTATTGTTACAATGCTATGACCGGTTCTGCTCCCCTATCTTTGACCGACCTGGTTCATATTTACACGCCTTCAAGATCCCTCCATTCAGCGTCAGACGCGCATATTTTCAGGGTTCCTAGGTGAAAAAACGCAAACTGAAGTGGTATGGGCATGTCAGGCGTTCAGCAGGGCAGGCTTGACAAAACAATCCTGCAAGGAGGACGAAGGAGAGGAAGACGGGGGAAAAGATGGGAGGACAATATTTCAGAGTGGACAGGACTTAGGCTGGGCGATACGCTAAGAATAGCAGAGAACAGAGGAATGGCGGGAGCTGGTTGCCAAGTCATCAGTGGTGCCCCAACGGTCGGCAAGACTACGGGACATAAATAGGCGAAAGAAGTCTAGCCAGGGCCAGAGTGCCTTTTCTTATTTCGGTCCAGTCACCTGGAACGATCTTCCAGCCCATGTCAGACATGCTCCAACTCTGCTTTCAAATCACTGCTCAAGACCTATCTGCTTTTTTATGCATATATATATATATAGTAATAGTCAAAACTTATGGGACACTTTTTATCGCAGACGCACTGACAACACCACGCAAATAATGTAATACTTGGAGTCAGTACTTTGCTAATGTATTCAGTAACAATTTCATATAAGTTTTAAGTAAATCAAGCAATTGTAACAACAGTAGTAGGTTAGAATGTTCACCCACCTCTCATTTGAAAAGTCACACAAGACTGGTCAAGTCAGTAGCGAGTGTACCCACCGTTTGCAGCCAAGCATTCAATGCAGCGTTGACGCATGGAGTTCACCAGGGTTCGGAGAACATGTGGTATTGCTTCCCACACTTGATGCAGGAACTGAGTCAGCTGGGGGACGCCTTGAGGAGGGGTGGTTGCTGACTACACGTTGCGCCAGCACATCCCAGAGGTGCTCAATGGGAGCCAGATCAGGTGAACAAGCTGGTCACTCCATCCTCATGATGCCCCGTTGCTCAAGGTACTCATCCACCACATGGGAGTGATGAGGTCGAGCGTTGTCATCCTGCAGAACAGCATTGTCGCATATGGCTTGGAAAGCTGGCTGGATGAGGGGCTGCACAATCTCGTCTCGATAGCGCAGTCCAGTCAGGGAGGGGGGTCCTGCCTTCCCTGCTAATGCCTGCCCAGACCATGACTGAGCCTCCTGCGTAGCAATCCACCTCTTGGACGCATCCATCTGTGAATCGCTCGCCCGGGCGTCTCCAGACACTCACCCTGCTGTTGTTGAAGGACACAGTGAACCGTGACTCATCAGTAAACAGAACCTGAGTCCACTGGAGTCTGTTCCACCTCACATGTTGACGACACCAGGCAACCCGGGCTCTGTGATGAGCTGGAGTGAGGGGTATTCTCGCTGCTGCTCTGCATGAAGCCAGGCCAATTTCACGCAGACGTCGGCAGACTTTGCTTTTGCTGAAGTTATGTTTGCAGCTTGCATCAGTTGTCGCAGAGTGGTTGACGTGACAGTTCGGTCGCACACAGCCGCCACACAGAGGTATCTGTCCTCCCTTTTGCTGGTGCAGCGCGGGCGTCCTGAGCAGGTTCGTCGTTCTGCTCTTTCAGTTTCTTGGAATTGTGCCAGCAGCCTCTGGATCACTGAATGAGACACCCCAAGACGTCTCCCAACTTCTCGTCCAGAAATTTCATCCTGTAGCCATGCTAGCGCCCGGCCTTGATCTACTGGCATTAGGCTTCGTTGTGGTGGCATGATAAGGAAAGTGACAATTATGCCCCTACTGTACCGGTATTTGTAGCGAAACAGAAGTGACCCCTTTAGCACGTGCATCACGACTTTACCGAGTTTTTCCACCTGCCTGCCTTTGGTACACTTGCCAATATCACACAGCTTTTCACAAAAACGGACGTTTCACGCGCATTTGACACGTTCGTGGAACTGATGAATTGTTGTCTATTGTTAATAATAATAATAATAAGCGCATTAAATAGGCGCTTTATCCCAATTGAAAATCGGCTCAAAGCGCCGCCGCGAACTGAACCCAACAAGCACGCTCACGTGAATCACGCGCATTCACTCACACACTGTACGTAAACACAGAACATTCACGTTGCTAAGGGCAAGCTCAAGCGAGCTACTTAAGTTTTTGGAAATTCAAAATCGTTTGTATTTGAAATTTGATTAAGTGGGCTGAAGCTGATACCAAAGTGTATTGTTCCCTGTACAGTGGACTGTCCAAGGTCAACGTTTAACCCATTTGGATCGAAAGAACACTGTATTTTATTAGCGTACTTGCGACGATAAACAATGACACAAATAAGTGGGGTGGCTCTTAAGTTTTGACCATTATTTTAGTTGGATGCATTTTCAGTGCGTTAGCAATCTTTGGCAGTAACTGTTTTTGTAAAGGGATGTGTGCGAGTGTGAGCTTTTGATGTGTCGCTTCACGTGTCTTTCTTGTACTTTTTTGATTTTTGATCTTGTAAAGTGCTTAAAGCACCATTCATTTGGAGGTTAAGCGCTATATAAATGTATATTATTATTATTATTAATCTATTCTGGCACCACTCATGCAACTGATCCATCTCCTAATCTGTAATATAGCCTTCATAGGGCAATAAGCAAATTTAAAAAAATTCAGCCTGAGAATAGGTAAACATGCTGGCATCCACATTGATTAGTGTCCAGCCGTCCTGAAGGCCAGAATAGTATTTCACGTAATCGTCGCAATGCTGTAAATGCATGCATGAACATAATGAACTTGCCTGGATGATGATCTTTGAAGAAGGCACAGATTCCCATGAGCCCCTGCAGTTGGAAACAACAGGATGAAGATCTGCAAGTTCACGAACACAGTCAAATGCATGCTCACATACACACCCTAACAAAATCAAAAGCCAAACATAACTTCTTTTCACTGTGAGCATTTTATTTTTCATATCAACTTGGAAAGCATACAAATTCTTTTTTTCTCTCTCCTCCGAATGTACAGTTTTTCGTGGAAAGGAATATCATCACAGTACATTAATAATACAGACAATAGCACTGTGGAATATTTTTTTTTCTTCTCATCTACAGATGGGAAAACATTTCAAACAAATATCTCACTCACACTGAGGAATTTTTTTCCTTCTAAACATGAGAAAACATTTTCCAACAAATCTCTCACGGTCGCACACATACACCTAGAAATACTGTGGGGCAGCTTTGTCCTCAATCAAAACTGTGGGAATGTCTATAAAAATATACCATTATAATCTTTTTTTTACACGCTTTGAAAAAAATGTTCAAACATCAGAACGATGCTAAACTGAATGTGCTTTAACAAACTGCAACAAAGTCCATTTATTCTATAAGACTGATGTGAAAAGAAAATACGAGTCGATCGCAATTTTCTTAAAAGTCAGTCAAAACGTAGGAAAGTTAAAGACATTCTAGACCTGCTGCATTCAGAAACACAGCTCTTTGTCACGCGTCAGGATGCGCAGCATCCCAAATGAGTTATATCTCATGAGCCACGAGCTGTGAAATTTAAACCTTTTGCCTGTCGGCAGTTTTCGTCACGATGATTCTTTACAAGCATCATCGCGACCAAAACTGCTACCGACACTCAAAGGGTTAACATGTAAACTCCCAGAACTCGATGACTTCCATTCAATAGAATGGAAGACATTTAGTTTTCGGAGTTTAGGAGTTAAAACCATCCGCAAGAAGCACAGATATGCAAGAGTCCCTGCAGCTGCAGGGGCTCATGCAGATTTATATTTCCTGCCAGGTATCAGCCCACATTTACATCTATGGCTAAGGGAATTGTTTGGATTGTCATGATATATGGCCATCTGTCTAGACCTAGGAAAATGACCGATACGTGATGGTGTGCACTTTTGTTTTTAACCCCTATTGTAATTACACCTGACAATCATGCAGGAGACCGAGATGGTGAGTATTTTTAACCCTTTGGCTGTCGGGAAGGCTTTTTCCCGGTAGGAATCATTGCGAAAAAAGAACTGCTACCAACAGGCTAAGGGCCAAACAATATTGTGATTTTAACACCCATACAGATTACTTTTATGTCACCATCAAAAGGACTAAAAAAAACCCTAAGTTTACTATCTTTCCCTTAATAATAATAATAATAATAATAATAATAAGTGCATTAAATAGGCGCTTTATCCCAATTGAAAATCGGCTCAAAGCGCTGCCGCAAACTGAACCCAACAAGCACGCTCACGTGAATCACGCGCATTCACTCACACACTGAACGTAAACACAGAACTTTCACGTGGTGCTAAGGGCAAGCTCAAGCGAGCTACTGTAGTTTTTGGAAATTCAAAATCGTTTGTATTTGAAATTTGATTAAATGGACTGAAACTGATACCAAAGTGGAGGGGGAGGAAGAGCCGGAGTACCCGGAGAAAGAACCCCCGACGGTCAGCCCGATTTAACGGTGACACTTACTAGAGGAGAAAAATCTGACGCCGGAACCCGTAATCGAACCTCGCACCTTTAGCATTGGTGGCAGGCGCCTTAACCACTGCGCCACGGACCGCCCAATATCCAAATTTAAAAAGAAGGCATGTAATGGCAAAATTTACAACTAAGGGATGGACTAATCTGTTACGATAGGAAATTGTGAAAAATTCTGATGTCATAGATTTGTCATGCTCGTGCATTTTTCTTTGAACATGTGCACAATTTGTTTGACATGCCCCCCCCCCCCCCCCCCACCCCCCCCAAAAAAAAAAAAAAAAAAAAAAAGTTGTCCTTAAATGCACACAAAATTCAAAACCCTTTTCATCTGGACAGCAACAAACTGCACATTACGTCAAAGGTTCTAACATCCAACACTTTCAACGGGGAAACAAAATTGCTGTAGTCATCGCCTACAACAATACTGTAACTCAGCACTCCAACTTTCACAACAGTTAAGCAAGAAGGGACTTGCATTCAAGTCAAAATGTTTCAGTTTACCACACACACACACAAAAGTTAACTGTACACAAACGTTTGTGTGGGTGTGTAATGTTCAGATGGATAATATGCTGCCCTGAGTGCAGGCTGAAAGACTCCTTAACCCTTTCACTTCCAGATCCAAGCGACACAGAAATGGATCGACCCTGACTGCTCGAGGGCGCTGAGTGTTTAACTTAGCGCCTCCTGGCGCCAAGTTAAACACTCACCACCCTTGAGCCGTCACGGTCCAACCAACTCCCACACAGCTGGAACTGGAAGTCAAAGAGATAACAACAAAGAAAACATATGTATTATCTGGTGACGGCCATTTACATATTTTAGTTTTCACACCAGCTACGACACTGAACAAATTTTAACAAAACATTACACTGTATGTACAGGAAATGTGCCTCTCTGGGGCAGGCAAAAAGGAAACAGGGATATGTTTGAAAACTAAAATACATTTTTCAAGTGCAAAACCATGAAAACGGAAATGTTGTTTTTGCATGTTTCAATTCACACACTGCCACAAATGTGTTCAAGTGCTTCGCGAGTTTGTTTTAATTGTGCGCAAGTCGTCCGTCTTGAATTATCTGCGTATAAACACACAACGATTGTACATGTACACATGTACTCGTAACTAGTGATCTTACTTATGTATATATGAACTGTACAGTTCAATCTCTTTTTCACATAGTGACTTAAATGAAATGCTTTGTACTGGCAAGGCACAGGGATAATGGAAAAGCACAAACCAGTGACTAGAAAACATTGAATGCCGACATTTAAAATTTACTGTACTACCAGAACATCACCCTACCTCCATCTGCGAGTGGCACAGATCCTCATGAGCCTCAGTTAACATGGGATGGGGGGGGGGGGGGGGGGGGGTAGGGGCCCTCATATGATTCCATGGTCTTACCATCTGCAAGAGGCATAGATCTTCATGGAGGCTCATCAGGATTTGTGCCTCTCACTGGCCCCATACACAACTGTGCTTGATCATCCGATGTGAAGATTAACCCTTTGGCTGTCGGTATTGCTTCTAGTCGCAATGATTCCTGCTGGAATCATTATGACAAGAACCGCTACCGGCAGCCAAAGGGTTAACCCTTTTATCCCCAAGGTCCCATTTGTCTAATTTTAGAGGTATTGCCTAAAGCAAATATACCAGTTGCAGGAGATGGATTTACCAAGATAATTCAAGGGTAGTGCCAGATTAGCTTGGTGCCTTCAAGCGCCAAGCTAATCTGGCACCACCCTTGAATTATCATGGTCAATCAATCTCCAGCTGTAGGGACTCGGGGTTAAATGGGTTAACGATGGATTTGTTTAAAAGTTAATGTGACTGTGAATATTGTACATAAAGGTATCACACAGAAAGTGACAACTGCGTGTGAACTGAAAATAAGTTAGATGTCTCCCTACCACCGTGGAGACAAATACTGTAGACTGTACATGACAACAACATCATAAGTGATCCAAAGTCCACCTGTACACCGGATGAAACAGTTAAAGGGAAACTTACAAAAATTTAGGACTACAAGCAAACAGGGTTCGCGTCCCTCGGTGCATGCATGCAGCCACTGGTACCCAGAAAAGAAAAAAAAAACCAAGAAGGGCAAAGCCCATATGTCTCACGTGTATTGACCGATCCACACATCTGACAAAACGTTTCTTGTTGAAATATGGCTATATTTTACCTATTTCCTGAGCTCTTGTGACCCTTGACCTTTCCGTGGGGTCATCTAAATTAGTATGCATAGATAGGTCTTACCATCAGGTATCTCTGTAGCAAGTTTGGGTTTGAAGTTGTGAATAGTATTTGCGAAAAACATTTTTTGGTAAAAATATATGGTCATTTTGGACCCTATTTCTCGAGCTCTTGTGACCCTTGACCTTTCCGAGGGATCAATCAAATTAGTGTGCATATAAAGGTCTTACCATCAGGTATCTTTGTACCAAGTTTGGTTTGAAGTTGTGAATAGTATTTGAGAAAAAAGAAATATCCCAAAATAGCTATTCTTCATATATTTCCTGTGCCACTGTGACCTTGACCTTTGTGAGAGGTCACTGAAATTGGTACGTTTACAAAGGTCTTGCCACAAAGTATCCTTGGGCCAAGTTTGAAGACTGTAGCTTGAATAGTCTCCGAGAAAATGCCAATGTTAAAGTTTTCCACGGACGACAGCAGGCGCACAGACGACCACTGGCCCAGAACATAGACTCTCTTTTGCTTCGCACGTGAGCCAAAAAGCACTGGTGACTGCAAGCACAAGGGGCTTAACCCCTTCACTGCAAAGAAAATACTGTTCCTACCCAGCTGCAAGAAGCATAGGTCCTGATGTGCCCCATCAATTGCGAGGACCTACGCCTCTTGCCGACACCACTCAGTATTTGTTTCTTGGCCCGCAAAGTTCTTTTTGCGTTCGAATATCATATTTCAAAAGCACAATTTAAGACCACTAGCAGTAAAGGGGGTCAATAACATAAGCACAAAAGAAAAAAAAAAAGGAAAGAAACAAGCAATCGTGATGAATAAAGAGTGTGACCTGTCTACCACAAAAGCCTAACTTCAATTCAAGCGCATCCCTGGACAGGATCTCAGTCCTAATTAACTCATTCAGCCCCGACACACCACAGCAAGTCATGGATCGAGCATGATAGCTCAAGGGTGGTGCCAGAATAGCTTGGCGCCTATGGGTGTCAAGCTATTCTGGCACCACCCTTGAGCTATCATGCTCAATCTGTCTCTAAAATTGCCATGCAGTCCTTCAGAGGGCAACTTCAAACTATGGGGATTTCGGTCCTGGGGTAGAATGTGCTAATACAAGCAAAAACAGAAACCAGAAAAATCTTACAGCCAAATGGTTTTTTTAAACTAACGTGACGTTTCCCTTCACCATCATGTGGGAAAAAGTTCAGACATCACATGTTTTATAATCTTGTGCTGATCTAAGAGTCTGGACTTTACGGCGGAGAGCTGCAAAGTCCAAATTCACAGACCAGCACAAAGTCCAAATTCACAGACCAGCACAAAGTCCAAATTCACAGACCGCACACAGTTTGAAATTTTAAAAAATCTGAGTAACTGGCTCCTGGAAATACATCTGTCCACCTTTACACAAAAAAATAACTGTCAAAAACACACAATAATACATGTATATGACCTAAAAAAAAAATCTCAAGGCATTTTAAATGCAGACTTAAGTGGTCTGTTGTTTGGACCTAAATTATGGCCTACATTTACAGCAGAAAAACGTTCACCCCAAAACGAACCACACGTTCTCTTCTTTTCTTTACCCATTATAGTATACTTCCAAGGTCACCTCCAGGAATCAGACAAAAAGCGCTACTGACACTCAGCCAATGGGTCAACCCTTTTCATCCTGATACACTACTGCTTGAAATAAATTTGACTATGACAGTTCAAAGGTGGTGCCGCAACAGCTTGGCGCCTCTAGGCGCCAAGCTATTCTGGCACCACCCTTGAACTAAAGCCATTGGTCTACATCCTTACCTGTAAGTACTATAATGTAGCGTGCATATGGCCGTGTACAAATTTGGAGCTTTTAGCCTTGGTATGATATGGGTTAAAGCCTAGTGAAATCTTGCTCATTAACCCTTTTCATCCTGATACACCCATTGCTTGAAATAAATTTGACTATGACAGTTTAAGGGTTGTGCCAGAATAGCATGGCGCCTGAGGCGCCAAGCTGTTTTGGCACCACCCTTGAACTAAGATGGTCAATCTATCTCCAGATCTATAATGTAGCCTTCACAAGACAAAAAGCAAGTTTTTGAAAATCAGCCTCAGGTGTAATACAAGTTATTGGTCGGAGGGGTATGCTACCCGGACCCTTGTAGGCCTGAGGGAGGTCAAAGGAAACATTGTACCCCTAAGGCCTTTGGCCTTCGGGGTACAATGGTTCCTTTGACCTCCCGAAGGCCTACAAGAGTCCGTGCAGCAAACCCCTCCGACCAATAACGTATTTGTTTTCATTCCTCCACTATTTTCGTAAAAGAAATCAAGAAGACATCCTGCGACCTGGATCACGCCAGACATGACTGACGTCAAAGGAATATACCTTCATACATAACAGACTTATTTAAATATGTCATGACGTTGCCGTCTCCAGTACTGAGTGTGCTTGTTGTTTTGAACAACACTAAGTAACTTTGTACTTTAGAACGTTTGGCAATCTTTTATAGAACAAAACTGGCATCCAAGATGCGCCATCGAGAGGGCTACAAAACATCCGCCATTTTTTGCTACAGGGGTTTTTATATCACGGTCACATGGTAGGGTTTGCGCTGAAGTGACTGGTCCTGTGACGTAGGGGGAAAACAATGGGTTATATACCACATTTCTACAGCACCAGTTCGTTCTCTCGTGTATGGATGCAGACTGATCGGACACAGCTACCCAAAAATTCTGATCAAGTCAGTCATACGTTTTAACCCTTTGGGTGTCAGTAGCAGTTTTAGTTGCGACGATTCCTGCAGGTATCAATGCAACAAAAACCGCCACCGCCACTTATTTTAACCCTTTGGGTGTTGGTAGAGGTTTTTGTCGCATATGATTCCTGCAGGGTTAAAATGTTGCCTTTACAGATGCGTGGATATTAATAAAAAATAAAACAACTGCAACAGGCTAGACTCCAAACATCACTCAAGCTGTCATGGATGCATCAATCAAACTGTATTGGTAAACTATTTGGTAAACCGTACTGCACCGAGAAACATTTAGCACCAGATAAACACGATAATGTACAGTGAACAAGGGAGATTACATACTGCCGTTAGTGCCAACGGAACCTTATTCGTTATTTGCTGTGTCTGAAATTTGGTATATATAGCATGGCAATGTACAAAGTGTAGTCGGGACTTCCGGAAAAGCACCCAGTCTGTTCAACCGTTCACTGCCGAGAAAAAAAGAACACAATCAAACTGCAAGAGACATAGATCCTCATGAGCCCCCGCAACTGCGGGGGCTCATGAGGATCTATGCCTCTTGCTGAGACCAATGTGTATCCATGTTTCTTCGACGGTGTTGGCTTCTGGTCGTTGAATGAATCCAGATTAAAAAAAACTAAAATGTACTACAGCGTACGAACAGCGGCAGGGAAGGGGTCAATCTGAACTTGCTCAAGAACGGAAGTTGACTGTAGCAGTATCACCTCTTTTAACTGTCTGTAGTGCATTTTGTCTACGTGATTCCTACAGGGATTGCCTCCACAAAACGTGCCACCAACTGTCATAAACTGATGCGAGTGGGTCAGCTGTGCTTTTGAAACTTCCTGTACAGTACAAGCTTACACCAGCCAATGTTTTCAATACTACTTGCAGAATCAATCATAAAACACTCTTTCACCACAACACTAAAATGCACAGGAACTTCACCAAATGAATTTTACATCAGTGCACTGAATGATTTATGTCAGGTAATCAGTAACGGGAAAAGTGATACTAAAATAGATCGGTGTACAATGTACACAAATGTGCCGACATTACATATATCTTTTAATTTTATGCTCTCACAAGAGCGATCACAGATTCTGAGTGCGGGAGGGATAAAATGCAATCTTAAACGTGACACTGTTAATTTGTCAGCTCGTGCACATAAATGTGCCTGCAGTATCTGAGGAGTCATTTGAATCCTAGCCATCAGCGTGAAAGCATAGCACCTCCTGCTCTACGGCTGTAACCAAGGTGTACCTTCAGCACCCGACCCTTTAAGTTTAACATTCAAGGCTACATCCTAACTCTACGGTACTCGGACAGACTATGGTATTTCGACAGTACAGAGGTACCAGTATAATTACAGATTACACTCATGGAATGAATTATTTCCACCATTTGACCTGTCAAAAGACTTGTAAAGACTGTACCAGTTGCAGCGGATGGATCAGGCATGATAGTTCAAGTGTAGTGCTAGATGAGCTTGGCGCCTGCACAGCTAATCTTGATGGTTCAAATACCCTTGATAGTTTAAGGGTAGTGCAAGATCAGCTTGGCGCCTACAGGCGCCAAGCTGATCTGGCACTACCCTTAAACCATCATGCCTGATTTATCTCTGCCCTGGGTTATCTAATGGTGTTAGTGTTAACCCACTTTTGCTGGCAGCCACTAGTACTGTAAACAATAATGGTGGCTGCATGAACAGTGGGGTTAATAAGTAGATTAACACACTCAATCTGTTTACTCATACCTGGCCATCATGGAAAATGGCGGGTGCTACAGCAATGAAATATACCCAAGCGCAATATAAAACATATGATTCTATGAATCCACAAGGCACACAATGTATGGGCTGACTTGAAGATGATCAAAAGTCAACACTAGCTGATGAAATACACACTACGAACACGGGTGTATTGACACACACACATGTTGTATACGTTTCCCAACGACATAACCCAACACATTCTCATTTCTAACGTTCACAAATTACCCAACATACAAAGCTACACACTACTCTTCACCGTTTTGCTGTTGGGAGCGCTTCGGTCCAGGTGTTTCCTGCAGGAATCCCCTCAACAAAAAGCGCCTCTGACAGCCACAGGGATAACTGTTTTGCTGACACTCCAATGACACCATTCTGTCAGCGACTTGTTTTTCTTTCCCAAAGAGACTACAAGTTTTGTCTACAAAGATTGCGTTTTGTCTATATGGAAAAAGTGATACCAAGTAATAGCCGCAGAGATCTCCAAGCTACACGAGTCTGGAACTTGGATTTCACACAGATGATCTGCTCTGCAGAACATCAAGAGACAAAGTAATGCCACACACACACACAAGTTTTGGAATCAGAGGGAAACATTCTTTCAGACATTAACCCTTTCCATTCTGATACACTATTGCAAGAAATAAATTTGACTATAATAATATAATTATTGATAACAGTTCAAGGGTGGTGCCAGAAGCTATTCTGGCACCACCCTTAACTAACATGGTAAATGATGGTTGGTCTATCGCCTAATCCATACTGTAGCCTTCTTTAAGACAACAAGAAAAAATTTTTTTTTTTTTAAACTCAGTCTCAGGATGTAATGAGTTAATATTTGTATATCTGAGTGCTTTTCTGTTTTTTTGTTTTAGTCGGACAGAGAGACAGAGCACACAACTGCTTGTACCCAACAGAAAGATGTTTCCCCCATATCTCTACACGCCATCACACCGGCAAACAGCTGTGACTAACAATTGTTACAAACGCTCAATACAAAGATTTAACTCGCCTGGTCCTTGCGCATGCAGCCACCAGTACTGCTGGCTGCAGGCACAAGGGGGGGGTTAACAGTCATCTGACGTAGCCAAGGTCCTTGTTCTAAGAATGCACAGGAGCTCGAAATTAGATGATGCAACGACTTGTCTTTGAGTTCTGAGATCAAACACTGCTAAAATGCAGTGTGCAAAAATTCACCAAATGAGTGACACTGAAACAGTTTTCATAATTTCAGGCCTTTCCATCTGCAAGAAGTGCAGATTTTCATTGTCCTCATCTGCAAAAGACATAGATTGTCATGAGCCCCTGCGGCCACAGGGGCTCATGAGAATCTATGCCTTTTGCTGCAAGGTTCAGTCTCAGTGCCTCGAGTGGTCACGGTCACTGGACTTCAAGCTTTATGACTACAAGGCCATGCAGGCAGTGCAAATGTATCCGACGGTCCAACCACTGAAGATTCATTATATCTAGTGGTCACATAACTTTTTCTCTCCTACACAAACAAGCGGTGAAATTTGTTTCTTGTGTCAAACACACCAACTCGGCTCATCAGCTCTGACACAAAAAAAACCACAAAGCCCTCACAGCTCGCGTGAACTCGACGTAATTTTGTTGACCTTTGACCCAGACCTTCTGAGACCGCAAAGGACCAAGCAGCATTCTGACAAATGCTACTACTTGCACGTGTTCAAGCCCACAGACAGAAATACACAGAGTAACTTTTGCTAATGCATGTGAGCCGCAGAAAAGCAATTGCCACTTGTTTCCTGTACACATGTAGTGGAATCTGTCACGAGTTTCTATTTATCATGAAAGGCCTGTTCACTTTCCGTGGCACTTAACTTTTGTACACAATTGGCAAAAATTGTCACATTTTTCAATGGTAAATACACACATTTCCGAGATGACATAAGAAGAATTCTAGCACAAAATTGTCCGTTTGTCCTTAACGTACTCTTTGTACACAAGCAATGGAAACTGTTGCATTTTCACTGGTAAGCACACACATGTATCTTTGAGACGAGAAGGGTTCTTGCACATATTGTCCGTTTCTCCACCGTCTCTTTATGAGCACCACACAAAATGTTGAATGCTAGTCGAAGTGAGTTTGCTCCATCAATGAAGGCAGTCATGGAAAAAAACACTAACTAAACAAATCTGCATGCTGGTCTGTGATTTTGGGCCTCATGGCTGTAAGCCGGAAGGTCCAAAATCACAAACCAGCACAGTAAATGAAGGTGGAGGTCAGCTGCTCACTGATGACACGAGTTCACAGAATATTTTCTCACAAATTTGTTGCAGTCTGAATACATGAACAGATCCATCATTCTTGAAGAACGGATCCACGATGAAAGTGACGAATGAGTGTGCTGGTCTGTGATTTTGGACCTCACTGCTTTCAGCCGCCAGGTCCAAAATATAACAGACCAGCACACATGCCTGCTAGCGTATCGGCACTCTCCCGACACAAGAGTCAAATTGCAAGAGGTGGAATTACATTTGGCACAGCGATGTCGAGAGGTAGAAGCAAGCACTGAGCATCCGACACAAAACAGATCAAACAATGAAACGTGTGCCCGGTCGGTGATTTCGAGCCTTACAGACTTTACATTCAGCCATGCAGTCAAAAATCACAGGCCAGCATGAACATATTGCAGCAATGAAATCCAATGAGGTTAGTGCCACAAGGAAATTTGTTTTTCACACCCTTCTCTTCCTTGTTTTCACAACACGGAGGAATATGAACTTGTGGCTTAACACACTTGCACATATGCTATCCTCTTCCCTGGAAATATTACAGGTGGCCGAGAGCATAATTATGATGGAGGTTGAAGCTGTCTTGTTTCTTTTTTTTTTGTCACCACGCTGTATCTGACATGATGCATGAAAGATTGGGTCCCAAAGGAAGTTGACAAGATTGCCAAACAAAAAGACTCCGGAAGATTCCATCTTCTTGCACGCCTGACTCCTTTTGCAGGAAGAAACATGCACTTGAATGTAGCCAAAAGATGGGGAGTCCATAAGCCCCCTTAACCCTTTGGCTGTTGGTAGTGGTTTGTCGTGGGAATCATCGTGACAAAAACTGCTACCAACAACAAAGGTATTCTTGCAAAAGGTAATCATTTTCGTGTGCAGAAAAGTGATCTTCACATAGTGTAACAAAGGTACACTCCACAGACTGCCATCTTCTTTGCAAGAACAATTCCTTTTGTCTGCAGAAAAGTACCCTCCCACACATCACTGACCCTTGTGCATACATCCACCAGTACTGTAAACATCCACCCTCATACTGGCTGCATGCACAAGGTGGTTAACCCTTTGGCTGTTGGCAGTGGTTTTTGTCACGATTCCTGCAGGAATCATCATAACCAAAACTGGTACTGAGCGCCAAAAGGGTTAAGTCCGAGGCCACGATGATCACAAGAAATCAAACATGGGCATGCTGAGCACGGGTTCCGCAGGCGGCTTGGGCTCTTCCAGCTCCAGCTTTACCCCATTGGCTGGCGTGCTGGCTGGCGTGCTGGCTGGCATGCTGACTGGCGCATCAGCCGGCTTGATGATGGACTTGGGGCTGTTGTAGCTCCTGTCTACAGGGGAAGGCCTGTACTGCTGACTGTGGGCCTGGAACGACTTGAGACCATTGACGGCCGCCTCCAAGGACTGCTCGTGCTTCTCGGTGTAGGTGCGGGCGGAGTCTTGAGACAGCACGTTACAGAGAGGGGGCACACAGTTGGTGGGGATCAGGCTCCCTGTGAACAAAAAAAAAAAAAAAAAAGGTGGATGACATTAACTCCTTGACTGCCCCCCCCCAAAGGTTGACACAAACCAACAGCAAGAGACATAGATCCTCATGAGTCCCCGCAACTGCGGGGGCTCATGAGGATCTATGCCTCTTGCTTAGACCAATTTGAATCCAAGTTTCTTGGATGGTTTTGGCCTCTGTTGAATGAATCAAATTTTCAGACACAAAAATGTATGTACAGTGGCAGGGAAGGAGCTAATGAACTATGGTCTTATACTGTATATTCATCCTCATTTTACTTCTTATTATCCTACTATCTTAATTATTTTAAGAAAGCGTTTGACAGGGTGTGGCATGCAGCCCTTTGGTCCACCATGAAGCTATACAACATAAATGCCAACCTGATCAAAGTCATAGCAAACCTTTACAACAAGGCCACTAACGCAGTCTGCTTCAATGGCAAAATAGGAAACTGATTTAGGACTGCAGTCGGAGTCAGACAAGGCTGCTCGCTCTCACCTACTCTTTTCAACATCTTCCTGGAAAGAATCATGACAGACACTCTGAAAGATCATGAAGGAACTGTCAGTATTGGAGGCAGAACAATCATGAACTTGCGCTTTGCGGACGACATTGATGGCCTTGCAGGAAAAGAAAAGGAGCTAGCTCAGCTGGTGGAAAAGCTGGACAGTACAGCCATTGCGAATGGGATGGAAATCAGTGCAGAGAAGACCAAACTGATGACAAATAACACCAGTGGCATTGGCACCGATGTCATGATTGGAAGCCAAAAACTAGAAACAGTTAATAAATTCAAATACTTAGGAGCCATTGTGACAGATGAGGGATCAAAACCAGAAATACTGTCCAGGATTGTGCAGACAACAACAGCACTGACAAGATCGAAGACCATTTGGAAGGGCAGAAACATCACGCTCTGCTCCAAGATCAGACTGATGCGCTCCTTAGTCATCTCAGTGTTCTTGTGTGCCTGCGAGTCATGGACCCTCACAGCAGACTTGAAAGGAGGCCTTCCTCACTCCACCACTCTCCCTCTCCAGCGCGTCCAGAACAATGCTGCCCGCCTCGTCCTTAGAAAGAAAAAATCCGACCACATCACTCCCCTGCTCAAGCTCCTTCACTGGCTCCCCATCCCCCCCCCTCCCCCCCAACGCATCCAATACAAGATTCTGTCTCTCTGCTACAAATCCCTGAACAACTACGCTCCTACCTATCTCTCCAACTTACTTCACCCCTACACTCCTTCCCGCTCCCTCTGCTCCGCCTCCGACCCTCTCCGCCTCCTCATCCCCTGCACCAAACTCAGCACTTTCGGCCCCCGCTCCTTCTCAGTATACGGTCCATCCACCTGGAACACCCTCCCACTCTCTCTCCGTCAGAAACACTCTCTCTCCTCCTTCCAGTCCGCCCTCAAAACTCACCTCTTTCAACAGTTCTAGCACTACATCACCACACTCCCCACCCCAAGCTGACCGTCATAATGTATTTTCACTATTTGTGGTACGTGAGTCATTGTCTAAAGCGTGCGCATGTGTGTGCGAGTGCGCGCTTAGAGTTATAATTATTATAAGATAAGCGCATTATAAATACCATAATTATTATCTATTACAAGCCACTGAAATGAGATGTTTTCGAAGGCTGCTTGTCATTTCATACAGAGATCACATCACGAACGTGGAAGTGGGAAGCAGAATCAGGCAAGCCATTGGGCCCTATGAAGAACTATTAGTATTAGCCATTGTGAAAAAACGGAAACTGAAGTGGTATGGGCATGTCACGCTTTCAGCAGGGCTTGCCAAAACAATCCTGCAAGGCACTGTGCAAGGAGGACGAAGGAGAGGAAGACAGAGGAAAAGATGGGAGGACAATATCTCAGTGGACAGGACTGAGGCTGGGTGATTCGCTAAGAATGGCAGAGAAGAGAGATGAATGGAGGGAGCTGGTTGCCAAGTCATCAGTGGTGCTCCAACGGTCGGCAAGACTACGGGATATAGATAGATCTTAATTATCATTATTATTCTCCTCATTACCTACCTCATGAAACGCAAGTTCTATGTGCAGGAGCCATAGGCGGCTGTGGCATACAAGTTATTCATAAGTAACAGTGCGGAAAATTGAAACGATTGAAAACGTTCACAGACTAACGATGTCCTGAAATCCATGACCAAGCAGGGGCACATAAGAATTTATGTCTCTTGCAGATGGAACAGGCAGGCTGAAGGGCTGTCCAGTCTGAACAAAATGGCTGAAATTCAGCTTTCTGGGATTCTCAAAAAGCTGAATCAGCTTCCAGGACTGAAGACTGTCACCCATGCATTAACCCATATCATACTGAGGCTAAAAGCTTCAAATTTGTACACTGCCACATGCAAGCTACATTATAGTACTTACAGATAAGGATATAGACCAATGGCTTTAGTTCAAGGTAGGTGCCAGAATAGCTTGGCGCCTAGAGGTGCCAAGCTGATCTGGCACTACCTTTGAAATATTTTAGTCAGGAACGCTGAAGAAGAAGAAGAAGAAATATTTTAGTCAAACTTATTTCACACACTGGTGTATTCCAAATGATAAGGGATAATAAACTATGGTCTTATGCTTCATATTTATCCGTTTCCTTTTCATATTGAAGGCATGTCTTTTGATTATCATTATCTGTATTACGACACGAGAGCTCATTTCTGCTCTTATGTGCATTTTACACAACAGGAGCCACATGTTGTGGCACACAGGTTATTGTGCCTCAAAGGGGATCAAGCAAACTTTATATGCTTTGCACCAGTTGCAGTACACAGATCATTCTTGACGAAGGGGTTAGTGCATCTTCAAGTAATAATTATTCAAGCTACACACTCACCAACAATCCTCTGCCCCTCATCAGTACGCAGACGAATGACCTGCATCTTGGACATGCTGCTGCCTGGCATGGCTTGCAGGACCGTCTCCACCTGACTCCAAACGGACAAAACGGACCCGGAAAGCACGTGGTACTGTCGGGTACGAAGGCCAATCTCACACGAGAGGCCCAGGCTCATCTTCCTGCAGTTGCCTTGCCTGTCAAACACAAAAGTTACAATTTGTTCAGTCCAGACAGACAAATAGGATAGTGCTCTTGTAATTCAGCTCTCAGAGTGCAAAAAAAAAGGAAAAGAGAGACTTGCAGGTCAACCATAGTAAATCAAGCATGTTGGCACCTGTTCTGGCACTACCCTTAACACTTTCCATGGCTGACACATTATCTCATGCCGTTATTGGATTGATTGATTGTACATTGCTTAACGTCCCGACAGCAACAAGGCTTTCTCAGGACGTGCCTGCACTGCTTGTGAAAAAAACAACTAAACAGAACATTGAATGTATGTCGCCAGCCGGTCAAATACATTAAATAAACCTAACACATGGGGCCTAAATAAAGCTAAGACCATTTAGCAACACACATCCAATATCAAGAGCTACAGGCAGTGCAGACAGTAGGGAGAGTTTTAAAAAGGCAAATACAGGTGAATGGACCTCGGGTAGACAGAAACACATGCCCCAGAATAAAGAGAAAAACTCACCCTGTGGGGCTGACCAGGGTGACCCTGGGAACTAAAAAGTACCTAACCCCACCCAAGTCCCCCAGGGCAGACCCGGGTGGGGGGCCGTTATTGGAGGACAACGCACACCGACACAACCAGAGAGGCAGTATGCCCCCACTTACATGAACTTACTCAAGACGCCCAGCATCAATAGCTGCGAAATGTATAGTGTTGCCACCAGCAAAGCTAAATGACACTTCCACAGATATTGGTGCGGGGCACCTTGAGTGAGTTAACCCATTCAGCCCCAACGCTAGGAAAAGATGGACTGACCATGATAATTCAAGGGTAGTGTCAGATGAGCTTGGCGCCTTCAGGCGCCAAGCTCATCTGACACTACCCTTGAATTATCATGGTCACACTATCTCCTGCAACTGGTACATAGTTGCTAGGTAACACCTCCAAACTTTGGGAAACGTGGCTGTGGGGTTAAATGGGTTAAGGGGATAGATAAAGGCTCTTGCGAGTGAACATACAAGCATGTGTGGTTATTTTGGAACGTTTGAGAGGTGCCCCATCCAGACACGCAACATAAAGCTGCCTATCTGGATGCTGCACGGCCGCATCCAGATAGGCAGCTTTGTGCTGCATGGAATAAAAGTTGATCTTACCAGTAAGCATGGATGCACTTGGTTGCGGAGGCAAAGTACTGTTCCTCCCACCACCTCTCTGCATCATCCGGCATCACTTTTTTGTATTTCTTCTTGATCTCGTCCATAGTTTCCGGCCTGGTCTGCAGGCCTGTGTTGGGTCGATACACACTGTACACTTTCTCTTTCTTCTTGTTCTTTCCAGATAGCACCACTAGCACTGCTGTACGCTTCAGCATTCGTTCCTAAAATGAAAACAACTACATGAAAATTTCTTTCTTTTTGTTGTTTTTTTTCCTCAATAGGACCACCAGCACTTCTGTATGCTACTGCATTCATTCTAGAATGAAAAGGGGAGCTGGCTGGCTGGCTGGGTGGTAAGGCGTTCGCCTGAAAGGTCCTGAGTTCAAATCCAGCTGGGGTCACAATTTGTTCAGACCCTATTAGGTGCTCCGTTTTTGAAATCACCTTCTTGGTGGACAAAAGACATTAAGCTCTAAATGTTTATCGTTTTCTTTTAGAATGACAACTTGTAGGGTAATAGTTTACTTTCTTTTGTTTTTTTTTCCCCCAGTAAGACAACTGAACAGCCTTACACTTCTGCTTTTGTTCCCAGCATGGAAAAAAGATGACTCTTAGGTACATTCAAATACATCCTGTCTCTGTTCACATTCCTTGCATTTTGTTCCTTACCACAGGTACTTTCAAAAACACTTACGACAAACATGTAAATAACAGATACAACAACTTAGTGATAAGGTTTATCAGAACATTCACCCTACAGTAATCACCTAGACAACAAGCACTATAGACAGCCAAAGAGTTAGGCCACATTGTCAAAATGCCAATGATAGCTCAAGGGTGATGCCAGGAAAAAAGCAATTAAAAAGGACATAAAACTTACTTTCCGCACTTGCAACTAATCAGGCACTAATCTTCTGCTACAACACTGTTACTCTCTCCCACAGTTTGAAAATGACAGTAAATTCCCCCCTCACCTGCAAGGAGACGTAGAAGCCCTCCTCCATGGTTTTACACCGCCGCCAGATGTCCATAGCTCCAGTCCATGACAAGCCTCTTTCAACCAGAATCTTACACCCAAAAAAAAATCATTTTCATATTTCAACCATCACCTAATGCATGAATCACATACACTTTAACCCTTTGTGTGTTGGTAGCGTTTTTTGTCGCGATGATTCCGGTGCTACTGACACGCAAAGGATTAACATCAGGTTATCTTTTAAAAAAAAACTATTTCTGTGCTATAGTTTGCTGACTGTTCCTGCAATCTTTGTCAATTCACTGTTGGAAGCATTCCAGCTGTCCAAAGAACATGGATAAACATAAATATTCATGAGTCCTGACATAAATCTTCAGGAAGATTTATGTCTCAGGTTAGTCGTATGTCCGATTTTTGTCCCATTTACATCTGATGTCTTCACGCGAATTAGCGTGCAGTCTCTTCAGACATGAAAACTGTGATCACTGACAGCGAAGGGATTAACTCAAGATGTGCTGCATACGGATTCGAGGCGTAAAGCCGCGAATCCGGAGGCGGCACGTCTCGAAAGAGTTAAACACAAGATGATTTTTAAAGTTTTGAAACGCACCATATCACTGATACATAGAAATGTAACTGGTAAGTTTGTACAATTCCCCTCTGAAGGCAAGACTTACAGTGCTAAGTTCTGTCTTGGCCGTGTTGGTGGCTGTGTTGCCTACGAACACCTTGGTCTCCATTTTCTTCACGCGCTCCTGACCAGAACCTAGGTCTAGATAAACAACAGTAAGCATTCAATAATCAGCACACAATTCAACGTCAATGCAAAGACAAGTGCTTGTGTGTCATAATGCATGTCTTTATTCTTGCTTCACCTTTATGATTACAGTCAACCTCGCTTATAACACGAACTGATATACCAAAAGTCGGATATTGCATTATCAACACTTGGGGTCCGTGACCACACTTTTCTATGTAAACTACTCCAATTATAACAAACTCTGGATATTACAAAACTGTGCAGAGACCACGGGCCAGCTGCAAGAGACATAAATCCTCATGAGCCCCCACAGTTGCAGGGGCTCATGAGGATCTTTACCTCTTGCTGACCTCTTGCTCTATTTTGAGTTTTCAAAATTTGACAAGATATGGACCCAAAAACATCTTGTATGGCTGTGGCATACACATATCTATTCCAAACAGACAGAAATTGAAGACCTAAAGCTGTCTCTGTCCAACTCACCACCAAGAAGTGGAGTTAACCAATTTGGGTGAGCTTCTAGTAGTGACGATTCCTGCAGGAACCATCACGACTAAAACCGCTATCAACACCCAAAGGGCTAAGAAGCAGTAGGTGATTAATGTGAGCTGGTGCATGTGAGCCATATGTAAATCCAGGACAATTTCTGAATGCTAGCCACCAGCGCGTAAGCACCACACTGCCAGTGCTGATTGTTTATGCGACAGTCAACCATGAAGAGTTGGGACTCAACTCCTTGACAGCTGATGGGATGCAAACCGTTTCTGAAAGTCCTGTGAAGGCTATATTACAGATTACGGATCAACCATTTTGGTTCGAAGGTGGTGCCAGAATAGCTTGGCGCCTGAGGCGCCAAGGTATTCTGGCACCGCCCTTGAACTATCATAGTCAATTATAGTCAAATTAACCATTTGAACCCGGCAAACCGCTGTAGTGGTTGGCGACCTCGTATACCATTCAGCCTGGCAAACCGCTACAGCGGTGTCAGGTGTTTCGTATCGGGCGCCTGATGACGCGCGAGCCTCACTGCGTGTGTGGTGACCTCGCCCTTCACACTGACACATCCTGTTTACACTCGGTACACGGCCTGACAGTGCACACGTAGTTTGTCTGTGGTATGCGGTCAGTTTTGCGGTGCTAGCGTGGGAATTACAGTCGGAATGGTGAGTGAATGTGTAGATATTCGGAGTGATACAATTTTGTGTTTGGAGACATGGTTTCAAAAGCAGATAGCTTTGATGTATTGGGATATGTGTGCCTACCTGCCGCGTGGCAGCATAACCATGTGTTGGCAGTGTCAGCTGGAGAAATCGCCGTTTGAGGCACTGACAACGGCAATGACTTACAGCTTGATTCTGATGCTGAATTTGGAGGTTCTAATTGATATTCCGTTTTTTTTGATGCCACGCCTTGGTGCACCTCTAGGTGACTATGTGGACACCAACGACACACATTGGTCACATGTTTAGTACGTGTATAGTCTTTACAACACTGGTACTTCCATCCGATCGTGTACGAGACACAACAGAGACACACTGATCATCATTCGATGCCGATTACATGTTGTCTAGACCGCGGATATACCGTATCATTAGCAGGTGTAAATAATGACATCTGGTGACAAGGTAGGGGCCTTACATTGTATCGGCATGATGGAAATGCATGGACACTTTTGTGTCACACTAACAGACGCCCTATTTAGTGATGCATGTTAAGTACCAGCGACCTGTCATGCACAAAAGACATTTTTTTCAAGTTTATTGTCACCTGTCACTATTTTTGTCACCAGGCATTATGACACGTGTGACACAGTGTGGTAAAATCCATAAAACGGTAGTCCATCCAATGGCAAATCTGTACATATATACCTTTATGGTTTTATCTGCTGTAAAGTATTATTTGCAAATATTTTACAGTGCACACCCATTTTCAACAGCAATTTCTCAAATAAAGTGAGGGCTGAAGGGTATATAGACTTCTTATTTACTCAGGGCTGAAAGGGTTAATCAGTCAATAATCATAGTCAAATTAATTTCCAACAGTAGTTTATCATCAGGGAGAAAAGGGTTAAGCAGCAGCATGAATACAAGGTGGTGTCAGAAAGAGGTGTAGATCCTCATGACCCCCCGCACCTGCGGGGGGTCATGAGGATCTACACCTCTTGCAACTGGACTGTGCTCTCTGCACCTCCGCAGCGACGGGTACCTACCCATAATGCCCATGTCCCAGCGGCCGCACCGCTTGGCGTCCAAAATGATGGCGGTGAGGGTGTTGTTGAAGTATTCGAACATGGCGTTCTGCAGGTCCACCGGCATCCCCAGCAGTCGGTTGAGGAACTTGCTGATGTTGTTGTAGTCTGCAGACCAGAGGGGAAATGTAAAACTTTGTAAGATGACATGGAATAAATGCAAGATAGTCAACCGCCATATGGAAATGCACATCAACCCGTTCACTGCCAGTGCACACTGATTGTGTCTTTTAAATTGTCAAATTCAATGTCAAACATCTCCAACCAAAGGAACGTGGGTACAAAGTGGCTTCAGCAAGAGGCGTAGATCCTCACGAGCCCCCGCAACTGCGGGGGCTCATGAGGATCTACACCTCTTGCAAGTTGGGCGGTGCTCAATTTTCTCCGCAGGTTACACGTTGAGAATTGGTTGTGGTGCTTTAAAACGATATAATGCACACTCAACTATGACTACTAGTGAACTTACGATCAAACACCACACACACAAATGACTGAATCTCGAGACAAAGTATACCTTTCTCAAGCACAGTGATGCCCGATTTCTCATCGGTGCTCAGGAGTCCAACACCTTCCAAACACTGCTTTACATCTGAAAAGGCAAAAAAAAAAAAAGGTATTTGTAATGATGCTATTTCATATTTAACATTTAATTCAAATTAACCCTTTGCATGGCAGTCGCGGTTCTTGTCGCGATGATTCCTGTCAAAATCATTGCAACAAAAACAGCTAAGGGTTAACAGTCTTTTTTTCCCCCCGAAGAAAAGTGATTAAATTGGGATACAAAAAAAATCAGCGAGATGTATAGATTCTTATGAGCCCCTGCTGATGCTGGGGCTCATGAGAATCTATGCCTCTTGCGACAAATCTTGCCTCTGGATGAGATGTATTACACCGTGATGCTTTTAGGCCATCAGGAAGTGAACATCCCCCCCCCCCCCCCCCCACACCCTTGCAGGGGATTGGAGACCACATTTTGTTCAGAAGCCTATCACATAGGTGTTTGCCCAAAATAAATACTGTATTGAATATAGGAGAACAAGTAAAATGGTCCAGATCTGCCTACCCCCTTTCTGCAAATATGGGGGACCACCAAGGCCAAAATTTGACATCAAAATGGGGGAATTTGATGTGCCATTGCACATCGTAGGTGCCACTATGTCCGCAGTAATGGTGGTCGCATGTTCTGCAAAAAGCAAAATTGTCACCTCTTGACGAAGCAATAATGAACAACCATCACTCCATGTACGATGAACTAAAGCCAGTCATGAGCTTCGGCTTTTTTGATACATTTCCTGATCCCCTGTGACCTTGACCTTTGTGAGAGGTCATTGAAATTGGTATGTTTAGAAAGGTCTTGCCACAAAGTATCATTGGGCCAAGTTTGAAGACTGTAGCTTGCCCAGTCTCTGAGAAAATGCCAACGTTAAAGTTTACCATGGCCGACAACCACTAGCCCAGAACATGGACTCACTTTTGCTTCGCATGTGAGCCAAAAATGTATGCCCGGCATAGACGTAGTACTCACACTCTCACGGAGGGTCAAAGGTCTATTTCACAAGGTGCCAAACAAACTGCCCATAAAAACAATAAAGAATGATTGACTGATTGACAGACAGATAGAGGGATGGATGGAGGGAGGGAGGGACGGATAGATTGACTGAACGATTAACTGATTGATCGTCAGAATTTCACATAATTATAATGCCGAGTCAGAGTTTGTCACACATGAGCTATCCCAATCAACTCCTACAATGGCAACTGGACAAGAGATGACGTCCCCAGTAAGCAAAATGTCTTGGGGGCCCACAACGGCTGCTGTGGGCCTGCACACAGCTGTGCGCGGGCCCACTTCGGCCGTTGTGGGCCCAAGGACCTTTGCTTACTGGGATCATACTACAGCGGCAGTGCATAAAAATTAATTTTTCTCTAAAATGTATTTTTTCGAAAAATACTTACCGATGACATGACTGTCTGGAAATAGTCTACTTGCTTACCAATTTTAGCCTAAGACCCAAAGGGTCCCCCCACGAGGCTCTCGGGGATCCCTAACAGGGATGAGAGTAGCCTCCCCTACCCATCCGGTCACGTGCCCGGTGGTGTCTCCTTTAGCCAGTTGTCTACGGAGTTACCAGCGGCAAGCGGGGAGGAGGGAGGGACCTCCGAGTCATGTCATCGGTAAGTATTTTTCGAAAAAATACATTTTAGAGAAAAATTAATTTGTTTCCTCAAAACACATTACCGATGACATGACTGTCTGGAAGAATGCCAAAAAGGAGGAGGGTGCCGCAGAATCCCTTTCTGAAACCTCATTAGGGACGAGGACGGCCCGTCACTCCTGATCACACACTCCCGACAATTTTAGCGAAGTGCATACCTAAGGCGCCAGGGGCGCCTGGAGGGAGTGCTGTGCCGCCGAGATGTCGCCCACCAGAGAGAGGTTGTCGCGCTGGGCCGTCAGGTCGCGGAGGTAGAAGCGGGCAAAGGTGGTTTCGGCCCGCCATCCCACTGCAGCCACAATGTCCTTAACCGCGCAGTTGCGGTCGAAGGCGAGACTTGCGGCCATAGCGCGAACTTCATGGGCGCGTATCCTGAGGGCCTCGGCTCCCTGTGGGGAGAGGTCGCAATAGGCGGACCGTATTACCCAGCGGAGCCAGGAGGAGATCGTTTGGGCAGAGATGTCAGTTCTGCCGGCGGTCAGAGGCAAAAAGAGACGAGTCCGTCCCCTCCGTACGGACTTGGAGCGACGCAGGTAGATACGGAGAGCACGCACCGGATCTTGCTGCCGAGTCTACCGAGGAAGGTCGGGCCCCTTAAGCGGGCGAATAACGATGACCTGAGGCGCCGTCAAGGGAGATCGAGTCTTAGCGAGAAAGGACGGATCCGGGAGAAGCTGAACGGAGCCATCCACCCGGAACTGCAGGCAGGAAGGGCGAGACGAGAGCGCGTGGAGCTCGCTGACGCGGGCTGCCGTGGCGAGGGCCACCAGGAAGCAGGTCTTCCGAGTCACGTCCGCGAAGCTGGCCAGATGGAGCGGTTCAAAACGGTCCGAATTCAGCCAGGTGAGGACCCAGGGTAGATCCCAGCGTGGAACGAGGGAGCGGGAAACCGGACGCTGCAAGCCGAAATGCGCCATAAGGTCAGCCAGGTCCTTGCAGGCACCAGGGTCGGGACGGCCGAGGTGACGGTAGGTGTCGGCAATCATGGAGAGATAGCCACGGATCGTGATGGGAGCCAAACCTTGGTCATGGAAGAGCCAAAGGAAGAAGTCCGCGAGCTGCGGGGTCGTCAGATCAACGGGGGAGAGACGACGGTCAGAGCACCAGGCACGGAGCACTCGCCACTTTCCTTCGTAGACACGTCTGGTGGAAGGTCTGCGGGCTGAAGCGATAGCGTCCACTGCCGCACTCGAGAAGCCTCTAGCGGAGAGGGCGTGCCGCACAATCGCCAGGCGTGTAGGAGAAGTCGCTCGGGGCAGGGGTGGAAGAGCGGCTGGCGGGGCTGCTTGAGCATCGTGCGAGGGGTGGGAAGTGGAAGGGGCGGATCCGTGGCGAGACTGAGCAGGTCGGTGGTCCAAGATCTGTCCCAGGAGAACGGGGCCACCAGGAGAAGGACTGCGTTGCACCCCCGGAGCTTGAGCAGGACCTTGGGGACCAGGACCGTCGGAGGGTAGGCGTAGGCAACTAGTCCGTCCCAAGGGATCGAGAGCGCATCGACCGCCCAGGCCAGCGGGTCGGGAATCGGGGAGACGAAGAGGGGAAGCTGGTGGTTCCACCTGGTGGCGAAGAGGTCGACAAGGGGAGTCTCCCAACGCTCGCAGATCAGGCGAAAGATGTCCCGGCGCAGGGTCCATTCTGTGTGAAGAAGCTGGCCCCGCCGAGAGAGGGAGTCTGCCAAAACGTTCAGGTGACCTGGAATGTGACGGGCTCGTAGGGAGATGCCGCGGTCCTCGCACCAGCGAAGGAGTCGGTAGAGCAGGATGCAGAGGTCGGGCGAGCGGGTCCCTCCCTGCTTCTGTATGTAAGCGACGACCGTGGAGTTGTCGGAGAGGACAAGGAGGTCCTGTGTCCGAAGATCGGGTTCCCAAGCGCGGAGGGCCTGCCAAACTGCATTCAGCTCCAGCCAGTTGATGTGCCGCGAAGCTAGGTCCTCGTTCCAGCGGCCGGCCGCATAGCGAAAACTCGGGAGAAGGTGAGCGCCCCACCCGGCGAGACTGGCATCGACGCAGAGAGAGAGAGACGGGGCAGTGGTGAGGTCAGGGGAATCCCGGAGCCGAGCCAAGAAACGTCCGTCCAGCGAAGCAGATGGGGCCGCAGCCTAGGAGGTATCGGCACCAGGGTGGAGAGATCGCCGGAGGACGGTCTCCAGTGGAGGAGAAGATGCAACTGAAGAGGACGAGAGTACAGACGACCGAGGGGAAGGAGATCTGCCGCAGCACTCATCAGGCCGAGGAGCTGGAGCCACACCCTGGCGGGGACAGCCGCTTCCTGAGCTACCAGACGGGCGAGATCGGCGAATTTCTGGATCCGCGGCTCGGGAAGACGCACTAGGTTGCGGTCGGTCACAAACTCCATCCCCAGGTGCACAAAGTGGCGAGAGGGAGTGAGGTCGGACTTGCCGGCGTTGACCAGGAAGCCGAGGCGAGATAACAGGAGGAGAAGCGCATCCCTGTCCAGGAGAAGAGAGGCCACCGACTGGTTCCGCAGAAGAAGGTCGTCCAAGTAGTTGGAGATCGGGCTGGAAGAAGAACGACGGGCTCTGGCTACCACGGTGTTCATGATCCGCGTAAACACCCACGGACTGAGGTTGAGACCGAAGGGGAGGGCCCGAAACTGGAAAACAGTCCCGTCGATGGCAAAGCGGAGATACCGGCGGGAGGCAGGATGGATTGGGACGTGCAGGTAGGCATCGGACAGGTCCAGGCTGACAGCGAAATCCATGGGCTGGACGGCCGCACGAAGGGACCTGGCTGTCTCCATCCGGAAGGACGGGGCGGCGATGAACCGATTCAGGGCGGAGAGATCGATGATCGGCCTCCACTTGCCTCCAGGCTTGGGGACGACGAATAGTCGGCTGTAGAAGGCGGGGGAGTCGTGGCAGGCGACGACCTCCGTAGCAGCCTTCTGGAGAAGAGCAGCGACTTCTCCGCGAAGGGCATCGGCCTTGGGCGGGTCTGACGGAATCTCGGTCCACAGTAGGGAGCGCCGAAGCGGGGGCGGGGAACGAAAGGAGATGAGAAGACCGACTGAGACAAGGGAGAGGATCCACGGGTCGTCCGGAAACAGGGAGCGCCAGACGTCTCCGTGCAGAGCGAGCCTCCCGCCGACAGGCGACCCCGAAGCGGTCGGCGGGGGCGGAGGCGAGTAGAAGTCAGGGGGCCCTCCCACGCCCAGGGCGGCGGGCGGGCTTGGGCCAGGCCGGAACGGCAGGTCGGGCAGAACGGGCAGGACGGGCGCGGCCAGGACCGGGCGCACGGGAAGAGGAGAGAGGACGGGAGGCCGAGGCGGAGGCAGGGGCCGTCGCGGATGGTCTGACGAACCGCAGGGCGCGACCCGAGGCCTTGCGGGTTGGCGGAAAGCGAGACGAGGGGGCGCTGGGCCAACGGTCCTTGTTAGCTTCCTTCAGGGACTGCCAGGAAGGGCCGAAGAGGAGCGGAGCGCCGACCGGGGCCCGGCGTAGCTGGGACTTCACATCACGGGACAGGTGCGCACTTGATGACTTTCCATGGCGGAGCGCCGAAGCACAAACCACCGTGAGCGATGGAAGCCGAGAAGCAGAAGAAGGCCCCAGGCCCAGCAAACAGCACGAGGCGCAGACGAGGGCTAGCAGAGAAGAAGGCGACGCCAGAAGCAGAGACGAGGCTAGGCGAAGACAGGCCGGTCGAACCGTACACAGTCTACGAAGGGTCAGAGGCTCAGGTAAACGCGTGCGTACGCTAACAGCGAAGTAGACAACTGGCTAAAGGAGACACCACCGGGCACGTGACCGGATGGGTAGGGGAGGCTACTCTCATCCCTGTTAGGGATCCCCGAGAGCCTCGTGGGGGGACCCTTTGGGTCTTAGGCTAAAATTGGTAAGCAAGTAGACTATTTCCAGACAGTCATGTCATCGGTAATGTGTTTTGAGGAAACAACACTTGTTACCTCCCTTGTGTTGTCGCAAATAGACTATTGCAATTCTCTTTTGTCCGGTGTTACGCAAAATCTTCTTGACCAAATCCAGAGTCATGAACTATGCTGCACGTCTGATTTTTCGTGTACCAAAACGTGAACACATTATGCCTCTACTAGCCGATTTGCACTGGCTGCCAGTTTCATACAGAATTCAGTATAAAGTCTGTGTTATTTGTTTCAACATCATCTCTGGTTCTGCTCCTCCTTACTTATCTGATCTTGTCCAGCTGTATACACCGTCACGCTCACTACGCTCAGCTTCAGACACTCGTGTTTTCTGTATCCCTAGATGTAATAAGGTCACTCAAGGTCATCATGCATTTTCGTATTTTGGTCCCATTACATGTGCGTCACTCATCATCTCTTTCCATTTTCAAATCCAAGCTTAAAACACACCTTTTCTCTGTTGCATATAAGTAAAGACTATTTTGTCTGCCGGCTCATCATGTGTGTGTGTGTATGTGTGTGTGAGCGAGAGAGAGAGAGTTATTTTGCTCCTTGTAAATCAATGTATTTTTGTTGTTTTGTGTACTTGTTTTTGTATTTTGCTTTGTTTCATTACTGCGATTGTAAAGCGCCTAGAGCACCTTGGTGATTAGGCGCTATATAAATTACCTTTATTATTATTATTATAAAACGTACCCTTGAAAAAGTTCCCCTTGTACGTTTTGGGTGGGGCCACAAACGGCTGATCCCCGTTGAGGTTCAGGACGGATTTCATCACCGCCTCGAGAGCTGCACGCCCATATCTGTTGTCGATGTTGAAGCGACTGAGGTCCCGAATTTCTGTGGCACGCCTATCGCCATGGGTCAGAGCACCCTAATGAATAAAGACAAAGGCAACTGCCAAATTCACGCAACACACCACGTCACAACAATGATGTTTACATCACAAACTTGCTTTCATATCATTAAGACATTTTTAGGCAGAATGTGTTCTGTTTGTAAGCAACCAAATTTTTGAAACAGTGGTCTTTAAATACATGCTCTTATCTCTCAGAGAAGTCTTTCAGGGCAAAAAGTGTCACCTGTCATTTAAGACCTTCACTTAGATAGTAGCTACAGCCACCTAAATGATAGTCTTTCATGACAGGTGACCTCTGAGAAAAGAGTGGCTGTTCAAGACAAGTCCAGTATTGACTCTGCAGACATTGCAGACTGCCTAGTTCTTGGTACACACCTTGGCCTACATGCAGCAAACAATATGAAACAAAAACATGTTGCCCTGAAAGAACTCACCTATACAAAAAAGGCACACATGCAAAGAGTGTTCAGCAAATATCCCATTTCCATTGTATATATGTTTATAAGTAAAATGTAGAAAATTTGTACAAATGACCGGAGTATAATACAAGCATTCATGTACCAGGCTCTCCAAGCGTTTAGCCACGGTGGCAGCAAAGCGACGTTCTCCAGCCAGCTCCGAGATGAGGAATACATACTCTGGGGCGCTCACTTGGTTAGATCTGTGTGTCCGACCTATGATTAACAAGAAATAATTCATGTTACAGAAGGCTGTTCATTTTTTTTCAGAGGACACTGTGCGTAAAAGGTGCACTTGCAAACACACATGATTTTCCCCTCTTTGGGAAATGGTGTGTCCAACAACTGGGGATCAGCCATGACATTTCCAAGGGAGGATTCACAAATGCAATCTTTGTGTTCACAGTTTTTCTCCCAGTCCTTTCCATCCACAAGAGGCATACATAGGCAAGTGCATGGGCTTATGAGAATCTACACCCATTGCCTGCCAAGATCACCTCAAGTAGTTCTCAAATACGTTAACCCATTTAGCCCTGGGACCCTGCAGCAGGAAATGGATTATCATGTTTGACAGCATCAAGCTCATCTGGTAGTGGCACTACCTTTGAATTATCATGAATCCATCTCCTACACCTTGAGGCCAGTTGAATGAGAGCTTAGTCCTGCATCAGCCACTAAGCAAGGTGACCCGCTATAGCGGCGCACCTTGCTTAGTGGCTGGTGCAGAACTAAGCTCGCTCATGTAACTGGCCCCTGGTACATAGTCGTTGAACATCTCCAAAACTTTGGGAATGTGGCTGCGGGGTTAAATGGGTTAAACTCACCAAACTGCTATACGCAGGGTTCACACACACACTATCTATCTATCTCCCGTAGTCTTGCCGACAGTTGGGGTACCACTGATGACTTGACAACCAGCTCCTGCCATTCCTCTCTGTTCTCTGCTATTCTTAGCGTATCGCCCAGCCTCAGTCCTGTCCACTCTGAGATATTGTCCTCTCATCTTTTCCTCCGTCTTCCTCTCCTTCATCCTCCTTGCACAGTGCCTTGCAGAATTGTTTTGGCAAGCCCTGCTGAACGCGTGACATGCCCATACCACTTCAGTTTGCGTTTTTTCACAATGGCTAATAGGTCTTCATAGGGCCCGATGGCTTGCCTGATTCTGCTTCCCACTTCCTCGTTCGTGATGTGATCTCTGTATGAAATGCCAAGCAGCCTTCAAAAACATTTCATTTCAGTGGCTTGTATCCTCCTTTTAAGGTCTGCTGTGAGGGTCCATGACTCGCAGGCATACAAGAACACTGAGACGACTAAGGAGCGCATCAGTCTGACCTTAGAGCAGAGTGTGATGTTTCTGTCCTTCCATATGGTTTTCAATCTTGTCAGTGCTGTTGTTGTCTGCTCAATCCTGGACAGTATTTCTGGTTTTGATCCCTCATCTGTCACAATGGCTCCTAAGTATTTGAATTTATTAACTGTTTCCAGTTTTCAGCTTCCAATCATGATGTCATGCAACCAGCCCCTGGTACATAGTCGTTGGACATCTCCCAAACTTTAGGAATGTGGCTGCGGGGTTAAATGGGTTAAACTCAACAAACTGCTATATGCCAAAATATGCATCTAAAAATGGTTACCATACAATAAATGAGGATCACACACACATTCACAAACAAAATTCAAGGACTTTTTAAGGACTTTTTAAGTACTATTTTGTAAACTGCAAGGAGGTAGCGACAAAAAAATGCAACTAAAAATGGTTATCATACAATAAATGAGGATCATTATTAGTCATTTGTGTAGGTGATCCTCAAATGATGTCAGCACACACAAAGATTGCAATGGCAATCCCTAATGCAGGAAAAGATGGAGAAAATTCAGCAAGCTCTGTAACAGTAGTACAATTACAGAGCTTGCTGAATTTTCTCCATCTCTTCCTCCATGTCTTTTTGAAGATCCTGAACATCCATTTGCTTCGATTTTGCTTTTGCTCGCAGAGCACTTTACTGAGAAATCAGCCTGACCAAAAGGGTCATGTCAGGGCTTCTGTTTTCACAAGAGGTTAAAGGGCCTGTAGACCCCCAGGTATAAATCTTAGAGAGTACACAGACCCCCAATTGAGCATAATAGAGTCCGCAAATTTATTTAAGAAAAACTGCATCATCTGTATGTTTTTTAAAATAAATTAACTCATTTCGCTCTCTCGTCTTTAAATTTGTTGTGTCAGTGTGTGTGTGTGTGTGTGTGTGTGTGTGTGTGTGTGTGTGTTCCATGCTACTGATTTTTTAACTGTTGTGCAAAATCCCATCTCCCTCTCCATCTCTCTCACAGAAAAATTAATTTTTCTCTAAAATATATTTTTTCGAAAAATACTTACCGATGGCATTACTGATAGGAAGATACGCTAGCTAGCCTGATTTCAGACTAAGTCCGTTGTGTAAATAAGCACAAACGGGGAGGCAACTCCGGGGAGGTTGTTTATCAAAACGCAACCCCGGGTGGTCTCCCCTCCCTTCCCATCATGCCCTATGGGCTGACCCACCAGTGTGGTCGACGCGGTGGAACGCCCAGCTCCCCCTCTTTGTCTCGCCTGTGCCGGATCCTCTCGCATAGGCAGTGGACGCCCTGTCAATCCCTTGGGACGGCCTAGTGGCCTACGCATACCCCCCCAGCTGTGTTCGTACCCAAGGTTCTGCAGAAGCTCCGGGGAATCAACGCGATCGTCTTCCTGGTCGCCCCTTTCACTTGGAACCGAAGCTGGATGACGGACCTTCTGAGTTTGGCCACGGACCCCCCGCTGCGGCTACAATCGCTGCGCATGATGTTGAAACAGCCGAGGCAGAACCTGTTCCACCTGTACCCCGAGAGGCTCCAACTACACACTTTGAGGTTGTGCGGGCGGCCCTCGCCGCAAGAGGCTTCTCAGGTGCGGCTATCACAGCAGCTCGCAGGTCTTCCACTCTGAGGGTTTACAAGGGGAAGTGGAAGGTCTTGCAGGCTTGGTGCCAGGCCAGAAACCTGTCTCCCACGGCTCTCTTGACACCCCAGCTGGCCAAGTTTTTCCTCTGGCTATTTATCGAAGTGCCGAAGCGGAGTCCTCTGGATGTAGACTAAGGACATCCTCTTCCCACTCACCACCAGAAAGGTCCACGAGGGGTGGAGGGGGGGGGGGAGGGGGAACCTGCGCGCAGGTGGACAGAAGAGGGCAGCGCGCGGGGGGGCTGCGGCCGCGTCGGGAGAAGGGTCCACGAACCCGAAAGCCGGGCAGGTCGCCCAGGGGAGACGGAGTGCGAAGAACGCCGCGATACCGGAGCCAAAACGGCACTCACTTGAGACCGAGGGCGCCGTGGCTGGGCATGGATGTAGTCAGCCCACGAGTCCCCATGCGCCAAAAGGGGGGAGTCTGTGCGGCGAGTGTCCCAGTGTCCCGCGGCGAAAATTGGAGCGAAGATTCCCGCAGCGAGGATAAGAGCTCCCCGAAAGCCGATGGAAGGTCCTCCACCCAGGAAGAACGACAGGTGAGTGTCCATCCGTGCGCTAGTGCTGTTGTAGTCTGCGATCTGAGCTCTGTGCCGCAGGGTGGATAGGCGGAGCTCAAGGATGAGCGGGCCTCTGGAGCGCTCACCTCACTGGGCAACGCTCTTGTTCGGCCACTCTGTGAAGCCACAGGCGGGAGCGCATCGGGCCTGTGAATGCCTCTCTTGTGGGTGTGTCGTATCATCGGCCTGGGCCCTGGTCTCGGTCTGGCTGCGTCCTGCTGAGAGGGGCCGTCCCTGCATCCGTAAGCTTCGATCCCCAACAGGGGGGGGGGGGGGGGGGGGGGGGGGGGGGGGGGTGCGAACGGTCAGGGAGTGACCAAATTGGTTAGTAGTGGTCAGCTTTCGCGCAGACAGCCCTCCAATGTCTGATAAAGCCCGCTTGCGGGGTCTCGAACTGCGTGTCGATAAAGTACTGTACCACTGTGCCATCGCGGTACCTAGCCCACACTAGGAAGGGATGGTAAGGATGCAAGCACAACCACCGCGCGGCGCGTGTCCCATGGCGCGAGGTGGCACCAAAAATGCCTGGACAAAATTCGTACATTTCCCGAGCTGTGGTATTGATGTGTCCTATGTATTATTAATCCTAACTAGGACGGGAGGAAGCAAAACAGTGCAATACCCCGGCGAGGCAAGTGTCACTCGCCGTGCGGTGGCGATAGAAAGAACACCATGAGGCCGGAGACCGACGCCATGGCCGACGACTCGGGCGTCAACAAGACCTTACCTCATTGAAGTCTCTACAGGAAGAGAGAGAGCTTCAGAAGAAAAAAGAAGAGGGGAATCCTTCAGGCAAGGCCACCACCCACAACCAGTCTGTCGAAGAATTCCGAAACAGGTGAAGAGAATCAGTGTAACCACACAATAATCACAACGGCAAAATGGTGCAACCGACCGTAAGGTAGCTAAGCGTGAAACTGGTGGGTCAGCCCATAGGGCATGATGGAAAGGGAGGCCATCCGGGGTTGCGTTTGATAAACAGGCTCCCCAGAGTCACCTCCCCGTTTGTGCTTATTCACACAATGGACTTAGGCTGAAATCAGGCTAGCTAGCGTATCTTACTATCAGAAATACCATCGGTAAGGGTTTTGAGGAAACAAACACATTTATCTGTATGATCATTTGATAATGTATTGTAACAGAGAATTATAGCCTTTTCTGCTGAATGAAGATTGACAACCAAAGTCTGACTTGTCTCAACTCTCTCTCTCTCTCTCTCTCTCTCTGTGTTTGTGTGAACTAATGTACTTAACAGTTGGTTTCAACCCATTTAACCCGAAAGACGCATTTCTCCAATTGTAGAACTTATGCCTATTACCTGTGTACCAGAAGATGGATCAACCACGATAAAAAACTGACAAACTTATTTCTGTTCAAATTTCTGGACTTGCTTTTTGAGTTCGCCTCCATGCACTTTGCACATGTCAATCCGTGTGCCACCGTGCTTTAGCAATGGAAATTCATGTAGCCATGAACTCTGAAAACTGCAAGTCACAGCGGCAGTGCCACACATGGCCCTGGGGTATCATTTTAGGTACTGTCGCTTGTCCATGGAGACAGCGGTGTCGAAGTGCAACTTTCTTCTAAGCGATTATCACGATCAGAATGTGCCAGATTGAAGAATCCGAAGCATTCCAGCTTCCTTTGCTTTTTCTCCGCCATTTACAACTTCGTTCAAGATTGAAAGTGAAACGCACGATGCGGTATCCCATAATAGTATGAATGGTGACGTCACAGCAAGTAACGCGTTCAACATGTAGCGCGCACTTCGTAATAACATGCTGACACTACATGTAAACCAACAGTTTGCCTGTCCAGTTACACTTGCACGGACCCCGGAGTTGGGGTGATTCTGAACGCAGCCACGACGAAGCGAGCGACTAAATGAACCAACTCATCATTAAAAGTAAAATGACTGTCATCTACCTCTGGATAGGTTACACACGGTAGTGCAAGGAATAGGATGATGCATCTCAGATGCAGATGAACTAAATTTTAGTGTGTCTGACTACCCCTTAGTTACATTTTTAGTACCTGATTTTGAGTTTTAATATGACGCTCAGATGCACTAATCCAGTATCACTAGGCAGGCATTGTCATGGAACCCCCAGGGAAAGAGGAAAAGAGGTAGGCCGAGAAACTCCTGGCGTCGAGACCTCCAAGCAGACATCAAGAGACTGGGAACCACCTGGAGTAGAATTGAAGGAGAAGCACAGGACAGGAGTTGCTGGAGGTCTCTCGTCGACGGCCTATACCTGGGTAGGGGTGACAGGCGTAAGTAAAGTAAGTCAGATGCACTAAAACGGAAGCCCTGAATGTGCTTCTTGCCTTTGGCGTGGCTATACAGTGCCGATGATTCTCCCATGGCATGGACGTTGATCGTTTTCTTGCAAACACGGCAAAATCCATACAACTTGTTTGTATCTTCCTGAAGCCACACTGCATATTCTTATTTCTCCAACCAACAGCGGTTAAAAACACACGATCCGGCCGGCATTTTGCAAATTTTGGCTTCGACATGCGCGACAAAGTGGAGAAAACCGCCCGCTTGACAAACGGAACCACTGCACGTGAGAACAGGGGAAGCAACTTCCAAAACATTCCAAACCAGAGAGAGCAGACGACGCGACATGACGCGCAACACAGCTTTGTGCGATGTTTTTTCCAAAATAATCTCAAAATAAATTTATCAAATGCACATTTTCCTTTTTATTAAATTCATTTACAGTGACATGCAGGTAAAGATCCATGATAATTTTATTTTCAAGGACTTTCCAAGGAGTATAACAGGTTTTGTCAGAATTCAAGAATATTCAAGGACTTGAAAACATGACCTCAAAACTCAAGGACTTTCAAGGAAATTCAAGGAGCGTACGAACCCTGTATACGGTCCTGTCAGCACTATAGTCATTTCAATCACTCTGCCCATCTGCGAAAGGTTAGATTCTCATGTGCCTGTGCAGCCTGCAGGGGCTCATGAGAATCCATGCCCTTCTGCAGGGGCTCTGAGATTCAAAGTTCTTGCTAGCAGTCAAACTCACCAAACTGTTGAATGGCTCTGTCCGCACTCCAGGGCAGCTCGAGAGTGATGTGAACTCGGCGTCGCTGGTTTATGGCTCGTCTGTCCGCCTGCAGGGAGATCCCAGAGCTAGCTGCTTCCGAGATGATGGCCACATTCTGAAAGAGGAACGAAGTTTCTTCACTTTACGTCTTCCTCACTTGAAGCACACTGGCTGCAAGCATCATAGGTAAAGAACATTTGTGGATATGCACTGAATGAGTGTAACGAGCGCCTTTGGTGCATGTTTCGGTCGGACGACGGTATGACGTCATTAGCAGTTGGACCGAATGTTCACGTGCGGTAATGTAGAGGTGAGCGATGTTCACGTGTCACCTGTGGGAGTGACAGGGTTGTATCGGGAACTATTGCTAGCCAGAGATGTCATATCAGCCGAGTCGAGCGGACGTGTTCGTTGGTGCTCTGAGAAAGAATTCTGGCTAGAGAATTCTATAGCTGTATATAGAATACAGGTATTTATTCTTTTTATTATCGGTATTTATAATGACCTGTAAAGCTATAGATACGAAAAGGGAAAGTATTGTTTTTTTTATGAATTATTATGATTAGAGTGCAGAAGAGCCCATGTTGGAAGGAAGTGCGATGACTCGTGTCAATACTTGTTTGGTCATGTAATTGTTGTAGGTGATATAGTTTATAACTAGGATGTTATGTTGTATTCATTTATATGTGAAAATGTGGGACGGAAATAGGAATGTAATTCAGTATGTAATCAGGTATACCTAATGATGAATGAATGTGCAGTAATATGTTACGAATTGAAGGTGAGCTGTGATTGTAATATTTGGCTCATAATTCATTGTGTGTAGGTACGCAAAATGTGTGCACAGTGTTAAAGTGGCTATAGGAATTGTCATAAGAATTGTGACAATAGTGACTGTAGTAGTATGGTGGCATAGAGAAGACATTTTACAAAGGAAATGATCTAGAGCGCTCTGAAGTATAATAATGTGTCGAAGACACATTCAGACTCTTTAACTAAGTATAAAAGCGAAAATTTACGAGTGTATAAATGTTGTGTACAGCGGGCCGGTACGGAGCGGAAACCCCTGGTATGTGGCTGATGAAGCTGTCCTAAAAGTATCGTCTACGTGACCGGATACGGACATCATCAACGCCTTCATCTCTCCTTCGTCTACCATCACTGGTGCAGACGTGCAGCAACGGTGACGAAGTAAGCCTACAGATTTGAGCTACAGGACCACATGCAGTGTTCCTTCAGTGTAGCCTATGTCGCCTAGCGCCGTTGATAATTGCACGCCTAGGAATATTCTAATCTGTGAGTACTGTCATCGACTAGTACCATACCGTTCGGGAAATCTCCGTCAAGTCAAGTCGTCGATGTGATATCTTTGACTGTGTCGACACTAGTGTAAAGAGTAGAGTGACGTCTCTCTCGAGAGACGACCTCTACGGTAGCGAGTGAATGTGTGAGCGCTGAAGTTATGAATAAGCCTATACGCCACTTCTTAATTATTTGTGTGAAACACTTGTTTGTATGATGTGAATTGTGTGATTTAATGTATATGATATGAGTGTATGAGAAATAGTGAAACAGAGGGCAAAGAGAGATAACTGTGTGGCCTTTGTCCTTGTTTGTAAGCGTGTGTGGTGGTGGATGAAAGAGTCTAGTAAACAGAGATAGAACACCCACCTTTATACTGATTGTCAGAAAACCCACGCACACACTTATTCTATTAGAATAAAAGTTTATACACGTAACAACTTAATTCAGTACACAAAAAAAAAAAACCTTCGTTACAATGAAGTTAACCCTTTTAGCCCCACTGGTGCTTTTCCCAAATTTTGGAAGTGTTACTGAATGATTATGTACCAGTTGCAAGAGGTGGATTGACCATTAAAATTCAAGGGTAGTGCCAGATTAGCTTAGTGCCTTCAGGCGCCACGCTAATCTGGCACTACCCTTGAATTATCATGGTCAATAAATCTCTGCTGTTGAGACTCGGGGCTAAATGGGTTAAGATTTAAAACTTGCTGCATTTTCATATGGATACATGGCAAATGAAGATATCCTTTACGAGGCAAGTCTGAAACACTAATTTCACTGTACCTGTATGCAGCATCGTCTGATTAAAAATTATTTTCTCCCATCTGCAAGAGACATAGTCTCATGAGTCCCTGCAGTTACAGGGGTCATGAGAATCTCTTCTTTTTGCTGACTGATCAGATTTAGATGACCAACACCTGTATCAAGCACCTTTTCAAGGATTATAAAACTTCTGAAGAGGGTCATAAAAAATTAATTTTTCTTTAAAATGTATTTTTTCGAAAAATACTTACCGATGACATTACTAATAGGAACCTTCGCTTATAAATCTCATAATTTTAGCCCAAAAAACTTACTGTGTGCCCCTTAACTAGGGGAGGGAACCACTGGGGAGCCATAGCCTGGATATCCCGAGTGGTCTCCCGTACTACCTTATCTGGTGGCGCACTCACCCTTTCCCGCCAGTGACTGAGCCTAGCACCACTGCGGCAAGCGGGGTAGGAGGGAGGGACCTCTGAGTAATGTCATCGGTAAGTATTTTTTGAAAAAATACGTTTTAAAGAAAAATTAATTTATTTTCTCAAAATCATTACCGATGACATTACTAATTGGAATTACGAAAAGGAGGAGGGTGCCGCTAGTTTGGACCCCCCCTTAACGAGGCCCCTCCCAATGTGCCCACTCCCGATAATTTTAGCTAGGCGAACCTATGGCACCTGCGGCGCCTGGAGGGAGTGCTGCGCTGCCGAGATGTACCCCACAAGGTCAAGATTAGTGCGCTGGCCAGATAAGTCTCTTAGGTAAAAGGGGGCGAAGGAAGACTCAGCCCGCCAACCCACAGCTGCCACAATGTCTCTCAATGCACAGTTTCTGTCCAAAAGCGATACTCGCTGCCACTGCTCGGACTTCAAGAGCCCGGATGCGCATCAATTTCACTTGTACTGGGGCGAGCTCCTTATACATCTCACAGATAACCCAACGTATCCAGGACGAGACAGTTTGTGCCAAAATGTCTCGTCTGCCCGGAGCCAAGGGCAGGAAAGGCGTGAGCGCCCTTGTCTCAGTGGCTTAGTTCTGCGCAGATACACTTCAAGAGCCCTAACAGGGTCCTGAAGTAGAGAGTCCCGTGTCGGATCCCTTGCCCTGAGCGGTCGAACTGTTATGACTTGTGGGGCGACAGTAGGAAATCGGTTCTTAGCCAAAAGGCAGGGTCCGTCAGCAGCTGAACCGATCCATCAGTCCTACGTTGGAGACAGGCGGGACGTACCAAAAAGGTGTGTAATTCACCAACTCATGAGGCTGTGGCAAGCGCAAGTAGGAAACCGGTCTTCCTAGCAAGATCTGCCAACCTTGCTAACCGTAGTGGCTCGAATCTCTTAGAGTTCAGCCAAGTGACCACCTAAGACAAGTCCCATCGTGGAACTAACGAGCGTGAAGCCGGGCGTTGCAGATCAAAATGGGACATCAGATCTGCCAAGTCTTTGCAAGCTCCCGGATCGGGTCGTCCCCAGTGTCTACATGTGTCTCCCACCATTGCCAGGTAACCGCGTATGGTGATGGGTGCCAACTCCTGCCTGACGAAAAGCCACAGGAAGAACTCGGCCAACACGGGAGTAGTTAGATCCGCGGGGGAAAGTCGCTCCGCGGCGCACCAGGACTGGAGCACACGCTACTTCCCTTCGTAGACATTATGAGTTGAGACCCTTCTGGCTGTAGAGATAGCCTCCACTGCAGGACCCAAAAAGCCTCTAGCTGAGACGGCTTGCCGGACAATCTCCATGCGTGTAGCATCAGCCGTTCCGGGCATGGGTGGAATAGATGCTGCTTTGGTTGTTTGAGCATTGTACTCGGAGTGGGAAGTATCATTGGCGGATCCGTCGCCAGAGCCAGGAGATCGGTGGTCCAGCTCTTGGTTCAGTTGAAAGGGCCACTAGAATCATAATCGTGTTGCTGTCCCTGAGTTTCTGAATGATCTTCGGAACCAGCACTGTGGAAGGAAACGCGTACACCTGGAGTCCTTCCCAAGAAATGGATAGCGCGTCCACGGCCCAGGCTAGTGGATCCGGAATGGGGAGATGAACAGGGAAAGCCTGTTCCATCTCGTGGCAAACGGATCGATCATCGGTGTCTCCCAACGTGCGCACAGTAGCTGGAAGATAACTGGCCGAAGAGATCACTCCGTGTGAAGTAGCTGACCCCGCCGAGAGAGAGCATCTGCCAGAACGTTTAGGTGTCCCGAAATGTGTCGCGCCCGAAGGGTAATGCCCTGGTCCCTGCACCACAGGAAGACTTGATATACGAGTATGTAGAGGCAGGGTGCGCGCGTACCCCCTTGGTTCTGGATGTATGCGGCGACTGTCGAGTTGCCGGAGAGCACGAGCACCTCGTTTGCGTTAGTCGATCTTTCCAAGCGATGAGTGCTACCACATCGCTTTCATCTCCAGCCAATTGATATGTCTGCCTGCCTCTACTTCTGTCCAACGGCCCGAGGTCATGGCAAACTACGGTAACAGGTGGGTTCCCCAACCTGAGTTGCTCGCATCCGTGCAGTTAGAAAGGTGAGGAGGCGGGGAGAAGAGGGGAATCTCTGACGCTAGCCAAGTACTGTCCGTCCAACGCCACAGATGAGACTGTACTAACTCCATTGTCGGGACCAAAGTCTCCAGATTGCCCGAAAAGGGGCGCCAATGTAGGAGTAGGTGAAGCTGAATCGGTCGTGCATACAGTCTGCTGCGCTTAGCAGACCTAAAGATGAAGCCAGGATCTGGCCGGTAGGGCTTCCGTGTGTATAGCTCCAAGCGCCGCTTCCAACACAGTCTGAATCCGTCCCTCCGGTAGTCTTACTCGATATAGAAGGGTTAAAAACTCCATGCCCAGGTGGACAAACGGCGAGACTGTACCAAATCTGATTTGCCTCCGTTGACTAGGAATCCCAGATGATGGAGTAGTGCGAGCAGGCCATCTCTATCGGTCTCCAAAATGCACGCCCCCTGGTTCCGAAGCAGCAAGTAGTTGGATGTCGGACTGGAAGCTGTCTGCAGAACCTTGCCATCACTCCGTCCACCAATCTGATAAAAACCCCAAAGGCCGAGGTTCAGCCCGAGAGGTAGGGCCAAAAACTGGTAAACAATCCCTTGAAAGGCGAAGCGTAGGTAATGTCGCGAAGCTGGATGGATGGGAACGTGCAGACGAGCATCCGCGAGGTCGAAGCTTACTGCAAAGTCCTAAGGACGTACTGCTGCTCTCAGCGCTATGGCGGTCTCCACCTTGAAGTGTGGTGTATTGTAAAAGTGCCTCTACTTCACTCTGTAATGCCGTCATCCTTGTTGAACTCCCTTACCTCCTGCCACGTCGGTCCAAAAAGTAGGTTGCCGCCCAAGAGTGCCTGTCGCAGTTGCTCCTTCAACGAAGCTGGAAGCATAGTGCATGATCTCAGCCGCTCATCCCGTCGAAACAGGTCACAATCTGAAGCCACCACCATGGTGTTGACTGAAGCATGGAAGGCTGCTCTATTCGCTGCAATCAGTACCGCGTGGATCTCTCGTAAGGGCGCTGAAGCCTCAAGATCCCAGGTGTTCTCCATACTCCTGACCACCGACTGTGTCGCCATCTCCGAGAACCTGGTGCCCGCCAGGGAATTCCGAAACAGTGCAGCTGTCTTGTCGAGTCGACCCCACAGGCGACGATGTGTTAGTCCTGCTTGGACGAAGGCCTTCTTGTCCCCCGTAGGAAGAGTACAGCTGAATGCCTGGGAATGTCCCAATCTAGATGGAATTCACATCGATTCCCACCGGCCACCTCCTGTCGGAGAAGAATCCCTGTTCTCCAACTCCATCTGTGCGAAGATGCGCTGAGAACGCCTCCATGAGGTCCCTGAAACCTGCCGGTTGAGGTAGTCTTGATGCGCTTGGCCTGCCGAGGTGCGGTGACAGGTGCAGAAGGAGGACAGTGTTCCGTCGGAAGAAAGGCAGCAAGCCGCTTCAAGCAATCCCGACGCGTAGTAAACAACGAAGTCGCGTCCACAGCGATGCCGGGGATAGGAGAATGCCGTCCCGGTGAAGTCGGTGCATCTCCATCATCAAATCCAGCACTGAAACGAATCCTCCGGATGAAGACTAAGTGCCTCCTCGTCCTCCGCCATGCAGTAGTAGTAGGTCCCAGTGTCGACCGGAACGAGGTCCATGCCGGACGACTGTAATCCTGGCCTGTGGAAGGACGATGAAGCATGCTCCAATCCCGCCGAGAGGTTGTCTCCGTCCACCGGTTGTCCCGTGAGAGATCTCCCCGCTGTCGACAAACCTGTTCCTCCTGAGCCGCGCGATGGCTGTCCAACCGGTCCGAGGATCTGCTACGGCTGGCTGGAAACTGTGCATCCCGTTGTCGCGAACGAAGTCTGTTGGCGCGAGACGTAAGAACTGTACTTCCGATCCGATGAAGAAGATCGAGAAGGCGAGACGTCCACTCAAATGCGGTCTCCGCCCTGCGTCGACTCCACACGCTGCGCCCATTCATCTGCACGCGAAGACTGAACTCCTAGGTATTTTTGTCTTTCGGGGGTCCGTCGTCTACTCATACTTTCTCTGTCTACGATGGGTGATAGAACTGACCACAATGGTCCTCTCCCGAAGGAGGTTGACATCGCCAGTGGAACGCCAGTGGCGCCACTCTCTATCTCTGGACCCCGAAATTTCTCTTTCTCTTTCTTACCTTACCCTGAGACCTATCAACATTGCGCTTTGACATCCTGTCCCCCTCAGAGTGAGTCCCCGAAGGTGTGACCCCGTCCAGGCGCTGGTCCAGCCTATGGCAGAAGGGCGTTCTCCAGTCCGAAGGGGGGGGGGGGGGGGGGGGGGGGGGGTCCCCCGCTTCTGCTGCCTGGGTTTTCTATTGCCAGGTGGGCTACTGTTAGACCCAACATATCTCTGCGGGGGGACCAAGCTCTCGCAGGCCTCACTAAATCATAGGGTGGCGAACCCCTGCTTGGCCTGTCTCCCCCTCTGTGGATTGAAGGGTAAAATAGAGCTCTTGGTGCTAGCATTCCTATGTTTCATCTTCAAAGGAACGGCAGCGCCTAATAGCGCGCCGGCCCCTTTCTCTCCTGTAAAAGGCCCAAATCTGTGACCAAAGGTCTTCCTTCCAAGCTAAGCATAGAGCGCATGGTCAATGCATTTTATGTTTCACATTCAAAGGTACGGCAGCGTCTTGCGTGCCGGCCTTGCTCTCCTGTAAAAGGCCCAAGTTGTGACCAAAGATCTTCCTCTCAAGCAATGCATAGAGCGCCCGGTGGATGCATTTTCAGTTTCACATACAAAGGTACGGCAGCGCCTAGCGCGCCGGCCTTTCTCTCCTGTAAAAGGCGCAAGTTGTGACCAAAGATCTTCCTCTCAAGCAAAGCATAGAGCGCATGGTCGATGCATTTTCAGTTTCACATACAAAGGTACGGCAGTGCCTTGCGTGCCGGCCTTTCTCTCCTGTTAAAGGCCTAAGTAGTGACCAACGGTCTTCCTTCCAAGCAATGCATAGAGCGCATGGTCGATGCATTTTTTACGTTTCACATTCAAAGGTACGGCAACGCCTAGTGCGCCGGCCTTTCCTGTAAAAGGAAAAACAAACATCCTGCATGTCACTATGCCATAGAAAATCTCCCCACAGGGTGCGAGTTCCTCACTTGAGCAAATAACAAAAGACAGACATAGACCTTGCGAGTGCTTGGAGCCTGAAGGAGGGTCCGAGTTCCCGACCGGTCGCGTACATACCAATACAAAAATTGTGAAATTCAGGAAATGCCGTCGCCCGGTCAAAACGCCAGCTGAGGCAGTAACCGAAGCTTTACCTTGCATAAAGAATCACACAACCCACACAAGTATAGAATAATCCTTCTTTCTCTTTGCTATATAATCTTTTTCCTTCCTTAAAAGGACCAAGAATCACACAAGTCGAGATCCCAAGTAGAGTTCACACAGGAAAAGGTCGCAGCACGAAGTGCACACGACCAGCTATAACTGAGCTAGCGAAGTCAGTGGCGGGAAAGGGTGAGTGCGCCACCAGATAAGTTGGTACGGGAGACCACTCGGGATATCCGGGCTATGGCTCCCCAGTGGTTCCCTCCCCTAGTTAACCTTTAGCACGCTGGTGGCGACATTTGTCGCCAGCCGCCATCTTATTCATTATCGGATGGCGACATATGTAGCCACCGCGTGGTCTGCTCGTAATCGGCTATGGTAAACACACTGGGTTGCTATGAAGCCTTTGCGAAGGATTGTGGGTGATTGTAAATGAGGCCTGCTTCTGTTTTATATCGGCCATCTTGCTAACTTCGAGTGTGTTTGAGCGATTCAAATTTTCTAAGCGAGAGTTTGTTCCGACGGCTTCATTTTGACAAAAGATGACCGATGAGGAGTTAGAAGCATTCATCAAGGAATACTTTTATGGAGTCAGATTCCGAATATGAAGATTTTCTTGGCTTTTTGCCAGAAGACTTGAGATCAAGGGGGGTGGGAGATGGTGGTGATGGGCAGAGGAGTGATTCTGAATCGAGTGCTAGTGAACGTGGAAGCGGTGCGTAGTAAGCATTGATTATTATTTTTTTTTTTTGTTAGGATAATAACACAGATAACACAGTTTTAAGAATTGTGACATAATCTTGATTCATTTATTTACATACATGCCAAATTCCACAATCATACATAGAAAAATGAAAAAGTTGTAGGCTTTTGAAGTAAGTAGGGTAGCGTTGGGTTTAGCTCACTCAAAAAGAATGCAGTTGCAGAGAAAAGAACTGCCAGCCGAAAGCAGAGTGCTAAAGGTTAAGGGGCACACAGTAAGTTTTGGGGCTAAAATTATGAGATAATTGAAGGTTCCTATTAGTAATGTCATCGATAATGATTTTGAGAAAATAAATGAGATGATCACAAACCTTTTCTCCGTCCATGAAGCGCTGTTTCTCAGTGAGGTTGAGGATTTCCAGAGGGACGTCCGACTCACTGCGAGACTCGTACTGGATGCCGTCATCTCCCTGCACCACACGACCTTTCCGACCCGTCATCTGTAATGTCAAGCCAAATTATTTAACCCATCTACGAACATAAATCATGGGGTATAAAAAAAACCTGGAAAATCAAAAGAAAAGAACTGCTGAATCGCTAATAATTCTGTCCAATTTTTAATCAACAACACAGCATGCTTACCTCTGCCACATTCTCTGGTCCCCCCAGCTCGTCAATAAGCTGGTCCAGAGTGTTGGGTGGTAGTTTGTCTCCCAAACGTTCTATCAGATTGAGCAACTCTGCTTTCATGGAGAATGCTTTTTCCCACACGTCCATGCCTGGAAAACAGTAAAACATGCTAATGAATGTCCTTCACATGTGAGAGATAGTCAAAATGAAGGAAAACAGCAGGCAAAGTCTCAGAAATTGACTCATCTCAAAACAGCTTGCGTTTAATGCGTTAAAAAAAAATTGGCTAAAGGCGCGGAAACACCAACAAGGTTTAAATCAAGCAGCAGTATCAGCAAGAGGCATAGATTCTCATGAACGCCGCAGGATGCAGGGGTTCATGACGCTATATGTCTCTCACACAGGCACAGATCCTCATGAGCCCCTGCAGGTTGCAGGGGCTCACGAAGCTCTATTCCTCTTGCAAATGGATCATACTCACTGTTTGCGAGTTCGACAGCACCACTTCCACCATTGCTGGCATCGCCAAATGTTGAATATGAGTGACTTTTCCGCAACAAACCGGCTGCAGCCAATGCTCGATCAAACTGGTCGTCTTCCTCATCTGCCTTTTTCTCTTTCTTTTCCTTTTTTTTTTTTTTCTCTTTCTTCTTCTTCAGCGGCTTCGTTTTCCTCTTCTTCTTGGATTTCTTCAACCAAGGATCTGAAAGGTAAAATATGTTCATTGTTCACTATATACAGTGCACATCTGAGATGATGATGCATGGGTGCATATCTTTCATATATGCACATGATGATTTTTACTGCTGAAAAATAATCTGTAAACAAGATCTGCACCTGGATTTGCTGTATGCTGTACCCCACCCCCTTCCTCTACTCACACTCACGGTGTAACATCATGGTGGAGGGTTTGGAAATGTAGAGAAAAAGAGATATACACTCTATGTACATAACCAAAAAAGTTGAGGCCACCACAAAAGTGGTTTCAAAGGCACTAAAAAGAAAAAAAAAACAAATTGTTGACCCAGCTGGGTTTGAACCTGCAAAGTTTCAGATAAGAATATCATGCTCTAACCCATGACTTGCCCAGCGTCCCTCTATAATTTAGTATAACAATAGCAAACCCAATCTCAGGCCTATCATTAATCATCACTGTCATCAGACAACAAGGCTCATGAGTTGTCATCATTGAAAAGGTTTGCTGCTTATGAATAAGCTGGGGGAAAAAATCAGAGAAACATTGTAAAGTAGCTTTGCACCACCCGACTGACAATACACAAGCACCATCACCTAAATGCTAGAGTGTTACGTGGTGGAGTTGTAGTCATAGTATGATAAACACACCAGACGCACGCACGTAAGGTTCTTTTAAATAAACTTCATTCAGCTGCAATCCGTCACATGTGGCTTAAGGATGAAAAATACTGGGGTAACAGTTCCAACAATATTTTAATTCAGCGATGCGATCTCCACACAATGCATTTTCAAATGCACAAACACTGATACAAAGTCTCTTCTGCTATGTCCACACAGTTTCTCATACACAGCGTCTCACACAATGTACACCCTATACGGGCCACGTACCTACGATAAACTGCGTGTCTCTACCACTGACAATGCAAGACAATGTACGAACTGGCTTCCCAACACCAATCTTTTATAGTGCACCAATTTCTAGAATAATCCAGGGAAATTATACAACGCAACCAATCAGAACACGCAACCGAAACTCATTAAAATAATCTTTCTAGAAAAACTACAATAGGCTACGAAAATTTGGCTGCTAACTTCAGCTCTAAATCCTAGTGTATAATGAAGTCACATAAAAGTATGGCAGCCCTATCACGACCTTGCATATCCGCTCTAGAAAATTCAGGAATTTTCACAAAACAAAAAAAAGGCTGCTCAATTCACGCGCACAGAAAAACAAAATGTTGCAAACTGTTACGAACTCCCCGACGTCACATATGCAAGGTCACTAGACAGCGCGACCTTATCGAAGGTTCTAATCTATGCAAAACAAAGATCGACCGCTATTCTCCGTGCGACTTTTCTAGAAACTTCTGGTAAAACTTAATGAAATCTGCTCTACGTGCAAACGAGAGAAAAACTTACTAAAAAGGTACGTGATTCGTAACCATGATAGCTCAAATAAATATCAGATCATTTCCTACGATTAACACATGCATGCCCTCACAGGATAACACAACCACAATCGTAACATAGAGACAAAGATTTTCATAAGCACAAGTCCTTGTGGGGGGGGGGGGGGGGGCTCTTTAACCCCCTCATTACATCCTGAGGTTTAAAAAAAAAATTGCTTATTGTCCTATGAAGGTTACATTACAGATTAGGAGACAGATCAACCATTTCAGCTCAAGGGGGGTGCCAGAATAATAATAATAATAAAGAAGATTTATAAGGCACCTATACATGGTGAGATGCTCTAGGTGCTGTACATATGAACAAGAAAAATATTACACAAAAGGTGACAAAACCAAAACCACATGTACAGTTACACAAAAGAACAGAAAATGAACAGAACAAGCTATTCTGGCACAGCTCTTGAATTATCATAATGTACAAAGTGGTGTCAGCAAAAGGCATGACTCTCCAGAACCTGCGCAAGCCCTACCCGCCATGGGTACAAAGTGGGGTTTAGACTTGGGCAAGTGAGGCGGGCAAGAGGCTAAAATCCTGATGAGCCTACATAGCAGTATGGGCTCATGAGGATTTATGCCCCCTGATGCCATGTTCACTTTTTCTCAGCATTGCAGGAATTATCAATCTTGAATTTTGCCTCCAGCACACATATACTGTCATGTTTGAATGAGAGACACTGCACGCAGGAAACAGTCAAACAGTATGATTCAAACAATGTAAAACACATCTGATCCCACTCCGCCCTGACCAAGATTGTGAAGGATGTTGAACCCACCTTCATCACTGTCAGAGCCGCCGAAAGGGTTGTGGTTATCATCATCGTCATCACTTTGCGACTCGGAACTTTCGCTAAGGTCAAGGTCACTGAAGTCGGAGTTGGAGGAGTCACTGCTGCCATCATCACTGCTGTCAGTCTTCTGGCGCTTGGCAGATCCCCCGACGTCTGCTTCTGATGTGAAAAATCAATACGGGCACATTTAGCTTTTACACCCTACAGCAGAAGATGGATCTACATACCATGAAAGTTCAAGGGTGATCAACGATTAAATGCCAAACTGATCTGGCACTACCCTTGAAATATATTAAGGGTGATTCGTCTCCTGAAGTGGTATGTAGTCGTATGGGACAACTTTCAAATTGTGTACTATCAGCCATAGCACGGGGCTTAACGAGTTAACGAAAACCCATTCAAAAGTAAAATGTGTGCAACATAATGCTTCTAACTTTTGACACTTTTTATGTCTAGTGTCTGGATATTTATTTGCTTGTTTGTTGTTTATAACAAAAACAAAAAAAAGATCAAATATGAATCTGCTTTCAGTGTCTGCTTTCAGCTAAAATCAAGTACAATTAAATGTCAGGAATTTGAGAAAATGCTAAGCCTTCATGCTCACCAATGGAAATCAGAATTAAACAATGAAAAATCAAATTAACCCCAGCCCCAATACAGTGGGAGATGGATTGATCATGATAATTCAAGGGTAGTGCCAGATGAGCTTGAAGGCACCAACCTCACCTGGCACTACCCTTGAATTATCATGATCGATCCACCTCCTACAATTTGTACAGTCGTTGGACAAAACCTCAAAATTTAGGAAATGCGGCTGTGGGGTTAAATGGGTTAGAATTACCCCTCACAACATCTGCACATGCTGAACCTTTAGGTCACACATCATACAAACCTCTTTTCCTCTTGAATCCAAAGCTATCTAGACTGTCTGTGTTCTCACGCTGAGACAGGCCACTCAGCATGTCAAAGGTCTTGCGGCGATCTGGGGCAGGAAAGTGTTTCTCCACTACAGTCTGGAATACGCCCCTGCGATGAAAAAAATCACAATCACGGTTAAACGTTTCTCAGCTGAGGAAAGGTGAACATCACACACCTGTAAGGGACATAGATCCTCATGCACCCTTGCACATGCAGGGGTACATGAGTATCTATACCTCTTGCTGACCTCAATTTGCATCACATTCCATGGAATATGGGGTCATTAGCGCTGAGTTTACAAGATTTCAGTCAGTTATTGGGGCTTAACACCAAGCAGGCGACCACGGCAATCTCAGGGCCATTAAATGACTTCAGGAACACAACCTGTGATCGCATGAGGTGAAGGGGTTAAAGCTAAATATGTATGGCAATCTAGTATCGCAAAAGGCGCAGATTCGCGTGAGCCGCATCAAGGAGGTGCCATCAGGCGTGACCCTTGCTGGTTGCATGCACGCACCTGAATGAGGGTTGCACCAACCACCCACACCTTTGACCCCAAGCCTGATCACCCTCCACCGCACAGAGTCAAGTTGTAAGGAACAAAAACAGTTCTAACAGACCATTCAGTTTTCAGATTTAGAAAATGTTGCTTTAACCTCTTGACTGCTACTGACGATACCTTCGGCAGAACAGACGCATCAACTACCCCCAGACTACTAGACAATACAGTTCGGGGAGAAGAAAAATAACTATGCTTCTTTTCTGCTGCATGTTATCATCCAGTAGCAGTCATGGACATTAACCCATTACATTCTGAGGCTAATTTTTAAAAAAAGAAAAGAAAGGCAAAGCCATTATGGCTCACGTGTATGACCGATTTACATATGTGTGACTTTTGTGACGAGGGCTGGCTTCTGAAGCAGCAAAATCCATGTTTTCTGAAAATGTGAGCATTTTTCACACATCTGTCAATCCCCCGTGACCCTTGACCTTTGTGATGAGTCGACTAAATTAGTATGCATAGGAAAGTCTTATCATCAGCTATCTTTGTACCAAATTTGGGTTTTAAGTTGTGAATAGTATTTGAAAAAAAAAAAAAGTCTTTTGTCAAAATATGGCTATTTTAGACCTATTTCCTGAGCTCTTGTGACCTTTGACCTTTCTGAGGGATCAACCAAATTAGTGTGCATAGAAAGGTCTTCCTATCAGGTATCTCTGTAGCAAGTTTAGGTTTAAAGTTGTAAATAGTATTTGAGAAAAAACATCTTTTGTCAAAATATGGCAATTTTGGACCTATTTCCTGAGCCCTTGTGACCTTTCTGAGGGGTCATCCAAATTAGTATGCATACATAGGTCTTACCATCAGGTATCTCTGTACCAAGTTTGGGTTTGAAGTTGCGAATAGTATTTGAGAAAAAATAAAATATGTCAAAATATAGCCTTTGACCTATTTCCTTGTGACCTTGACCTTTGTGAGAGGTCACTCAAATTGGTATGCTCAGAAAGGTCTCACCACAAAGGATCCTTGGGCCAAGTTTGAAGAATGTGGCTTGAATAGTCTCCAAGAAAATGCCAACGTTAAAGTTTACCATGGATGACGGACGGACGACCACTGGCCCAAAACATACTCACTTTAGCTTCGCACGTGAGCCAAAAATGGGCTTATTGTCCCATGAAGGCCACATTTTACAGATTAGGAGATAGATCAACCATTTTAATTCAAGGATGGTGCCAGAATAGTTTGGCACCTCAGGCACCACCCTTGAACTAGCATAGTGAAATTAATTTCGAGCAGTAGCGTATCAGGATGAAACAGGTTAATGTGACTACTTCTGTAAGTAGCAAACCCTATCTCAGGCCTATCATTAAACATCACTGTCATTAGACAAAAAGGCTCATGAGTGGTCATCACTGAAGAGGTTTGCTTCCTGTATTACAGTATCAAGGAAATGTTCAAGCTGCTTTGGAAATCGACTCACTTGGCTGTGGAAACAAAATCGTTGAGTTCTCCTCCCAACTCCTCCACTTGTTCTAGAGTTCGAGCCTCGCCCGTTGACTGCAGACCGATCACCACACACTGCACAAAAACAGACCAAGCAATACTCGTTTAAGCCTCCAGCTGTCAAATTCCTACTCTGCTTACTACAGTAGAACCTGTTTTCAGCAACCACATTTAAAATTTTAAAAAAAAAGACAGGTGCCCTCTCAAAAAATCTTGAAGCACAAAAAGTGTCACCTGTCGTTAACACATTTACTAACCCCACGGACATATTTTTACAATTTTGGTGGTGTTACATAACGACTATGTACCAGTTGCAGCCGTCTCATTTGAGGACTCTCGCAGAGCTAGCCTAAAAGACAAGCGGCTCAGGAGAAAAAAACAGACGCCGCAACTCAGAACCCTGACCAGACCTCCCCCTACAGCCACTGCGGTCGAACCTGCCTGTCCTGGATTGGCTTCCGCAGCCACGAGTGTGCCTGCAGACGACATGGACAACCCCTGTAGAATCTTCGTTCGCGAAGTCAAGCCAAGAGAGAGAGATGTACCAATTGCAATAAAATGAACAGACCATTATAATTTAATGGTAGTGCCAGATTGGCCTTCAAGCGCCAAGCCAATCTGGCACTACCCTTGAATTATCATGGTCAATCCATTCCTGCTGTAGGGTGTTGGGGCTAAATGGGTTTAAGCCCATCATGGGGTATGAGTTGGCAATGTAAAATGAATTTTTCTCTAAAATGTATTTTTTCAAAAAATACCTACCGATGACATTACTGTCAGGAAGGATCTACTAGCTCACGCAATTTTAACCTAGTGACCCGTTGTGTGGGAGCACTCAGGGATCCCCAAAACAGGGTCATGAGTAGTCTCCCGTGCCCATCCGGTCCCGTACCGTGTGGCGTGACCAACCAGTCATGATACTTAGCTTACCAGCGGCAAGCGGGGCAGGTGGGAGGGTTGTCCGAGTAATGTCATCGGTAAGTATTTTTCGAAAAAATACATTTTAGAGAAAAATTCATTTATTTCTTCAAAAACATTACCGATGACATTACTGTCAGGAAGAATTGCGAAAAGGAGGAGGGTGCCGCTAAACAGCGCAAGAACACCATCGGAGGAACTTTGGCACACCCGCGGTCCTGATCGCTAACTCTCGACAATTTTAGTTAAGTAGTACCGCGGCGGGAGGGAGTGTTGCGCCGCAGCGATGTCCCCCACTAGGACGAGGTTGTCTTGCTAGCCTGCCAGATCCCGGAGGTAGAAGCGGGCGAAGGTTGACTGCCCGCCAGCCTACTGTGGCCACAATGTCTTTGACAGCACAGTTGCGGTCGAACGCAATGCCCGTAGCCATGGCTCGAACCTCGTGTGCGCGGATCCTAAGCCTCTTAGCCTCCTGTGGGGAGAGGTCCTGGTAGGCAGACCGTATAACCCCGTGCAGCCAGGAAGATATCATCTGGGCGGTAATGTCAGCTCTGCCTGAGTCAGTAGCAGAAAGAGGAGAGACCGTTCCCTCCGGACAGGCTTGGATCGGCGAAGATAGATTTGCAGGGCGCGCACTGGATCTTGCTGCCCGGTCTCCCGAGGAAAATTAACTCCCTACAGCGGCCGAATGGTGATGACCTGGGAAGCAGTCAAGGGGGACTGATTCTTGGCAAGGAAGGAAGGGTCGGTGAGTAACTGCACAAAGCCGTCCGTCCGGAACTGCAGGCAAGCAGGGTGTGTTGAAAGCACGTGTAGCTCGCTTACTCGTGCCGCCGTGGCGAGGGCCAACAGGAAGCAGGTATTCCGTGTCACATCTGCGAATCGGGCCAAGGTCAGCGGTTCTAACCTGTCGGAATTAAGCCAGGTCAGCACCCAGGGTAGGTCCCAGCATGAAATCAGGGATCGGGAAACTGGACATTGCAGGTCAAAGTGCATCATGAGGTCGGCGAGGTCTTTGCAATCGCCGGGGTTCGGGTGGACACATCTGGTCGAGGGTCTGCGGGCTGTAGCGATTGCTTCCACTGCTGCACTCGAGAAGCCTCTTGCGGCGAGGGCTTGCTGCACAATCTCCAGGCGTAAAGGAGAAGCTGTTTCGGGCATGGGTGAAACAGCGGCTGGCGCGGTTGCTTGAGCATCGTGCTCGGGGTGGGCAGCAGCAGAGGGGGGTCCGTGGCGAGACTGAGCAGGTCGGTGGTCCAAGATCTGTTCCAGGAGAACGGAGCTACCAGCAGCAAAACCGCCGTGCATCCTCCGAGCTTGAGCAGGACTTTGGGGACGACAACCGTCGGGGAATAGGCGTAAGCGACGAGTCCGTCCCACGGAATGGAGAGGGCATCGACTGCCAAAGCTAGGGGGTCTGGGATCAGGGAGACGAAGAGGGGAAGCTGGTGGTTCCACCTCATCGTGAAGAGGTCGATCATTGGTGTATCCCAGTGAGTGCAGATCATCTGAAAGATGTCCGGTGTGTGGAGTAACTGGCCGCGTCGTGAAGGGGAATCGGCCAAAACGTTCAGGTGTCCTGGAATGTGTCCTGCTCATAGAGAGATGCCGCGGTCGTCGCACCAACACATCAGGCGGTAGAGAAGAATGCACAGGTCAGGGGAGCGCGTACCACCCTGCTTCTGGATGTAGGAAAACACTGTGGCATTGTTGGACAGGATGAGTAGTGTCTGGTGATGGCGCTGCGTCTCCCACGCGCTTAGGGCCCGCCAAACCGCTTCCAGTTCTAACCAGTTGATGTGTTTGTCCGCCAGGTCCGGAGGCCAGCGGCCGGACGTCGTGAGGAAACTCGGTAGGAGGTGAGTACCCCACCCGGAGAGACTGGCATCCATGCATAGCGAGAGCTGAGGAGGCGGCGAGGCGAGGGAAACTACCAAAGCGAGCCACGAAATGTCCGTCCAGCGCCGCAGATGGGGACGAAGGATCTGAGTCACCGGAACCAGGGCGGCAAGGTCGCCAGAGGACGGACGCCAATGGAGAAGGAGGTGCAGCTGTAGCAGTCGGGAGTAAAGACGACCGAGGGGAAGTAGGTCTGCCGCTGCAGCCATCAAGCCAAGAAGCTGAAGCCAGACTCTGATGGGGACTGCCTCCTCCTGAGCCACCTGGCTGGCTAGTGTGGCTAACTTCTGGATCCGAGGTCCCGGAAGACTCACTCTGTTGAGGTCGGTTCCGAATTGCATGCCGAGGTGCACAAAACGGCACGACGGAGTGAGGTCCAACTTGCCCGCGTTGACCAGGAATCCCAATCGTGACAACAACTGGAGCAGCACATCTCTGTCCGTCAAAAGGGAGGTCTCTGACTGGTTCCTCAGAAGAAGGTCGTCCTGGTAGTTCAAAATCGGATTGGAAGACGACTGTCTGGCCTTGGCAACCACAGCATCATGCGGGTGAAGACCCAGTGCCTGAGGTCGAGTCCGAACGGTAGTGCCCAAAACTGGTAAAGTTAGTTATTTGGGTTCAACGCCGAGCAGGCAACTTAGGCCATCTCACGGCGGGAAGGTTAAAAATCTGGTCAGCCAGACTAAAAGAAAGGTCTTAAGACATGATGTAAATATACCTTAAAAATATATCAAGCTAAAATGTCGCACAGGTCTTTAAAGAAAACGTCGAAAGACTCTCAAAAAGGTCAAAATAATAGAAATATCATAGTCTATAAACGCTCAAATCTTATTAAAAATATGGCACTCTCTCAGAAAACTGAAGATCTTGTCCGGGGGCACATCCCGGAACAAAACCTTCAAGGAGTCTGCTGTGAAATGTTTATGCCTTGTGTCGATTAGATCAGCACAAGACAACAAAAAGTGTTGAACAGAGTACTGCTCGTCGCAGGCATAACACCATGGACGCTCCTCCTGTTTTAGTAAATAAGAGTGCGTAACATAAGTGTGCCCGATGTGGAGCCGAGCCAGGACAGTCTCCTCACAGCGGCTGCCGCAGCGATAAGGTAGACCGTCGGACAACTTAGGAAGGGCTTCATGCAGCTTGTTAGCTTCCTCTTTGTCCCACTCGGACTGCCACTCACGGGCTACTTACGCACTAGTCACATGTCTAAAATCACTATAAACAGTCTGTATGTCAAGGACAGGGTCATTGCGTGCATCGTTGACAGCAGAATCTGCGATCCTGTTGCCTTCGATGCCCACATGCCCTGGGATCCAAATAAAAATGATGTCATAATATTCCTTCAAGTCCGCGTGGAGCTCTCTGATCTGCACCAGCAGTGAGTGGTCATTTCCCATGCCCTGAAGGGCCTGCAGGGCAGAAAGAGAGTCAGACAGAATCAGGAAGTTCCTTTCTCTAGATCGATAAGCAACGGGTCACTCCGACCGCATCATGTCCATGCGCCTCCCACTGAGACACCAGCAATACGTCACCCTTCTCAGTGTGTACTCCCCAACCCTCCTGGCAGAGCCTGCAGAAAAAGACAAGTTCTACTCTGACCTGCGCAGCCTCCTGCAGAGCACCCCTGCAGACGACAAAGTCGTCATCCTTGGCGACTTCAACGCCAGAGTGGGCCAAGACTTTGAAGCCTGGAAAGGAATCCTCGGCAAGCATGGCGTTGGGAACTGCAATGACAATGGTCGCCTACTGTTGGAGCTCTGTGCAGAGCAGCAACTTGTCATCACCAACACTACTTTCCAGCAAAAGGACAGTCGAAAGACCACCTGGATGCATCCTCGCTCCAAGCACTGGCACCTTATCGACTATGTCCTAGTGCGTCAGAGGGACCGCAGTGACCTTCTTCTCACCAGAGTGATGCCCAGCGCAGAGTGCCACACTGACCACCGCCTTGTTCGCTGCAAACTCAGGCTCCGCCTCAAGCTGAAACCCAAGAAAGGGGGCCCTCCCAAGAAAAAGCTTGATGTTGCCAGCCTTCAGCGTGACGACAAGAAAGCTGCCCTTCAGGCCGACTTACAGCGCATGCTCAAAGACACAGTTGATCCAGCAGACTCCTCCCCTGAAACACTCTGGAAACAACTGAAAACTGCTATTGTAAAATCCTCTGTGGAAGTCTTGAGCTTTGCTAGAAAGAGGAACAAAGACTGGTTTGACGAAAACGACGTAGAGATCCAGGAACTTCTAGCAAAAAAAAGAGCCGCCCACCAGGCCCACCTAGCCCAGCCTTCCTGCCCTGTGAAGAAGTCTGCCTTCCGCCTCATCTGCAGCAGTCTCCAGCTCAAGCTTAGAGAGCTCCAGAACGAGTGGTGGTCCAGACTCACACAGAGGACCCAGCTCTGCGCTGACAAAGGTGACTACAGGGGCTTCTACGAAGCACTGAAAGCAGTGTATGGCCCTAGGCACCTGGTACAAAGTCCCCTGCGAAGCGCTGATGGACAGGCACTCCTCACAGATAATACTTCCATCTTGAACCGCTGGTCAGAATACTTTCAGGACCTCTTCGGCGCTGAACGCACTGTTCAAGAAACGGTCACCCTCCAAATCCCACACCTTCCATTAAAGGTTGAATTGGACGAACCACCCACCGCCGAAGAGACCCTCACAGCCATCCACCAGCTCAAGAGTGGCAAAGCAGCAGGCATTGACGGAATCCCGCCAGAGATCTGGAAACATGGAGGCCCAGCACTGCACAACAAGCTCCACGACCTCTTTCTCTGCTGCTGGGAAAAAGGAACACTACCAAAGGATCTCCGTGATGCAGTCATCATCACCCTGTACAAGAACAAAGGAGAGAAGTCTGCCTGCTCTAATTATCGTGGAATTACCCTGCTGTCCATTGCCGGGAAAATTCTCGCAAGGTTGCTCCTGAATCGGCTGGTACCTGCCATCGCTGAAGACCACCTCCCAGAGGGCCAGTGTGGCTTCAGAGCCAACAGGAGTACTACCGACATGGTCTTTGTGCCGAGACAGCTTCAGGAGAAGTGCCGCGAGCAGAACAAAGGGCTGTACGTAACGTTTGTCGACCTAACAAAAGCGTTTGACACTGTGAGCAGACAAGGTATGTGGCAGATCCTGGAGCGACTAGGTTGTCCCCCAATGTTCCTCAACATGATCGTCCAGCTCCACGAGGACCAGCAAGGCCAGGTCAGACTAAACAGTGACCTCTCAGAACCATTCCCCATTCGCAACGGCGTGAAGCAAGGCTGCGTGCTGGCACCAACCCTCTTCACCATCTTCTTCAGCATGATGTTGAAGCAGGCCACAGTGGACCTCGACGATGACGACGCAGTGTACATCAGGTATCGTCTCGATGGCAGCCTATTCAACCTCAGACGACTGCAGGCCCACACGAAAACCCTAGACCAACTGATTCGTGAGCTGCTCTTCGCTGATGACGCTGCCCTCGTTGCACACACAGAGAGAGCCTTGCAGCGCATTACGTCCTGCTTCGCAGATGCTGCCCAGCTCTTTGGACTTGAGGTCAGTCTGAAAACGACAGAGGTCCTTCATCAGCCAAGGAAGAGCATCGCCCTCCCCACATCACCATTGGCGAGTCTGAACTGAAGTCTGTACACCAGTTTACCTACCTTGGTTGCATCATCACGTCAGACGCCAAGCTGGACAAGGAGCTGGACAACATGCTGGCAAAAGCGAACAGTGCTTTCGGGCGACTATTCAAGCGGGTGTGGCACAATCAACAGCTGAAAAAAGGCACCAAGATCAGCGTGTACAGAGCTGTCGTCCTCACCACCCTGCTGTACGGTTCCGAGTCCTGGGCCCTCTACCGCAGCCAACTACGACTCCTCGAACGCTTTCACCAGCGCTGCCTGCGTACCATCCTCAGCATTCACTGGAGTGACTATGTCACCAACGTCGAGGTCCTTGAACAGGCGGAAACTGTGAGCATCAAGGCTTTGCTGCTGCGGACACAGCTTCGCTGGGTGGGGCACGTCTCCAGGATCCAAGATCACTCTGTTCGGCGAGCTCGCCACTGGACACCGAGACAGAGGGGCACCAAAGAAGAGATACAAAGACGGTCTGAAGAAGTCGCTTAGTGCCTGCCAAATCGACCACCGCCAGTGGTCTTCGCTTGCTGCGGACCGTGACACCTGGCGCTCCACCATTCACAGCAACGTCTCCTTTGAGGACTCTCGCAGAGCTAACCTTAAGGACAAGCGGCTTAGAAGAAAAAACAGAGTTGTCGTAACTCAGAACCCTGACTAGACCCTTCCCCTGCAGCCACTGCGGTCGAACCTGCCTGTCCCGGATTGGCCTCCGCAGCCACGAAAATGCCTGCAGACGACGTGGGCAAGCCCCTATAGAATCTTCATTCGCGAAGTCAAGCCAAGATCATGGAAAGACACAACACATTTAAAGAGGAGAGAGCGAAATGAGATAATTTATTTTAATGATTGATTGATTGTACATTGTTTATCGTCCCGACAGCAACAAGGCTTTCTCAGGACGTGCCTGCACTGCTTGTGAAAAAAGAAAGAAACAGAATATTAAATGTATGTCGCCAGCTGGTCCAATATATTAAATAAACCTACGCCATGGGGCCTAAATAAAGCTAAGACCATTTAGCAACACACATCCAATATCAAGAGCTACAGGCAGTGCAGACAGTTGGGAGAGTTTTAAAAAGACAAATACAGGTGAATGGACCAAGGGTAGACAGAAACACATGCCCCAGAATATAGGGAAAACCCCACCCTGTGGGGCTGACCAGGGTGACCCTGGGAACTAAAATGTAGTTAACCCCACCCAAGTCCCCCAGGGCAGACCCGGGTGGGGATAATTTATTTTAAGGAACATACAGATGATGCAGTTTTTCTTAAATAAATCTGCGGACCCTCTATAATGCTCAGATGGGGGTCTGTGTACCCTCTAAAATTTATACCTGGGGGTCTACAGACTCTTTAACCTGTTGTGCAAACAGAAGCCCAGCTCTACTTACAAAAAATAAATAAATAAAAAATCCCACCAAACACTTGTGGTACATTATATTGTTGAGTTGGGGGGCTATTTTCAGTAGTAAAATTTTCAGTTTTGGCTAGTAACATTTTCAGTTTGGCTAGTAAAACTTGGAAGGCTGGTGGGCAAAATTTTAGACTTTCAGGGCTGGGAAAGCAAAAAATTCCACGGTCGAAGCCGATGCCAAACCCCCGGGCGGGATGCAGGCAAAGACCGAGGCCTTACCCTTCCATTTTCTCAGCGGGGCAGGGGGAAAAACACTCCACCAACAAATTGCGGGAAACGGCCGGAAGCCGAAGAATCCCAAGAAAACGAAACTCCGTCCAGCACAGTCACACTTTTTTTTCCAGAAGGGAAGCACCACAAAGGAAAAAAGTATCCGGGAAACTAAGCACACGTAGAAGGCTAAGTCCGAGTCCAAGAAAAGAAGTCCAAGGCGACCAGGCAAAGAAACCAGTCGCACCAACATAGAGAAGTCCCGTAGGCCAAAAACACGTCCTAACGCTGTGAGCTAAGTAGAATGACTGGTTGGTCACGCCACGCGGTACGGGACCGGATGGGCACGGGAGACTACTCATGACCCTGTTTTTGGGATCACTGAGTGCCTCCCGATTTGTGTGGGAGCACAACGGGTCCCTAGGCTAAAATTGCGTGAACTAGTAGATCCTTCCTGACAGTCAGGTCATCGGTAATGTTTTTGAAGAAATAAAGGTGAAATATGTACTTAACAACAAAGTTAAATGTTGTGGGCCACCATGAAAGTGATTTCAAAGACAAGGCACTCAAAGGAGTCTGAACAAATTTTGACCACAGCTGGTTTTGAACACTAGAACATGTAGATGAAAGTCCAACCCGAGTTGCTTGGCATCCCTACATAACATTAACAAGTTAGGTAAGCAGCAAACCCAATCTCAGGCCTATCATTAAACATCACTGTCATCAGACAAAAAAGCTCGAGTTGTCATCATTGAAAAGGTTTGCTTCCCATGAATAGGCAGGGGAAAAAAATGTGGGAAATGTTAAGTGGCTTTTAACCGTTTGGCTGGTGGCAGCAATTTTGGTCGAGAAGTTTCCTGCAGGAATCACCTTCACTAAAATCGTGGAAACCCCAAGGGTTAGCCCTTTGACTGTAGGTCAAGTGTTTTGTCAAGGGGATAATTCCTGCAATGCTGAGAAAAAGTGAACATGACATCAGGGGGCATAAATCCTCACGAGCCCACACTATGTAGGCTCATCAGGCTTTTAGCCTCTTGCCCACCTCACTTTGTAGTCGAAGTCTAAACCCCACTTTGTACCCATGACGGGTAGGGCTTGCGCAGGTTCTTGTCATGCCTTTTGCCGACACCACTTTGTACCCATTATGATAATTCAAGAGCTGTGCCAGAATAGCTTGTTCTGTTCATTTTCTGTTCTTTTGTGTAACTGTACATGTGGTTTTGGTTTTGTCACCTTTTGTGTAATATTTTTCTTGTTCATATGTACAGCACCTAGAGCATCTTACCATGTACAGGCGCCTTATAAATCCCCTTTATTATTATTATTATTCTGGCACCACCCTTGAGCTGAAATGGTTGATCTGTCTCCTAATCTGTAATGTAACCTTCATAGGACAATAAGCAATTATTTTGACCACAGCTGGTTTTGAACACTAGAACATGTAGATGAAAGTCCAATGAACTACCACCCGAGTTGCTTGGCATCCCTACATAACAAGTTAGGTAAGTAGCAAACCCAATCTCAGGCCTATCATTAAACATCACTGTCATCAGACAAAAAAGCTCATGAGTTGTCATCATGGAAAAGGTTTGCTTCCCATGAATAGGCAGGGGAAAAAAATGTGGGAAATGTTAAGTTGCTTTTAACCCTTTGGCTGGTGGCAGCAATTTTGGTCGAGAAGTTTCCTGCAGGAATCACCTTCACTAAAATCGCGGAAACCCGAAGGGTTAGCACTTTGACTGTAGGTCAAGCGTTTTGTCAAGGGGATTCCTGCAGGAATCACCTTGCCAAAAAGTACCGACAGCCAAAGGGTTAACCACTTTACTGCCTCATCACAACCAACAACACCAAAATGCAAGAGGAGCATTGAACTGAAGGGCAAAATGTGGCACGCCATTAAAGACTACCAGGTATGTGGTTACAGCCATTTACCCTTTTTCATTCTGATACACTACTGCTTGAAATTAATTTGACTGATAGTTCAAGGGTGGGGCATGACCCTTGAACTAAAATGGTTGATTTATCTCTGTAATGTAGGCAGTGAAGGGGTTACAACAGGTTCTGCTGTAGTTGATGTCGCATTTACCGGTAATCTTTTTTGAAGAGTAAAAAGTGTCACCCGTCATTAAAGACAATCATGAGTTGACAATGTAAAAATTGAAATATGTACTTAAGTTAAAAGTTGTAAGCCACCAAGAAAGTGATTGCAAAGACAAGGCAGTGAAAGGAATCTGAACAAATTTTGACCACATCTGGGCTTGAACACTAACATTCAGATGAAAGTCCAATGATCTACCACCTGAGTTGCTTGGTGATCCTACATAACAAGTGAAGCAAGTAGCAAACCCAATCTCAGGCCTATCATTAAACATCACTGTCATCAGACAAAAAGGCTCACGAGTTGTCATCATTGAAAAGGTCTGCTTTCTATGAAAAGGTGTGTGTGTGGGGCAGGGGGTGGGTGGGGTGAGGGGTGGGGGAGCTAGGGTAAACTCCTTATGCCCTGAGGATGAAATTATCAAATTTTGGTAGATATTTTCTGAGTTCTGTTCTGGAGACAGATCGACCATGGTATTTCAAGGTTGGTGTCAGAATAGCTGGGTGCCTAGAGATGCCAAACTATTCCGACACCAACCTTGAAATATTATGGTCAATCCACATCCTGTCGACATCTTTCAGGGCTTTATGGGTAAAGCTGCTTTTATTGCTTTGGGTGTCAGTACTCCAGTAGTGATTTTACTTACTTACGCCTGTCACCCCTACCCGGGTATAGGCCGTCGACGAGAGACCTCCAGCAACTCCTGTCCTGTGCTTCTCCTTCGATTCTACTCCAGGTGGTTCCCAGTCTCTTGATGTCTGCTTGGAGGTCTCGACGCCAGGAGTTTCTCGGCCTACCTCTTTTCCTCTTTCCCTGGGGGTTCCATGACAATGCCTGCCTAGTGATACTGGAAGCTGGCTTTCTCAGACTGTGACCGATCCATCCCCATCTTCTTCGCCCAATTTCATTCTCTGCTGTTATCTGCTCTGTTCTCTCCCAGAGAGTAGTGATTTTGACCAAGGGCATTATTCCTGCATGAATCAACTTGAACAAAATCACCGCCACCCACAGGATTAGCCCTTTGCATTTTGTCAAGACGCAAGAGGGACATTGAACTGATGTGGTACGCCATTAAAGACTATCATTTAGGTAGTTACAGCCACTTAAATAATGGTCTTTAACCTTTTGTTGTGCAGGTAGTGGTTTTGTTGTGATGATTCCTACAGGAATCATCGTGACAAAAAAACACCACTGACACGCAAAGTGTTAATGACAGGTGATCTCCCCAAAGGGTGGTCGATTCACTCCTTCACTGTCAGTGTAGGCAGATTGCGTGTTTGAAAAGAATCATAAATTCAAAGTCAAACATCCAGAAATCCAAGGAACATGGATGCAAAGTGGTTGCAGAAGGAGGCACAGATTCTCAAGAGCCCCTGTAACTCAGAGTCTCATGAGGATCTATACCTCTTGCAGTCTGGTGGTGTTAAATGTTCCTTGGCAGTGAAGAGGTTACAACAGGTTCTGCTGTAGTTGATGTCACATTTACCAGTAATCTTTTTTGAAGAGCAAAAAGTGTGTCACCTGTCATTAAAGACCATCATGAGTTGGCAATGTAAAAATTGAAATATGTACTTAAGTTAAAAGTTGTGAGCCACCAAGAAAGTGATTTCAAAGACAAGGCACTGAAAGGAGTCTGAACACATTTTGACCACAGCTGGGTTTGAACACTAGAACATTCAGATGAAAGTCCAATGATCTACCGCCTGAGTTGCTTGGCAACCCTACATCACAAGTTAAGCAAGTAGCAAACCCAATCTCAGGCCTATCATTAAACATCACTGTCATCAGACAAAAAGGCTCCAGAGTTGTCATCATTGAAAAGGTTTGCTGCCTATGAACGGGTGGGGGGGGGGGGGGGGGGGGGGGGGGAACAAGGGAAATGTTAACTCCTTACACCCTCTGGAAGAAATTATCAAATTTTGGTAGATATCCTCTGAGGTCTGTATCACAGTTCTGGAGACAGATCGACCATGATATTTCAAGGTTGGTGTCAGAAAGCTTTCTGACAGTGACACCAACCTTGAAATATCATGGTCGATTCACATCCTGTCGACGTCTTTTAGGGCTTTCTTGGTTAAGCTGCTTTTACCACTTTGGGTGTTAGTAGTGATTTTGGTCAAGGGCATTATTATTAATAATAAATAGTTCTTGTATAGCGCTGTTCTCCAGGAAAACACTGGACTCACTGCGCATGCACAATAGCACACTCTCTCTGACACACGCACAATTATACACTACTTTAACCCACCCCATCTCTTCCCAGCGCCTTACATCCACTTCCCCCAGAATCAGAATAAAAGGCACTCAACAGTTAGCTAAAGGTGAGCTAACTGTTAAATGCCTGACAAAAAAGAAAAGTCTTTAAGTGAGTTTTGAACTGCGACAATGTGGGCAGATTCTGCATTTCAATTGGCAGCGAGTTCCAAACACTTGGGGCTAAAAAGGTGAAAGAACGCTCCCCGGCAGTTTTCATGGTAAGCTTCGGGATTTTAAAAAATTTACTAACAGTACTAACAGTATCACTAGGCAGGCATTGTCATGGAACCCCCAGGGAAAGAGGAAAAGAGGAAGGCCGAGAAACACCTGGCGTCGAGACCTCCAAGCAGACATCAAGAGACTGGGAACCATCTGGAGTAAAATCGAAGGAGAAGCACAGGACAGGAATCGCTGGAGGTCTCTCATCGACGGCCTATACCCCTATGGAGGGGTGACAGGCGTAAGTAAGTAAGTAAGTAAGAAAGTGATTTCAAAGACAAGGTAGTGAAAGGAGTCTGAACACATTTTGACCACAGCTAGGTTTGAACACTAGAGATCATTCAATGATCTACCGTCTGAGTTGCTTGGTGACCCTACTTCACAAGTGAGGCAAGCTGCAAACCCAGGCCTATCATTAAACATCACTGTCATCAGACAAAAAGGCTCACGAGTTGTCATCACTGAAAAGGTTTGCTTCCTATGAATAGGTGGGGGGGAGGGGGGGGGGGGGGATGGGGGGAGTTACATTTTTCTCAGCAGTGAAGGGGTTAAGACTGGTTTTGCTTAAGCTGATATCACATTTAATCTTCACTATATTTCATTCTGAATAACGTCAAGGACACACCAGGTGGGTGTCAGCTTACCCATAAGTTTCATTGAGAAACTCGTTGCAGATGCCAGCTCATGAACTCTTTATACAGGGCCACGTTTCGAACTAAGTGGGTGCCACCTAACCAATATTTAATTTTTGGCATTGTTTGCAGGTCACTTAAGTAAACAAATCCAAACCATGACAGCTTTGTGAATATTTCTGATTATGGATTGTTTATGGTCCCATCATAAGGTTATCATATTCTTATGAGTACCTTAATGTTGAAGCCAAAGAAAAATTTCCATCTCATGGACAAAAAAGTGCACTGTATTGTAATTCAATCCAGAATATTAAAGTATACATTCCCAATTTCAACATTTAACCCATATTATACTGAGGCTTAAAGCTTTAAATTTGTACACTGCCATATGCAAGCTACATTATAGTACTTACAGATAAGGATATCTGGACCAATGGCTTTAGTTCAATTGATTGATTGATTGTACATTGCTTAACGTCCCGACAGCAACAAGGCTTTCTCAGGACGTGCCTGCACTGCTTGTGAAAAAAAAAAATAAACAGAAAATTGAATGTATGTCGCTAGCCGGTCAAATACATTAAATAAACCTACAACATGGGGCATAAATAAAGCTAAGACCATTTAGCAACACACATCCAATATCAAGAGCTACAGGCAGTGCAGACAGTAGGGAGAGTTTTAAAAAGGCAAATACAGGTGAATGGACAAAGGGTAGACAGAAACACATGCCCCAGAATAGAGAGAAAAACCCACCCTGTGGGGCTGACCAGGGTGACCCTGGGAACTAAAAAATACCTAACCCCACCCAAGTCCCCCAGGGCAGACCCGGGTGGGGGTGGCTTTAGTTCAAGGGTGGTACCAAAATAGCTTGGCGCCTAGAGGCGCCAAACTATTCTGGCACTACCCTTGAACTGTTTTCATTCATTCATTCAGTCCTCTCTGCGTCGTCTGGTGCTTGAGGCGACTTGAACTGTTTTAGTCAAACTTATTTCACATGCTGGTGTATTCTGAATTATAAGAATTAATTGAAAATATGGTAGACTTTGTGATGGGACTGGTAGAAGCATGCACAGGACATAATAGGCAGGCGGGCGTAAGATTGTGGTAAAGAAGTAACAAGATAAAAATGACGTCGCGTCTAGCTACTCTAACTTTGCTGTTGAACGTACTTTTGGTGCGATGCACTGTATGTGTGTGTGTGTGTGTGTGCGTGTGTATGTAACCACGTAAATCTCCAAAGTTTGCTTATGTACAAGCCTGAAAATATCGGAACTGCTTCATTCAGGGGGTGTCTAGGACAGCCTCCGAGCATACTGAAATTAGATATTTCATTGAAGAGTTAAAAAAAAAAAAGTCAAAAGTAAGACGCCTCGACTTCTGGAGAAGAATCAGACAGTGACAGTGGCGTAAACGCACTAAACGTGTCAGCGTTTACATGTGTATGAGCTGACAGAATATTCTCATTCAGTCTCTCTATTTTTGTTATGATGTCTGCGAACATATTGTGGAAAAGGTGGAAGATGCAAGCATGCTCATATATAAGTGCCTTTTTGGTGGGTATGGATCATTCCACCTTATTCTTCAGAATGGCTGTGGCTACACGCCGTGTGTGTGTATGTGACATAACCATGCACAGATCGGGGGGGGGGGGGGGGGGGGGGGGTTATGGTGAAGGGAGATGAATCAGAAGTATGAGCTTAAAAACATGAACAACTCTGAATGTTTCTGACAAGAAAAAAAAAAGAATGAGAGCTCAAAACAATATGGTAGTTGAAATCCTCATCTTGTTTTAATTTATTACCTTTCCAGACTTGACAGCCTCTCTAGCAAGCGCTACACAGTGCATGACCTTGGCAGAGATGCAAAGGTATTTGAAGAAGCGCTGGTGTGCAGACCAGAACTGCCCCCACATGGATTTGCGCATGCGGTGCTCGGCTTGGATCAGATCCGCTGCCTTCTGGAACATTGAGCGGGCCTCCATCCACTGGAAGAAACAATGCATACAAATTAGGACTGAACATCTGCATGGGATTCCTTCCAGCGTAAAAACAACAAAATGTATAACATGGCGCCACAACTTTGTTAACCCTTTTAGCCTCAAGGTCCCATTTCTCAAATTTGGAAGGTGTTGCCTAACGACTATGTACCAGTTGTAGGAGATGGATTGATCATAATAATTCAAGGGTAGTGCCAGATGAGCTTGGCACCTGAAGGTGCCAAACTCATCTGGCACTACCCTTGAATTACCATGATCAATCCGTCTCCTGTTGCTGGCTCCTGGGGCTAACCCTCTAACTTCGTTAACACTCTGCCTGTCCCTGGCACTTTTTGTCAGGAATCACCTCAACAAAAAACGCAACGGAGAGTCAAATGGTTATTATTTTCCAATGCAAATGTAATGATTATTACAAAATTAGAAAATGATTTAACAAATGACGGTGTAGTGTTAACGATGATTTCCCTCAATATATAGATGTTTATATCTTGCATTTCAACCCTTTACATATCGGTAGCAGTTTTAGTCATGATAGGAATCATCACGACTAAAACTGCTACCGACATACAAAGGGTTAATGGTGCATCTAAGAGGCATAAATTCTTATAAGCCATCACAAGTGCAACCTCGCGCTGGGACCATATGGCGTTGAGGCGCATCCCCTGGGTGGTGGATAGGGGGTCCCTCGCGAGAGGGTGCACCGAATGAAATAAGGTGCTGTGAACCAACATGGTCTAAGGGAAGGTGACCCCGACAGAAAACCCCTGGTCCTCCTAGTAAGGGGGTTGGGCGTGGGGGTAGCTTCCCCACCCTGCAAAAAAGGAAATAGCTACAAAAATGCGGACGAAAAGACAAACAGTAATTCCTTTCCTGGAGGAGGAAGGTTCTTCTACCAAAAGATTTATGACGTCCTGTGGTGAAAGCCGGAAGTCTTCGGAAGCCACAGGACCGAGCCGACTCTCTCTATCCAGGGACACAACCATGGGCACATGGAACGTCAAGACCATGTACCAGAGCGGCAAGCCGCCCAGATAGCAGCGGAAATGCAAAAGTACAACCTTTCCCTGCTAGGTATCAGTGAAGCCAGATGGACGCAGTCTGGCCAGAAAAGGCTGTTAAGTGGGGAGATGATTCTGTATTCAGGTCATGAAGAGGAGAATGCCCCCCATACAGAAGGAGTAGCATTCATGCCGTCACCAGTGGCACAGAGAGCGCTGATGGGCTGGGAACCTCTTGGGCCAAGAATTATCACAGCAGCCTTTAGAACCAAGAAAAAGCTCAAGCTGAACCTCATCCAGTGTTATGCGCCCACTAATGAAATTGACGAGAAAGAGAAACAAGAGTTCTACGACCGACTCCAGAGTGCTGTGGAGAAATGTGCGGAGCGAGACATCATCATCATCATGGGCGATATTAATGCCAAAATAGGGGAGGACAACACCGGATACGAAGAGGTGATGGGGAGACAGGGACTAGGGGAGATGAGTGAGAACGGGGAGAGGTTCGTAGACTTTTGTGCTCTAAACAGACTTGTCATTGGAGGCAGCATCTTCCCACACAGAAGAATACACAAAGCAACTTGGGTCTCACCTGACCATACCACAGAGAACCAAATAGACCATATCTGCATAACAAGAAATTTAGAAGATCCCTTCAAGATGTTCGAGTGAGGAGGGGAGCAGATGTCGTCTCAGACCACCATCTGCTTACCTTAAGAATAAAGCTCAAGTTAAAGAAAAGCCGCACAGAGACAACAAGAAGACAGCGCTATAATGTAGGCCTCCTAAGAGAGACTGAAGCGAGAGAAGAGTTCAAACTGGTGCTGTCCAACCGGTTTCAAGTGCTACAGGAGCTAGTAAATGAAGAGGAGGCGGTCACCACAGAGCAGCAGTGGAAGGCAGTTAGAGAGGCGCTGAACTCAACCTGCAAAGACACTGTAGGGTTCAGGAAACACCATCACAAGGACTGGCTATCGGCACAGACCTTGAAGAAGATGGAAGTGAGGAAGCAGAAGAAAGCAGCTGTCAACAACAGTCGTACGAGAGCAGCCAAAGCAAGGGCACAGGAGGAATACTCGGAAGCCAACCGCGAGGTGAAGAGGAGTATCAGGGCAGACAAGAGGGCCTACACAGACAGCCTGGCAGCAGAGGCAGAAAAGGCAGCAGCAACATGAAACACCTCTACGACATTACCAGAAGATTGTCGGGCAAGTATGGCCATACAGAAAGACCAGTAAAAGACAAAGAAGGCAAGCCTATTGCAGACAGAGCAGACCAACTCGACAGATGGGCCGAGTATTTTGAAGAGCTACTGAACAGACCCAGCCCACCCGACCCAACAGACATCCAGCCAGCAGAGACCGACCTACCCATCAGCTGTGACAGACCCAGCCGGGAAGAGATCAGGAGAGCAGTGGCATTTTTGAAGAACGGCAAAGCAGCAGGGCATCCCAGCGGAGTCTCTGATAGCAGACCTAGAGACAACAGTAGAGATGCTGTACCCACCGTTTGGAAAGATCTGGGAAGAGGAGGTGATGCCGGCTGACTGGAAGGAGGGGTACCTAATCAAGCTTCCCAAGAAAGGCGACCTCAGCAAGTGTTCCAACTACAGAGGAATCACCTTGCTGTCAGTACCAGGAAAGGTCTTCAACAGGATCATCCTGGAGAGAATGAAGAGCTCCGTTGACCCACAGCTGAGAGACCAGCAAGCAGGATTCAGGAAAAACCGATCATGTACAGACCAGATCGCCACTCTCCGCATCATCGTGGAACAGTCTCTGGAGTGGAGCTCCCCGCTGTACGTCAACTTTGTGGATTACGAGAAAGCATTTGACAGCGTGGACCGAGAGACTCTGTGAAAACTCCTACGACACTACGGTGTACCCACAAAGCTCGTCCGCCTGATCAAGAGCAGCTACGATGGCATGACATGTCGTGTGATCCACGAAGGGCAGTTCACCAGGGATCTCCAGGTCAGAACCGGTGTCAGGCAGGGGTGTTTGCTGTCTCCGTTTCTCTTCCTACTGGTCATGAAGAGGACCACAGAGCACAGACGAAGTGGAATACAGTGGACACTGTGGACACAGCTTGACGACCTCGATTTTGCAGACGACTTTGCATTACTGTCCCACACTCATCAACAAATGCAGGACAAGACCACGAGGCTTGCTGACATCTCGTCTCAAGTGGGCCTCGCCATCCATAAACAGAAAACAAAGACAATGAGGCTGAACGCAACCAGGGAAGAACCAGTCTTGCTTGCTGGCACCCCGTTGGAGGAGGTGGAGTCCTTCACCTATCTCGGGAGCATCATAGACAAAAAAGGCGGCACTGATGCAGATGTCAGAGCACAAATCAGTAAAGCCAGAGCAGCCTTTCTCCAGTTGAAAAAAGTGTGGAGTTCCAGAGAGCTGTCACAACACACCAAAGTCCGGATTTTCAACTCCAACGTCAAAGCAGTTCTCCTATATGGAGCAGAGACTTGGAGATTGACAAAAACCACAGTCAACAGAGTACAGATCTTCATAAACAGTTGCCTTAGAAGAATTTTGAAAATCCACTGGCCAGAGAAGATCAGCAACATCAGACTCTGGGAGAGAACAGTGCTGATAACAGCAGAGAATGAAATTGGGCGAAGAAGATGGGGATGGATTGGTCACAGTCTGATAAAGACAGCTTCCAGTATCACTAGGCAGGCATTGTCATGGAACCCCCAGGGAAAGAGGAAAAGAGGTAGGCCGAGAAACTCCTGGCGTTGAGACCTCCAAGCAGACATCAAGAGACTGGGAACCACCTAAAATCGAAGGAGAAGCACAGGACAGGAGTCGCTGGAGGTCTCTCGTCGACGGCCTATACCCGGGTAGGGGTGACAGGCGTAAGTGAAGTGAAGCACCAGACATGACCGACGTAAAAGGAATATATATTTATACATAAGACTTACGACGTAATTTAAAATCTTTCATGACGTTGCCGTTTCCATTAGTGTGTCTGTTGTTTTGAACACTAAGTATCTTTGTACTTTAAAACGTTTATGGATATTTTATAGAACAAAACTGACGTCCAAGATGGTCAGAAAGAGAGCTACAAAAAGTCCACCATGTGTCGCTACAAGGGTTTTTGTAGCTCAGTCATGTGGCACACTAAAGAGATTGGTCATGTTATGTTGGGATGAAAACAAACATTTTTGTAACGCACTTAGAGCCCACTGCTCCTGGGGATTTAGCACGATATAAATGCTCATTATTATTATTACTGTTCCAGTATGCAAACCACAGACCTTGCATATAGTGAACGATTCACAGGCAGCGAGATATTTCGTCGAAAGAACAATCAGTTGGGAGTGTACCGAATTGATATGTAGGATTGGTTAATGCGTCTACATAAGAATTATTACATTACATTATGAATCCTCAAACACTGACCAGTTCCACAGAATCATCATAGACTTTCTTGAAATCGGGTTCGAGAGGGATCTCCTCAATGCGGAACGACACACCGTGGAAACTGAGCTGCCGAGCAATGTACATGCCACGCAGCTTCATATCCATGGCAACCAGCTCCATGGCACCAACACCCCTAAAACAACAAAGTTTGTTTCATTATGTAACCCTGCAAGTGTTTACACGATTAAGCAAGGTTTGAAAATAACTTTAAAAATTGTATTCCTTCGAGCCCTGCTAGTATTGAAACACTTAAAGCAAGGTTGTAATTTTTTGTTCAACTCCTTCGCACCCAGCCAGTTTGGACGTACTAAAGCAAGATTTTAATTTTTTTTCATTCTATTACCCTTTACTATTTGAGTCCTGAAACTCTGTATGACCACGACAAGTGAAGGGTGGTGTCAAAACAGCTTGGCGCTTGGAGGTGCTAAGCTGTTCAGTCAACATCAGTCAACATCCATGCCACAGTAGCAAAATGTCTTTGGGCCCACTGCAACCATCATGGGCCCGAGGACCTTTGCTTACTGGGTGAGCTATTGGGACTATAACTGTAGTCTTTAGAAAACACACAGACCTGTGAACACTGACCTCAGGACTAATGATTCGAGAACAATGTGTCCTGCTTTCAATTACAAACTTCAGGTTCACTTTCTCAGTCAATTTACTGAATCAAACCTTTCCCTTTTTTCCAGAGGAATTTTATTTTTTAATCAAGCGACATATGCCAAGAACCTCTTGCTATTTACACCCCTCCCTCGACTCCCATCCACCTATAAACAATGAATTTCAAAGAAAAAACACAAGATTATATTAAATAAACATGTTATACACAAAAAAATCACACAGCGTAAATCCAGAATGCTGTAACCCTTTGGGTGTCAATAGCGATTTAAGTCATGATTCCTGCACCGCGACTAAAACCGCTACCAACATCTGAAGGGTTAACCCCCCTCTCAAGACAGGGTTGGGCATACCAAAATTAAACAGTCATAACACCACCTGTTTGTAACCACAACCCACCTTCTCTCCACAGCTTGGATGAAGTCGTTGAACTCTTTGAAAGATGTACCTGGTCCCCACAACCCTAGGCGTGTCATGTAGGCCATGTTTTTCGGCTCTGAAGCTCCAGTGGCACTGGCGTACACCACCCTGGCTTTCGGCAACCGGTTTTGCAGCTCCAAGACTGTCTGACCAGTTTTGGTCGGTTTGCTAGAGCCGGTTGGGCACAAGTTCTTGGCTTTGTGACACTCGTCAAAGACAATCTACTGTGAGTTAAGGAAGAGTATGTTGACCTAACTCAATGTAAATCTCCTACATCTTAATCTATCATGGTCGATTTACCTCCTGAGCGGGTACAGGTCAACTGCAGCATTACGGGCTCAGTGTGCTAAGAGTTCATCTGTTATCCCTTGGGTGTTGGTAGTGGTTTTCTTAGTCAATTTACAGGAATCATCGTGACTAAAACTGCTACCGACACCCAAAGGGTTATAATTTCAAACAACTTAAAAAATATACACATTAAAAAAAGGATACCACTCCATCAAAGTCCTTGCCGCACCATTTGAGTAGCTGCTTCAAGCGTGTGCGATACTTTCCACCTGACTGGCTCTCGCCAATCAGAGACGAGTATGTTGAGAAGATCACACCTTTCTTCACGCTCCCATTCTCCTTGGATGATATCTTGGCATATTTGAACTGTGCAGCAAAAACATCAGCATTCAGCAAGTATTCAACACATATTCAGTAAATTTCTACAAAATCTGATAAACTGGATACAAACCTTATTGGATACGAGTCATTCTCCAGTACTTGTACTGATGAGGGGTCACAGCATTCAAAACCCCAAATATTAATACACACTATTTGTTTTGGAAAAATCTAACCAGTCTTGTGATTTACTAATGTTATTGTATCTGGAAAATCAGTAGCTTAAAAAAAATTCAATTATTAGTATTTTTAATTGTATTTAAATTACGATTATTATGCTCAAAATGGCGCCGACGAATTGGAAAACCTTGCCCCTGCTATATTATCAATCCATATTTCAACACCAACACTATCAACCCTCATTTATTTGATTGTATGTGATTATCGATAGTTTAGTAAAGCAGCAGAATGTTGAAAAACATCAATTTCATTTGTTTCTGCTGTGAAATTTGGGTTTGAAATTGGGGGGTAATTTGCGCACCAGAGGCGTCACATACGCACGGTCTTTAAAAAAAGGCGAAGCAGACGACAAAGTAATGAAACAAAGAAAACTTTAGTCCTACCTGAAAATCTCATGAAATACACATATATTTTTATGATTTATAAGAATACAGATACTGCAGGAGGTTGTAGATGGCTTGTTTTGATTATGACGTCACAGACATCACGCAAATGACCAGCGTTTGTTTTTTATTCATATTTTAAGACCGCGATAAAATTGTGAGGTCCGAAAGGTACTGGAAGGTTTATTTTCAAACACTGCACAAACCCTGATGACATTTTGCGGGAAATAGTCATGTGACTTGGTTCTGTAGACCAAGATCAATGATGTGTCACACACACAGTATCCCATGTGCGCAAATTACCGCAAAAATTTTTCGGCAATGCGGTTCTGCCCGACTTGAAAGATCGACGCTGGTTTGCCTTTAATTTTGTGTCATCTTGTGCTATAGGTGAGTTCACAAGTGTTTCTAATGCTGTATTGAATTGAATTAAAGGTATTGTTTTAAAACCGCATGCATATTTTGAGCTTTTGGGTGGATAAGACTAGTGCATTCGCATTGTGTTTACGTTTTTCACTCGGTGTCATATGTCATGCAGGTAGTTCAGAAATAGCTATCAGCGTCGTGCTTGTAGCCATGTGTTATTTAAAAAGAAAAACCAACACAGATTGTTTGTGTGTGTGTTTGCTTGACACTTTTATTTCATCTCACCTACTATTGTATTTTTCTTTTTGTGCTTTGCCCTCATTATTGGTAATTTTCATGCACTGGTGATGCGCATGATGCAGGTTACCATTTTCAGGTTATTGCTTAAATTTCATCACAGAATGAAATTAATTTTGTCCTATTGTTGTTATTTCATTTGTCTTCATGTAAAAAACATGTTACTAGTGTCTTTTACTGATTTTAAGAAAAATCAATTTCACAGTAAAACAAATTAAAGGAGTGGTAACCTGCACATGGTGTCACACAATTTCTTGCCTCACATCTATTTCGAGTCTCGCAAATTTCCTCTTAAAATTATTCATACGGGTAGTAATAAGAGTTACTTAATTATGGTATTAGTTGTTTTGCAACAAAAGTTATTTCAACTGTCATTATAATGGTTTTGTGTCACGACATCATGCAGGTTACCAGCATGGGGGTCCCCTATTTGGAATGAAGTTTGTGTCCAAAGCGTCAATGTTGCTGATTTATCGTTTTCATATTCAGATAGGTATTGCACTTACCTTTAAAATGGAACTAGTCTTAGATTTCTATGAATAATTTTTAAAAATTGGTCTGTTTCCACTTTTTCACTACAAGTACTGGAGAATGACTCATATAAAAAGTGTTTTCTGTGCAAAAATGTTACACCTAAAAAAGAAAGTTCCATTTTAGGTGTAACATTTAAAAAATACTGCTTCACATCTTTGTAAATTCTTGGGTCACATGCGGCATGACATCCTGATATCAAGAACTGTTTAAAAGGTGAAAAAAAACAAAACGATGATACCTTGTTGAGAGGGTACACCTCGATCTTTCCAGCGCCAATGTCTCTCAAGTCACGCTCTGCATCCACTTTCAGATCATTGGACACACTCAACCTGCACACAAAAACAAAAATGTACATATAATCATACACAGTGGGCGGGGCATGTCTCCAGGATGGAGGATCATCGCCTACCAAAGATCACCCTGTTCGGCGAGCTTGCTACTGGACACCGTGACAGAGGGGCACCAAAGAAGAGATACAAAGACTGTCTCAAGAAGTCACTTAGTGCCTGCCAAATCGACCACCACCAGTGGTCTTCGCTTGCTGCGGACCGTGACACCTGGCGCTCCACCATTTACAAGGCAGCTGTCTCCTTTGAGGACTCTCACAGAGCTAGCCTTAAGGACAAGCGGCTCAGGAGAAAAAACAGAGATGCCGCAGCTCAGAACCCCGGCCATACCTTCCCCTGCAGCCACTGCGGTCGAACCTGCCTGTCTCGGATTGGCCTCCGCAGCCACGAACAAGCCTGCAGACATCGTGGGCAACTCCTATAAAATCTTCGTTCGCGAAGTCAAGCCAAGAGAGAGAGACATATAATCATACACAGTTGTTCAGTCAGTTTAACCTGCACTGCTGAGAAAGAGTAAACACTATACAACTGCAAAAGGCACAGACCCTCATGAGCCTTGCAGTTGAATTTACACTTCAGAAACACAATTTGCAATCACCAGCAGTGAAATGGTTAGCTCTTTCCCTACGTATCACTCCTGGTTTAGTGTTAGCCCAAACAAACCCTTAGCCATCGAAACATTTACGTTATAGCGTTGTGCTCGATGCCATCTATAGACGAGTCACTAGTATTCTAGCCTTGTGTTTGTACAAAAATCGCCTGAAGCACAGCTATCGGTCTACGGGAAGCAACCACTATAATATGTTTCACCAACCATTTCTAAGTTATCTGAAAGTGAATGCCCGTGTCGGATGGTGTCGGAACAAGGCCAAAGTAGCCGACAACATGCCTTGGATCGTCTCCGACGATGAGCTCATTTGATCCTCATGAGCGCAGTTTCAAAAGTGATTTTTAGCTCGTAATATTGTGATTCAAGAAGAGACAGTTCTCTTGTGTGATTTCTTTCTTTGTGGAATACATTTTCCTGCCATGTTGGTGAGTAAATCTGGGTTTTTCGTTGCATGTGCATACACTGTTGCTACCAAAACCACGTTTCTCATTTTTTGCTCCGCCATGTTTGTTCTGTTGCATAATAATCAAATTGGTTCGACTTCCCACTAAACTGATGCACAAACACATGCAGTTTTTAAAAGTACTTTTAATGCTCTTTCCAGTGATACCCAATTTATCTATGGTTGTTACCTTGGGAGGCTGTGAAAATTAATTCAATCTACCCCAAAAATGTACGTCACCAGGGAACATACGTCCTTTTCCCTGCTACGTCGGCAGGAACTGACTCACTGAAAATGTTACATAGGGAAAGAGTTAAACTCCTTGTGCATGACACCACTGATACTGTCTACAGGTCGGTGATGGCATGCACAATCGGGTTAAAATAACTTTCAACTTGAGAAACTGAAGCATAACTAGATCAGCTAGAGAGATAGAAATTTTGTATGATCCTGCTTCCTCTGTCTTCCATCTGAAAGAGATAGATTTAAATGAGCCCCTGCAGTCACCTCTGCAACCCCATGGGCTCATGTAAATCTGTATCATGCAGACGAAAGGGGTGGATGTAGGACAATATCATACAGGTCAGCCGCTGGTCACGTAACTACCCCTTTCTATCTTAATTCTATCAAAGAACAATGCAGCAAACTACCTCCATAATCCATAGTAACATTTCAACCCATTTCATACACTTTGCTTGAAATAAATTTGACCATGATAGTTCAAGGGTAGTGCCAGAATAGATTGATGCCTCTAGGTGCCAAGCTATTCTGGCACCACCCTTGAACTAAAATGGTTGATCTATCTGCATTCTATTTCTTGCATTCACAAGACAATAAGCAAATTTAAATAATCAGGCTGAAGATGTAATGGGTTAACAGGGAACATGCAAATATCCAAGGGCTACTGTCAGTATAATGTGACAGTGTTCTGTCACTAAAAAAAAAACCTACAACAATACCCTTCACATAACTCTTGCCTCAGACCATTCCAAACTGTCAAAGCAAAACAATATTTGCAAAACAGACCTTTCATTCTGCCCAAAACAAAACGTGGGCTTCACTTAACTGGGTCCACAAACTAACTTTGACATGTGTACAGAGACTAGAAGTATATTCATACCAAAGTGCTCTCTTTCGACCCAACAGGTAATTTTCATAGATGACCCCAGCCACAGTTCTGCCTTTACCCACACCAGCACCATCACCTGCAAATAATAGTAATAATAATGAGAACCTAATATATCGCTTAACATCCGAAGAGCTCAAAGCCCTTAACATGAGGCAAAAAACACAAAACTAATAAATTATATATAATTAATAAACAACAACTAACCCAATCTGAAAATAAAACACCAGGTTAGGCTCAACATAAACCTCTTCACTGCTAGTGCATGTAGGCTGTGTTCATCAACTTTTTGAAATCACTGTAACTTTAACATCAAAGATTTTAAGCTGACAAATGAACTTGAATACATTTTTATTTTACAAAGTTGTTTCAGCAAGAGGCATAGATCCTAATGAGTCCCCACAACCGTGGGAGGGGGTGGGGGGTTCAGGTGGATCTATTCAAAGAAAATAAACAATCAATGAAAGAATGAATGGTATGCTTTGGGCATACCACAGCTCTCTTTTGTAAACTATTTTGCCATTGTCTTCCTCGAAGCATGCTTCATTCCTTCCTTCTCATTTCTTTAGGAAAGTGTATGTGTATGTATGTTTCTCCTGTCTACTTCCTAAGTTCCGAAGAAAGACATGGGTTATAAGCGAGACCTGATGCATCCTTTTAGAGGATGCAGATGATCGTCTTGTTCTATACCTGTGTATTTTTCTGTGGGCTGGCGATTGGGTGACTGATAGGCGGGGGCAGGGGATCTAACTGTTCGTCTGTCCAGCGCTGAGTGATTCCCCTTGGTTTGTGTACAATTCTGCCAGCTCTAGCCTCACCTATCTGGTTTGTGAGTATCTATAACCCGAGGCAAATTTGTATCGTTACATTGTTGTGTAATGTTCTGTGCATCTACTGTGGGAAATCAGGGTATTTACCCAACCACATATAGTAGTGCACGTTCGTGTATGTGACCAAGTGCCAAAAGGTGCACACAGAAAAAGGACATGTGGGTAAAAAAATTATGTTTGACATGAAGTATCACAAAATGCTTTTTTATTATGTACATGGTACAGGTAATGTGCCTGTGAAATACGAAGATAATAACGTAAATGGTTTTTGAGAAAATTAACTTTGAAAGTAAGTCAATTATTCTTATTGAACTATGGCAAATAGTCGAACGTCAGATCTTGCGACAAAAATTGGTCCACTCACAAATTGTTTCCCAGCTTAGAAAACTTTGACATAAAAGTAATGTCAAAGCCGATGAAAGACACTAGGAAAGTAAAACAAAGTATCTACGTCATATCCGGTGAAATCAGCGTGCGTTGTTGCTGTCAAAATGCTCACAGAAACTACGGTACTGCCATTGCGACAAACCTGACGTCCAACGACAGATATGTGCAACAGCAATAAAAACAAGTCCTCGCGCTGGGACCATATGGCGTTCAGGCGCGTCCCCTGGGTGGTGGATAGGGGGTCCCTCGCGAGAGGGGTGCACCGAATGGAATAAGGTGCGTGAACCAACATGGTCTAAGGGAAGGTGACCCCGACAGAAAACCCCTGGTCCTCCTAGTAAGGGGGTTGGGCGTGGGGGTAGCTTCTCCACCCTGCAAATTAGGAAATAGCTACAAAAACGCCGACGAAAAGCAATTCCTTTCCTGGAGGAGGATGGTTCTTCTACCAGAAGATTTATGACGTCCTGTGGTGAAAGCTGGAAGTCTTCGGAAGCCACAGGACCGAGCCGCCTCTCTATCCAGGGACACAACCATGGGCACATGGAATGTCAAGACCATGTACCAGAGTGGCAAGGCCGCCCAGACAGCAGCGGAAATGCAAAAGTACAACCTTTCCCTGCTAGGTATCAGTGAAGCCAGATGGACGCAGTCTGGCCAGAAAAGGCTGTTAAGTGGGGAGATGATTCTGTATTCAGGTCATGAAGAGGAGAATGCCCCCCCATACAGAAGGAGTAGCATTCATGCTGTCACCAGTGGCACAGAGAGCGCTGATGGGCTGGGAACCTCTTGGGCCAAGAATTATCACAGCAGCCATTAGAACCAAGAAAACGCTCAAGCTGAACGTCATCCAGTGTTATGCGCCCACTAATGAAAGTGACGAGGAAGAAAAACAAGAGTTCTACGACCGACTCCAGAGTGCTGTGGAGAAATGTGCGGAGCGAGACATCACCATCATCATGGGTGATTTTAATGCCAAAATAGGGGAGGACAACACCGGATACGAAGAGGTGATGGGGAGACAGGGACTAGGGGTGATGAGTGAGAACGGGGAGAGGTTTGTAGACATTTGTGCTCTAAACAGACTTGTCATTGGAGGCAGCATCTTCCCACACAGAAGAATACACAAAGCAACTTGGGTCTCACCTGACCATACTACAGAGAACCAAATAAGACCATAATATCTGCATTAGCAAGAAATTTAGAAGATTCCTTCAAGATGTTTGAGTGAGGAGCGGAGCAGATGTCGCCTCAGACCACCATCTGCTTACCTTAAGAATAAAGCTCAAGTTAAAGAAAAGCCGCACAGAGACATAAAAAAAGACAGCGCTATAATGTAGGCCTCCTGAGGGAGACTGGAGTGAAAGAAAAGTTCAAACTGGTGCTGTCCAATCGGTTTCAAGCGCTACAGGAGCTAGTAAATGAAGAGGAGGCGGTCACCACAGAGTAGCTGTGGAAGGCAGTTAGAGAGGCGCTGAACTCAACCTGCAAAGACACTGTAGGGTTCAGATTGATTGATTGATTGTACATTGCTTAACGTCCCGACAGCAACAAGGCTTTCTCAGGACGTGCCTGCACTGCTTGTGAAAAAAAAAAACTAAACAGAAAATTGAATGTATGTCACCAGCCGGTCAAATACGTTAAATAAACCTACAACATGGGGCCTAAATAAAGCTAAGACTGTCTAGCAACACACATCCAACATCAAGAGCTACAGGCAGTGCAGACAGTTGGGAGAGTTTTAAAAAGACAAATACAGGTGAATGGACCAAGGGTAGACAGAAACACATGCCCCAGAATAGAAAGGAAACCCACCCTGTGGGACTGACCAGGGTGACCCTGGGAACTAAAAAGTACCTAACCCCACCCAAGTCCCCCAGGGCAGACCCGGGTGGGGGCTGTAGGGTTCAGGAAACACAATCATAAGAAATGGCTGTCGGCACAGACCTTGAAGAAGATAGAAGTGAGGAAGCAGAAGAAAGCAGTTGTCAACAACAGTCGCATGAGAGCGGCCAAAGCAAGGGCACAGGAGGAATACTCGGAAGCCAACCGCGAGGCGAAGAGGAGTATCAGGGCAGACAAGAGGGCCTACACAGACAGCCTGACAGCAGAGGCAGAAGGCAGCGGCAACATGAAACAGCTCTACGACATTACCAGAAGATTATCGGGCAAGTATGGCCATACAGAAAGACCAGTAAAAGATAAAGAAGGCAAGCCTATTGCAGACAGAGCAGACCAACTCGACAGATGGGCCGAGTATTTTGAAGAGTTACTGAACAGACCCAGCCCACCTGACCCCCCAGACATCCAGCCAGAAGAGACCGACCTACCCATCAGCTGTGACAGACCCAGCCGGGAAGAGATCAGAAGAGCAGTGGCATTTTTGAAGAACGGCAAAGCAGCAGGGCCAGATGGCATCCCAGCGGAGTCTCTGAAAGCAGACCTAGAGACAACAGTAGAGATGCTGTACCCACTGTTTGGAAAGATCTGGGAAGAGGTGGTGATGCCGGCTGACTGGAAGGAGGGGTACCTAATCAAGCTTCCCAAGAAAGGCGACCTCAGCAAGTGTTCCAACTACAGAGGAATCACCTTGCTGTCAGTACCAGGAAAGGTTTTCAACAGGATCATCCTGAAGAGAATGAAGAGCTCCGTTGACCCCCAGCTGAGAGACCAGCAAGCAGGATTCAGGAAAAACCGATCATGTACAGACCAGATCGCCACTCTCCGCATCATCGTGGAACAGTCTCTGGAGTGGAGCTCCCCGCTGTACGTCAACTTTGTGGTTTACGAGAAAGCATTTGACAGCGTTAACCGAGAGACTCTGTGGAAACTCCTATGACACTACGGTGTACCCACAAAGCTCATCCGCCAGATCAAATTGACAGATTGTACATTGCTTAACGTCCCGACAGCAACAAGGCTTTCTCAGGATGTGCCTGCACTGCTTGTGAAAAAAAAAAAACTAAACAGAAAATTGAATGCATGTCGCCAGCCGGTCAAATACGTTAAATAAACCTACAACATGGGGCCTAAATAAAGCTAAGACCATTTAGCAACACACATCCAATATCAAGAGCTACAGGCAGTGCAGACAGTAGGGAGAGTTTTAAAAAGGCAAATACAGGTGAATGGACAAAGGGTAGACAGAAACACATGCCCCAGAATAGAGAGAAAAACCCACCCTGTGGGGCTGACCAGGGTGACCCTGGGAACTAAAAAATACCTAACCCCACCCAAGTCCCCCAAGGCCGCCAGATCAAGAGCAGCTACGATGGCATGACATGTCGTGTGATCCACGAAGGGCAGTTCACCGGGGAGCTCCAGGTCAGAACTGGTGACAGACTGGGGTGTTTGCTGTCTCCGTTCCTCTTCCTACTGGCCATAGACTGGGTCATGAAGAGGATCACAGAGCACAGACGAAGTGGAATACAGTGGACACAGCTTGACGACCTCGATTCTGCAGACGACTTGGCTTTACTGTCCCACACTCATCAACAAATGCAGGACAAGACCACGAGGCTTGCTGACATCTTGTCCCAAGTGGGCCTCACCATCCACAAACAGAAAACAAAAACAATGAGGCTGAACGCAATCAGGGAAGAACCAGTCTTGCTTGCTGGCACCCCGTTGGAGGTGGTGGAGTCCTTCACCTATCTCGGGAGCATTATAGACAAAAAAGGTGGCACTGATGCAGATGTCAGAGCACAAATCAGTAAAGCCAGAGCAGCCTTTCTCCAGTTGAAAAAGTGTGGAGTTCCAGAGAGCTGTCACAACACACCAAAGTCCGGATTTTCAACTCCAATGTCAAAGCAGTTCTCCTATATGGAGCAGAGACTTGGAGATTGACAAAAACCACAGTCAACAGAGTACAGATCTTCATAAACAGTTGCCTTAGATTGATTGATTGATTGTACATTGCTTAACGTCCCGACAGCAACAAGGCTTTCTCAGGACGTGCCTGCACTGCTTGTGAAAAAAAACTAAACAGAAAATTGAATGTATGTCGCCAGCCGGTCAAACACGTTAAATAAACCTACAACATGGGGCCTAAATAAAGCCAAGACCATTCAGCAACACACATCCAATATCAAGAGCTACAGGCAGTGCAGACAGTAGGGAGAGTTTTAAAAAGGCAAATACAGGTGAATGGACAAAGGGTAGACAGAAACGCATGCCCCAGAATAGAGAGAAAAACCCACCCTGTGGGGCTGACCAGGGTGACCCTGGGAACTAAAAAATACCTAACCCCACCCAAGTCCCCCAGGGCAGACCCGGGTGGGGAACCCGTTGCCTTAGAAGAATTTTGAAAATTCACTGGCCAGAGAAGATCAGCAACGTCAGACTCTGGGAGAGAACAGAGCAGATAACAGCAGAGAATGAAATTGGGCGAAGAAGATGGGGATGGATTGGTCACAGTCTGAGAAAGCCAGCTTCCAGTATCACTAGGCAGGCATTGTCATGGAACCCCCAGGGAAAGAGGAAAAGAGGCAGGCCGAGAAACACCTGGCGTCGAGACCTCCAAGCAGACATAAAGAGACTGGGAACCACCTGGAGTAAAATCGAAGGAGAAGCACAGGACAGGGAGTCGCTGGAGGTCTCTCGTCGACGGCCTATACCCGGGGAGGGGTGACAGGCGTTAAGTAAGTAATAAAAACAAGGTGGCTCAACTTCCAAGTTTTGTGGACACGTGGATAATTAGAACGATGTTCCCTGAACACATAAACGTGATCAGTACCAGGTTTGTTGGCGTTACTTTTGCACGCATGACCGACGAAGTCGGATGGCATGTCGATGTCCGTTTTCCATGGCTGAATTTTCCCTGTGAAATCGGACGTTTTAATATCTGTCGCTTGTTACATTGCTTGTTAGGTGCAGCAATTATTTTCGCTATATCTTTCATCATTCACACACAAATTTCACATGCCAACATCAACACATACCCTTTTTTTCAGTGATAATTATTACGCAGAAATGTGCGTATCTGACCCTCTAAAGCCACGTCTGACGCACTAGTGTTCCGAGCTCTGCGTCAGACTGACGTAAAATATTTTGCTCCGACGCAGTAAGCTTGATCTTTACGCACTGAAAAATTCACCGGTGCGTCATCGTGAACACGTTTCACAGCCGCGCGTGCCGAGCAAAACCGCCAAAGCTTTTGTGAGAGCGCCGAACGCCAACGCAGCAACAGTACCACACGCGCAGCAACAGAAATTTAACAGATATAACTCTTCCGCGGCGGAGCCGGTCAAGTGGCTATCGGCACTTCCTGTCGCAAAAGCATGGCCGGACTCATGAAATTCGAGTTCTCGAGCTCAAAATCAGTCTTCTCCTACAGTCTGAAGTTCCTACAAGCAATTCGGATTGTGAAAAAAAGAACACGCATTCTTTCCAGCACGATTGGCTCAGACAATTTAAATGGCTACGCCATTTAGATGGGCAGATGTTCTACGCTGTGTGCCACCAAGTTGCACAGTCGAAAAACGCTTTCGTAAAGGGATCAATAAATTTTATGCGCTCAAAGTATGTTGGGCGGTCTGTGGCGTAACGGTACCAATGCAAGGTGCAATGCGAGGTTCGATACCCGGTTGCAGCGTTGGACTTTTCTCCTCTAGTAAGTGTCACCATTAATTCGGGCGGACCTTCGGGGGGTTCTTTTTCCGGGTACTCCGGCTCTTTCCTCCTCCACGAATTCGGTATTAATTTCAGTCTACTTAATCAAATTTCAAAAATATAAAAAACGTGATTTAAATTTCCAAAATTTCAGTAGCTCGCTTGGGCTTGCCCTTAGCACCACGTGAATGTTCTGTATTTATGTACAGTGCGTGAGGGAATGCTCGTGATTCAAGTGAGTGTGCTTGTTGGGTTCAGTTCGCGGCATTGTCCTGCGCATTTAGTTATATTATAAATATATGAGAAATGCGCCATATAAATACTAAATTCGGTATTAATTTCAGTCCACTTAATCAAATTTCAAAAACATAAAAAACGCGATTTAAATTTCCAAAACTTCAGTAGCTCGCTTGAGCTTGCCCTTAGCACCACGTAAATGTTCTGTGTTTATGTACAATGTGTGAGAGAATGTGTTGTTGGGTTCAGTTCACGGCTATGTCCTGCGCATTGAGTTATATTATAAATATGAGAAATGCGCCCATATAAATACTATGTAACAGTATTACAGGGGCGGTCCGTGGCGCAGTGGTTAAGGCGCCTGCCACCAATGCTAAAGGTGCGAGGTTCGATTACGGGTTCCGGCGTCGGATTTTTCTCCTCTAGTAAGTGTCACCGTTAATTCGGGCGGACCGACGGGGTTTTTTTCTCCGGGTACTCCGGCTCTTCCTCCCCCACGACTTTGGTATCAGTTTCAGCCCACTTTATCAAATTTCAAATACAAACGATTTCGAATTTCCAAAAACTACAGTAGCTCGCTTGAGCTTGCCCTTAGCACCACGTGAATGTTCTGTGTTTATGTACAGTGTGTGGGTGAGTGCGTGTGATTCGCGTGGGCGTGCTTGTTGGGTTCAGTTCGCGGCGGCGCTTTGAGCCGATTTTCAATTGGGATAAAGCGCCTATTTAATGCGCTTATTATTATTATTATTATCATCATCATCTAAGACTTCAGCATTTCTGTGACCCCCTGGGAAATCCTGCTGACCCTCTGGCAACTGTAAACTGAATCTGCCACGCTAGATCTGACCCCCTAAATTTAAGAAAAAAATTAACACTGTTTTTACCGTTATTTTCCGTCAAAAGAGGTCACCAACGTTTTGCGCACTTTTTGGTACTTAGTCATGTATGTTTCTCCTGCCTACTTCCTAAGTTCCAAAGAAAGACATGGGTTATATTTATAAGCGAGACCTGATGCATCCTTTTATAGGATGCAGATGATCGTCTTGTTCTATGCGTATTTCTCTGTGGGCTGGCGATTGGGTGCCTGATAGGCGGGGGCAGGGGATCTACCTTGGTTTGTGTATGTTTAGAAAAGTGAACTGTTTTAATTTAGTTTTACTGAAAAGATGGAAGAAACCTTTTTAAGATTACATTCAGTGAACACTTACCGATAAGATACCCAGCGCGGTCTCCACTGGGCAGGATGGTGCTGTGGCGCTGCGAGGCATAGGTAATGGCCTCAAGCTGAAGTGCCGACAACAGGCTGCTGTCAATCACGCTCTCAGGTATGGACAAGCGGTAATGGACATCGGGCGGCTCCACGCTTGACAAAGAACTCGTTTCTACCACAGGGTCGGGGTGCTTCTCGCCAATACGCACTGTTGAATTGCACAATGCGATCACCGACATTATCAGATTCAAACACTGAGATCTATAAGACTATGTCCTCTGGTGACTACATAGTAGCCCAGGAGATAAAAAACAACGATCACCAACGCCTTCACTGCTGAGAAAGTGAATGCGATCTAACTGCAAGAGGCATAGATCCTCATGAGCCCCTGCGACTGTGGGGGCTCATGCGGAACTATGCCCCTTGCTGAGACCACTTTGTGTCCATGTTCTTTGGACAGTTTTGGCTTTTGGTTGTTCAGTGAAAGCATTTTTCCGAAACAAAATGTACATGGATATGTTGGCAGGGAAGGGGTTAAAGGGCAGTGCCGGAATTAGCTTGGCAATGGCACCAAGACTCCTTCATGAACAGTTGCCTTAGAAGAATTTTGAAAATCCACTGGCCAGAGAAGATCAGCAACGTCAGACTCTGGGAGAGAACAGAGCAGATAACAGCAGAGAATGAAATTGGGCGAAGAAGATGGGGATGGATCGGTCACAGTCTGAGAAAGCCAGCTTCCAGTATCACTAGGCAGGCATTGTCATGGAACCCCCAGGGAAAGAGGAAAAGAGGTAGGCCGAGAAACTCATGGCGTCGAGACCTCCAAGCAGACATCAAGAGACTGGGAACCACCTGGAGTAGAATCGAAGGAGAAGCACAGGACAGGAGTTGCTGGAGGTCTCTCGTCGACGGCCTATACCCGGGTAGGGGTGACAGGCGTAAGTAAGTAAGTAATGGCACCTAGACTGCCCAGCTATTCCAGCACCACTATTAGTACATATCCAGTTGTCAGCTTAACTGACCTGAAAGATCTCACCCTACTGGGTGATCCTGGGAGTGTTTATTTAGCCCAAGAGTGAAAACAATGATGACATAAAGGCACTTTGTCTCAGCCCTATCATTTATCAGAGAAGTTCAGGAAATGGTCAAAGTGGTCATCAATGACAAAGTCCATGCAAATCAAACCTGAAAGTACTGATTGCACCAGGAGGACAGGGTAACTGGCAAAGGGACAGCCCTAGTTCCAGAAACATCATGTCTAGAGGCTGGCATTAAGGGAAAGGGTACGGCTGCTGACAGACTTACATTTGGTGGGCATGTAATCAGCGTAGGTTTCAGCGTGTCCAAGCTGCTCAACCTCCTCTTCCACATCCTCTTCCTCCATCTCCTGTGCCATCTACACAAAAGTTTGGTTTTGAAGATGAGAATAGTATTTGATAAGTTTTTTTTTTTTAAATGAGATTATTGTGCTATGAAGGTATTATTAGAGATTAGGAGATATACCTTTTCAGTTCAGGGGTGGTGTCACAATAGCATGGCGCCTGCCATAACAGTCAATTAATTTCAAGCACTGAAGCAGTAGTGTATCACTATCAGGGTAAAAAGGGTTAACCCCATGTGACCTTGACCTTCAAGAGAAGTCACTCAAACTCAAAGTATGCTAAAACAGGTCTTGCCACAAAGTCTGAAGGCTGTAGGTTATTTTCAATGCCTATGTTAACTTAAAGTTCACTGCAGATGACAGAATAACCTCTGTTATTAAATGCGAGCCAGTTAACCCTTTGGCACATTTGGCATTAGCACATTTTTTGTCAGTGTGATTCCTACACAAGCGAAAAAGCACTCCTGACAACCTATGGGTCAACAATCTGAAAGTGAAATTTATTACTACAAATATTTTAAAAAAAAACTGATCAAGGGTGATTCATGCGTGTTAGTTGGGTTTAGTTCGCGGCAGCGCTTTGAGCCGATTTTCAATTGGGATAAGGCGCCTATTTAATGCGCTGATTTATTTATTTTACCAAGAGCATGGACTCACTTGTTTGGCAGCAGTAGCAAAGGCACGCAGACGCATGTCCTCATTGGACCACATGCGGGAGATGTCCTTGCTGGTGACAGAAGCCTTCACTGGGAGTCTCTCACCACCACCAAACTGCTGCTGAACCACGGTGGGGATATTGCCTCCGAGAGGCGAGCTGCTGCGAGAGGATGATGAACCAGACGTGATAGTGAAGTGGCTGCTCAAGACCGGTGCACTGGGTGAGTGGTGGAGGGGGTGTGATGGGGAGGGGGCGGCGCTGGCGCTCAAGACTTTACCACCTGACAGCCCAGACTTGCTGACAAACTGAACAGGTGAACCTGATCTCAAGACAGATGAAAGCTGCGCTAGAGGGGTCGACTGCAAGATGTGTGTCTGCATCTTGGGCTGGTGTTCTGACACGGAGATGATCCTCACGCCTCCTGTGGATGGCGCAGTGGTGGTGGTAAGAGTGCCGAACGCGGTGGTGGCAAGAGTAGCAAATGTGGTAGTAACAGGGTTATTCACCTGCATCACCTGCTGGTGTCCATTGGTGCTGATGATCACATGCTGACCACTGTTTGTGGACAAGATTTGTGGGGACTTTGTCACGTGCACAATAGGCAATTGCCCGTTCACCGTCGTGGTGATGGGACCAACAGTCTGGCCGTTACGAGTCACAAAGATTTTTCTCATCAAACCTGTAGGGGTCCCAACACTGGTGGCTCCCTGAGGACCCACAGTGATAATATTCTTGGATGCAATAGGGGTCCCTGGTGTGGCAACCCCTGTAGAGGAATTGACACGAGTGATGGTAATGATATGCGGCTGACCTGGTGTGCCCCCTCTGATGGATGCTGTGGGAGCAACCAATCGAGTGCCTGGAGCAACAACACGATGAATGACCTTGGGTGTGCCATTCTGACCAGGAGTACCCACTAATGGGGTTCCAGTGGCTGAACGCTGCAAGAGGGAATTGCCCGTCAAACGGATGACTTTGGTCACTGGTGTTCTTGTGCCTTGTGGGTTAGTGCTCTGTACCAATTTCACTGTGCCAGCAGGTAGGCTAGAGTTTGTGAGGAGGCTACCTGGGGTGGCTGACACTGGAATATGAGTCTGTTGCACTGGTCCAGGTGTGCGAACTGTGATCACTTGGGGTTGTTGAGGGGTGGCTGGAATCGCCTGAATTACCTGCTGCACTGCTGGGGCAGCCTAAAGAGAAACAAGAGTAATATTTATTTATCTAATGTCAACGGCCTCTTCTATGTATATCCAAGGCATGGGAACAGATTAACCAATTTAGCCTTGAGTCCCTACAGCAAGAGATTAATTGACCATGATAATTCAAGGGTAGTGCCAGATTTGCTTAGTACCTGAAGGCACCAAGTTAATCCAGCACTACCCTTGAATTATATTGGTCAATCAATCTCCTGCAACTGGTACATAGTCATTAGGCAACACCTCCAAAATTTGAGAAATGTGACCTTGGGGCTAAAAGGGTTATATGAAAAATTCCTGAAAGTAAAAACAGGCTAGGGTGTATGGGTTGCCAAGACTCCACTTATTTTTTTATGCACGCCTGGATGGAAGTTGTTACATGATTAATAATCTTAGCCACCAAAAACACAATGCTCTGCTCACCTGATAGAAATGGCAATCAGAACTGTATTCCATCCTTTATGTGCCCTCACAACAGTAATGCAAAGAAAGTAAGGCTGTGCATCATACACTGGCAGTAGCGTCACTGAATCAAACTTTGACTACATGTCCACTTAGGAATTATTCATCAATGTGTTGATCATTCTAGGCTGCTTAAGACAAATGTTTTTGTCTCTGAAACGGTGTTTTCCACTGAAAATGAATCACTTTTTTTTACTTTTCCTCTGAAAATAGTGAATCTGAATTCCCATGCCTGATGTGTGTGAAAAATATTATACAAAGGCACTTTAATCCCATCAACCCAAAAATTGTCATTGTATAATTTAATCCTTTTACTCTTTAGCCCCAACACCCTACAGCAGGAGATTGACTGATCATGATAATTTAAGGGTAGTACCAGATTAGCTTCCCTACAGCAAGAGATTAATTGACCATGATAATTCAAGGGTAGTGCCAGATTTGCTTAGTACCTGAAGGCACCAAGTTAATCCAGCACTACCCTTGAATTATCATGGTCAATCCACCTCCTGCAACTGGTACATAATCATTAAATAACACTTCCAAAATTTTGAAAATGCACCCGTGGTGCTAAAAGGGCTAAAAACATCTAGTCCAATGGTTGACCGTCCGAAACTTTGAAGTTACTACAACCGCCCAGACAGACAGTAGCTTTTTATGACAGTTCAAGAATGACTCCTAGAGGTGCCAAGCTATTATTAATTATTAAGAATAAGACTCTATCCTTGAACTATACAAAAAAGCATCTTGCTGTACTGTGTGCTGTAAGGGCTACATGGATTATTACTTGACTAGTTATGCCAGTGTCTTGTAGATTACTTTTGCTTTCCTTCAGTACATATGAAAATGTGTGTATGGAAAGGATTAAATATAAATCTTACAACTTCTTGATCACTATATTTTACAGCAATTATCACCTTGGACAATATTAAACCACACATAAAATCAAGTGACCATCCCTTTCCTCAACTCCTGCCACCCCCGCCCCCCACACACAAAAAAAAAAAAAAAAAAAAAAAAAAAGAAAGCAGCTGTCAAGAATGATAGTTATTTCAATTATTTGATTCTATGACAATTTACTTACCTGTATGATAGGCTGGCTAAAGCCAATACCTACTGAAGTGTCCTCATAGCCACTGAAGTCTCCCTCAAGGTCATTATCTGTGATGCCTGACTCGGTCAGCGCCGCAGAGAGTAAATCAGAGAAACCATTGATACCCTGCAAACACACAGCAGCATAAGAAGTCCACGTGAATTCTATGTATGTATTTTACCCTTTAGTTTATTTCAAATTTCCCTAACTGTAACAGACCAAAGATAAACAAAATGTTGCCTAGTCCCTTTGTAAGTTCTGAAGTCTTTGATAAAATGTATGAGTTTTGTGTGGTTTAAAGTTTTCAGCCAGTGAAAATGAAGCTATTATGTGAGTAGTGGACTGAAACTAAATGGCTGATGATGACAAAAACTACAATGTCCACTTTCATTTTTCAAAGTTTCACAGCCCCAATTAGAAAATAATGTAAACACTTTAATACAACAGTTGTGTTTTTGACTATTCCCATAAAAAAATTGTTAATAAGTATGTCTGTAAGCAGCCTTTCTTGCTAGATTAGTGAGGGGCATTTAATAACAAAACAGGTGACGTTTAGTCGGTATCGTTGAGAAATTGTCCTTTTCCGAGAAATTGACTATTTTTAATGACTGATATAAAGGGACAGCATTATACGGTGTTTTACGATAAAGGTGTACCAGATAAACAGAAGCCACAAACACAGCAACTCTATGAAGGACACTATCGCGGCAACCTCACCAAGTGCCTTACACTACACACGTGTGATTACAACAAAAACAACATCCTCTGTGATGATCATGTTTTGAAATCAACAAAATCATGAAAATCAACTTAAGAAAGTAATTATTGGCTACAAAACATTTAAGTAAAACATTAAAATTCACATTAAACGTAGCAATTAAGCGTAAAACTGCGTACGTTTTCTTCTGTTTCCATTTTGTGTCTCCGCTAACTGCGTTCTGCTGCGACGATTACGCACTCGGCCATGCCTAATATTACCCATGAGTCAGTGCGAGTGACGAAATTGACAAATTCTAAATATAAAATAATACCTTACCCATAATTAAGAATCGTCATGATTTTATCAGATTTAATGATCTATATTACGTTTCTATAATAGAAAATCAAAAGATCTGCTTCATTATTAACGTAAATGCGAGAATTGTTCTTAGCCAATCAGAAAGTCGCTTTCATATTCAATGGGCAGACAAACTTTTCAAAAATGGGTCTCTGACAAAAACAAAACAGAAGGCATCGCAGCGAATCTTTGAGAGTAAGTGAATACACAAACTGTCAATTCGGTTTGTTTAATACTGGCAGCAACATTTATTGCAATCAAATAAAAAGAACATATAATTCAAAAGTGGGCAGTAACTTTGCTGTTAAACGTAGGAGTGGAGCCCCGAAGGCAGACAGCTGCCTGTATTCACGCACTGTTCTGGCAGCTCCTGCAGCCAAACTGGTGCCAAACGTACTGCTTTGCATTCCTTTGGATACATCAGCGAGGCCGAGAGGGGGATCTTGACGACTGGGCACCCCAGGATCTCCATACATTTCACCCAGGCTTGCGCCCTGGAGAGGTCACTCTAGTGACTGACCCAGCAAGCGCATATACTCCATTGTCTTCCGAGACAGGATGCCAAACAACAAACGTAGGACTCCACTAAGCATACGAATATTCGGCATATTCTTCAAGAGAAAGTGTACCAGATAAACTGAAACTAGTGAAAGCCACAAACATGTCAACACTGTTTCTGTTATATTTATACTTTAATGAACGTGTAAAACATTCTTTTGAGAGTGTGCCTGTGGTAATGTTTTACATGTTGCTTGTTTCATTTTTTTTCTCCATACCCCGATAACGGCGAAAGGAATCTAATAAAATCTTGAAATCTTGCCGAAAAGAGGGCGAGCGACAAAGATCGAACAGTACGAAAAAACAAAAGGTGTGTGTAGTGTTTGTTGTGTATGTATACACACTTTTTTTTAAACGCAAAAATAATTATTGAATGACTTATGGTACACACAGTTAAAGCGACCTGTTCCACTTCCAGGCAAAATTTCCTTTATCATTTTATAATAATAATAATACATAGTTCTTGTATAGCGCTGTTCTCCAGGAAAACACTGGACTCACTGCGCATACACAACAGCACACCCTCTCTCTCAGACACACGCACGATTATACACTACTTTAAACCACCCCATCTCTTCCCAACACCTTAAATTCACTTCCTCTAGGATCAGAATAAAAGGCAGTCAACAGTTAGCTAAAGATGAGCTAAGTGTTAAATGCCCGAGAGAAAAGAAAAGTCTTTAAGTGAGCTTGAACTGTGACAATGTGGGCAGATTTCGCATTTCATTTGGCAGTGAGTTCCACACACTTGGGGCTAAAAAGGTGAAAGAACGCTCCCCGACAGTTTTCATGTTAAGCTTCGGGATTTTAAAAAGTTTACACTAGAAGAACAGAGTTTGGGTGATGGCTGATAAACAGACAGCTTGGCAGAAAGGTACGGCGGGAGAGATCCGTCAAAATGCCGATTTATAGGAGAAAATTGAAATTTTGTACTGGCAGCGGAAGTTTACAGGCACTTTACATTTTATGAATGTACTCTTAGTGTATCTTGCAATGATTTTGGACGAAAGGGCTAACTTATTTTGTGAAGTTTTATTTCTTAAAATGAAAGACTTTTCTGCTCATTTTGTACCTGTGTAGGAGAGTTCCACCAACTCGCACCAAGGCAGTAGAAGTCTGTATTAACACTAACACTCAGTGTTATGACTCAAGTTTATGTGTGCCTACTCTTTTGGATTGTGAATTGAATGGTAAAAGTCTCACTCTCACTTTTTGAGGCAAGGCAATATTGATGACCATTTTTTGGGTCATTTTGTTCTGTCAAGTGGAAACCCGTGTGAAGAGGAATAGCCCATTTTGCTCATGAATATGAGGCGGAGGGGTAGGAAAGAATTGTTATTAACTTTGTTTGACTGAGTGAAAGGTGGGAGAGCCCTCAAAGCAGGTTACAAACTGGATACTGTTGGGGATGGGGTCAGTTTGATCATTCTTAGTTACCCAATCTTCTTCAAAGCACTTGAAGGTATGGTGGGAGTCCGGTGAAAGCCATTGTATTGATCAGCGAAATTTAGCAGTGAAAACTCACCTGAAAGCAGATCCCTGTAACTAGTATTAACACATTTTGAAAGTGTTATGTGAAATGGCTGTTTTGCGGGGTTCTCAGAGACAGGTGTTTGAAACAAATAACATTATGACTATGAGCAGCAATTACTATGAGTCTGTTGGTTGTTAGAAATGCAACTCAATCAAGCCCAGACTTGGCTAAGGTTAACTACTTTTTAGTTCTCAGGGTCACCTTGGTCAGCCCCACAGGGTGGGTTTTCCCCTCTATTCTGGGGCATGTGTTTCTGTCTACCCTTGGTCCATTCACTGTATTTTCCTTTGTTAATTAAACTCTCCCTACTGTCTGTAGCTCTTGATATTGGATGTGTTGCTAAATGGTCTTACTCTTAGGTTTATGTAGCGTATTAGACCGGCTGGCGACATACGTTCAATATTCTGCTTCGTTTTTTTTTCACAAGCAGTGCAGGCACATCCTGAAAAAGTCTGTCGGGACATTAAGCAACGTACAACCAACCATCTTAACCCATTGCATCCTGAGGCTGATTTTGGTAAATTTGTTTATGGTCCTATGAAGGCTGCATTACAGATTACAAGATGTATCAACCATTTGAGTTCAAGGGCGGTGCCAGAATAGCTTGGCGCCTCAGGCTCCAAGCTATTCTGGCACCACCCTTGAATTATGTCAGTCGAATTCATTTCAGGCAGGAGTGTATCAGAATGAAAATGGTTAATTAATGTCATTGTCAGTGACGCATGTTTGTCTTTATAATTTTACTTGCCTTGTACTTGTAGAATTGAATCATGGCAGAGACGAAGGTTGAGCAAGTCTCCCTGTCTGCTGGGACACCATCCAAAATAACAGACTTCTTCCCTGACAAAGACCAGAGGCAGGCCAGTCCAGCCACTTGCATCACAGGTATTGTTTGTGACTGTGAACACATTTATTCTTCGCCAGTCCAATCCATATGTTGCACGTGAGCCATAGATTCTCATGAGCCCCTGCAGCCACAGGGGATATTGAAAACCTATGCCAGTTATGAGTTAACCTAGCAGGAGTTGTCTTTTAATGATCACATTAAACTAACTTGAAAGTATTAAATTAAAATTATTAATTCTGGGCATTTCTCTGTTTGAATTTGTCATCGTTTAGAGTCGGTGCATTGCTTTTGTTTTATAAATGAAATTTGTTTACTAATTTTAGTCACAGGCCCTTTTCCTGACCCTGCTAAAGAGTTCGTCTTGTGGCTAGTGGCTGTTTATTGCTGTTCAGCAAATGCATGATTAGTCCACAACAGGACAACACAAGTAACTTTGTTTCCTCAAAACACATTACCAATGGCGTTACTGTATGGAAGATACACTTAGCGTAAACGATTTCAGCCTAAAAATCATTGTGTATAAATACACAACCAGGGAGGCGACTCCTGGGGCCGTTACCAGCGCCGGGGTAGCCTCTCTTCCCTCCTCATCCGGGCACAAGTACCGGTGTTATACCTGTTGAACGCTTAGCTTAGTTGCGATACGTCGTGTCTTTATCGTGCTCAGCCTACCTTCTTTTCCTTTGGATTTTACTCGGTTTTTTCTTGGGAGTTCCTCGTTCTTCTCCCCCGGTGCCTTGTGCTTGCGTATGTTTCCTTGGATTTATGTGGTGCCTTGTGCTTTCCCTTGGACTGTTTGTGTTGGTGTGGCGGTGTGCCACGTGTTCTTGCGGGACCACGTGGGGCCATTTTACTTCTGCGGGACCAACGTGGCGCCTTTTTGCTATCGGCGCGGACTACTTGTAGTGTGTCGTTTCAGAGCCTCCCTGCTTACCTTCCGTCGCTTGGGATATGCCAGGTGATGTCTCGGGGCATGCTTCGGCTCGTCGGGTTTCTGACCGGCCGGCGCACTCATCGATTTTGGCTCATTCATTCACAAGACTACCCTGTACGGCACCGGTCATGAGTTTCGCTCATGTGGCCCTTTCATCGATCGGGCCACGTGCCTTATCTCTTATGCATTGGTAAGTATTTTTCCAAAAACAGAAGAAAAATACATATTCTGTTTTCATTTCACCGGCCCTACAGGCCTTCTCCTCTCGAATAGTGGTAATAGATTAAAGTGCGCACTTCATGTTTTATGTGTGCTATATACACGAAGGCAAGACAGGCAACCGTAAGCCAAGTCTGTACGTTAATTTGTCTGGATGGGAATGAGGAAAGTCCACATCCCATTCAGGGGTCGAATTTAACTTTTTTATTTGAGTGCCAACGGGGCACCCTAGAGAAAAACTTTGAGTGCCCCATTCTGATTTTGAGAGCCAAAAATTATAATCATAAAAATAGGTTAAATATAATGGAAAATACCAGACCATGAAAAAGTAATACAACTTAATAGTCGTCGTTACTGAAGAATTTACTACACTGTACAGTAAACTGATTTTTTTTTAATGTAGTTTTTTTCTAGGGTTCTCCATTGGCACTCAAATAAGAAAGCTAAATTCAGCCCCTGCACAAACAACTAAAGAACTGGTACATGTAGTACAAGGATACATCTTCAATACAGTACTGATGGTCACATTGGAACACAGTCAGAGGTGCCAACCCCTGATTTTACGTATCGGTATTAAATGAGCATTTTGTCAGTATTTTTCAAAAACTGTCAGTATTTTTGCATGACACGGTTTCAGTCATGGTATCTACAATTAAAAAAAATTACACTATTCATTAATAATGATGCATTAATTATAGAACTACAGAATAATTATCATAAGTACTTTGAAAATAAAAAAGCTAACTTACATTATTGTTTATAACAGTAGAGGCTAGAATGCTGCGTAGATACATCAACTTTTCATCCCACAGAAAAGGGACATGCACAACAGATTGAGCTTCAAAGTTAACGCTTTATTTTGTCAGTGCATGTTCATTGTATTGCAAATATGAAATGTAACTGCTCTGCAAGGTGTGCTGGTAGTAAGCAGCATGGGCATGTTTAGTATGAAAGGAAAGCAAATTTTATCAGCTACAAATTTACACTCATGTTATAATGACATTCTTGAGACAAAAACGCATTTTGTGATGAATGTTCAGTTACTAACACTGGCCAGCGTTTCCGCTGCAGTGCGCCGGTATGCTGCTGTCGGCACGTAGACATAGTGTAGGGTATTGGAAGAGCACTCCTTTCTAGGACCATGAACGGCTCTGTCACTCTGCCTGAAGAGGCGCGCGCTAATGACTAATTGCCCCTACGCCCGGCCGTGTCACAGATGGCTTATCTTGCACTCAGTGGCCCCCGGACCTCTCCTAAAAGTAAAAGTGTGGTTCTGCACAGCCGTGCGATGTGAAAATAACGGGCAATAAAAAAAAAATTGACCGTATTTTCCCTTTTGTTTTCTCCGTACTAATATATAATCAAGCGGAAAACCGTATTTTTTAAACTTGACCGGAATTAAATACGGCGAAACCGGATTAGTTGGCACCTCTGCACAGTTTTGTGGAACACAATTACAAAATTGAACACAATTTTTATGCGCGATCATGTTTCGAAAATACGGATTAGGCCCGCTCTGCATGACGACACACCGGAAGCAATGGCCGTAGCAGCCGACGTATTTCGGTGTTGGTGGCTGGTCAACAATGCCAACTACCTTGTCCTTGATATCTGCCCTTCTCTTTACTTATTTTTGAGAGCCAACCGGGCACGCTAGACGGCAGATTAGCGTGCCCGAGGTAATTTTTCGTAGCATTTGGCTCGGGGCACGCGCTAATTTCGACCCCTGCCATTGCTGCCCACCATGTATTGTGCACAAATCTGTCTTCTACACTGCGCGCTCACACATTTATACAAACAACAAGATGAGGTTTTCATCTCATGGTCTGCCGTTTTGTTTGGGGCTCGGATGCTTTTGTCTTTGGAAACATTCAGAGCTTTCATATTGTGGGCTTTTTGTGCTGCTTAATTTCCCACCTCTAAAAGATCAACACACATGTCGGCACACACAAATATAGACGGACGCTTGGCGCTTCCCGACGTTGGCGCGCTCTGTGGGCTCGTGTGGCGACAGGCATCCACCTCCTACTCTAGCCCACTCTCTGACCTTACAAATATACAGACGGGCACTTGGCGATTCCCGCCATTCGTAAGCTTTGTGGTATGGTGTAGCATATGAGCAGCGAATTGACGTCACTACAAGCTTCATACTGACGACTCAATGTTAAACGTCACTCATTGCAGTACTAACATGACGTATCAGAGGATCAACTTGCAATTTTCTTGCTGATTTTCACGCCTAGGGCTTACAGGTCACAATTTTACCTAATCCTACCCCAGGACCAGGACAAACAGTAGGTTTACAGCCCTGAAAGTCTAAAATTTTGCCCACCAGCCTTTGGCTAGTGACTTCCAAGTTTTACTTGCCAAACTGAAAATGTTACTAGCCAAAACTGAAAATAGCCCCCCAACTCAACAATATAATGTACCACAAGTGTTTGACGCCCAATGTTAGAGAGTGTTTTCTGCCCAGAGGCATTGAAAACAAATATTTGAACAGACAATCATAACCAAGTTAATGTTTATGTCCTGACTTCAGGCTTTTGATAGTATCAAGTGGAGAAATAACTGACAAAGTCCCCATATGAACTGTGGTGGGATTTTTTATTTATTTATTTTTTGTAAGAAGAGCTGGGCTTCTGTTTGCACAACAGGTTAAAGGGTCTGTAGACCCCCAGGTATAAATTTTAGAGGGTATACAGACCCCCATCCTAGCATTATAGAGGGTCCGCAGAGTTATTTAAGAAAAACTGCATCATCTGTATGTTCCTTAAAATATCCACACCCGGGTCTGCCCTGGGGGACTTTGGTGGGGTGTTAACTACATTTTAGTTCCCAGGCCGAGGGTCACCCTGGTCAGCCCCACAGGGTGTGTTTTTTCTGGGGCATGTGTTTCTGTCTACCCTTGGTCCATTCACTTGTATTTGTCTTTTTAAAACTCTCCCAACTGTCTGCACTGCCTGTAGCTCTTGATATTGGATGTGTGTTGCTAAATGGTCTTAGCTTTATTTAGGCCCCATGGCATAGGTTTATTTAACGTATTGGACCGGCTGGCGACATGCATTCAATATTCTGTTAATTTTTTTTTAACAAGCAGTGCAGGCACCAGGGAAGAACCAGTCTTGATTGCTGGCACCCCGTTGGAGGAGGTGGAGTCCTTCACCTATCTCGGGAGCATCATAGACAAAAAAGGCGGCACTGATGCAGATGTCAGAGCACGAATCGGTAAAGCCAGAGCAGCCTTTCTCCAGTTGAAAAAAGTGTGGAGTTCCAGAGAGCTGTCACAACACACCAAAGTCCGGATTTTCAACTCCAATGTAAAAGCAGTTCTCCTATATGGAACAGAGACATGAAAACCACAGTCAACAGAGTACAGACCTTCATGAACAGTTGCCTTAAAAGAATTTTGAAAATCCACTGGCCAGAGAAGATCAGCAACGTCAGACTCTGGGAGAGAACAGAGCAGATAACAGCAGAGAATGAAATTGGGCGAAGAAGATGGGGATGGATCGGTCACAGTCTGAGAAAGCCAGCTTCCAGTATCACTAGGCAGGCATTGTCATGGAACCCCCAGGGAAAGAGGAAAAGAGGTAGGCCGAGAAACTCATGGCGTCGAGACCTCCAAGCAGACATCAAGAGACTGGGAACCACCTGGAGTAGAATCGAAGGAGAAGCACAGGACAGGAGTTGCTGGAGGTCTCTCGTCGACGGCCTATACCCGGGTAGGAGTGACAGGCGTAAGTAAGTAAGTGCAGGCACGTCCTGAGAAAGCCTTGTTGTTGTCGGGATGATAAACAATGTACAATCAATCAATCATTAAAATAAATTATCTCATTTCGCTCTCTCCTCTTTAAATGTGTTGTGACAGTGTGTGTGTGTGTCCTTTCCATGATCTGATTCTTTAACTGGTGAGCTATCGCGCAAAAGCCTGTCTCCCTAGCTCTCTCACATACAGAAAAACATATATCTATTTATTTATTTATTTGTATGATCGTTTGATAATGTATTGTAACAGAGAATATAGCGTTTTCTGCTGAACACGGCAGATTGACAACCAAAGTGTGGACTTGTCTAAACTCTGTGTTTGAGTGTGTGTGTTTGTGTGTGTGTGTAAACTGATGTACTTCAAAGTTTGTTTCAACCCGTTCAACCACTCAGAACTGAGACGTGTTTCTCCAATTTTTGCCTAATAACTGTGTACCAGAAGATGGATCGACCACGATTAACTGACAAACTTATTTCTGTTCAAATTTCTGGACTTGCTTTTTGAGTTTGCCTCGGTGCTCATTGCGCATGCCATTCGAGTGCCGTCGTGCTTTAGCCATGGACTCTGAAAACTGTGTCGTAGCGGCGGTGCCACACACGGCCCAGGGGTAGCATTTCTGGTACTGTCGCTTGTCGATGGAGATGGCGATGTCGAAGTGCAACTTTCTTCTTAGCGATTATCAAGATCAGACGGTGCCGGATTGAAGAATCTGAAGCATTCCAGCTGTTCCTTTGCTTTTCTCCGCCATGTACAACTTCGTTCTAGATCGAAAGCGAAACGCACGATGCCGTATCCCATAATAGTATGTACGGTGACGTCACAGCAAGTAACGCGTTCAACATGTAGCGCGCACTTTGTAATAACATGCTGACACCACACATAAACTAACAGTTTGCCCGCCCTGTTACACTCGTACGGACCCCGGCGTCGGGTCAATTCTGAACGCAGCCGCGACTGAGCGAGCCGCTAAACATACCAATTCATCACTAAAAATAGAACGACTGTCACCGACCACTGTTATGGTACGCACAGTTCGAGTGACGTGTTCGGCTACTGCCGCAAAGTGATGTTAGAGGCGACTCGCGGTGCGGTCAGGTCACGCGCCGGCGTACCTGATGTTCGGCTGGCGGTTAGCTGTTGGATTGGAAAACGCACGAGCGCACTCGCATTTGGCGAGTGGGTATTTTTTTTTACTCGCCAAATAAAAAATTAACTCGCCATGGCGAGTAAATTACTCGCCATTTTCAGGGCTGGTTTATGCACACCCTGTTTATGACAAAATCATGCGGATTTTATAACTCACACTTGTGCCTTCCTTGCTCGGGCTGCTCATCCGCACGGCCGTGCGAGAGATGTGCTTCGTGGAAGGAGGCACAGTGGTCCCAGGTGTAGGAGTTCTACTGACCAGGACTTGCGTTTTCACAACAGTTTAAAGGGTCTGTAGATCCCCAGGTATAAATTTTAGAGGGTACACAGACCCCCATCTGAGCATTATAGAGGGTGCGCAGATTTATTTAATAAAAACTGCATCATCTGTATGTTCCTTAAAATAAATTAACTCATTTCGCTCTCTCCTCTAAATGTGTTGAGACAGTGTGTGTGTCCTTTCCATGAAACTGATTCTTTAAATGGTGAGCTATCGCACAAAATCATGTCTCCCTCGCTCTCTCTCTTACTGTCACCCCTCCCTGGGTATAGGCCGTCGACGAGACCTCCAGCGACTCCTGTCCTGTGCTTCTCCTTCGATTTTTACTCCAGGTGGTTCCCAATCTCTTGATGTCTGCTTGGAGGTCTCGACGCCAGGTGTTTCTCGGCCTGCCTCTTTTCCTCTTCCCTGGGGGTTCCATGACAATTTCTGCCTAGTGATACTGGAAGCTGGCTTTCTCAGACTGTGACCAATCCATCCCCATCTTCTTCGCCCAATTTCATTCTCTGCTGTTATCTGCTCTGTTCTCTCCCAGAGTCTGACGTTGCTGATCTTCTCTGGCCAGTGGATTTTCAAAATTCTTCTAAGGCAACTGTTTATGAAGATCTGTACTTTGTTGACAGTGGATTTTGTCAATCTCAAAGTCTCTGCTCCATATAGGAGAACTGCTTTTACGTTGGAGTTGAAAATCCGGACTTTGGTTTGTTGTGACAGCTCTCTGGAACTCCACACTTTTTCAACTGGAGAAAGGCTGCTCTGGCTTATATACCGATTCGTGCTCTGACATCTGCATCAGTGCCGCCTTTTTTGTCTATGATGCTCCCGAGATAGGTGAAGGACTCCACCTCCTCCAACGGGGTGCCAGCAAGCAAGACTGGTTCTTCCCTGGTTGCGTTCAGCCTCATTGTCTTTGTTTTCTGTTTGTGGATGGTGAGGCCCACTTGGGACGAGATGTCAGCAAGCCTCGTGGTCTTGTCCTGCATTTGTTGATGAGTGTGGGACAGTAAAGCCAAGTCGTCTGCAAAATCAAGGTCGTCAAGCTGTGTCCACTGTATTCCACTTCGTCTGTGCTCTGTGGTCATCTTCATGACCCAGTCTATGGCCAGTAGGAAGAGGAACGGAGACAGCAGACACCCCTGCCTGACACCAGTTCTGACCTGGAGGTCCCGGGTGAACTGCCCTTCGTGTATCACGCTACATGTCATGCCATCGTAGCTGCTCTTGATCAGGCGGACGAGCTTTGTGGGTACACTGTAGTGTCGTAGGAGTTTCCACAGAGTCTCTCGGTCCACGCTGTCAAATGCTTTCTCGTAATCCACAAAGTTGACGTACACCGGGGAGCTCCACTCCAGAGACTGTTCCACAATGATGCGGAGAGTGGCGATCTGGTCTGTACATGATCGGTTTTTCCTGAATCCTGCTTGCTGGTCTCTCGGATGGGGGTCAACGGAGCTCTTCATTCTCTCCAGGATGATCCTGTTGAAGACCTTTTCTGGTACTGACAGCAAAGTGATTCCTCTGTAGTTGGAACACTTGCTGAGGTCGCCTTTCTTGGGAAGCTTGATTAGGTACCCCTCCTTCCAGTCAGCCGGCATCACCTCCTCTTCCCAGATCCTTCCAAACAGTGGGTACAGCATCTCTACTGTTGTTTCTAGGTCTGCTTTCAGAGACTCCGCTGGGATGCCATCTGGCCCTGCTGCTTTGCCGTTCTTCAAAAATGCCACTGCTCTTCTGATCTCTTCCCGGCTGGGTCTGTCACAGCTGATGGGTAGGTCGGTCTCTGCCGGCTGGATGTCTGGGTGGGTCGGGTGGGCTGGGTCTGTTCAGTAACTCTTCAAAATACTCGGCCTATCTGTCGAGTTGGTCTGCTCTGTCTGCAATAGGCTTGCCTTCTTTGTCTTTTACTGGTCTTTCTGTATCGCCATACTTGCCCGACAATCTTCTGGTAATGTCGTAGAGCTGTTTCATGTTGCCGCTGCCTGCTGCCTTTTCTGCCTCTGTTGCCAGGTTGTCTGTGTAGGCCCTCTTGTCTGCCCTGATACTCCTTTCCACCTCGCTGTTGGCTTCCGAGTATTCCTCTTGTGCCCTTGCTTTGGCTGCTCTCGTGCTTTCTTCTGCTTTCTCACTTCTATCTTCTTCAAGGTCTGTGCCGACAGTCAGTCCTTGTGATGGTGTTTCCTGAACCCTATAGTGTCTTTGCAGGTTGAGTTCAGCGCCTCTCTAACTGCCTTTCACTGCTGTTCTGTGGTGACTGCCTCCTCTTCATTTACTAGCTCCTGTAGCACTTGAAACCGGTTGGACAGCACCAGTTTGAACTCTTCTCTCACTCCAGTCTCTCTCAGGAGGCCTACATTATAGCGCTGTCTTCTTATTGTCTCTGTGCGGCTTATCTTTAACTTGAGCTTTATTCTTAAGTTAAGCACCCCCACCCGGGTCTGCCTTGGGGGACTTGGGTGGGGTTAGGTATTTTTTAGTTCCCAGGGTCACCCTGGTCAGCCCCACAGGGTGGGTTTTTTCTCTCTATTCTGGGGCATGTGTTTCTGTCTACCCTTTGTCCATTCACCTGTATTTGCCTTTTTAAAACTCTCCCTACTGTCTGCACTGCCTGTAGTTCTTGATATTGGATGTGTGTTGCTAAATGGTCTTAGCTTTATTTAGGCCCCATGTTGTAGGTTTATTTAACGTATTTGACCGGCTGGCGACATACATTCAATTTTCTGTTTATTTTTTTTTTCTTTCACAAGCAGTGCAGGCACGTCCTGAGAAAGCCTTGTTGCTGTCGGGACGTTAAGCAATGTACAATCAATCTTAAGTTAAGCAGATGGTGGTCTGAGGCGTCATCTGCTCCCCTCCTCACTCAAACATCTTGAAGGGATCTTCTAAATTTCTTACTAATGCAGATATGGTCTGTTTGGTTCTCTGTAGTATGGTCAGGTGAGACCCAAGTTGCTTTGTGTATTCTTCTGTGTGGGAAGATGCTGCCTCCAATGACAAGTCTGTTTAGAGCACAAAAGTCTACGAAGCTCTCCCCGTTCTCACTCGTCTCCCCTAGTCCCTGTCTCCCCATCACCTCTTCATATCCGGTGTTGTCCTCCCCTATTTTGGCATTAAAATCGCCCATGGCGATGGTGATGTCTCGCTCCGCACATTTGTCCACAGCACTCTGGAGTCGGTCGTAGAACTCTTGTTTCTCTTCCTCGTTGCTGTCATTAGTGGGTGCATAACACTGGATGATGTTCAGCTTGAGTTTTTTCTTGGTTCTAAACTGCTGTGATAATTCTTGGCCCAAGAGGTTCCCAGCCCATCAGCACTCTCTGTGCCACTGGTGACAGCATGAATGCTACTCCTTCTGTATGGGGGGCATTCTCCTCTTCATGACCTGAATACAGAATCATCTCCCCACTTAACAGCCTTTTCTGGCCAGACTGCGTCCATCTGGCTTCACTGATACCTAGCAGGGAAAGGTTGTACTTTTGCATTTCCGCTGCTATCTGGGTGGCCTTGCTGCTCTGGTACATGGTCTTGACATTCCATGTGCCCATGGTTGTGTCCCTGGATAGAGAGAGGCAGCTCGGTCCTGTGGCTTCCGAAGACTTCCAGCTTTCACAACAGGACGTCATAAATCTTCTGGTAGAAGAACCTTCCTCCTCCAGGAAAGGAATTACTGTTTGTCTTTTCATCTGCGTTTTTGTAGCTATTTCCTTTTTTGCAGGGTGGGGAAGCTACCCCCACGCCCAGCCCCCTTACTAGGAGGACCAGGGGTTTTCTGTCGGGGTCACCTTCCCTTAGACCATGTTGGTTCACAGCACCTTATTTCATTCGGTGCACCCTCTCGCGAGGGACCCCCTATCCACCACCCAGGGGACGCGCCTCAACGCCATATGGTCCCAGCACGAGGTCGCTCTCTCTCACACACAGAAAAACATATATCTATTTATTTATTTGTATGATCATTTGATAATGCAGTGTTGATTCTAGAGCGCGTTTTGCGCGATTTCTCGCAATATTATGCTCCAAATCGCAAAAAAACACCGATAGCGCGGCCAAAGAATCGCAGAAAAAAGAAACTGGACGCTTTTTTGCACGACCAGCGCGGCCACACTGCTGCTGCATAAAAGCCTGCTCGAGCGTCTTGGTGCAGTGTGGCCTGAGTCGAGCCAGGGCAATTTCACTATTATTCACCTGTTTAACACGAACACAGATTCCATTCACAGAAAACCAATTCACATGTCGCTCTCGCGCTGTGGAAGTACACATGACAGATCAGAGCGAACTCTAGTCTGTGATTGGCTGAATAGCCTTCGGCTGTTGTAATCTGTCTTCTCATTGGCTAGCATTTCTGTACTGTATTCATGTTGTATCATTCGTGTACCAACACAACCCTTTTACCGATACGGGATTGTACTTCAGCCTGTGTTGCTTTTACCTGAGGATTGTAACTTAGTATGGATTTTACTTGATGGATTTACATTAAATACTCGAGCTGTACACGTTTCCTTGTGTTTTCCTAGCGAGCTGAAGGTATGCATAGAAAGTACGATAATGTCGTGCACTTTTAACCTGGTACTCATTCACGCACACGTCTTACACAGGGCCGTGATCAATTTTGAGGCCATATTGGTTAACACGAAATACGGTTAACACGAAGTGATTTTCTGTGTCCCCAGAAATTCGTGTTAAGCGGACTCCACTGTATGTGTGAATGTGTGTATATATGTCGCTTTAAAGTAAGCAGTGCAATGCGATTTGAGGGCCTCCCTTTTACACCTTGAGGGGCTCCCTTTTTTGATTAGAGGGAGCCTTTGGGCTCACTTTTCTGAAATCCTAGAATCAACACTGATAATGTATTGTAACGGAGAATATAGCGTTTTCTGCTGAATGCGTCAGATTGACAACCGAAGTGTAACTTGTCTAAACTCTCTCTCTCTCTCTCTGTGTCACTGTGTGTGTGAACTGATATACATAAAACTAAAAGTTTATTTCAACCCATTTAACCACTCAAGAGCACGAATCGGTAAAGCCAGAGCAGCCTTTCTCCAGTTGAAAAAAGTGTGGAGCTCCAGAGAGCTGTCACAACACACCAAAGTCCAGATTTTCAACTCCAATGTAAAAGCAGTTCTCCTATATGGAGCAGAGACATGGAGATTGACAAAAACCACAGTCAACAGAGTACAGACCTTCATGAACAGTTGCCTTAGAAGAATTTTGAAAATCCACTGGCCAGAGAAGATCAGCAACGTCAGACTCTGGGAGAGAACAGAGCAGATAACAGCAGAGAATGAAATTGGGCGAAGAAGATGGGGATGGATCGGTCACAGTCTGAGAAAGCCAGCTTCCAGTATCACTAGGCAGGCATTGTCATGGAACCCCCAGGGAAAGAGGAAAAGAGGTAGGCCGAGAAACTCCTGGCGTCGAGACCTCCAAGCAGACATCAAGAGACTGGGAACCACCTGGAGTAGAATCGAAGGAGAAGCACAGGACAGGAGTTGCTGGAGGTCTCTCGTCGACGGCCTATACCCGGGTAGGGGTGACAGGCATAAGTAAAAGTAAGTATTTAACCACTCAGAAAGACGTGTTTCTCTAATTTTTGCCTAATAACTGTGTACCAGAAGATGGATCGACCAAGATTTAAAAAAAGAAACTGACAAACTTATTTCTGTTCAAATTTCTGGACTTGCTTTTTGAGTTTGCCTCAGTGCACATTGTGCATGCCATTCGTGTGCCGTCGTGCTTTAGCCATGGAAATACACGCAGCACAGCCACGAACTCTGAAAACAGCGGCGGTGCCACACACGGCCCAGGTGTATCATATCTGGTACTGTCACTTGTCGATGGAGATGGCGGTGTCGAAGTGCAACTTTCTTCTTAGCGATTATCAAGATCAGACGGTGCTGGATTGAAGAATCCGAAGCATTCCAGCTGCCTTTGCTTTTTCTCCGCCATTTACAACTTCGTTTGAGATCGAAAGTGAAATGCACGATTCCGTATCCCATAATAGTATGTATGGTGACGTCACAGCAAGTAACGCGTTCAATATGTAGCACGCACTTTGTAATAACATGCTGACACCACACATAAACTAACAGTATGCCCGCCCAGTTACACTCGCACGGACCCCGGAGTCGGGTCGATTCTGAACGCAGCCGTGACTGAGTGAGCGGTTAAACGACGAACCAACTCATCACTAAAAATAGAACGACTGTCACCGACCTGTTATGGTACACACGGTGGTGCAAGGATAATGCGTCTCGGATGCAGATGCACTGAATTTTAGTGCGTCTGACTACCCCTTAGTTACATTTTCAGTACTTGATTTTGAGTTTTAATGCGTCAGACGCACTAAAACAGAAGCCCTGACCAACGTAAACACCGTCTACCTCCCCGGAGCCCCTGCTTCCGCCGGCTTCTCCGCCCTTGGCAGATAACCAGACATCGTGGGACTCGCTTCCCATCACGCGTAGCCTGCAGCGTCTGTTTAGCCCACACGATTTTGCCTCCTTTGAAACGACGGGCTATGGAGACCTTGCCCGACGGCTGTTCAGACCTCCGGTCGTCGGTTCGCTTGATTCGACACTCTCGCTCTCCGTTGGTCTCGGTGTCTCGTCCCCGGTCTGTTTGGACAATTCTGGCACCGGCCTGAGGCCCCTCGCACCTGGCTCGCCTTCCGGACCCCTGCGCAATGCACCAGATGCCAGAGCTCAATGGGACCCACTCTGGCTTCAGCACAGGTTGGTGCTCTGCGACCGAAAGCGGCCTGCCGGTCTTCACACCAGGTCAGTGGTTGACGAGCGACGGGACTTGGCTGAGCTTCAGCACAGACCTTAGTCCCGTGAAATGCAGCGCTCCACCGTGCTTTAGCGCGGTGCCGCCGTCAGCGAGCACCGATGGGACCCGGCTGTGCTTCAGCACAGACCTTCCTGTGATGTCTGGCGCTCCTCCGTGCTTCAGTGCGGTGCCGCCATCCATCAGCAACCACCGACAGGACCCGGCTGTGCTTCAGCACAGACCTTCCTGTGTTGTCTGGCGCTCTCCGTGCTTCAGCACAGTGCCACCGTCAGCGACCACCGACGGGACCCGGCTGTGCTTCAGCACAGACCTTCCCATGATGTCCGGCGCTCCTCTGTGCTTCAGCGCGGTCAGCGGCCACCGACGGGACCCGGCTGTGCTTCAGCACAGACTTTCCCGTGATGTCTCGCGCTCCTCCGTGCTTCAGCGCGGTGCCGCGATCAGCGAACACCGACGGGACCCGGCTGTGCTTCAGCACAGACCTTCCTATGATGTCCGGCGCTCCTCCGTGCTTCAGCGCGGTGCCACAGCTTGCAATCAGCAGGAGCCCCGCAACCTTCATGACAGATTCTTGTCCCCCTGTCAGCGCCCTAGTGTCATCCGTCCCCGCCGGGATTGGACGCTTTGACACCCTCAACTCCACCCGGAGGATTCAGCTTCTGCTCTTCTCTCTCCCTCCCGCTCGCATCGTTCCGCGTCTCCGGCTTCCCGTGGCAGCGTCTGGTCCTGTGCATTCTCATGTGACCTTCTCCTGCACCCGCCCCTCCGGCGGGCTCGGCGACGACGCGCGCCCTCATTGTGGCGTCTTGACTCATCGCCCGTTTTCTGCCTCCGGACCTCTGCCCCACCTCCCTTTACCGCCGATGAAGAGGATGGCTTCGGCCCTTGTGGATGCGCCACAGTTAACCAAGAAGTTCAAGTCTCTTCCTCAACCCACCGGGTTTCGGGATTTGACGGATGCGTTCTACGCTCAGCTTTAGCAGGCTTGGCATTCGGACAAGGGCTCCTTCTCCGACGCCCGCTGGCCGGCAGGCGTTGATATCCGTTTCCGACAGCACTGGTATTCGGGTCAGTTGTCTGCCCCCTCCCGCCGGTGGATCTGACTGCAGAGATGCTGCTTGCAACCCAGACGGCCTTTCGGCGCTGCATCCCCAGTGGACTCAACAACACGGCGACCTTGGTCTGAAATTTCCTCGCTTCGCCTTTGCGGGAGGCTCTACCATTTCCGGTCTCTCCCCTTCAGCCGTTGGGTGTTCATCTGTATCGTAGATGTGGTGGTTTCCAGGGCTCGCCAGACCTCCTCCAGCCCCTCCTCCAACTATTTAGACGATCTCCTTCTCCGGAACCAGGATTCCACCTCCCTCACCACGGATCGGGATGCGTTTCTCGCTCTTCTTCATTGCCTCGGCTTCCTAGTCAACAGCGGAAAGTCCGATCTCTCTCCATCCCGATGGTTCATGCATCTTACCATAAATTCTGGACTGGCTGCAACCCCGTGCGACTGCCGGAGGTGCATGTCGCAGAGTTGGTGGAGTTCGCCCTCCAGGTTTTCCAGCGTGGATGTAGTCCCGGCGCGAGTTGGTTACAACTGCTGGGCCTCTTGTACACAGCTGCGTACCTGTTACCCCTGGGGCGGCTCTACTCGCACCGTCTTCACCTCCACCTCCTTGCCTTTTGGCACCCGTCCTCCCGCGACCTCGCAGCTCCTATTCCTGTTTGCGACCTGCTGGAACAGGCAGCTCCCCATCTTCGTCTCCCCCTTCCCGGACCCTCTTGCGTGGGCGGTAGACACCCTCTCCTTAGATTGGGAGGGCCTGGTTGCCTGCGCGTACCCTCCATCCTTGCTGGTGCCCAAAGTTGTACAGAAACTCCGGGGGTGCAATGCGATCTTCTCCTGGTCGCCCCCTTCAGCTGAAACAGGAGTTGGACCACCGATCTCCTCAGCTTTGCCACGGATCCCCCACTCCCCTTGCCCAAGCCCTCTCCTCCAGAGTTTTCTTGCGTGCTGCGGTAGAGGCTGTCGCTGCAGCCCGCAGATCTTCCACCCTCTGAGTGTATGAAACGAAGTGGTGAGTCTTCTGGGATTGGTGCGAGATGGAGCGACTTCCCCCAACAGCGCTGACGTCACCCCGGCTTGCAGATTTCTTCCTGTGGCTGTTTTGAGATAATCTTCTGGCCCCCATTACCATTTGCGGATACCTCTCCATGATCGCGGACCCTTACCGCCATTTGGGTCTCCCAGACCCTGGGGCTTGGTCGGACCTTTCGGACCATATGCAAATTTTTGAGCTGTAGCGACCAGTTCCATACTCTGATCCCTCGCTGGAACCTCGCCTCGGTCTTTACCTGGCTAAATTCTAGCAACTTTGAGCCACTGCCCTTGGCTAGCATGGCAAATCTCGCCCGGGAGACCTGCTTCCTACTAGCACTTGCTACGATGTCCAGAGTTCGTGATTTACACACGCTCTCTATGGACCCAAACTGTCTTCAGCTCAGGGCTGATGGCTGTGTACACCTATCAGATCCCGCCTTCTTGGCGAAGAATCGGTTCCCTTCGGCCAGGGCTCTTTCATCACCCTGCGTCCCCTCAGGGAACCCAACCAGACTTAGGGCTCCCGCCATCAGGACCCTGTCTGGGCGCAATGAGTCTACCTGCACAGGACAAAACCTATCCGGCATGGCCGGACCCGCCTCTTCCTGCCACTTCCACTGGCAGGCACAACATTTAGGTGCAGACAATTCCTCGTGGCTGCTTTGGGTCTTCCATTCTGCCTACGAGGAGTTCTCTCCGACGGGTGCAGTAAGACGCTGCATATTCGTGCACATGAGGTCCGTGCTCTCTCCACTAGTGTTACGTTCGATCGAAACTGTGCAGTGAGAGACATTGTGCAGCTGTTGGGTGGCGGGCCAATTCCACCTTTGCCTGCTTTTACTAGTTTTACCTCTGTGACCTTACCAGCCAGCAGGACAATCTGGCCATGGTGGGTGACTTCGCTACGGCGCAACACTCCCTCCCGGCGCTGTAAGGTACACTTAGCCGAAATCGTCGGGAGGTTGCTCCGGTTCGCGACCGTGAAGCACAAGCGATGACTGGACCGGACCTAGCAGGCGGCACCCTCCTCCTTTTCGCTATTCTTCCATACAGTAATGCCATTGGTAATGTGTTTTGAGGAAACAAATGTATTTTTCTCTAAAATGTATTTTTTCGAAAAATTCTTACCGATGGCATTACTCGAATGGCCCTCCCTCCTGCCCCACTTGCCGCCGGAGCGCTTTAGCGTTCAACTGGTATAACACCGGCACTTGTGCCCGGATGAGGAGGGAAGGGAGGCTACTTGGGCCCTAGTAACGGCCCCAGGAGTCGCCTCCCTGGTTGTGTATTTATACACAATGATTTTTAGGCTGAAATCGTTTAAGCTAAGTGTATCTTCCATACAGTAATGCCATCAGTAAGTATTTTTCAAAAAAATACATTTTAGAGAAAAATACATTTTGTAGATGTAGGTGCTTTGCGCCATTGGCGCAAAGCTTGGCCATTCCTTATGCAGGAGGTAGATTCTCTTTTAAATAAAAGCATGCAGTGCTCAGTCAAAGATTTAAATTTATCCCTCTTAGTAGTCTTAGTCTTACTGGCTGAGATTCACCCCAGTTACATCTCCAGCCTGGGATGTAGGATGTCATAATCGCAGACTTCAAAGCTGTCTGAGCTCAACTGTTGTTACTGTAAACAGTGCAGATAACTTGATGCACAAGGAGGTAAAACTAAGATGACTTGTCTTAGCCCTCTGGCTGTTGGTAGTGGTTTTTGTCGTGATGATTCCTCATGATTTCATCAAGACAAAAACCACTACCAACAGCCAAAGGATTAACAGAGTTTAACCCTTTGGGTGTTGGTTATTTTAATCGCGATGATTTCTGCAGGAATCATCGCAACAAAAACTGCTACCGACACCCAAAGGGTTAACCTCCTGCATGCAGCCTTTGGTACTGTTTACTGTCTGTAGCAGTGGTTGCATGCACATGAAAGGCATAAGTATGACTGTGAGTGTGACAGTGTGAGTCACTACGACTGTCCAAGATTGATTTAAAGCGACTGATGACTTTCATGCTGACTTTCAGACTGCTATAGTGGGTGTCTGACCCTGATGCCAAGTTATTCCACTCTGCCAGATACTTCACCTGCCAAGGTTGCTCAGGACCATGAAGTCAGTGAAGATTTTGAGGAGCACAACTATTCCACAAGGAGAGGCGAATCATTGGACTTTGAAAGAACAGATGACTTTGTTGTTTTTGACACAGAAAATGACTGTGTCATAGATTTGACTGATACTGGTGAGATGGATGCCAAAGCAAGTGATGGTGTTGGAGCTTTTGTTGAGTGTAGCATTGACCATGCACTGGACCTCAGTGTTCGGAGAGAAGCACTGGATTTCAGTGTTTCAAAGCAAATTGTGAATGAGCCAGAGTCGCTCTTTGGTGTTGCTTCGTATGGGGGTAGTGCCTGTGTCGATGGACAGAATGCTTTTGTGTCCCAGAACTCAGGAGTGAGTAACAGCAGTGTTATCGTGAATGGCGAGAATGTGTTTGTGGTGCAGAATCCAGTGAATAGTTTCAGCAGAGGACCTTTTTTTTCACCTGCACCTCTCCACCTTTACAGAGATGCCCAGATTCCGTCTATCGTTTATTGTGTTAATGATCATGGAGTCATTATTCACTCTTTTCTCACAAGCACTCATACAATGCCTGTGTTTTGCATGCAGGCAAACAACCAAATAAAGAATGTCAGCATTTTGCAGGATGTCATAAATGTGCAGAACTCTTTGGCAGGATCGGGGAATAATGTTGGGGCCACCACTTACAGTTACATACAGAACCCTGCATCTCACTCTCGTAATGTTCACATCCCTGAGATGAGTCAGGCTCAGTATCAGCATGTGGACTCTAATAGTATCAGTAACACTCAGAACTTTCCTTTTGGTCAATGTCAGCTAAACTATGCCTCACCCAACTTGTTCATGCCATTTCATCCATGGCAGTTTGTTGCTGCTACTCCTAGCCAAAGTGCACAGGCCTCCAAACCCCAAAAGAGACCTAATGCAAGAAAGAAGCTGCTAGGTGAGAAAGGGGTTTGTGATGAAAATGTGGACATATCGCTTTCAGGGTCGAAGAAACCTCGCAAGGGACGAGGCAGAGTCCTTGCAAAATCCAGCAAGGCTTCTGCCCAGGGAACAAAGCCAGCACTGGCTGAAGCCAACCTGGTTCTGCCAAATGGTGATTCATCAGCCAGGCCAGCTGGTGATGGGTCTGCCAAAGCAAGGAGTTCAGCTGGAGCCAAGCCAAAGACCACTGCTGGAGCAAGGCCTAAGAGTGCGGCGACAGCCAGGCAAAAGACAGAAGCCACAGCCAATCATACATCAGCTGGCATTACCAAGTGAGTCTGGAGAAGACAAGACACGCATACTTTAGCTTTCATAATTACAAAATCTCTTGAATTTGATGTAAACTTGAGAAAAGGACATTTTTGTCCAAACAATTCCACTGGCCGTTTTAACATGCTTATATATTTATTATCATTACACCTACTGGATGCACTTTTAATGCAATTAACTTGTTAAGATTGAGTTTTGCTTGTTTGCATTGAATTATTTCTTGGAGCTGTGGAAATGTGATCATTACTAGTCAGATTGACAGTGGATTTAGTGGCTCCTAGTCCTACCATTTTCTTTTGTGAATGGTTGTCTTTATTGAGTCACTCCCTCAGATGTTGAGACTTGATTTAAGTCACTTTTGAAAATAACTTTCATCTGAGAATATGGGAACAATTCAAGTAGATTTTGTCACGTCAAGTAGATTTTATTTGTCCCGCTCTCCAGGAAATTTGTCTTTAAGTTTAGCGCATCCGATGAAATTAATCGTAATAATAATGATAAAGTAGACATGGCGTTTAAAATGAAAACAATAGGTATATCATAATATTAAAACGGCATGCACAACTCGCACCACACATTCATGCACTCATACACACACATAACTCCTCCCCCCCCCCCCCCCCCCAACACACACACACACACTCGACGCTGTAGCTAATAATTTTTTAAGACTATGATGCTATGATGTAAGAAGGGAAATAAATAATTTCACTACTGTATGATGTAAAAGTAAATAAACGTTATCACAAAAATACTGCAGTAAAGATCGGGATAGAGGAAGGGTGGGGGAGAGTGCGGTGCAAGACTGACTTCAGGGGCATGCCTAACGGTGCACATAAAAACAACATAAATTTACACAACGTATGTGCACCAGACAAGGACGCACACACCTGCAGAGGTTTAGTACCATAAACCAGTATCAGTTATGGATGACGGGTCTTCAGTCCTGGAGACTGATACATTTTTTTTTCAAAATCTCAGAAAGCTTAACTTTTTGGGTGCCAGAAGTGGTTTTATTTCGACAGGAATCATTGTGAATAAAACCGCTACCGACACCCAAAGGATCAATTTCAACATTTTGGTTCAAACAGAACAGATCTTAAGCCAGCTTGTTCATTCTGTTAGAGGCATAACTTCCTGTGAGCCCATGGGTCTGCAGGGGCTCATGTTGCTGGCCATGGATCTTGGGCATCGTTAGGCTGTGGATTGTTTTCATTCAGTTCAGCTTTTCGCACTGTCAACCGTGTGCTGTCATCTTTTCTGTCGCCCACTAGGCACCGGCCTCCACGTGGCATGGGTGGGTAGTCTCCTCAGTCACTGACTGAATGGGCTAGCAGAGGGGTGCCATCTTTGTCCAGGATTAGGTATGTTGTTCAGTCTTTTTCACTGGTCCGGTTTTTAAGGAGCTGTGCTAACCCAGGTCCTACCATGTTGGATTGGTCCTTAAAAATACTCGTGAGCTTTTGGTCCTTTGGATCGCAAGTGTTTGCCGTGCTTGGAGACCCGTGTTGGGGGAAAAGAGGATCCTGGTGGCTGAGGTTCCTTTTGGGTTGCGGCTCACTGGTGCCAACACTCCACTTTGGCCTTGACTTCTACCTAAACGGGAGGTTAGTCGTACCGGCCTAGTCAATCGGCTCTTGTCACGTTGAGCCACTGTTGACATGCGGGTTGCTATACGGGGCACCATGCTATAGCCTCTGCTGCTGATTAGGTGCTTTACACCAGTATTCCCCTGTATTCAACAGTGTGATATAAGGCGGTGGCTCAAACGTTTTAATCGGGCTTACTGCCTTGAGTATATCTTTCGGGCAGTCTCCATTGTGCGTCGGCTGGAGACCTGCCGACAGTTACACTTTCCCTTGTTGGGCTCGGTGGCGGGCAGGGACCCCCGGGGGATGAATATCTCTACTATTATATGGAAAAAAAAAAAAAGAAAAAAAACTGGCACAGAAGCGGCACATAGCCACCGACATTGAACATGACAGTGACTCGGAGTGTGAGGAAGCGACGCCTCAGGCGTCGGCCGTATGGCCTCGCTTCCTCATTGTCCATAGCATGGTGAAGGAGAAATCTGTTTCCAAGCTGCATCCTTTTCTGGTGGGGGAGATCCTCAGGAGCTGTGTTGGCAGGCCTGATGTCCAGCGCAGCAGGTCTGGTGACTTGCTGGTAGAGTGCCGTACATGGGCACACTCCAGCGGGCTACTGAGGCTCTCTTCCGTCGGAGACACTCCAGTAGAAGCAGGGTGGAGAACTCTCCTCGGATCCGCGATTTTCCGAGGAAAGGTAGCGTCACTTCCGAGAAAATGAAATAGAGTTCTGAGAAAAATTACTTACTTACTTACTTACGCCTGTCACCCCTACCCGGGTATAGGCCGTCGACGAGAGACCTCCAACAACTCCCTGTCCTGTGCTTCTCCTTCGATTCTACTCCAGGTGGTTCCCAGTCTCTTGATGTCTGCTTGGAGGTCTCGATGCCAGGAGTTTCTCGGCCTACCTCTTTTCCTCTTTCCCTGGGGGTTCCATGACAATGCCTGCCTAGTGATACTGGAAGCTGGCTTTCTCAGACTGTGACCGATCCATCCCCATCTTCTTCGCCCAATTTCATTCTCTGCTGTTATCTGCTCTGTTCTCTCCCAGAGTCTGACGTTGCTGATCTTCTCTGGCCAGTGGATTTTCAAAATTCTTCTAAGGCAACTGTTCATGAAGGTCTGTACTCTGTTGACTGTGGTTTTTGTCAATTTCCATGTCTCTGCTCCATATAGGAGAACTGCTTTTACATTGGAGTTGAAAATCCGGACTTTGGTGTGTTGTGACAGCTCTCTGGAACTCCACACTTTTTTCAACTGGAGAAAGGCTGCTCTGGCTTTACCGATTCATGCTCTGACATCTGCATCAGTGCCGCCTTTTTTGTCTATGATGCTCCCGAGATAGGTGAAGGACTCCACCTCCTCCAACGGGGTGCCAGCAAGCAAGACTGGTTCTTCCCTGGTTGCGTTCAGCCTCATTGTCTTTGTTTTCTGTTTGTGAATGGTGAGGCCCACTTGGGACGAGATGTCAGCAAGCCTCGTGGTCTTGTCCTGCATTTGTTGATGAGTGTGGGACAGTAATGCCAAGTCGTCTGCAAAATCGAGGTCGTCAAGTTGTGTCCACAGTGTCCATTGTATTCCACTTCGTCTGTGCTCTGTGGTCATCTTCATGACCCAGTCTATGGCCAGTAGGAAGAGGAACGGAGACAGCAGACACCCCTGCCTGACACCAGTTCTGACCTGGAGCTCTCTGGTGAACTGCCCTTCGTGGATCACGCGACATGTCATGCCATCATAGCTGCTCTTGATCAGGCGGACGAGCTTTGTGGGTACACCGTAGTGTCGTAGGAGTTTCCATAGAGTCTCTCGGTCCACGCTGTCAAATGCTTTCTCATAATCCACAAAGTTGACGTACAGCGGGGAGCTCCACTCCAGAGACTGTTCCACGATGATGCGGAGAGTGGCGATCTGGTCTGTACATGATCGGTTCTTCCTGAATCCTGCTTGCTGGTCTCTCAGCTGGGGGTCAACGGAGCTCTTCATTCTCTCTAGGATGATCCTGTTGAAGACCTTTCCTGGTACTGACAGCAAGGTGATTCCTCTGTAGTTGGAAGACTTGCTGAGGTTGCCTTTCTTGGGAAGCTTGATTAGGTACCCCTCCTTCCAGTCAGCTGGCATCACCTCCTCTTCCCAGATCTTTTCAAACAGTGGGTACAGCATCTCAACTGTTGTCTCTAGGTCTGCTTTCAGAGACTCCGCTGGGATGCCATCTGGCCCTGCTGCTTTGCCATTCTTCAAAAATGCCACTGCTTTTCTGATCTCTTCCCGGCTGGGTCTGTCACAGCTGATGGGTAGGTCGGTCTCTGCCGGCTGGATGTCGGGGGGGTCGGGTGGGCTAGGTCTGTTCAGTAACTCTTCAAAATACTCGGCCCATCTGTCGAGTTGGTCTGCTCTGTCTGCAATAGGCTTGCCTTCTTTGTCTTTTACTGGTCTTTCTGTATGGCCATACTTACCCGACAATCTTCTGGTAATGTCGTAGAGCTGTTTCATGTTGCCGCTGCCTGCTGCCTTTTCTGCCTCTGTTGCCAGGCTGTCTGTGTAGGCCCTCTTGTCTGCCCTGATACTCCTCTTCACCTCGCGGTTGGCTTCCGAGTATTCCCCCTGTGCCCTTACTTTGGCTGCTCTCGTGCGACTGTTGTTGACCGCTGCTTTCTTCTGCTTCCTCGCTTCTATCTTCTTCAAGGTCTGTGCCGACAGCCAGTCCTTGTGGTGGTGTTTCCTGAACCCTACAGTGTCTTTGCAGGTTGAATTCAGCGCCTCTCTAACTGCCTTCCACTGCTGCTCTGTGGTGACTGCCTCCTCTTCATTTACTAGCTCCTGTAGCGCTTGAAACCAGTTGGACAGCACCAGTTTGAACTCTTCTCTAACTCCAGTTTCTCTCAGGAGGCCTACATTATAGCGCTGTCTTCTTGTTGTCTCTGTACGGCTTTTCTTTAGCTTGAGCTTCATTCTTAAGGTAAGCAGATGGTGGTCTGAGGTGACATCTGCTCCCCTCCTCACTCGAACATCTTGAAGGGATCTTCTAAATTTCTTGCTAATGCAGATATGGTCTATTTGGTTCTCTGTTGTATGGTCAGGTGAGACCCAAGTTGCTTTGTGTATTCTTCTGTGTGGGAAGATGCTGCCTCCAATGACAAGTCGGTTTAGAGCACAAAAGTCTACAAACCTCTCCCCGTTCTCACTCATCTCCGAGCCTAGTCCCTGTCTCCCCATCACCTCTTCGTATCCGGTGTTGTCCTCCCCTATTTTGGCATTAAAATCGCCCATGACGATGGTGATGTCTCGCTCCGCACATTTGTCCACGGCACTCTGGAGTCGGTCGTAGAACTCTTGTTTCTCTTCCTCGTCACTGTCATTGGTGGGCGCATAACACTGGATGACGTTCAGCTTGAGCTTTTTCTTGGTTCTAAAGGCTGCTGTTATAATTCTTGGCCCAAGAGGTTCCCAGCCCATCAGCGCTCTCTGTGCCACTGGTGACAGCATGAGTGCTACTCCTTCTGTATGGGGGGCATTCTCCTCTTCATGACCTCTTCATCTCCCAACTTAACAGCCTTTTCTGGCCAGACTGCGTCCATCTGGCTTCACTGATGCCTAGCAGGGAAAGGTTGTACTTTTGCATTTCCGCTGCTATCTGGGCGGCCTTGCCGCTCTGGTACATGGTCTTGACGTTCCATGTGCCCATGGTTGTATCCCTGGATAGAGAGAGGCGGCTCGGTCCTGTGGCTTCCGAAGACTTCCGGCTTTCACCACAGGACGTCATAAGTCTTCTAGTAGAAGAACCTTCCTCCTCCAGGAAAGGAATTACTGTTAATCTTTTCGTCGGCGTTTTTGTAGCTATTTCCTTTTTTGCAGGGTGGGGAAGCTACCCCCACGCCCAACCCCCTTACTAGGAGGACCAGGGGTTTTCTGTCGGGGTCACCTTCCTTTAGACCATGTTGGTTCACGGCACCTTATTTCATTCGGTGCACCCCTCTCACGAGGGACCCCCTATCCACCACCCAGGGGACGCGCCTCAACGCCGTATGGTCCCAGCGCGAGGTGAGAAAAATTAGCGAAACACATTTTCTCCAAGTCTCGATCCGAGTTTAAAAATAGGACGAGTTCAGGTCCGTGTCCAGTTTTACTTTCTCGTCACTGAACGTCGGTGCCGCCCGCGAGTGTAACATTGTATGCACTGCCCATTATAAGTATAAGGCTTACTCACAGGGCTTCCGTTTTAGTGCGTCTGTGCGTCTCTGGCTCACTAAAACTCAAAATCACGTACTGAAAATGTAACTAAAGGGTAGTCAGACGGCACTAAAATTCAGTGCATCTGCGTCCGAGACACATCATCCTTGCGCCACCTTGCGTACCCTAACAGGTCGGTGAGTTCTACTTTTAGTGATGACTTGGTTAGTTTAGCAGCTCGCTTGGTCGCGGCTGCATTCAGAATCGCCCTGACTCCGGGGTCCATGCAAGTGTCGCACTGGACGGGCAAGTTTGCGCCTGGTGTGGTGTCAGCATGTTATTACAAAGTGCGCACTACATATTGAACGTGTTACTTGCTGTGACGTCACTATTCATACTATTATGCAGGGATGAGAATCTTTCGCCTTTTAGCGGAAATCCGCTCTTTCGGAAGGTCCCAGGGTCACAAAAACAACTGATCTGACCCCATAAAATAAGGCTCAGAATGCACCAGAATGCATAGATTTTAACCATCTTTTCAAAAATTTCCCCCCCTAGCATCGCGTACCTGCAAAGCAGGTACGCGCACTCGTGGTTTCGCCACTCGACAGACTTTGGAATTTTTCCGCCTTTTTGTCATTTTAGGATTCTCATCTCTGATTATGGGATGCGGCATCGCGCGTTTCACTTTCGATCTTGAACGAAGTTGTAAATGGCGGAGCAAAAGCAAAGGAAGCTGGAATGCTTCGGATTCTTCAATTCGCCACCATCTGATCTTGATAATCACTTAGAAGAAAGTTCCACTTCGACATTGCAATCTCCATCGACAAGCGACAGTACCAGAAATGATACCTCTGGGCCATGTGTGGCACCGCCACTGCGACGCAGTTTCAGAGTTCACCATGGCTGCGTGTATTTCTGTGGCTAAAGCATGATGGCACACGGATGACAAGCGCAATATGCATGGAGGCAAACTCAAAAAGCAAGTCCAGAAATTTGAACAGAAATAACTTTTAATTTTTTTTTTTTATCATGGTCGATCCATCTTCTGGTACACAGTTATTAGGCAAAAGCTCGATCTAACATTGGAGAAATAGGTCTTTCGGGTTAAATGGGTTGAAACCAACTTTTAAGTACATTAGTTCACACACACTCACACTCACACACACACACACACACACACACACACACACACACACACACACACACACACACACACACACACACGCACGCACGCATGCATACACACGCACACACGCACACACACGCACACACACACACACACACACACACACACTCACTCACACACACACACAAACGCACAAAAGCCTCACAGTGGGTTACCTACCATTTCATGTGAAAATGGGTTCCCATATTTCTATTTATTCTAGGGCTCTGGAATTGATGCGAATGTTTAGAACTCACCTTATAACTAAGCTCTATAACTTAAAATAAAAAAGACATTTTCTAGAAACAGAGCCACTAGATGCCGAAAAAATGGGTTTCTGCCAATAAAGTGGGTGGGTGTCTCTCTCACACAAAAACTGGCATTACAGTCAAAATGGGTGTCTTCACAACAGTAGGCGTCTGTAATAAGGTCAAGTTCATGGAATACTTCTTTTTCACATTCATTTTTTGGTTTTGTTTTTTTCAACTTAATGTGTATGTATGCATTAACATTCTTAACATTGTATGGTGCAAAAATTGAATGAACACTGGCCTGTAACCTTTCGATTATGATTTTTACAGAGGAAATCTTTTAAACATTGCTACGTTTTGTCCTTCTGAAGCAAAACAGTTTATCATGGCATTTATGCGAGAATTCTGGAAATTAAACGACTTTAAAAAAAAAAAATGTACTCTGCAGTTTGAGACAAACAGCAACAGAGCATTTTGAATATTAACCCTTATTATTTGGAATACACCAGTGTGTGCAAAAAGTGTGACTAAAATAGTCCAAAGGGTAGTGGCAGAATAGCTTGGTGCCTCTAGGCGCCAAGCTATTGTGGCACCACCCTTGAACTAATAATGCCATTGGTCTATGTCCTCATCTGTAAGTTCTGTAATGTAGCTTGCATATATGGCAGTGTACAAATTTGAAGCTTTTAGCCTCAGTATGATGCAGGTTAAAAAGTGTGGAAAAATATGAAAGACAAAAAAAGACCCAGACGAAGAAACTAACACTTAACTTATTCTACCCCAGACACACCAGAGCAAAATAAAGATCGATCATGATAGTTCAAGGCTGATGCCAGAATAGAGTGGCGCCTATGGTCGCCAAGCTATTCTGGCATCACCCTTGAACTATCGTGGTCGATCTGTGTCCTGCCCTGCAACGCAGTTTTCAGAAGATGACTTCAACATTTGGGGATTCCGGCCTTGAGGTAGAATGAGTTAAAATGACAAAACAGAACACTGACATTAATTAATGAACTGACAACATAGGAAATCAATCACTTGAAACTTCAGCCTTTATTAATCACATCAAAGGTGCATGCATATAAAAACAGTAATTGTTTGTAAACACTTCAAATCAAACAATCAAGAGCAGTCAAACCTTTTTCTGCCAACTTTGTGATGAGGAAAACTAGTTCTTGCCCAAGTTCGGCACATAAAGGGTTACCGCGACTTATGTGCCTCTATTCATAAAATGGAGAGAGAAATATAATACCGAGTTCTAGCAAGTGTGACAATAAAGTTTAGCCGAGTTGGTATACCTCGTCCAGTTCCTAGGTTAAATGCACCAGTGGTGCCAATGTTGCTATATTGGCACCAAACCGGTCGTTCGGACTGGTCTGGTGCATCCGATCGGTTTAGAGCGTGTGCTTTCTGCACCTGTAATGGGCAACCTCGGAGAAAGAATCACGTGAGCTTCGTTTGACTGCTGCAAAATAACATGAATAAAGAATAAACCCTTTCCCATATATGCAATCCAGCAATTATGCATCCATCCTTATGCTAGCACCATGAAACATTACGCGATTTGGCAGATTTTAAAAATAGCTTTTTACAATCCTCAATGGAGGTGATTTTTGCGACATCTGCGTCGTTTGTGGCAGAAAGCACCGTCAAAGTTGAAGTTCGAGAAATGAGCGCACTATATGTACAATAGACTTGATTCAGTGGTGTTGGGCATGACTCAAGCCTCTGCCATCTCAACACAAAACTGGCGTGTTTGGGGAGATAAAAGGCTACAAGTTAAAACCGCAAACGAACCTTTTTTTCCCCGACAGCGATCACAATCTTCTGCGTGAACGAACGAGACCACACTACAAGTGCACAAGCCAACCTGCGCGCGCAGTTCTGGTGCACATGACCGGTCCAATGCGAAAATAGCAACAGTGGCACCGCTGGTGCGTTTAACCTAGGTAGAGGGCGAGGTATACCAACTCAGCTAAGGTTTATGCTTCCTGTGACTTTAGAAACAATGCACAGTATGCAAAGTGTACTTTACAGTAACCAAAAAAAAAGTTACAGACATTTCCAAAATGATCCAGGCGTACATCAGATAAAAACAAGCTATACACACTGAAAAAAATAACACTCTTGTAATAAATGTTTATCATGTTGACAATGGTTTTCTTATCTTATTATTGTCTTTCGTCTCGATTGGTTGTACATTGCTGAACGTCCGGACGTGCCAGCACTGATAATGAAGGGGAAAAAAATAAAATAAAATAATGAACAGAATATTGAATGCATGTCGCCAGCCAGTCTAATACGCTAAGTAAACCTAAGATCATTTAGCAACACACATCCAAAATCAAGAGAGATACACCCCCCCCCCCCCCCCCCCCACCAAAAAAAAAAAAAAACAAAAAACAAAAAAAAAACCAAAAAAACCCACCAAACAAACAAAACAACCAAAAAAAATATTCAGACCCAAAAGGTGACTGCCAATCATGTAAAATGCAAAGAAGTGCCCAACGGAGAAAGAAACACGCTTAGGAAAGACGGTTACAACACAATTTAGTAAGATTTCGGGTCAATCCGCCTTGTCAAAACAGACAAACAGACAGAGAGATCACTCGCTACTTATCTTTGTTCACAAAAGGAATGTGCCCCATTCCTTCTGCGAATGAAGATAAGTAGCGACTGATCTCTGTTTGTTTGTCCGTTTTGACAAAGCGGATTTACCCGAAATCTTAATAAATTGTGTTGTAACCGTCTTTTCTAAGAGTGTTTCTTTCTCCGTTGGGTACTTCTTTTCAAGAGATACAGGCAGCGCAGACAGCAGGGAGAGCTTAAAAAAGGAAAATACAAGTCAATTGACCAAGGGTAGACAGAAACACATGCCCCAGAATTGAGAGGAAAACCCACCCTTTGGGGCTGACCAGGGTGACCCTAGGAACTAAAAAGTAGTTGACCCCACCCAAGTCCCCCAGGGCAGACGTTTAGTTGCAAAGTAAGGTTAATGAATGTTACACAATCCAGACCAAAAAGGTGACTGCCAAGAGTGTAATAAGCAAAGAAGTACCCAACGGAGAAAGAAACACGCTTAGAATAGACGGGCACAACACAATGCATTAATATTTCGGGTAAATACCCTTTGTCAAAAAAGACAAACAAACAGATACATTAGCCGCTACTTATCTTCATTGGCAGAAGGAATGTGCTGCACATTCCTTCTGCCAATGAAGATAAGTAGCGGCTAATCTCTCTGTCTGTTTGTCTATTTTGACAAAGGGTATTTACCCGAAATATTAATAAATTGTGTCGTACCCATCTTTTCTAAGCGTGTTTCTTCTCCGTTGGGTACTTCTTTAATGTTACACAGCATACAACATGATCCAGGCGTACATCAGATAAAACCAAGCTATACACACTGAAAAAATAACACATTGCTGAACGTCCGGACGTGCCAGCACTGATAATGAAGGGGAAAAAAATAAAATAAAATAATAAACAGAATATTGAATGCATGTCGCCAGCCAGTCTAATACGCTAAGTAAACCTAAGATCATTTAGCAACACACATCCAAAATCAAGAGAGATACACCCCCCCCCCCTCCCCCCACAAAAAAAAAACAAAAAAAAACCACCAAACAAACAAAACAACAACAAAAATATTCAGACCCAAAAGGTGACTGCCAATCATGTAAAATGCAAAGAAAGAAACACGCTTAGGAAAGACGGTTACAACACAATTTAGTAAGATTTCGGGTAAATCCACCTTGTCAAAACAGACAGACAGACAGAGAGATCACTCGCTACTTATCTTTGTTCACAAAAGGAATGTGCCCCATTCCTTCTGCGAATGAAGATAAGTAGCGACTGATCTCTCTGTTTGTTTGTCCGTTTTGACAAAGCGGATTTACCCGAAATCTTAATAAATTGTGTTGTAACCGTCTTTTCTAAGAGTGTTTCTTTCTCCGTTGGGTACTTCTTTTCAAGAGATACAGGCAGCGCAGACAGCAGGGAGAGCTTAAAAAAGGAAAATACAAGTCAATTGACCAAGGGTAGACAGAAACACATGCCCCAGAATTGAGAGGAAAACCCACCCTTGGGGCTGACCAGGGTGACCCTAGGAACTAAAAAGTAGTTGACCCCACCCAAGTCTCCCAGGGCAGACCTGGGTGGGGGCCACTGTTTAGTTGCAAAGTAAGGTTAATGAATGTTACACAATCCAGACCAAAAAGGTGACTGCCAAGAGTGTAATAAGCAAAGAAGTACCCAACGGAGAAAGAAACACGCTTAGAATAGACGGGCACAACACAATGCATTAATATTTCGGGTAAATACCCTTTGTCAAAAAAGACAAACAAACAGATAAGACTAGCCGCTACTTATCTTCATTGGCAGAAGGAATGTGCAGCACATTCCTTCTGCCAATGAAGATAAGTAGCGGCTAATGTATCTGTTTGTTTGTCTTTTTTGACAAAGGGTATTTACCCGAAATATTAATACATTGTGTTGTGCCCGTCTTTTCTAAGCATGTTTCTTTCTCTGTTGGGTACTTCTTTAATGTTACACAGCATACAAAATGATCCAGGTGTACATCAGATAAAAACAGAGCTATACACGCTCGAAACAACCGAATAATAACGTTCTTGTAATAAGTCTTTATGTTGACAATGATTGTTTCTTTTTGTCTTATTAATGTCTTTCGTCCCCAACCGCCGTTTCATCAGCAGTTCCATTTTCAAAGTTTTACATGTTATATACAGTATACAAAAATGATGCAGGCGCACCAACTCCATAGAGCACTCTTGTAATAAATCTTTATCTCGACAATGGTTTTCTTACTCCTTATTATTGTCTCTCGTCTCCCCCCCCCCCGCCACCCCACCCGGGTCTGCCCTGGGGGACTTGGGTGGGGTTAGGCATTTTTTAGTTCCCAGGGTCACCCTGGTCAGCCCCACAGGGTGGGTTTTTCTCTCTATTCTGGGGCATGTGTTTCTGTCTACCCTTTGTCCATTCACCTGTATTTGCCTTTTTAAAACTCTCCCTACTGTCTGCACTGCCTGTAGCTCTTGATATTGGATGTGTGTTGCTAAATGGTCTTAGCTTTATTTAGGCCCCATGTTGTAGGTTTATTTAATGTATTTGACCGGCTGGCGACATACATTCAATTTTCTGTTTAGTTTTTTTTCCACAAGCAGTGCAGGCACGTCCTGAGAAAGCCTTGTTGCTGTCGGGACGTTAAGCAATGTACAATCAATCAATAAACCCCCCCCCCCCCCCCCCCCGCCCCTTTCCATGTTCAAAGTTTTACATGTTATATACAGTCACACACACCAACCCCATAGTAGCACTCTCTTTATGTTGGCAATGGTTTTCTTACTCCTTATTATTGTCTCTCGTCCCCAAGCGCCGTTCCATCAGCAGTTCCTTTTTCAAAGTTTTACATGCTATATACAGCATACAAAAGGATGCAGGTGCACCAACCCCATAGTAGAACTCTTGTAAAAAAATCTTTATGTTGACAATGGTTTTCTTGCCCCTTATTATTGTCTCTCGTCCCCAAGCGTCGTTCCATTTGCAGTTCCATTGACAAAAACAAGCTAGACATGCTGAAACCAACCCAATAATAATGAACACTCTTGTAATATGAAAAGGAAAATGACGCGAGTGTCGGAGAATCTCAGTTCATTTGTTTTGTAACCTTTTCAGTCTGTTGCGGATGTAATCCTTAATGTTTGTCCAGCGCCTATGTCTAAGTGCAGGGTCTTCTGCAATGGCCTGCTGTATCTCAGCCTTTCTAGGAAGTTTGTTCACGACGAGGTGTGTCTTGAAACGAGTTTCAACAGCTTTCTCTTCAGCTTTCCCCCATGGTTTCCTTGTAAATCTAGCTCTCTTTCGAACAGGAGCCGATGCAGAACTGTCATCATCAAAACTATCTAGTTTGTCATCAGGCTCTGGACGTCTTTTCTCGGTCATGCTCAATGATTCCTGTGTTGTTGACTTGCTATTTGCTTCATTCACAGGTGCTGTTTCCCCAGCGACCTCTCTGCGAGTTTCTGATGTGTTTTCATTGTCAAAGTCAATCTCTTCATCATCGCCCAGTTCAGCTCTAATGCAACTCTCAAAATCGGTCATCCCATTGTTAACTGACAGAAGAATCTTTGCCACTTTTGCCTTCTGAAGGACGTCTTGAGGTTGGCGGTAGATATGGCGATGTATCCGAATATCATGACCAAGGAAGTCTGCCAGCTGATCCTGGTCTAACTCCGAGATGGCCATGGCCTGAGCCAAAGTTGCAACCTGCTTCCGTAACTGAGTAAATGTGAACATGGCTGGGTTTGACACTTGCGCTTGCAGTGCATGTTCCTTCAGAACATCATGGCCTCTGTAAGGCCTCTGACCAGAAGGTGTGGCAAAGATGTACTGGGAACCGGCGAGAGCTGGCACTGATTGCCTCATTTGAAGGATTCTGTCCACAGTTGTCATCATCTTCTTCGTCAGCAAAATGGGAACACTCCTATTAAACTTGCCCCTGATTTCCACTCGCTGAAAATGATTCACCATTTTCTTCTCAACCTCTGTGAGACCTTTCAAGATATCTTGATTGGTGATCGATCCAATCTTAGCATTCTGGAAGTCTGATACCTTCATTCTCTGAACTTCTCCCCCTCGTTTTCGGTTGAAAAGTGATACAGCGCAAAGAGTTGCTTTAACCACTGTCGGATAATCTTCCGAAACCATCCTTGTCTCAAGAAGCTGTTGGACCTTCCTCACATCTTCACATGATGGGATCAGCTTGGGTTTGTTCATGGTCATTTTCCCGACCGACTGGGCTGCTGTAGCTGACACACAATCGTACCAGTCCCCGTTGAAGACAGAGTCAAAGCGCTGCGCCTCAGAGAGCTCCTGTCGCCACCTGTCATCTGAACCATTCCCAAGCTGTTTGGATGCCAGCGACTGTTTGATCTGTGAACATTTTTTCAAAGCATGGCCTATGCGCATTGCAAGATTGCCTTTTTTGAAATGTGTGTCCTCATCAAATTCTGCTAGCTCTTTTACAGCCAGTACAACATGATCAAAGCTAGCTGCATTGACCACAGCATTTAAACTTGCGATTTTCATTTCTGACCTGACTCTAAGAATCTTTAATAGTCTCCCTAACTCCCGCATCCTGGAGCTGATTTGCCCAGCTGTGTGTTCTTCAATGTCCCTGCGGTCAAATAATCTCTTTCCATACTCCAAAAGCAAGGGGTCAGTTCTGATGAGACGGCTTATCTCATCCTGTCTCTGTCTGGCTATAACCTTATGATAGAAGGAAAAGTCAACGTCTAAAGGTATTGGAAGCATTAGCCGCCCACGTTGAGCAGCCTCACCTCTCTTAGTGAACTGAAACCCTCCTTGTTTCTGACAGCAACGTTTGGAGTGTACAGAGATCAGCTTTTTTTGATAGAGCCCTTTGCAATGGCTACAGGCGAGAAGGTCGTCTACCTTACTAGTTTTGGTGCGATACTTAGGAATCAAACATCCTGATTTCTTTTCAAGAACTGCAACATTATGCATGTAATCCCCCTCATCTTGTATTCTGATCCATGCTTGACGTCTCTGCTTAGTCCCTTTTTTTATTATCAAAATTTTAGCAACATCTGCCTCATCTGCATGGACATCGTGTAAGTGCGTGCTCATTTTCAAAACAAGCTTGCCACAAAATTTGCATGCATGTTTCTTGTCCCATTTGTACTTTCCTTTCCCTCTCTGCGACACGTGCACACCCGTTTTTTTGGTAAGCGCTCTTTCCCCACCCCCAACATCATGTTCCTTCTGCCTATCCACATTGTCATTGCCACCCCCTAATTCATCCCCTAACACACACTGCACCTTGCTGGTACTTGCTTCACTGACACCTGCCCACCCTGAAACAGCCACTTTGAAATCTAACATATTCAATACAATACTGTCTGTGTCAGAGACCCCAGAGATTGATGGTGACGCACCGTCTGAATCCTGTGAGCTTGAGCCAGGAACAAACTCCTCGTCATCACTGTCCTTGTATTGCGATGCGCTTGCACTCTCGGCAGTCTCAGGCCCATCCCAGGCTCCATTTGCCAACTGGAAAAGTAAAGAAAAAAAAAAGCTGCATTAGTACAAAAGCAGCCCAATTTTGGTTTAAGGGGCCTTGCACAAGAAAGCAAAATCCATGTTTTCTGAAAATGTAAGCATTTTTCACACATCTGTCAACCCCACGTGACCCTTTGAGAGAGATCACTCAAATTGGTATGTTTACAAAGATCTTGCCACAAAGTATCCTTGGGCCAAGCTTGAAGAATGTGGCTTGAAAAGTCTCCGAGAAAATGCCACTGTTAACATTTACCATGGACGTGGACGGACGGACAGACAGACGACCAGTGGCCCAGAACATAAACTCACTTTTGCTTCACACGCGAGCCAATAAAATGAAGATGATCATAGAATCACTTACCAGTTTGTAATTGGGGGCATTCCGCTGCCGTCTATGCACCCTCTGCGACAGACGACGCTGGGCCATCATGCTGCTGCTGACTAATTTTGCCATGGGCCTTGGTCATGTGCCAGGAAGGGGCGTGCTTGTCCACTTCCATAGATCCCGATGGTTTTGGACATCCTGCTGCCATCCAGCGCTGGGTGTGTGCAGAAAGTGCTGAGTGTGACCAAAACGGTGTTGCTGCAATCATGTCAAATACAACCATGTAAACCATTAACATTTTGAATCAGATATTATACATAATTACAGCAGTACCCCCTGCCCCTACGAACAATAACTGGTAATACAGTAAAATGCGACACTTCAGTTGCAAAATCCGAAAAAAAAATATTCGTGGAAGTCTGTTCTTCGAATCGCGCGGTAGTTTTGCGTACGAGGATTCAAATCTGGCGCCATCTTGTTTCAACAGTGCATGCATACAAACATGGAAAGTTACATTTCGTTCACAATCACACATGTCAGAAGAAGAAAAAAAAGCAACCCAATCGCGTGACAGATTGACCTTGTAATGTGTTATTGAACAAATTCCTTTCGTTGAAGAAGAAAGCTTTTGTTAAATTCGTGGGGTTCTATTATCTGTTACTACAAGACTGACGGTCTGAGCAGCAGGCTGAGACGCGGGTCGTAGCAGACTCAGTTTTCTCGGCCAAACGGGTCCATATAGGCTACTGTGCAATTGTATCTGATTGGGAGCATCTCGGTTAAATTACTGCGCTGAAGAAGTACACTTGGGCGTGCTTTTAACTAAGAAATATTGCATAAAAACAATCTTACCTGATGGAACAGTGACTTGGCGGGACGAGAGACAATAGAAGGGGAAACCACTCAGTTCACTCAGCGCAGCCGAACGATGTTTGGTTCCGCGGTAACACACTGGCCCAGTGCGTTTAAAGCACACAATATTAGGTAAACCTGCCAAAATGAGACATCCAATTTTTTATTTTTTTTTTTCTGACTTTTGAATTAAAAATAATGCAGAAACAACCCTCAGAAAAAAATGGGTGTCTGATTTGGCCGCCCAGAATTTTACACCGACCCAGATTCCAGAAGGATGGTAAAGAAAGTCCCCCAAATTAGTGGTTCTGTGTACACACACACACACACACACACACACACACACACATACACACACAGACAGAAAGAGAAAGAGTTTAGACAAGTCAGACTGGTTGTCAATCTGCATTCAGCAGAAAATGCTATATTTTCAGTTAAAATACATTATCAAATGATCATACAAATAAATACAGGCTTTTGCACGACAGCTCACCAGTTAAAGAATCAGTATCATGGAAAGGACACACAGACACTGTCACAACAAATTTAAAGAGAGAGCGAAATGAGTTAATTTATTTTAAAGAACATACAGATGATGCAGTTGTTCTTAAATAAATTTTGCGGACCCTCTATTATGCTCAGATGGGGGTCTGTGTACCCTCTAAAATTTATACCTGGGGTTCTACAGACCATTTAGCCTGTTGTGAAAACAGAAGCCCTGTTAATAAATACTCATCACCTGATTACAGTGGGCGATAGTGATGTTGAACGCTTGGCGGTTCACAGGAAGGTCAGCCCTCTGTGTCGGCCATTGTTAGTCTATTGTGATACTGATCAATAACCTAACATGTTGTGCTTTTCACAAGTGATTAACCCGGGAGACCCTTTGATGATGTATTTTTATTTACTCTGTAATCTTGAGTTTGCATGTAGTCAAATTTGAGCTTTTTCTGTGTGCTATCTCTTACAAGAAGCCAGAATCTTTACCTCTAAAAATGAAGAAAAAAAAAAATTTCAGGGGGGAGGACCCCTACCGGGGCTTTGCCCCTGGACCCCACCGGGGCCTAGGTGGCCCCTGGACCCCGGTCACTTTTCAGATATTTGTTACTTGACCTTGTTCTCCACCCTGTGGAAGTCACACCCCACAAAACTATGAATTCGTCAAGAAGCGTAATCAAAGATCAAGCTTTGGCAGAAATGTCAGAAGATGACCTTGTACGGAACCTTAAGTCTCAGGGGGTGACTTACGTCAGGCGCTTCGCTTCCAAGCGAGGTGATGGGGAGATCTGTCTCTCTACCATCATCCTGACGTTTGGCACCCCCACCCCTCCTACTACCATCTGGGGAGGTTACTACTCCTTGAAGTGAAAAAGTACGTCCCTCTCCCCCTCCGGTGCTTTAAGTGCCAAATGTATGGCCATGGGCAGAAGACATGCCGACTGGCAGAGGCTTCATGCGCCCGTTGCACTAAGCCCGGACACTCTGCTGAGTCCTGCACAGCCACCCCCCTGTGTGTGAATTGCCAGGGGGCGCATATGGCTTCGGACAACAGTGATTAGGTTGAGTTTTGCAGTCAATAAGTCATATGACCGGAGGAACATAAAATCAATAGGTCATTTTGAAAATCCATAAGTCAACAAAAAAAAAAAAAAAAAAAAAAATTTCGGCATTTTCGATGTCAAACTTGTCAACACATCTTGGCCTGCAGACTCTCTCACTGTTTATGTTTTCGCGGTGCTTGCCTGCCATTTGGTTACAGTCATGGCTGTTTTCAGTTAGACTCAATTTGAGAAACCTGAGCATGAATGGAACCAGTCAGAGGCGTAGATTTTCATGAACCCGTGGGCAGAGGCGACTCATGAGGATCTGTGCCTCTTGCAGATGTGGATTATAATCGTTACTTAGTCCGCATCTACTTCCTCAGTTTGAGTAACACTATTAGATAAAATCTCGAGCAATATGCATAGATTCAGGAAACACCATCACAAGGACTGGCTGTCGGCACAGACCTTGAAGAAGATAGAAGTGAGGAAGCAGAAGAAAGCAGCTGTCAACAACAGTCGCACGAGAGCAGCCAAAGTAAGGGCACAGGGGGAATACTCGGAAGCCAACCGCGAGGTGAAGAGTAGTATCAGTGCAGATAAGAGGGCCTACACAGACAGCCTGGCAGCAGAGGCAGAAAAGGCAGCAGGCAGCGGCAACATGAAACAGCTCTACGACATTACCAGAAGATTGTCAGGCAAGTATGGCCATACAGAAAGACCAGTAAAAGACAAAGAAGGCAAGCCTATTGCAGACAGAGCAGACCAACTCGACAGATGGGCCGAGTATTTTGAAGAGTTACTGAACAGACCTAGCCCACCCGACCCCCCCAGCCTACCCGGCACCGGCCTCCACGTGGCGTAGGTGGGTAGTCCGCTCAGTCCCTGACTGAGTGGGCTAGCGGACGGGTGCCATCTTTGTCCAGGATTAGGACTTGATGTCAGCAGATATGTTGTTCAGCCTTTTCACTGGTCCGGTTTTTAAGGAGCTGTGCTAACCTAGGTCGTACCATGTTGGATTGGTCCTTAAAAATACTCGTGACTTTTTGGTCCTTTGGATCCCAAGTGTTTGCCGTGCTTGGAGACCCGTGTCGGGGGAGAAGAGGATCCTGGTGGCTGAGGTTCCCTTTGGGCTGCGGCTCACTGGTGCCAACACTCCACTTCGGCCTTGACTTCTACCTAAACGGGAGGCTAGTCGTACCGGCCTAGTCAATCGGCTCTTGTCACGTTGAGCCCTATCCCACTGTTGACATGCGGGTTGCTATACGGAGCACCATGCTATAGCTTCTGCTGCTGATTAGGTGCTTTACGCCAGTATTCCCCTGCATTCAACGGTGTGATAGAAGGCGGTGGCTCAAACGGTTCAATCGGGCTTACCCCCTTGAGTATATCTTTCGGGCAGTCTCCATTGTGCGTCGGCTGGAGACCCGCCGACAGTTGCACTTTCCCTTGTTGGGCTCGGTGGTGGGCGGGGACCCCCGGGGGATGAATATCTCTACTAATATAATATGGATAAAACCAAAAAACCAAAACTAGCACAGAAACGACACATAGACACCGACATTGCAAATGACAGTGATTCAGACTGTGAGGAAGCGACGCCTCAGGCGTCGGCCGTATGGCCTCGCTTCCTCATTGTCCATAGCAAGGTGAAGGAGAAACCAGTTACCAAGCTGCATCCTTTTCTGGTGGGGGAGACCCTCAGGAGCCGTGTTGGCAGGCCTGACGCCCAGCGCCTCAGGTCTGGTGACTTGCTGGTGGAGTGCCGTACTCGGGCACACTCCAGCGGGCTACTGGGGCTCTCTTCCATCGGAGACACTCCTGTGGAAGTCACACCCCACAAAACTATGAATTCGTCAAGAGGCGTAATCAAAGATCAAGCTTTGGCAGAACTGTCAGAAGATGAACTTGTAAGGAACCTTAAGTCTCAGGGGGTGACTTACGTCAGGCGCTTCGCTTCCAAGCGAGGTGGTGGGGAGATTCGTCTCCCTACCATCATCCTCACGTTTGGCACCCCCACCCCTCCTACTACCATCTGGGGAGGTTACTACTCCCTGAGAGTGAAAAAGTACGTCCCTCTTCCCCTCCGGTGCTTTAAGTGCCAAAAGTATGGCCATGGGCAGAAGACATGCCGTCAGGCAGAGGCTTCATGCGCCCGTTGCACTAGGCCCGGACACTCTGCTGAGTCCTGCACAGCCACCCCCCTGTGTGTGAATTGCCAGGGGGCGCATATGGCTTCGGATAAGAAATGCCCTCGTTGGATATCCGAGTGCAAGATTCAGCAGGTGCGTGTGGAGAAGGGGCTGTCCTTTCTGGATGCCAAAAAACTGGTTGAAGGCCCTGGTGCATCTGCGGCTGCCCCAACCTCTAACACCTCAGTGTATACTTTTAGTGCAGCGGTGGCAGGCAAGCGCCCCACCAAAGACTTTTCATGTCAGACCCCAACTTCTTGGTTGGGGGCGGAGCCTCGGCTCATCTCGCCCCTGGAGAGTAACCCTCCTCCGGTGGTGACAAGGAGCCAGGGAACGCAGAAGGCGGACACTGCCGGTCCGGTTGTGCCGCCTTCTGTTGCCCCTAAGCCTCAGCCCCCACCCAAACCTGTTAGTCAGTCAACTCCAAAGGCTTCTGGCTCTGGTCAGCCTTCTAAGGCCGCTAACTCTAGCGGCAGGAACGCTGCCCAGGACCAGAAGTCTAAGAAATCTATGGGACCGCTGTGCGCACGGGCCCAGAAGGGGAACACAGATGTCCCCCTTCAAAACAAATATGCTGCACTGGAGGAGCGGATGGAGGGAGTGGAGGTTGTTGTTGCTGATGCTGCGGCAGCTCCACCCCCTTCCTCTCCGAAGAACCAGAGGAGGCCCGGAAGCCGGCCCCCCTCTGTTTCTTCAACTCCTTCCAAGGTAAAGGAAAAAGGGGGGAAAAACTCCTTACCCCCAGATAAGACTTAATCATGGACTCTTTGCTTCAGTGGAATTGTCGTGGTTTTCGAGCTAACTTTGAGGAATTACGTCTTTTAGTCAAGTTCTATAACCCCTCAGTCATATCTCTTCAGGAGACTTACCTGAAGACTTCTGACCCTGTGTCTTTTAATGGTTTTAATGTTATACATAAAGGCTCTGATTCGGAGAGGCGCTCGGGTGGAGCGGCTCTTCTCATTAGTAGCCAAATTTTATGTAGCCCCGTTAGCATCGACACCTGTCTTCAGGCTGTCGCTGCTCGGGTTACCTTAAAAAAGACCATAACCATATGCAGTATTTACCTGCCACCATCACTGCGGGTCTGTAGCAATGATATTTTTAACTTAGTAGATCAACTGCCCCCTCCCTTTATTCTCATGGGCCCCCACCCGGGTCTGCCCTGGGGGACTTGGGTGGGGTTAGGTATTTTTTAGTTCCCAGGGTCACCCTGGTCAGCCCCACAGGGTGGGTTTTTCTCTCTATTCTGGGGCATGTGTTTCTGTCTACCCTTTGTCCATTCACCTGTATTTGCCTTTTTAAAACTCTCCCTACTGTCTGCACTGCCTGTAGCTCTTGATATTGGATGTGTGTTGCTAAATGGTCTTAGCTTTATTTGGGCCCCATGTGTTAGGTTTATTTAATGTATTTGACCGGCTGGCGACATACATTCAATGTTCTGTTTAGTTTTTTTTTTCACAAGCAGTGCAGGCACGTCCTGAGAAAGCCTTGTTGCTGTCGGGACGTTAAGCAATGTACAATCAAACTCTCTATTCTGGGGCATGTGTTTCTGTCTACCCGAGGTCCATTCATCTGTATTTGCCTTTTTAAAACTCTCCCTACTGTCTGCACTGCCTGTAGCTCTTGATATTGGATGTGTGTTGCTAAATGGTCTTAGCTTTATTTATGCCCCATGTTGTAGGTTTATTTAATGTATTTGACCGGCTGGCGACATACATTCAATTTTCTGTTTAGTTTTTTTTTTTTTCACAAGCAGTGCAGGCACGTCCTGAGAAAGCCTTGTTGCTGTCGGGACGTTAAGCAATGTACAATCAATTTATTCTCATGGGGGATTTTAACGGTCATGCTCACCTTTGGGGTAGTGACCACTATGATGGCAGAGGTCAGATGTTAGAAGATGTTTTTTCTCAACTTAACCTATGTGTCTTTAACGATGGCTCACCTACATACTCTAACTCAGGTTCCGGATCTAGTTCTGTTCTAGACCTCACTGTGTGTGATCCTTCTCTCATGCTGGACTTTGACTGGAAGGTTCACGACGACCTGTGTGGTAGTGACCACTTCCCAGTAGTCCTGTCATCGGTCAGCTGTGAGGAGGATTTGCCGGTGGGGCGCTGGAATCTCAAGAAAGCTAACTGGTCTCTGTTTGCCTCTCTCTGTCAGTCTCGTCTTACAGAGGAGGTGGTCATGTCAGCTGAAGAACCTGTTTCTTGTTTTACTTCTATTTTGTTGGAGGTTGCAGGTGAAACCATCCCTAGAACTTCCACATCACTCCCTCGGAAGCCGAGAGTACCATGGTTCAATGAAGAGTGCCGCAAGGCCCAAACAATGCGCAAATCTGCTCAGCGACGTGCTTTTCGTAATCCGTCGCAAGCAAATATTTTAACCTTTAAAAGACAGCGGGCGAAAGCCCGTTACATTTTTAAACGTGAACGCCGTGCTTCCTGGAGACGCTTCGTCTCATCTTTATCTTCTAGGACTCCGTCCCAAAAAGTCTGGAAGGCTGTTCGAAGAATTAGGGGCAGGGGTGGCTCGGCTTCTGTCGGCCATCTTAGAGATGGTGCCAGTTTGGTCACAGATAAAAAGGCTGTGGCCAATTTGCTTGCCTCCACCATTGCCCATAATTCTTCAACAGAGCATTATTCACCTTTCTTCCAGAGAGAGAAGGAGAAGCGAGAATCTTGTGCTTGTGATTTTATATCGGATAACTTGGAAGACTATAATGCCCCTTTTACGTTTTCAGAATTGCAGCAAGCCATGCAGAAATGTACTGACTCTGCTGCTGGATTAGATACCATCCATTATCAGCTCATAACACATCTGCCTGAGGATTCACTCCTTGTACTTCTCAAGGCCTTTAACCATATCTGGATAACCGGTCATTTTCCGCCATCTTGGCGCCAGGCTGTGGTTGTGCCAATTCCCAAGCCGGGTAAGGATCCTTCCGACACGGGCAACTACCAGCCAATAGCTTTGACATCATGTTTATGTAAAACTATGGAACGCTTGGTCAACGCCCGACTGGTGTGGCATCTTGAGTCACAGGGTCTCATCACAGACCTCCAGTGCGGTTTCCGGCGCTTCCGTAGTACAACTGACCATCTAGTCCGCTTTGAGTCTTTTATCCGAGATGCTTTTGTCAACAAGCAGCATGTCTATGCAATTTTCTTTGATCTTGAAAAGGCATATGACACTACCTGGAAGCATGGTATAATGTCTGATTTGTCGGACATGGGTTTTAAAGGGCATCTGCCCGTTTTTATTCACAATTTTTTGTCCAACAGGTCGTTCCATGTCCGTGTGGGCTCCACCCTCTCCGACTCCTTTGAACAGGAGATGGGTGTCCCGCAGGGCAGTATTCTATCTCCTGTTTTATTTAGCATTAAAATAAATAACATTGTAAAGGCCGTCAAGGATGATTCTGAATGCTCTTTGTTTGTGGACGACTTTGCTTTGTGTGCACGAGGTCGAGGACTTGCGTCCCTTGAGAGGCGCTTGCAGCTGTGCGTTGATCGCATCCAGGGGTGGGTGTCTCTCAATGGATTCAGATTCTCGCCCTCCAAGACAGTCTGTGTGCATTTTACTAACCAGACGAAATTTTTTCCAGAACCTAGCCTGAGCATTGCTGGAGTGCCAATTAAGGTGGCTGAAGAGGCTAAGTTTTTGGGGGTCATCTTTGACAAAAGATTGACCTTCTGCAACCATGTTAACTACCTTAGAACCTCTTGTCGGAAGGCCCTCGACATTCTTCGTGTCGTTGGTCGTACTGACTGGGGTGCAGACCGCATCGTCTTACTTCGACTGTACCGGGCCCTTGTTCGGTCCAAACTGGATTACGGCTCTGTGGTATATGGCTCGGCTTCCAAGTCTGTTCTGCAGCGTCTGAACACAATTCACCATCAAGGTCTGCGCATATGTCTGGGAGCCTTTAGGACATCTCCAGTTCCTAGTCTGTATGCAGAGGCAGGGGAGCCTTCTCTCAGGCTCCGCCGCATCCGCCTCATGCTCAGCTACGTTCTGAAGCTGAAGGCCCATCCAGAAAATCCTGCCTATGATTGTGTTTTTAACCCGTCGTTTGCAGAGATTTACGATGCCCATCCGGGAGCTGTCCGTCCACTTTCCTTCCGTGTCCGACCTCATCTGTAGGTGGCCGGAGTGGACCTGGACAAAGTTTTGGAATCTCTGCAACACGTCACTCCACCCTGGCTACTACCAGTTCCTGACATCTTGCTGGACTTGACTGCCCACAAGAAGGATTGTACTCCACCAGCCATATACCAACAGAGCCTCAATGAACTCCTTTCAATTTTTCCTGGCTATTGTCGTCTTTATACGGATGGGTCCAAGTCTGAGGATGGAAGAGTGGCTGCGGCTGCAGTGTCCTCTCGCCATCCTAGACGCCCATTTAAGCTCCGTCTCCCTGACCATTCCTCTGTATTTAGTGCAGAACTGCAGGCCATTCTGCTAGCACTCAAGCATGCCTATCAGTCTCGGGAAAGGAACTTCCTGATTCTGTCTGACTCTCTTTCTGCCCTGCAGGCCCTTCAGGGCGCGGGAACAGACCATCCACTGCTGGTGCAGATTAGAGTGCTCTACGCGGACTTGATGAAGGAATATTATGACATCATTTTTATTTGGGTCCCAGGCCATGTGGGCATCGAAGGCAACAGAATCGCAGATTCTGCTGCCAACAGTGCCCGCAGTGACCCTGTCCCTGACACACAGACTGTCTATAGTGATTTTAAACCTGTTATTAGTGCGTACATAGCCCGCGAGTGGCAGTCCGAGTGGGACAAAGAGGAAGGGAACAAGCTTCATGAAGCTCTTCCTAAGTTGTCTGACAGTCTACCTTTCCGCTGCGGCAGCCGCCGTGAGGAGACTGTCCTTGCTCGGCTCCACATCGGGCACACATATGTTACGCACTCTTACTTACTTAAACAGGATGAGCGTCCATGGTGTTTTGCCTGTGATGAGCAGTTTTCTGTTCGACACTTTTTGCTGTATTGTGCTGACCTAATTGACACCAGATATAAACACTTCACAGCAGACTCCTTGAAGGTTTTGTTCCGGGATGTTCCCCCGGACAAAATCTTCAATTTTTTGAGAGAATGCAATATTTTTAACAAGATCTGAGCATTCATAGACTATGTGAATTTTTTTATTTGCCCTTTTTGAGAGTCTGTAGACGTTTCTTTTCCAGACATGTGCGACATTTTAGCCTGAGATTTTTAATCTATATTTACATCTTGTCTTAAGACCTTGCTTTTAGTCTGGCTGACCAGATTTTTACCCATCCCGCCGTGAGATGGCCTTAGTCGCCTGCTCGGCGTTAAACCCAAATAACTAACTAATTGTTCGGTCCAAACTGGATTACGGCTCTGTGGTATATGGCTCGGCTTCCAAGTCTGTTCTGCAGCGTCTGAACACAATTCACCATCAAGGTCTGCGCATATGTCTGGGAGCCTTCAGGACATCTCCAGTTCCTAGTCTGTATGCAGAGGCAGGGGAGCCTTCTCTCAGGCTCCGCCGCATCCGCCTCATGCTCAGCTACGTTCTGAAGCTGAAGGCCCATCCAGAAAATCCTGCCTATGATTGTGTTTTTAACCCGTCGTTTGCAGAGATTTACGATGCCCATCCGGGAGCTGTCCGTCCACTTTCCTTCCGTGTCCGACCTCATCTGCAGGCGGCCGGAGTGGACCTGGACAAAGTTTTGGAATCTCTGCAACACGTCACTCCACCCTGGCTACTACCAGTTCCTGACATCTTGCTGGACTTGACTGCCCACAAGAAGGATTGTACTCCACCAGCCATATACCAACAGAGCCTCAATGAACTCCTTTCAATTTTTCCTGGCTATTGTCGTCTTTATACGGATGGGTCCAAGTCTGAGGATGGAAGAGTGGCTGCGGCTGCAGTGTCCTCTCGCCATCCTAGACGCCCATTTAAGCTCCGTCTCCCTGACCATTCCTCTGTATTTAGTGCAGAACTGCAGGCCATTCTGCTAGCACTCAAGCATGCCTATCAGTCTCGGGAAAGGAACTTCCTGATTCTGTCTGACTCTCTTTCTGCCCTGCAGGCCCTTCAGGGCGCGGGAACAGACCATCCACTGCTGGTGCAGATTAGAGTGCTCTACGCGGACTTGATGAAGGAATATTATGACATCATTTTTATTTGGGTCCCAGGCCATGTGGGCATCGAAGGCAACAGAATCGCAGATTCTGCTGCCAACAGTGCCCGCAGTGACCCTGTCCCTGACACACAGACTGTCTATAGTGATTTTAAACCTGTTATTAGTGCGTACATAGCCCGCGAGTGGCAGTCCGAGTGGGACAAAGAGGAAGGGAACAAGCTTCATGAAGCTCTTCCTAAGTTGTCTGACAGTCTACCTTTCCGCTGCGGCAGCCGCCGTGAGGAGACTGTCCTTGCTCGGCTCCACATCGGGCACACATATGTTACGCACTCTTACTTACTTAAACAGGATGAGCGTCCATGGTGTTTTGCCTGTGATGAGCAGTTTTCTGTTCGACACTTTTTGCTGTATTGTGCTGACCTAATTGACACCAGATATAAACACTTCACAGCAGACTCCTTGAAGGTTTTGTTCCGGGATGTTCCCCCGGACAAAATCTTCAATTTTTTGAGAGAATGCAATATTTTTAACAAGATCTGAGCATTCATAGACTATGTGAATTTTTTTATTTGCCCTTTTTGAGAGTCTGTAGACGTTTCTTTTCCAGACATGTGCGACATTTTAGCCTGAGTTTTTTAATCTATATTTACATCTTGTCTTAAGACCTTGCTTTTAGTCTGGCTGACCAGATTTTTACCCATCCCGCCGTGAGATGGCCTTAGTCGCCTGCTCGGCGTTAAACCCAAATAACTAACCGACCCCCCCAGACATCCAGCCGGCAGAGACCGACCTACCCATCAGCTGTGACAGACCCAGCCGGGAAGAGATCAGAAGAGCAGTGGCATTCTTGAAGAACGGCAAAGCAGCAGGCCCAGATGGCATCCCAGCGGAGTCTCTGAAAGCAGACCTAGAGACAACAGTGGAGATGCTGTACCCACTGTTTGGAAAGATCTGGGAAGAGGAGGTGATGCCGGCTGACTGGAAGGAGGGGTACCTAATCAAGCTTCCCAAGAAAGGCGACCTCAGCAAGTGTTCCAACTACAGAGGAATCACCTTGCTGTCAGTACCAGGAAAGGTCTTCAACAGGATCATCCTGGAGAGAATGAAGAGCTCCGTTGACCCCCAGCTGAGAGACCAGCAAGCAGGATTCAGGAAGAACCGATCATGTACAGACCAGATCGCCACTCTCCGCATCATCGTGGAAGAGTCTCTGGAGTGGAGCTCCCCGCTGTACGTCAACTTTGTGGATTATGAGAAAGCATTTGACAGTGTGGACCGAGAGACTCTGTGGAAACTCCTACGACACTACGGTGTACCCACAAAGCTTGTCCGCCTGATCAAGAGCAGCTACGATGGCATGACATGTCGCGTGATCCACGAAGGGCAGTTCACCAGGGAGCTCCAGGTCAGAACCGGTGTGAGGCAGGGGTGTCTGCTGTCTCCGTTCCTCTTCCTACTGGCCATAGACTGGGTCATGAAGATGACCACAGAGCACAGACGAAGTGGAATACAGTGGACACTGTGGACACAGCTTGACCACCTCGATTTTGCAGACGACTTGGCATTACTGTCCCACACTCATCAACAAATGCAGGACAAGACCACGAGGCTTGCTGACATCTCGTCCCAAGTGGGCCTCACCATTCACAAACAGAAAACAAAGACAATGAGGCTGAATGCAACCAGGGAAGAACCAGTCTTGCTTGCTGGCACCCCGTTGGAGGAGGTGGAGTCCTTCACCTATCTCGGGAGCATCATAGACAAAAAAGGCGGCACTGATGCAGATGTCAGAGCACAAATCGGTAAAGCCAGAGCAGCCTTTCTCCAGTTGAAAAAAGTGTGGAGCTCCAGAGAACTGTCACAACACACCAAAGTCCGGATTTTCAACTCCAATGTAAAAGCAGTTCTCTTATATGGAGCAGAGACTTGGAGATTGACAAAAACCACAGTCAACAGAGTACAGACCTTCATGAACAGTTGCCTTAGAAGAATTTTGAAAATCCACTGGCCAGAGAAGATCAGCAACGTCAGACTCTGGGAGAGAACAGAGCAGATAACAGCAGAGAATGAAATTGGGCGAAGAAGATGGGGATGGATCGGTCACAGTCTGAGAAAGCCAGCTTCCAGTATCACTAGGCAGGCATTGTCATGGAACCCCCAGGGGAAGAGGAAAAGAGGTAGGCCGAGAAACTCCTGGCGTCGAGACCTCCAAGCAGACATCAAGAGACTGGGAACCACCTGGAGTAGAATCGAAGGAGAAGCACAGGACAGGAGTTGCTGGAGGTCTCTCGTCGACGGCCTATACCCGGGGAGGGGTGACAGGCGTAAGTAAGTAATATGCATAGATTCTCATAACGACCCTTAGGTGGTGAGGACTTTTGAACGTCTATGCCTCTTGCAGACTTTAGAAACTCACTCTTGGACTGGTTACATTCATCACGCAGCCAACTATAGGTGTTATACTTGGTGTATAAAATACCAAACGCAAGAATATTTGGCAATTTCGGATTTTTATTTAGTTTTTGCTATTTTGCAATCTAATGTAATCAGGTTTGCGTTTCAATGACTTCCATTACATATAATATGCTTTTTTCAGTAAACATGTGTGCAAGCACTGAATTACTGTGCTATAGTGTGCTATAGTGAAGAGCACAATGGTTCTCAGCAACAAGAGCCAGTTTTCTGGCAGTACTGATTCAAGCTTTAGTATCCAGGACACCAACCACAACACATTTTTGTCAAATTGTCATAGATAGACACCCCCACCCTCCGCCCTCTCCTAGAAAACAACAAAGCAAGAACAGATTGTGGTTGTCATAGTCCATAAGCTAGCAGAGTTTACCGTGCACCCCCCCCCCCCCCCCCCCCCCCCCACCAGTACTCAATAAGATGGGTTTCAAAGTGTACCTTAGTATGTCCTGAGATGTTTAAGCCATGTTCCCTGAAAATCCTTAGGAACACACCAGAAATATAGCCGATGGCGCAAGGGTACCCCATTCATGCTCTTCGTGGATGCTAAAATGAGGTTGAGAAACATTTTCCTGCTGCCGACCTCTTGACAGCTCACTCATTGGCAGCCAGAACAATATAAGATTTAAAGATGGTCATTAAGTAATTGAACGTTGCAGAAAAAGAAGGCAAAAAATGGAGGTGGAAGTGATGAACTCGTGGTGGACATGTGGAAACTAAGTATTTTGATAACATTGTTTAGGCTGTTAGGAACCATGAAACTTATTATGCATATTCATATTTACACATTTCTAGATAAAATTAATGGAAAAGAAAAGGGGATACCTTACTAGACCCGCCTTATGCTAGGTAAAATATCACCTAAAAGACCAGCCACTTAAAAATAGTTACAATTAAATTGATGGGTCACATAGAAATTAATGAAATGATCACAAATTGTTATGCTCATTATGCATAATTTGTTATGAAAACTGGCAACAAAAATATTTAAACAGAGGAGTATGACATGAGCAATTGTTATGGTCATTTTGCATTCTTTTGTGTACTGGTAAAATGGGGGTAGGGCAGCAGATTTAGCCACTGTGGCCCCTAAATGCATCACAGCATCATAAAATCAGGTTGGGAGTAACTGTGGTACTCTATCCTAACCAATACAACCTAAGAAAGACCTATCAGTTGTATAAAGAATTTTTGAGGGCATCAGAAACAACGTATGTTCCCCAATTCAGCAATTTTAAATGGGAAAAAGCTATCATTCACCATAAATTTACTGTAAAGGATGCCGACTTTCCTTATTTTCTTGCACTTTACGCACACATTATTGAAACTTAATAGGTAAGGAGAGGTCAAAATGAAATGGAATAAATTTAGTAATTTTTTTCTAATTAATTTTGTTTATTTTTACAACTTTGAGGTAGGGATACAAAATCAACCACTGTGGCACTCACAGTAATCATAGAATCACCTAGTTAAGTTTATAATAATTGTGACATCCTGTTTTAATGATGTAAGCCTGAAAATAGACTGCCAGTGCTATAAAAAATGTCTGAAGGCATCCGATACATTATTTTTGTGTTTTTTTGCGGAAATGGCTGTTTACTGGGTGCACACATACCTTCACTGTGAGCCAGAGATTCAATATTTTTTTATTCTGTTTTTTTGCAGAGGACGCAGAAGGTGTGCCTTAACATAACAGTGTCTGATTTGGGCTTTTCAAATGAACTCTGATTTATTTAGAGGAAAATGTTTCTCAACCTCATTTTAGCAACTGCAAAGAGCGTGAATGGGGGTACTCTTGCGCCATCGGCTATATCTCTGGTGTGTTCCTAAGGATTTTCGGGGGAACATGGCTTAAACATCTCAGGATGACATACTAAGGTTCACTTTGAAACCCATCTTATTGAGTACTGGGGGGGAGGGGGGGTGCACGGTAGATCCTGCTTAGTGCTAGCTTATGGACTATCAGCGTACAACTAATTACATGATGTGGACTTTTAACTACAAGACGCGAACAAAGCAAGATTGAGTTACTGATTGTGTAACCATGAAATAAGAACGAAGGTTATATGTGTGAGCACGAGAGACCACTGGTACATCAATTGCAACATCTTACATTACAACATTTTGGACATCATGTAAAAATACGCATATCTGTGCAAAAATTACGAACCGGCAGCACTGACAACAGTTAAGCCATTTCCTTTGCTTCTAGACGTCTATTATGAATATGTGAACTGCTGAACTGCGTGAAAAACAAAACCTGGCTACAGACATCTAGACCCAGTCCGCTGCCGCACCCTCATACCGACTCCGAGGATCAAAATCAGCGTCAATGAGACCAACAAAGGAGACTTTAGACTAGAGTTAATGCAGCCGTGGGGACTGATGAAGATGTTTGCCTCTTACAGGCGGAAGGCGTTTTGCATCATATTGGACCGTGTACCTAGTCAGGGCCAATGCTTGCAGTATTGTTTACATTTGCTCGAGACAGGGGGCAAGTGTCACCCATCACTGTTGGCAGCTGGCCTCCCGCCTCCCTAATCTAGGATGCACTCTGTTCATTGAGGACTGCGGGTCTCGGTGATTGTTTAAAAAATGAATAAGTCATATGACCGGCTCACTGACAGAGCAATGCGTCATTTCAAATTTGTATGCGTCGATGACCGATGAGCATCCTATTCGCTGGACAAGAAGTGCCCTCTTGGATATATCCGAGTGCAAGATTCAGCAGCTGCGTGTGGAGAAGGGGCTGTCCTTTCTGGATGCCAAAAAAACTGGTTGAAAGCCCTGGTGCAGCTGCGGCTGCCCCAACCTCCAACACCTCTGTGTGTACTTTCAGTGCAGCAGTGGCAGGCAAGCACCTCACCAAAGACTTCTCATGTCAAACCCCAACTTCTTGGTTGGGGGCGGAGCCTCGGCTCCTCTCGCCCCTGGAGAGTAACCCTCCTCCGGTGGTGACGAGGAGCCAGGGAACGCAGAAGGCGGGCACTGCCAGTCCGGTAGTGCCGCCTTCTGTTGCCCCTAAGCCTCAGCCCCCACCCAAACCTGTTGGTTTGTCAACTCCAAATGTTTCTGGCTCTGGTCAGCCTTTTAAGGCCGCTAACTCTAGTGGCAGGAACGCTGCCCAGGACCAGCAGTCTAAGAAACCTATGGGATCGCTGTGCGCACGGGCCCAGAAGGGGAACACTGATGTCCCCCTTCAAAACAAATATGCTGCATTGGAGGAGCGGATGGAGGGAGTGGAAGTTGTCATTGCTGATGCTATGGCAGCTCCACCCCCTTCATCTCCTAAGAACCAGAGGAGGCCCGGGAGCCGGCCCCCCTCTGTTTCTTCAACTCCTTCCAAGGCAGTGGAAAAAGGGGGGAAAAACTTTTCACCCCAAGATAAGACATACTCATGTACTCTGTGCTTCAGTGGAATTGTCATTTTCAAGCTAACTTTGAGGAATTATGTCTTTTAGTCAAGTTCTATAACCCCTCAGTAATATCTCTTCAGGAAACATACCTGAAGACTTCTGACCCTGTGTCCTTTAATGGTTTTAACACTATACACAAAGGCTCTGATTCAGAGAGGCGCTCGGGTGGAGTGGCTCTTTTCATTAGTAGCCAAATTTTATATAGCCCCCCATTAGCATCGACACCTGTCTTCAGGCTTGTACACAAACCAAGGGGAATCACTCGGCGCTGGACAGACAGTTAAATCCCCTGCCCCCGCCTATCAGGCACCCAATCGCCAGCCCACAGAGGAATTTGTGTACAATTTTGCCAGCGCTAGCCTCACCTATCTGGTTTGTGAGTGTGATCAGGCTGCCGCAGCTCGGGTTACCTTGAAAAAGACCATAAGCATATGCAGTGTTTACCTGCCACCATCCCTGCGGGTCTGTAGTACTGATATTTTTAACTTAGTAGATCACCTGCCCCCTCCCTTTATTCTCATGGGGGATTTTAACGGTCACGCTCACCTTTGGGGTAGTTCCCACTATGATGGCAGAGGTTAGATGTTAGAAGATGTTTTTTCTCAACTTAACCTATGTGTCTTTAACGATGGCTCACCTATGTACTCTACCTCAGGTTCAGAATCTAGTTCTGTTCTAGACCTCACTGTGTGTGATCCTTCTCTCATGCTGGACTTTGACTGGAAGGTTCACGACGACCTGTGTGGTAGTGACCATTTCCCAGTAGTCCTGTCATCGGTCAGCTGTGAGGAGGATTTGCCGGTGGGGTGCTGGAATCTCAAGAAAGCTAACTGGCCTCTGTTCGCCTCCCTCTGTCAGTCTCGTATTACAGAGGAAATGGTCATGTCAGCTGAAGAACCTGTTTTTTTGTTTTACTTCTATTTTGTTGGACATAGCAAGTGAAACCATCCCTAGATCTTCTACATCAGTCCCTCGGAAGCCGAGAGTACCATGGTTCAATGAAGAGTGCCACAAATCTGCTCAGCGACGTGCTTTTCGTAATCTGTCGCATCAAATATTTTAACCTTTAAAAGACAGAGGGCGAAAGCCCGTTACATTTTTTAACGTGAACGCCGTGCTTCCTGGAGACACTTCGTCTCCTCTTTATCTGCTGGGACTCCGTCCCAAAAAGTCTGAAAGGCTGTTCGAAGAATTAGGGGCAGGGGTGGCTCAGCTTCTGTCGGCCATCTTAGAGATGGTGCCAATTTGGTCACGGATAAAAAGGCTGTGGCCAATTTGCTTGCCTCCATCATTGCCCATAATTCTTCAACAGAGCATTATTCACCTTTCTTCCAAAGAGAGAAGGGGAAGTGAGAGTCTTGTACTTGTGATTTTATATCGGATAACTCGGAAGACTATAATGCCCCTTTTTAATTTTTAGAATTGCAGCAAGCCATGCAGAAATGTAATGACTCTGCTGCTGGACTAGATACCATCCACTATCAGCTCCTAACACATCTGCCTGAAGATTCACTCCTTGTACTTCTCCAGGCTTTAACCATATCTGGATAACCGGTCATTTTCCGCCATCTTGGCACCAGGCTGTAGTTGTGCCAATCCCCAAGCCGGGTAAGGACCCTTCCGACCCGGGCAACTACCCGCCAATAGCTTTGACATCGTGTTTATGTAAAACAATGGAACGCTTGGTCAACGCCCGCCTGGTGTGGCATCTTGAGTCACAGGGTCTCATCACAGACCTCTAGTGCGGTTTCCGGCGCTTCCGTAGTACAACTGACCATCTTGTCCGCTTTGAGTCTTTTATCCGAGATGCTTTTGTCAACAAGCAGCATGTCTATGCAATTTTCTTTGATCTTGAAAAGGCATATATAATGACACTACCTGGGAAGTAATAATAATAATAATAATAATACCGTTATTATATAGGCGCTTTTTCTCAACTTTTGGGCAAATCGACTCAAAGCGCAGCGAACTGAAACCCAACACGCACACTCACGTAACAGACACGGATTTACACCATTTAAGACAAACACAGTACAAGACATACGAAGGGCCAGTTCAGCTACTGAAGTTACAGAGATTTTTGATCACTTGTATTTGAAATTTGTAAAGTGGCCTGAAACCGGTACCAAAGTGTGGGTGGGTATGGTATAATGTCTGATTTGTCGGACATGGGTTTTAATTTAAAGGGCACCTGCCCGTTTTTATTCACAATTTTTTGTCTTAACTGTTCGTTCCATGTCCGTGTGGGCTCCACCCTCTCCGACTCCTTTGAACAGGAGATGGGTGTCCCGCAGGGCAGCATTCTATCTCCTGTTTTATTTAGCATTAAAATAAATAACATTGTAAAGGCCGTCATGGATGATTGTGAATGCTCTTTGTTTGTGGATGACTGCTTTGTGTGCACGAGGTCGAGGACTTGCGTCCCTTGAGAGGTGCTTGCAGCTGTGCGTTGATCGCATCCAGGGGTGGATGTCTCTCAACGGATTCAGCCCTCCAAGACAGTTTGTGTGCATTTTATTAATCAGACGAAATGTTTTCCAGAACCTAGCCTGAGCATTGCTGGAGTGCCAATTAAGGTGGCCGAGGAGGCAGAGTTTTGGGGGGTCATCTTTGACAAAAGAGTGACCTTCTGCAACCATGTTAATTACCTTAGAACCTCTTGTCAGAAGGCCCTCGACGTTCTTCGTGTCGTTGGTCATACTGACTGGGGTGCAGACTGCATTGTCTTACTTCGACTTTACCGGGCCCTTGTTCAGTCCAAACTGGATTACACCTTTGTGGTATATGGCTCGGCTTCCAAGTCTGTTCTATAGCGTCTGAACACAATTCACCATCAAGGTCTGCGAATATGTCTGGGAGCCTTCAGGACATCTCCAGTTCCTAGTGTGTATGCCGAGGCAGGGGAGCCTTCTCTCAGGCTCTGCCGCATCCGCCTCATGCTCAGCTACGTTCTGAAGCTGAAGGCCCATCCAGACAATCCTGCCTATGATTGTGTTATTAACCCGTCGTTTGCAGAGATTTACGATGCCCATCCGGGAGCTGTCCGTCCACTTTCCTTCCATGTCCGACCTCATCTGCAGGTGGCAGGAGTGGACCTGGACAAAGTTTCGGAATCTCTGCAACACATCACTCCACCCTGGCTATTACCAGTTCCTGACATCTTGCTGGACTTAACCGCCCACAAGAAGGATTGTACTCCACCAGCCATATACCAACAGAGCCTCAATGAACTCCTTTCAAGATTTCCTGGCTATTGTCTTTATTCGGATGGGTCCAAGTCTGAGGATGGGAGAGTGGCTGCAGCTGCAGTGTCTTCTCGCCCATTTAAGTTCCGCCTCCCTGACCATTCCTCGCGCTGGGACCATATGGCATTGAGGCGCGTCCCCTGGGTGGTGGATAGGGGGTCCCTCGTGAGAGGGGTGCACCGAATAAAATAAGGTGCCGTGAACCAACATGGTCTAAGGGAAGGTGACCCCGACAGAAAACCCCTGGTCCTCCTAGTAAGGGGGTTGGGCGTGGGGGTAGCTTCCCCACCCTGCAAAAAAGGAAATAGCTACAAAAACGCCGACGAAAAGACTAACAGTAATTCCTTTCCTGGAGGAGGAAGGTTCTTCTACCAGAAGACTTATGACGTCCTGTGGTGAAAACCGGAAGTCTTCGGAAGCCACAGGACCGAGCCGCCTCTCTCTATCCAGGGATACAACCATGGGCACATGGAACGTCAAGACCATGTACCAGAGCGGCAAGGCCGCCCAGATAGCAGCGGAAATGCAAAAGTACAACCTTTCCCTGCTAGGTATCAGTGAAGCCAGATGGACGCAGTCTGGCCAGAAAAGGCTGTTAAGTGGGGAGATGATTCTGTATTCAGGTCATGAAGAGGAGAATGCCCCCCATACAGAAGGTGTAGCATTCATGCTGTCACCAGTGGCACAGAGAGCGCTGATGGGCTGGGAACCTCTTGGGCCAAGAATTATCACAGCCTTTAGAACCAAGAAAAAGCTCAAGCTGAACGTCATCCAGTGTTATGCGCCCACTAATGACAGTGACGAGGAAGAGAAACAAGAGTTCTACGACCGACTCCAGAGTGCCTTGGACAAATGTGCGGAGCGAGACATCACCATCGTCATGGGCGATTTTAATGCCAAAATAGGGGAGGACAACACCGGATACGAAGAGGTGATGGGGAGACAGGGACTAGGCTTGGAGATGAGTGAGAACGGGGAGAGGTTTGTAGACTTTTGTGCTCTAAATCGACTTGTCATTGGAGGCAGCATCTTCCCACACAGAAGAATACACAAAGCAACTTGGGTCTCACCTGACCATACAACAGAGAACCAAATAGACCATATCTGCATTAGCAAGAAATTTAGAAGATCCCTTCAAGATGTTCGAGTGAGGAGGGGAGCAGATGTCGCCTCAGACCACCATCTGCTTACCTTAAGAATGAAGCTCAAGCTAAAGAAAAGCCGCACAGAGACAACAAGAAGACAGCACTATAATGTAGGCCTCCTGAGAGAAACTGGAGTTAGAGAAGAGTTCAAACTGGTGCTGTCCAACCGGTTTCAAGCGCTACAGGAGCTAGTAAATGAAGAGGAGGCGGTCACCACAGAGCAGCAGTGGAAGGCAGTTAGAGAGGCGCTGAACTCAACCTGCAAAGACACTGTAGGGTTCAGGAAATACCATCACAAAGACTGGCTGTCGGCACAGACCTTGAAGAAGATAGAAGTGAGGAAGCAGAAGAAAGCAGTTGTCAACAACAGTCGCACGAGAGCAGCTAAAGTAAGGGCACAGGGGGAATACTGGGAAGCCAACCGTGAGGTGAAAAGGAGTATCAGGGCAGACAAGAGGGCCTACACAGACAGCCTGGCAGCAGAGGCAGAAAAGGCAGCAGGCAGCAGCAACATGAAACAGCTCTACGACATTACCAGAAGATTGTCAGGCAAATATGGCCATACAGAAAGACCAGTAAAAGACAAAGAAGGCAAGCCTATTGCAGACAGAGCAGACCAACTCGACAGATGGGCCGAGTATTTTGAAGAGTTACTGAACAGACCTAGCCCACCCGACCCCCCAGACATCCAGCCGGCAGAGACCGACCTACCCATCAGCTGTGACAGACCCAGCTGGAAAGAGATCAGAAGAGCAGTGGCATTTTTGAAGAACGGCAAAGCAGCAGGGCCAGATGGCATCCCAGCGGAGTCTCTGAAAGCAGACCTAGAGACAACAGTGGAGATGCTGTACCCACTGTTTGGAAAGATCTGGGAAGAGGAGGTGATGCCGGCTGACTGGAAGGAGGGGTACCTAATCAAGCTTCCCAAGAAAGGCGACCTCAGCAAGTGTTCCAACTACAGAGGAATCACCTTGCTGTCAGTACCAGGAAAGGTCTTCAACAGGATCATCCTGGAGAGAATGAAGAGCTCCGTTGACCCCCAGCTGAGAGACCAGCAAGCAGGATTCAGGAAGAACCGATCATGTACAGACCAGATCGCCACTCTCCGCATCATCGTGGAACAGTCTCTGGAGTGGAGCTCCCCGCTGTACGTCAACTTTGTGGATTATGAGAAAGCATTTGACAGTGTGGACCGAGAGACTCTGTGGAAACTCCTACGACACTACGGTGTACCCACAAAGCTCGTCCGCCTGATCAAGAGCAGCTACGATGGCACGACATGTCGCGTGATCCACGAAGGGCAGTTCACCAGGGAGCTCCAGGTCAGAACTGGTGTCAGGCAGGGGTGTCTGCTGTCTCCGTTCCTCTTCCTACTGGCCATAGACTGGGTCATGAAGATGACCACAGAGCACAGACGAAGTGGAATACAGTGGACACTGTGGACACAGCTTGACCACCTCGATTTTGTAGACGACTTGGCTTTACTGTCCCACACTCATCAACAAATGCAGGACAAGACCACGAGGCTTGCTGACATCTCGTCCCAAGTGGGCCTCACCATTCACAAACAGAAAACAAAGACAATGAGGCTGAACGCAACCAGGGAAGAACCAGTCTTGCTTGCTGGCACCCCGTTGGAGGAGGTGGAGTCCTTCACCTATCTCGGGAGCATCATAGACAAAAAAGGCGGCACTGATGCAGATGTCAGAGCACGAATCGGTAAAGCCAGAGCAGCCTTTCTCCAGTTGAAAAAAGTGTGGAGTTCCAGAGAGCTGTCAGAACACACCAAAGTCCGGATTTTCAACTCCAATGTAAAAGCAGTTCTCCTATATGGAGCAGAGACTTGGAGATTGACAAAAACCACAGTCAACAGAGTACAGACCTTCATGAACAGTTGCCTTAGAAGAATTTTGAAAATCCACTGGCCAGAGAAGATCAGCAATGTCAGACTCTGGGAGAGAACAGAGCAGATAACAGCAGAGAATGAAATTGGGCGAAGAAGATGGGGATGGATCGGTCACAGTCTGAGAAAGCCAGCTTCCAGTATCACTAGGCAGGCATTGTCATGGAACCCCCAGGGAAAGAGGAAAAGAGGTAGGCCGAGAAACTCCTGGCGTCGAGACCTCCAAGCAGACATCAAGAGACTGGGAACCACCTGGAGTAGAATCGAAGGAGAAGCACAGGACAGGAGTTGCTGGAGGTCTCTCGTCGACGGCCTATACCCGGGGAGGGGTGACAGGCGTAAGTAAGTAAGTCCCTGACCATTCCTCTGTATTTAGTGCAGAACTGCAGGCAATTCTGCTGGCACTCAAGCATGCCTATCAGTCTCGGGAAAGGAACTTCCTGATTCTGTCTGACTCTCTTTCTGCCCTGCAGGCCCTTCAGGGTGCGGGAACAGACCACCCACTGCTGGTGCAGATTAGAAAGCTCTACTCAGACTTGATGAAGGAATATTATGACATCATTTTTATTTGGGTCCCAGGCCATGTGGGCATCGAAGGGAACAGGAAGACACACAGACTGTTTATAGTGATTTTAAACCTGTGATTAGTGCATACATAGCCCGCGAGTGGCAGTCCAAGTGGGACAAAGAGGAAGCTAACAAGCTGCATGAAGCTTTTCCTATGGTATCCGACAGTCTACCTTTCCGCTGCGGCAGCCGCCGTGAGGAGACTGTCCTTACTCGGCTCCACATCGGGCACACATATGTTACACACTCTTACTTACTTAAACAGGATGAGCGTCCATGGTGTTTTGCCTGTGATGAGCAGTTTTCTGTTCGACACTTTTTGCTGTATTGTGCCGATCTAATTGACATGAGATATAAACACTTCACAGCAGACTCCTTGAAGGTTTTGTTCCGTATTGTTCCCCCAGACAAAATCTTCAATTTTTGGAGAGAATGCAATATTTTTAACAAGATCTGAGCATTCATTTCATAGACTCTGAATTTCTTTATTTTGCCCTTTTTGAGAGTGTGTAGACATTTCTTTTAAAGACTCGTGCGACATTTTAGCCTGACATATTTTTAAGATATATAATTTACATCTTGTCTTAAGACCTTGCTTTTAGTCTGGCTGACCAGATTTTTACCCATCCAGCCGTGAGATGGCCTTAGTCGCCTGCTCGGCGTTAAACCCAAATAACTAACTAACCGACAGTCTACCTTTCCGCTGTGGCAGCCGCCGTGAGGAGACTGTCCTTACTCGGCTCCACATCGGGCACACGTATGTTACACACTCTTACTTACTTAAACAGGATGAGCGTCCATGGTGTTTTGCCTGTGATGAGCAGTTTTCTGTTCGACACTTTTTGCTGTATTGTGCCGATCTAATTGACATGAGATATAAACACTTCACAGCAGACTCCTTGAAGGTTTTGTTCCGTATTGTTCCCCCAGACAAAATCTTCAATTTTTGGAGAGAATGCAATATTTTTAACAAGATCTGAGCATTCATTTCATAGACTCTGTGAATTTCTTTATTTTGCCCTTTTTGAGAGTGTGTAGACATTTCTTTTAAAGACTCGTGCGACATTTTAGCCTGACATATTTTTAAGATATATAATTTACATCTTGTCTTAAGACCTTGCTTTTAGTCTGGCTGACCAGATTTTTACCCATCCTGCCGTGAGATGGCCTTAGTCGCCTGATCAGCGTTAAACCCAAATAACTAACTACATGTAACTAATCTTTTCTGTCTCAGGAAAAAAGAATCGGATGCCAGAGAAGCAGATCCTCAGAAACCCATCACAGATTTCTTCCCTGTGAGACGCAGTGATCGGCGCTTCACCAGCAAAGAACTCAAGGTACGCCAGTTTTATCTTTTCCTGTTTTGCTTTAACCCTTATCATTCGGAATACACCAGTGTGTGAAATAAGTTTGACTAAAATAGTTCAAGGGTAGTGTCTCTAGGTGCCAAGCTATTCTGGCACCACCCTTGAACTAAAGCCATTGGTCTATATCCTTATCTGTAAGTACTATAATGTAGCTTGCATATATGGCAGTGTACAAATTTGAAGCTTTTAGCCTCAGTATGATATGGGTTAAAAGTGCATGCTACAAGCAATACAGGGTTAATAGTTTACAGTATCTTTATGATCTTAAGTATGTCTTACAATAACTCTGGACAAAAGTAAACCAATGAAGTTTGAAGCTTGTCAAATGAAAGACCTTTCTGCTCTTCTTCGCTTTCGTATGCCGAAGAGATCTTCCATTTCAGTGTTTTCACACAAGGGGCTCTAGAGAACCTCTGTTGCATGCATGTATCTACTCACATGGATTGTGAAAAGAAAGGTACTACAAGTACAAAGGTCATCAGATGACATTGATAATCTGTTGCAAATTTTAGCCAAGCCTACCATGGAGCAGATAACGGTAAACTTAACCCATATCACTCAGAATACTCCAGTGTGTGTAATACGTTTGATTAAAATAGTTCAAGGGTAGTGCCAGAATAGCTTGGCGCCTCTAGGCGCCAAGCTATTCTGGCACCACCCTTGAACTAAAGCCATTGGGTCTATATCCTTACCTGTAAGTACTATAATGTAGCTTGCATATGGCAGTGTACAAATTTGAAGCTTTTAGGCTCAGTATGATATGGGTTAAGAGCACAATTACCATTGGAAGGTTACAAAGTAAAGTAGGTAAGAGCACTGTCAGGGGAGAGAAGTGTGCACTATCGACCATGCATTGAGTGGCTGGAACAGTGGGATATGTGATACGCCCCCCTTCGCCGGGGGGGGGCTTCCATATGCATTGCTTCCAGTCACTTTCTTAGCGTACCCCCTCTTTCCTATCTCTTTTTTTTTGTGCTTTGGCCACAGTAGATCTATGATCACTGGTCGATCGTACACACTTCTCTCCCAGTGACAGTGCTCTTACCTACTTTACTTTGTAACCTTCCTAAAATATTAGCACTGGCAGTCTCCCCTTTTCTTTTCACAATTACCATTGTTCGCTGTTAGTAAGAGATTTTGTGCCTTGACATCCAGTCACAACTGTCTGTCACTACCCTTGAATTGTCATGTTCAATCTGTCTCCAGTTGTGACAACAGGAGACAGACCCACTTTGACAGTTCCCCAATTTGAGAATTTCATCCTTTCTGTTTGGCATTCCCATAAACCACTACATCCTTAGGCTGAATTTTTTTTTTATTGCTTAGTGTCCTATGAAGGCTACATTACAGATTAGGAGATAGATCAACCATTTCAGTTCAAGGGTGGTGCCAGAATAGCTTGGCGCATTCTAGCACCACCCTTGAACTATCTTAGTCAAACGTATTTCAAGCAGTGGTGTATCAGGATGAAAAGGGTGAACAAATCGGTATCACTGACTTGTTTCTGAAAAGTGTGTGTTGAAACTGTATTGTATCATGTGATTATTTGTTGTTTGTTTTCAGAAAGAGCGAGAGAAGGACATTCAAGAGAAGATACTGCGTGGTTGTGAAGATGGCTTAGAGGTATTTCTCTCTCCTGTCACTTGTTACTGTATGAAACATGTTTTGGGTCATACCCGGGGAGTTCTTTCCCTTCCTGAACATACCATCGAAACATTCAAATGATGAAATTTGCATTGTGCATGACGTCTCTTGTACTGTTTTCAGCACTGGTGTAAATTTTTGGTTAAATATTTTGTTTATATTGTGTGCAGGTGCAGGAGATTGAAGGCAAAGGGCGTGGAGTGATTGCCATGCGAGACTTTGAGAAGGATGAATTTGTGGTTGAGTATGCCGGGGAGCTTGTCAACATCACCACTGCCAAACAGCGTGAGAATCTGTATGAACGAGACCAGGAGGTCGGCTGCTACATGTACTACTTCATGCACAAAAACAGACAGTATTGGTACGTGTCATAGTTTTTCAGTTTATATTGTGGCACAATTCATCAAATCTGGCTGGTCAGACTTTTTCCTGCATTGAGATAGCATTTGTCTCCTTCTTGGTGTTAAACCCTAATAACTAACAAGTTTGTCCGTTTCATGTGGGTGTATCATTCTTCAACATTATCGTTGGTGATATATTGCTATCTTGGGCCCCCCCCACCCCCACCCCCACCCCCAACCCTCCTGGCAAAAGGAGGTATTCTCAGCTCTGCCTTGCTTGGAAGTTGCTAATATATTAACCCATTGCATCCTGAGGCTAATTTTTGTTTAATGTGCTTATTGTCTTATGAAAGCTGTATTACAGATTCGGAGATTGATCAACCATTTTAGTTCAAGGGTGGTGCCAGAATAGCTTGGCACCTGAGGTGCCAAGGTATTCTGGCACCACCCTTGGAACTATCATACTCAGTTAATTTCAAGCAGTAGTGTATCAGGATGAAAAAAGGCTAAGATAAGAGAGTTCAACAGCTTCCGCTCCTAGTGTCCTTGTTACTTCTTTCACTTGTAGCCATCCTTGCCTTTTACAAACTCACTAAGAATGTTTTTTGAAAAGAAAGTTTTTTGTGTTTTTTTGCCTTGACGCTTATTAGGTGTTTGGATTTCTCTTCACAGCATTGACGCCACACTAGAGAGTGGAAAGCTTGGACGTCTGCTGAATCATAGTCGGAAGGGTAACTGCTACACGAAGGTGGTTGGCATTGAAGATCACCCATATCTAGTGCTTCTTGCCGCCCGACACATAAAGAAGGGGGAAGAACTGACGTATGACTATGGAGATCGAAGTCCCAGCGCTCTCGAGTCTCACCCATGGCTGAAGCATTAGGCATCTAATACAAAATAAGTGGATTTGTGATGATTGGATGTGAATTTGTGTGAGGCAGTAACTTCTCTTGAAGAACCTTGGTGACTTTCACCTTGGGAGCAGTGTGGGTGTGGTGTATATATATGTGAATCTTTAGCAAGAGGCATAGATTCTCATGAGCCCCTGCATCTGGAGGGGCTCATGAGGATGTATGCCTCTTGTTGCAGTTTGAGTGCATGTGCAGCATTACTCTTGACATGCTGATGGTGGGTGTTCGATGTTGATGAAATAACATAATGAAAACAGTCTTCCCGAAGCACAGTGTCCATTGTACATAGCGTCAAGTGACAATTCAGAGGAAATCCAGAGAAAGAAACAGACATGCTTGGAAAGTACAACTACAGGTTACAACACATTTGTGTTGTACTTGTCCTTTCTAAGTGCGTTTCTTTATTTTGGGGGTTTTCTTTGCTTTTCACACACTTGGCATTCACCTTTTTGTTCTGGATTATGTATCAATTCAGATATTCTTCCACTTTGTGGCTGGCATAAAATGTGAAAGCAGCAGATACTCAGTCCCTGTGTCCAAACAGTTCCTGGTTGCTGCCCATTTGGATGAAATCTGTGTAAATCTGGTGCCCTGTAAGTTATACATAGGGCTGCTACTTTTGCATGTCTTTGGTAGAATGTGCCCTGTTGATGTGTATGGAGTGAAATACTGAAAATTTGTGTCCGTGACAGAAGTGTTTCAGCAGTATATTATGTGCTCATGTGTGATTCTAAACCTTATGGTGAACATCCATAAGGTCCAAAATCACAGACCAGCACACTTGTGGTTACTGAAAATGAAGCAGATCAAGAGTGTGTGAAATACTGAATACTGTGAAAGGAAAACAGAAAATAGAGGTTGAAAACCATTTAAATTGGATACAAGGGACACGACGTATTGGTTCAAAGAGCCTTCTTCCGGCTGATATAGGAACATGACGTTTCGGAACAAAGATATTTCTTCCGGGTGATATCACCTGGGAAGAAGGATCTTTGATCTGAAACGTGTTCCTTGTATCTAATTTAAAGGGTTTTCAACCTCTATTTTCTGTTTTCTTTTCACATGAAACCCTAGAGGTTTACTACATACTGAATATTGTCTCTGAACATTGGTGCATGTTATTACTTTGTCCAGAATGTTTGTAGGGTACATGACAAGTGGAATGATCAGATGCGGGTCATTGAATGCACTCTGAAGTGACATGTGTTTTTTTACCCTTTGGGTGTCGGTAGCGGTTTTAGTCCCAATGATTCCTGCAGGAATCATTGCGACTAAAACTGCTACAGACACCCAAAGGGTTCCTAAGTGTGTCTGGTCACATTGTTTTTTTTTTTAAGTCCCTTCTATTTATAGAAGGGATTTTTTAGGACAGGTTGTGGTGGGGCGAATTTAATAGCTTGTCCATGATGTCAAAGGCGGGCAGGCCTAAACCTCTCACAATTGGAGTAACAAGATAAAAATTACATCATGTCTAGTTACGCTAACCTCGCTGCTGAAGGTATATTTGGCGCGAAGCGCCTTGTGTGCGTATGTATGTATGTATGTGTGCGTATGTAAGTATGTAAACGAGAATCTCCAATATTTCTGTACACATAAGCTTGAAACTTGGCGAAATACTTTCTTAAAGGGGTTTCTAAGAGAGACTTAGAGCATATTGTAATTGAATGTCTCATTTAAGGTATAAACAACCATTTATAGGAAGTCAGTTGACCCAGATTAGACTTCGTAATTTTTGTCATATTTACTAGAAATTTTGGATATATATCTAGTTTGGATAAAGACATTGGATGAGTTCGTTAGCCAGCTTTGTATCCTTTCAACTTATTTAGTAAAAATTAATTCTTTTCAGAAAAGAATTAAAAACAGTAAATAAAACCTTGACTTCTAGAGAAAGTCAAACAGTGGCAGTGATGTAAAAGAGGCAACTCCGTCACCACGCAGACATTGACATAATACTCTATAATGACATAATTCTCTCCAGCGTGCCGCGCTCTCTCTCTCTTACACAGACGTGCACATATCCAAGAGGCAAACATCCTCATGCGCCTGGAGAGCGCATGAGGATCTATGTCTCTTGGAGATGTTTGGAAAGCGCATGCATGCATGCACTAACACGCGCACACACACACACACACACACACACATCGTCGCGCTGTCAGAAAAGCATTCAGGTGACCGGATATAGCTAGTTTGGAGAAAGACATTGGATGTGTTCGTTAGCCAGCTATGTACCCTTTCAACTTCTTCAGTAAAAATTAATTCTTTTCAGAAAAAAATTAAAACAGTAAAAAATCTTGACATCAGGAGAAAGTCATATGGTGGCGGTGACTTGAAAGAAGCAACTCCGTCACCACGCAGACATACTATGATACTCTAAATATGACGTAATTCTTTCTCTCGCTTGTTCGCTCTCTCTCTCTCACATATGCATTCATCTCCAAGAGGCATAGATCTTCATGTGCCCAGAGGGCACATGAATATCTATGCCTCTTGAGGATGTTTGGAGCGCGCGCATGCACACACGCACACACAATCACATCGATGCGCTTTCAGAAGAGCATGCAGGTGTACTTGGTATAAAATGTAGCTAGGTAAAGTCATCCTGCTTTCACACAAATTATAGCAAGACTGAAATTGTACCGTGAAATACTAGTTTTGTCACCATTTTCCCAAGTCTTGAAGCGAAAGCGAAAAAACATATCACGTTAAATTTAAAATTACGTAAAAACAAAAAAATACGTCATGACAAATGACGTTTGACAAACCAATGACTCGTAGTCACTGCGCGTCCCCCTTATAGAGTTCACTATGGCGCATTGGCACATCTGCGAGGCTTTTTCAAAAGGAGATATTTCAACATCAGAATCAAGTCGAAAACAAAAGGTAGCGAGAGACCCTTGACAGCGAAGACAGCTCTCATATAGAAGGGACTTTGTGGGTTATGGTTCATCCCATCTTCTTATGTTGTTTTTTTCGTGCTTATGTGGGATTGTGATGTTTCATTTCGGCAGCTGTATGTTGCATTGTGCTGTATAGATTTTACACAACACGGCAATGTTTACAGATCACACCCATGACTTGATTTGACAGCAGTAACATGAAAAACAGGGTGTTGGAATTGTTTAAGAACATCAGAAATCCCTGCTAATTATTAGGTAGGTGGTTGTAATTTAAAAGTTTCATCTTAAATTATTTTGGGACAACAGTCACGTCCACAATGGTGTACTAGCACAATTTTTTTATCCAAGTGTAGATTTCCTCCGTCCAGTTGTTGGGTGTTTATGACTACCAGTACTTACATTAGTTAGTGTACACTTAACCCCTTCCCTGCCACTGTACATACATTTTTGTTTATAAAATCTTGGTCCATTCCATGACCCAAAGCCAACACTGTCCAAGAAGCATGGATACAAACTTAGTGTCAGCAAGAGGCATAGATCCTGATGAGCCCCTGCAGTTGCAGGGGTCATGAGGATCTATGTCTCTTGCAGTTGGATCATGTTCACTTTTTCTCTGCAGTGAAGGGGTTAATCTTTTGGCTGTTAGCATTTTTGTTGCGGTGGTAGAATTTTTGTTGAGGTGATTCCTGCAGGAATAACCTGGACGAAAAGGGGACTACAAACGGCCAAAGGGTTAGTACGCATATATGTAAGTTCTGATGAAGTGGTCAAAAGTGTATTTATGGGTATTGTGTTTTACAGCAATATGCAGATGTTTATAGAATTATTTTGACATTCAAATAACTGTTTCATATTTCCAGTGTGGTGCTGTCTCAGAATACCAGAATACTTCTGCCCACCTAGTATCGCCTCCTGAAGAACAAGAAATTCATGAAGTTTTAACAATGCGTCACAAGATTATGATACGTTCAAAATACAAAATAAATGGTACTGTTGACACTACTACTGCACTTGTGAGAATTTTCACCAGATGGCATTGTATTTAGACAGTAAAACCATAAAATGTACTGTATCTTTAAAATGTTGCTGTTTGATTAGGTACAACTTCTGAGTGTAAATTTTCAATATAAGGAACCCCACCCAGGTCTGCCCTGGGGGACTTGGGTGGGGTTAGGTATTTTTTAGTTCCCAGGGTCACCCTGGTCAGCCCCACAGGGTGGGTTTTTCTCTCTATTCTGGGGCATGTGTTTCTGTCTACCCTTTGTCCATTCACCTGTATTTGCCTTTTTAAAACTCTCCCTACTGTCTGCACTGCCTGTATGTAGCTCTTGATATTGGATGTGTGTTGCTAAATGGTCTTAGCTTTATTTAGGCCCCATGTGTTAGGTTTATTTAATGTATTTGACCGGCTGGCGACATACATTCAATGTTCTGTTTATTTATTTTTTTTCACAAGCAGTGCAGGCACGTCCTGAGAAAGCCTTGTTGCTGTCGGGACGTTAAGCAATGTACAATCAATCAATTCAATATAAGGAATGAAATGTCTTTTTTTTTTTTTTATAATGTACGTTCAAATGACATTATAAAAGCTTTTATAAGAGCTTGTGCTGAAAAACATATTAGGTTATTGTGCGTTTACGTTTTATTCTAAAATGATTTAAATTTACCGTTTTGTTATCTTATTTTTTTATTTCTTAATTTCCGTGTTTGAAGGAGAGTGAGCTGTGTTGTATTATGTGTGCAATCTTTCAAGAAAACAAGGCATTTTACCAGTAGTTACAGTCCCTTATCCAAACCTGTGAGAAACAAACATTTGCTTAATTTAACTCATTCTACCCCAACACCGAAATCCTTAAATTTTGCCGTTGTCCTCTGAAGACTGCATTGCAGTGCTGGACACAGATCGACCATGATAGTTCAAGGGTGATGCCAAAATAGCTTGGCGCCCATAGGCGCCAAGCTATTCTGGCATTACCCTTGAACTATCATGGTCGATCCATGTCCTGCTGTGGTGTGTCTGGGGTAGAATGAGTTAAGGTCCCGCCAGCTGCGAGGGCTCAGTAGAACTGTGTATTTTATGTATTGCAAGAAAACGTGGTCTTCAAAGACAGGTGCTCTATCGTTGTAGTATCGGGACAAATCTTGAAGGACAAAAAGTGCCACCTGTAATTAACAGGCATGGGAATTGTCCGCGAGATTCCGCGAGAAAAAGAAATCGTCCGCAATAAAATAAAATAAAAAAGACGCGAAAAACCATTGTGGGCAGCAAAAAAAGGAAAGCACCGGTTTTATTCCGCGACAGAACATGCCGCGGCAGGCTGTGCCGGTGGCCTGCCTGAGTGCGCGCTGCACTGAGAACTTTAGGCGGGCAGACCCAAGGTGGCCCGCAAATCCACCCCCCCATCCCCCCCACCACCACTGTTTGATTTCCCGGCGCCAGAAGTAAGCAACCCCCCCCCCCCCCCCCCCCGTCCCCCCACTGTGGAGGCCTTTTGTATCGGGTTGAAGGCCTCGTTTCAGATGATTTTTGCTTGGGCAATTCCCATGCCTTAATTAAAGACCATCATTTAGGTGTGTAACCCATTTAGCCCCGAGTCCCTACAGCAGGATTGTGATTGACCATGATAATTCAAGGGTAGTGCCAGATTAGCTTGGCGCCTTCAGGCGCCAAGCTAATCTGGCACTACCCTTGAATTATCATGGTCAATCCACCTCCTGCAACTGGTACATAGTCGCTCAGTAACACTTCCAAAATTTGGGAAATGCACCCGTGGGGCTAAAAGGGTTACAGGTGGTCTCTCATGAGGGTGGTTGCTCAAACAGGTTTTGCTGTATTCACATTTGACCCCACCCACAATCTGAAATGTGAATTTCAAGGTATCCTTTACAACTCAAAACTTTGCATAGATCTGTAAAATATGCTTTAAAAATGGAGTCCCGTGTTAACGTGTTGTGTGTTTGGAACTTCTGCAACAACAGATCTCGGTGATGACTTCTCTGTTCTAAACCTCAGAAGTTTGCACCCTTTGCGTGTCGGTAGCGGTTCTTGTCATGTGGATTCCTAACCCTTTGGGTGTGGGCAGCGGTTTTGGTTGCAATGATTCCTCCAGGAATCGCCACGCCTAAAACCTCTACTGACACCGAATGGGTTAAAGGGATCATCGCGACAAAAACTGCTACAGACTTGCAAAGATTTAACAAAAGTTGACTTTGTGATGGTGAGGCGTACATGCAGTGTTCAACTCTGGCCAAGATGCACATGTATACACAAGTGTACATCTCTGCGTTTGTGACAGAATGCGTCTACCTCTTAAAATGTGTACCCAGAGTGAAAACACCCTCTAACACTAAAAAGTGAATCTACCTCTTAACCCTTTGGTTGACAGCAGCAGTTTTTATCGCGCTGGTTCCTGCAGGAATCATCGCAACAAAAACCACTACCAACAGCTAAAGGGTTACAGTCTTACTGGGTGCCCAGCTGTTCCTTGACTTGCTGGTCTGTGACTTATGATATTACAGCTCCAGGCCGCAAGGTCCAAAGTCACAGACCATCACACAGGTCATGGGTGTTTAGTGTGCGACTGTTTGTATGAGTGATGATTTTTTGAGAGATGGAGACTCAAGAAAACTGTGCAGAAATAGTGGTTTGCGCTATCACATTTGTGCTCATGTGCCATTGTGAAGTTTACCCTAATCCCTGGCTGAGGTATCACTTTTTGTGGAGGTGATTCGTGCAGGAATCCCATCAACAATATGACGCTACCCACAGGCAGATCTTGCACTTTTAATCCCATGACTATCATCGCTATGAATGAAATCTTTTCACGTTTCACAGATCGATGCCACATAACCCATACAGTTGAACATGGATTTAAATGAGAGTAGGCAGAGGCATAGTGCAGGGGCTCATGAGGGTCTATGCCTCTTGCAGTATGACGGTGTCTGCTGTATCCCCGCAGTGAACGGGTTAACTGACTGAAACTATCTGCTTTCTATACAAAAGCATGAACATTTTTTAATGCTTCCTGGATATTAGAAAGGAGTATACCCTGCAGAGTGTTGTTTTGCTGGCACTAGCTTTCAACTCCAGTGGTGGGGTGCGCGCACTTAGTGCTGTGACAAGCTTTGAAGCGTTATCACATGGCATGAGTACGTGTAGGAGTGTGTAAAACTAGGTTGCAAGTCATAGCCGTTGCCCCCGTTTTAGTCTACCGTATTGAAAATACGGTAGACTTAAAAATGGGGCTAGTCGGAGCGCATTTCTGAGCATGCACATGACGTTTTTGGCGTGCGGGGCAGAAATTCTGTCAAAAAAGTAACAAGATAAAAATGACGTCACGTCTAGCTACTCAAACATTGCTAAGAACGTCTTTTTGGCGCCAAAGCGCCGCGTGTGTGTGTGTATGTGAAAGCGACTAGAGCCCGCGTTTGATCACAAACACGCTTCAAATTTTAGGATATTGTCCCTAAAAGAATTATCTCGAGACCTTTTTTTGTGTTGATTAAGATGCTCATTGGGGAGAAAATGACAGTTTCACAAAAACCGGTTGATCCACACTGGAGTCCGTAATTTTTCCTATTTTTACTAGATATTTTGCATATAGCTATATAAAAGGGAGATATTTAATGAGTTCGTTAACCAGCATTGTACATCTAGAACTTTTTGAGTGATAATTAATTATTTAAAACTAGTATTTTCACGTTTAAGGGATTAATTTCACGAATTATATGGGTTAATCTTAAAAGAATTGAATCTTTTTTACGAAAAAAAACAATCTTCTCATTAATAATCGCATGATTTTTTTAATACGGTATCACATAAGGCTACAGTTTGTCTAGGCTGTCGGGTACGATTAGGTCAATTGTGACCTGTATGCCCTATGTGTGAAAAGCAGACAATTTCCTGCACCACGTTTTCAGAGTCATTAATTGTAAAACAGCTAACATAACTTTAATTTTTCTCCCGCCGTGAGATGGCCTTAGTTGCCTGCTCGGCGTTAAACCCAAATAACTAACTAACTTTAATTTTTCTTTTACGAAAAAAACCTATATTCTCATTAATACCCGCATGATTTTTCATAAACAATGTTTTCATAAGCCTGCTGTTTGTCCCGGCCCTGGGGTAGGATTAGGTCAAAATTGTGACCTGTAAGCCCTGGGCGTGAAAATCGGCAAGAAAATTGCAAAGTTAATCCTCTGATACGTCAAATGTCCTCTGATACGTCGGGGGTTCTTTCTCCGGGTACTCCGGTTCTTCCACCCCCACCCCCCCCCCCCCCACCCCCCACACTTTGGTACCGGTCTCAGGCCACTTTACAAATTTCAAATACAAGCGATCAAAAATCTCTGTAACTTCAGTAGCTGACTGGCCCTTCGTTTGTCTTGTACTGTGTTTGTCTTAAATGGCGTAAATCCGTGTCTGTTTCGTGAGTGTGTGTGTTGGGTTTCAGGCGCGGCGCCGCTTTGAGTCGATTTCCCCAAAATTGAGAAAAGGCGCCTATATAATAACGGTATTATTATTTATTATTAAATGTTAGTACTGCGATGAGTGACGTATAACATCGAGTCGTCACTATGAACACGGTGTCGTGGGACTAATGATGCCATGATGAAGATTGAAGTGATGTTATTTCGATGCTCGTGCTATTACTGATTCTTCTTCAGAATAGCTGAAGCTACGCCAGACCACAGAGCTCACAAATGGCGGGAATCGCCGTGTGTCCGTCTTTATTTCTGTGAGCCAGTGTGTGTGGGAGGGTGGGTTAGAGTAGAAGGAGGTGGATTCCTGTCGCTACACGAGCCCACATAGCGTACTAATGGCGGGAGGCGCTATGTGTTTGTCTTTATTTGTGTGCGCCGACGTGTGTCGGTGCTGATCAGAGGTTGGCGTAGAGAGGAGGGAAATGGATCAGCATAATAAGCCTAAAAATATGAACAACTCTGAATGTCCCTAAAAGATAAACGCATCTGAGCTCCAAACATTACGGTAGACTTTGGGATGAAATCCTCATCTTGTTGAAAGTTGGATTATTGTCGGAAGGTCGCTTCAGTGAAACCACACCCTGCAGGTTGTCTCCCTTTCTGGCAATACTTGCATGTTCATTATTCATATGTGAGAGAGAGAATGAAAGAAGTGATCACACTCGTTTGTGCGTACATGTACCACTGTTTTACATTTTCATTTAAAAAAATTACCACAGCTGTGCTCTTTTCTCAGCATATTAGTCATGAAATAAAACATTGGAATTGAATTTTTATTGTGTTTCCAGGATTTATTTCTTCAAGTGTGATGCCCCCCACCCGGGTCTGCCCTGGGGGACTTGGGTGGGGTTAGGTATTTTTTAGTTCCCAGGGTCACCCTGGTCAGCCCCACAGGGTGGGTTTTTCTCTCTATTCTGGGGCATGTGTTTCTGTCTACCCTTGGTCCATTCACTTGTATTTGCCTTTTTAAAACTCTCCCTACTGTCTGCACTGCCTGTAGCTCTTGATATTGGATGTGTGTTGCTAAATGATCTTAGCTTTATTTAGGCCCCATGTGTTAGGTTTATTTAATGTATTTGACCGGCTGGCGACATACATTCAATGTTCTGTTTATTTTATTTTTTTTCACAAGCAGTGCAGGCACGTCCTGAGAAAGCCTTGTTGCTGTCGGGACGTTAAGCAATGTACAATCAAATCAAATCAAGTGTGATGCAGTGTGTTTGTCTTTGTCAGTCGCTCATTCTGCTAGATTTATCTGCAAAAGGCATAGATTTTCATGAGGCCCCTGCATGCAGGTGCACATGGGAATCTGTGCCTTTTGCTGGAATAGACTCCATTTACATCCTTTGGCTCGGTTAACTCACTTAACTCATTCGAGACGTTCCGGCTCCGGATACGCGGCATAACCGCCAAGGATATGCGGTAAATGTAACTTGCGTATCGTATGTGCCGTTTTGAGTAATTTTTACCTTTCGGTTGTCGGCCGCAGCGCTGTTTGTCGCGATGATTCCTGCAGAAATCATCGCGACAAAAAGCTCTACCGACAACCACACACTTAAATTCTGCGATTTGTGTTAGTATCGTTCCTGGAGTGAGCGTTGTGTTTGCGTACGATGCGAGGAACCCGTACGAATTGGGTCCCCTGATAGTTGAGTGATAACATGAGTAGTACAGCAAGGTTAATACTGTGGCCTCCATAATTCGTATTAGGTTTCCTTGCCTCGTGGTTTGCGCGTCTGGCAAGCGCTCAGTTCACATACCACACTGGTTGTCTGCTTCGATTCTTTACCGCTGATCAGCGGTAGTGAATCGCTGCAGCCGACAGCCAGGTATGTGTGTTAACGTGCATGAAAGAACTTGACAAGACGCCGACGTGTTTCATAAAATGCTCTTTGCAGAGCACTTTATTTGATTAAAATATCTACATCATAACAGATAAAACCCATCCCCAACCCACTGCACTTTGAGCAAAAGCATGGCCTTGAATGAAGCGATAAACGGTGTTTAATTGGTGTCCTGAATATTGAAATCTTCAGAGAAAATTTCCGCCAAGTTGAAAGTTGAAAGACGTCAAAGTTTATAAACGGTTTTTTTTTTTTGTTGTTGTTTTTTCAGGTGTGTTGACATGGATGCCGAAGTTGGAACTGACCATACTTGGCCGTAGTGTGGTGGTCCTATCTGAAAACAACAGCAAGCTTTAATCACGACAGTCTCTATACATCCCATTTACACACCGACAAGCAAAAGAAATATGACAATTTTGGAATCATCGTGTATAGGATGATTCCAAAATTGTCGCATTTCTTTTGCTCGTCAGTACATTTAGGACATGGTAGTGAATCATTTTTCATGCTCTTCATCAGTCGTTCGTCCTATCGTCCGCAGTTACATGGCCTTTGTCGCCTGCTCTGCGTTAAACACAAATAACTAACTCGTCCTATTCATTCATTTTCATGGAATTCAACAGTATCGCATTCGAACAGAACAGTTGTAGGTACACCGTACTCTTATCATACACACTTGACGCATATGCACACACACACACACACACAAGCTGAACATCATCATAGCCGGCAAGGAACACGTGTTAACCAGGAATTTAGTACTCACGTTCACGTTTCTTCAGTTTGATCGATTGGTTGGTTGGTTTAGGGGCTACTGAGAAACTGAGATTTCAAGAACACTTAATGTGTTCAAATTACAAAATCACTGTAGACTAAAATAAACTATACAGCACAAGTACTTTTCTGGCCTTACCGTGCCATTTTCCGCAGCCGTCCGCGAAGTTTTGCGCCGGGGAGGTCCGATGAGACAAAGAAGAATTTAAGGCAAGTCAGTGACAGAAAGCTGTACGATATTGACCCGCGGAGAGTTTACAGTATTATCTCTTTCTGAGTACTCATTGATGGAAAACACCCTTCCCCCTCAGTCCCAACCTCACGTAGTCAAAATTAGTCGACGTGAAGCTTTTCCATTTCGTCTTCTTCCGAGGCGCTGCAGTTGGCTCTTCTGCCTCTCACGGACTGGCGTCTGCCCCTGCCGCGGCGCTGGCGAAAGTCCATCCGCGGCAGCTTGTGGGAGAAGCGAGACCACAGGAAATACAGGCCGCTGACCGACGCCACTACAATGAACAGGCCAGCCACGATGCGGCACGCCGCGTCACCTAACAACCCTGTAATATAAATAAAATAAATAAAAAGCCGAAAAATCTTGAATGTCACGTATGCAAGAGTTAATGAGAATCTAGGCCTCTTAACTCATTCGTGGCCAGCCGCATCCGGATCCGGAATGAGTTCAAGTGCTGGTTAGCAGAGATCAGTCAGGATCACGTCCTACAGCAGTTGAGGGCTTCGGCTTACTGAGGGGTTATCTCTGGAAGTGCCGTGTGTATGACGGTGTGTGTGTGTGTGTGTGTGTGTGTGTGTTTATTCATTTATTTATTGGGGGGGGGGGGGGATTGTCCTCCTCCTCGTCATTATTAGCCACCCCGTACATCACCACTCATTGCCCGCTTACAGAATGACTTCTCCACGAAAGAACGTCAGCTACTTCATCGTTGCGCAGGGCGACATCAGTCTAGCAACCCTTGCGGACTGATGAACAATCAGAGACACTTATGGTCATTGACATCATCACTGATGATCATCATACTCTGCTGTCACCTCCTACGCACGCACGCACGCACGCACGCACACACACACACACACACACACACACACACAAACACACACACAGATTCGAGTCCTATTAAGGTCCCCTTGCACAAAGGGTGATCTGGGCGACGTCATCGTGGCATCACTAGCAGAACTCCTACACAAAGCTTATTTTAATTTGTAATATTGGAGCACCCGCGGCCTTGAAGGCGAAGGTTCTGTGCCATTTCGGCTGAAGGGTGGTGCACACTCAGCCCATGGGTGTGGGAGGGGGGGGGGACTGGTGGGGGTGGGGTGGTGGGAGGAGGTATTTACAGGAGTTTGGGGAGACATCATTGTCTTGAAAAAACAAAAACAAAACAAAAAACAAAAAAAAACCTAGAGGCTTGTGTGATGCTACGGGTCTCATTTGAAGTCTTTTCCGGTGGGTGTTTGTAGGCTGTAACTGTGAGTCAACGACTGAAATAACAGTACAATTCTAGCGCTGCTGCCACGGGGGCTCATGAGAATCCCCTCTTGCTTGCTGGAGTCAGTGACACATTAACTGACATCCTGGCTACTGATCAGGCAGAGCAAGTTGCCGGGGCTACCCCAGTAGCAACACGTCTTCTGGGCCCACGACGGCCGCAGTGAGCCCGCGCACAGCCGTGCGCGGGCCCACTGCGGCCGTCGTGGGCCCGAGGGCCTCTGCTTACTGGGTAGAGAGCCGTGAAATAATGAGATGGCGAGTAAAGACTGTGTGGGGCAGAGAGTTAGGCGGCCTAATGAGAAAGCCCGATAGCTGCCTCATTTCAGTTGTCCAAACATGGTAGACTCACCTGCGAATATCGAGTTGATGGGGCCGCATATCGCGTCCATTGCTGAGCTGGATACACGCCTGAGCGCGCTGGTAGTGCTTGTATGCGCTCAGGTACTAGCTCGACGGACGCGCCGGGGTGGTCTGCTTGACTTGTTGGTGGAATTATTTGTTTCACAACCTCCGGCGATAGATGCCGCAGGTGACGCAAACGCTACCTTACATTTCCTTTGACGTCATCATGGCGTCACTGCAGAACATACTGATTACGTCATTTTGATTGTTGACTGAAAGGCCAGAGACTGAAATGGAACAAGAACGTAGGCGACGAGATGGGTTATAATAATAATAATAAAGGTAATTTGTATAGCGCCTAATCACCAAGGTGCTCTAGGCGCTTTACAATCACAGTAATGAAACAGTGAAGCAGAATACACAAACAAGCACATACAACAAAAAAATATACATTAATTTACAAGGGCAAAAACTCACACCACACACTCACACACACACACACACACACACACACACACACACACACACACACACACACACACACACACACACACACACACACACACACACACACACACACGCATGATGAGCCGGCAGACAAAATGGGTTATGAGAGCAAAGGGGAGTGTGTTGTCTAAGTGCTTGTATGCCAGGCCGGGTAGTCAATTAATATTCAGTTCTCTGTTCAATTGACAGGAAGCGAATGGAGTTGTTTCAACAGAGGGGTAACATGGTCAGAGCGTTTCTTGCAAAGAATTAATCTGGCTGCGTTGTTTGGAATCGTGGAATTACGCATAGAGCCGTAGAAACGTCAATCGGCCAACAAATATATTAAGTGGCCCAAACACTTTAGTCTCTCGTCAATATAACTTGAAAAACAAACAAACTGATAAGAAACACTTTCAATACGACTCCTTGTTTTCAGTCAACAGGTTACGGACGCGGTGAATGCAACGTGACTCTCGGTGTTCCCGCGCCCCAGAAATTACTAGAATTAACCGCTAGAATTAACTTGAAGACTGCGGGTGTTCGTTCTTTGAGACAGTACCGGGTCCCTCATGTGCGACCGGAACTCTACCTCTTCATGACCTCAGTCTCCTACACGCTTAGTCTTTAAAACCAAACTGTAAACGTATCTTTTTAATTTAGCATATCATTATTAACTCATTGTGCCCGAGGTACGAAATACCGGCACAGTTTGGAATTATCCTCTGAGCCGGGACTGCATTACAATTCAGGAGACAGATTGACCATGATAGTTCGCGCCAAGCTATTCTGCCACCACCCTTGAACTATCATGGTCGAGCCAAATCTTGCTGTGGCATGGCCGGTGTGTCGCGGGCAGAACGAATTAATTTGCTTTGCCTCCCATCATGTGATTTTGGATGGAGTAACTGTAAACAGAATATGTTCGTTCTGTGAAAGACTGTAGTAGTATGCCTGAACTGTTTTTGTTGTAGTGATTTATGTTTTTTTGTTTTGTTTGTGTGTGTGTTTATAATCATTTGTAAAGCGTTCCGAGCCTGCGTTAATGGGGAAGGGCGCTATAGAAAAGCGCTGTATTATTATTATTGTTATTATTATTATTATTATTATTATTATTATTATTATTATTATTATTATTATGTGACTGATATGCATAGTTCATGGGTGGTGCTACGATAGCTTAGGGTTTAATGGAGCCTAGCTATTCTGGCACCAGCATTGAACTGTAACGGTCGATCGTTACATCCTCTGTTGCAGAGTATCATGGCACACTGGTTGTCTCCCTCGATTCGCTGCGCTGATCAGCGCAGCAAATCGAGGGAGACAGCCAGTATGTATATTAGGGCTGCTGAATAATAATAGCCTACAGGTGCTGAAATTAAACTAGAATAGAAAAATTACATGTGTGCTCAGCTCCGGCGTCAAATTATTCTGGCACCACCCTTGAACTACAACAATTGCTCTATCTCCAAATCTGTAATGTAGCCTTCATAGGATAGGACGGTAAGAAAATTTTACAAAATCAGCCACAGGATGTAATTAGTTAACTCGCAGGATAATCAAGTCACAGACTTCAAACTTGGCCCAAGGACACTTTATAATTATAGCAAGTCCTTTCAGTCTAAACATCTATCAGTCTGACGGACCTCGCTCAAAGGTCAAGGTCACAGAGGACCAATAAATAGATCCCAATTTGCCGCCCTATTTTGACCGACATGTTATGTTTTCTCAAATCATATTTTTAACTTTAAAGCCAACTTTGGTACAGAGAGATTTGCTGATCTTCATACTAATTTGGGTGACCCCTCTTAAAGGTCACGAGAGGTCAGCAAATGTGTGAAAAATGTCTCTTTTAATATATATAAAACGTTAGTTGTTGTTTTTTTTTTTTTAATCGGCACTATTGCAAATGTTTGAATCAAACGTAGCACAAAGATAGAGTTGATAATAAAAGCTTAATGTATGCTAATTTGGTTGATCACCCATATAGGTCAAGTGTAAAAGGAAATCTATAAACGTGTGAAAAATGCACTTTCTTTGGGGAGGAAGGGGGGGGTGGGGAGGGGGGGGGACAAAACAGTGGATTCATGAGTTTCTGAGTGTGTACAGATACATCACGCACGCGTGCGTGCGTGCGTGTGTGAGTGTGTAGTTTAGTTTGGGTGTACCGCAGGGCGCTACGAACTCACTCTTTGTGTTTAACCCTTTTTATCCTGATACGCTACTGCTTGAAATTAATTTGACTATGATATTCTGGCACCACCCTTGAACTAAAATGGTTGATCTATCTCCTAATCTGTAATGCAGCCTTCATAGGACAATAAGAAAATGTAATAACAAATCCTCCTCAGGATTTAATGGGTTTAGTAGGGACAAGAGTTACACGTTTGGAGCTTTACATCTTTTGTCCTTCACGTACACCCCCACCCGGGTCTGCCCTGGGGGACTTGGGTGGGGTTAGGTACTTTTTAGTTCCCAGGGTCACCCTGGTCAGCCCCACAGGGTGGGTTTTTCTCTCTATTCTGGGGCATGTGTTTCTGTCTACCCTTTGTCCATTCACCTGTATTTGCCTTTTTAACACTCTCCCTACTGTCTGCACTGCCTGTAGCTCTTGATATTGGATGTGTGTTGCTAAATGGTCTTAGCTTTATTTAGGCCCCATGTGTTAGGTTTATTTAATGTATTTGACCGGCTGGCGACATACATTCAATGTTCTGTTTAGTTTTTTTTTCACAAGCAGTGCAGGCACGTCTTGAGAAAGCCTTGTTGCTGTCGGGACGTTAAGCAATGTACAATCAATCAATCTCCCTACTGTCTGCATTGCCTGTAGCTCTTGATATTGGATGTGTGTTGCTAAATGGTCTTAGCTTTATTTAGGCCCCATGTGTTAGGTTTATTTAATGCATTTGACCGGCTGGCGACATACATTCAATGTTCTGTTTAGTTGTTTTTTTTTCACAAGCAGTGCAGGCACGTCCTGAGAAAGCCTTGTTGCTGTCGGGACGTTAAGCAATGTACAATCAATCAATCCTTCACGTACAAAGGTGATTTCAAATAGGATGCTAACAAATTTTGACCCCAACTGGAATCGAAACCGCGACCTTTCGGACAAGAGTCGAACGCTCCTCCACCTCGGATAAAAAATGACTTTCAAGTTCGTAGGACACCACGTTATGCCGCGTATAATCGAGTATATGAGCGGGTCCCTTCACTCGGCAAAGACGCTAGGCAACTCAGTACATGTATTATGTCGGTGACAACTTTTTTTTTAGTACCCATGATCGGAGCTGAGCACATGTATTTTATTTTTTAGCAAAATGATCTGCAGTGGTCCTGCACTTACAAAAAATTCCGTCCATCTGACAGAGGAACAAGTCTTAATGTGCTTTTAAAGCTGTGCCGAATCCATCTTGCTTGAGGCTCAGAAGGTTCAGTGACTCCCTCAGGCGAACAGAGCCTTTGGGTGTTCTGTCTGGTATTACTGAGCATTTACAAGGACGCGCTATGCGACAGGGGGAGAAAAACCGAAGTTATGGCAAATTTCGACGGTGCCCATGACGGGGGCACGAAACTCTTGCCATAACTTCGTTTCCCCCCCCCCTCCACCTCCCCCACCCCCCGTGATGCGTTTACACTCACATGCTCAGCAGGCCAGTAGGCAAAAGACAGACCATCATCGGCCGCAGCCGTTGGCCCGCGGCATAGCCGTGCAGGGCAAGTCAACTACGGCCGGCGTCAGCACAATGACGTTTTGCATACTAGGTGTACAGCTGTTGCTGCCGAGTGGGCGAGTTATATGCTATTATTTCCACGTACTTAAAACTGACTTACAGCCAATACAAGAAGTAAAGCCTGAGCGCGTCTAGACAGCTGCGGACTGTTCATGATGAAGTTGGTAGCTGAGGTGTGTAACTTGCAGAAAATAGATGAAAAACCTTCTGAAATAAACTGAAATAAACGAAGTTGGAACATCGTTCAAGACCGATGTCACCGAGTCGTGCAGAACTGCAACTGGAGCGTAACATTCAATGAAATCAGTGTGTGCCCGGCTCAACTCCCCTCCCCCCCCCCTTCTCCGCTCCTTTAACCCCTGAGTGTTTAAATGGCGATTTCAGTTTTTTCTTCGGCCAATGAAAAGGTGCATTTAGTTGACGGGCTGTTGCGGTTTCTTCAGTTCCTCTCCGTGGATTGCGTGAGTGCATCGCGGACCCCCCAGATGCCGTGGGCCTTCTGCCGGTACTATGAAAGCACAACTGACCATATCTTACTTACGCCTGTCACCCCTCCCAGGGTATAGGCCGTCGACGAGAGACTTCCAGCGACTCCTGTCCTGTGCTTCTCCTTCGATTTTACTCCAGGTGGTTCCCAGTCTCTTGATGTCTGCTTGGAGGTCTCGACGCCACTGAGGTGTTTCTCGGCCTGCCTCTTTTCCTCTTTCCCTGGGGGTTCCATGACAATGCCTGCCTAGAGATACTGGAAACTGGCTTTCTCAGACTGTGACCAATCCATCCCCATCTTCTTCACCCAATTTCATTCTCTGCTGTTATCTGCTCTGTTCTCTCCCAGAGTCTGATGTTGCTGATCTTCTCTGGCCAGTGGATTTTCAAGATTCTTCTAAGGCAACTGTTAATGAAGATCTGTACTCTGTTTACTGTGGTTTTTGTCAACCTCCAAGTCTCTGCTCCATATAGGAGAACTGCTTTTACGTTTGAGTTGAAAATCCGGACTTTGGTGTGTTGTGACAGCTCCCTGGAACTCCACACATTTTTCAGCTGGAAAAAGGCTGCTCTGGCTTTACCGATTCGTGCTCTGATATCTGCATCAGTGCCACCTTTTTTGTCGATGATGCTCCCGAGATAGGTGAAGGACTCCACCGCATCCAGCGGGGTGCCAGCAAGCAAAACTGGTTCTTCCCTGGTTGCGTTCAGCCTCATTGTCTTTGTTTTCTGTTTGTGGATGGTGAGGCCCACCTGGGACGAGATGTCAGGAAGCCTCGTGGTCCTGCATTTGTTGATGAGTGTGGGACAGTAACGCCAAGTCGTCTGCTAAATCGAGGTCGTCAAGCTGTGTCCACAGTGTCCACTGTATTCCGCTTCTTCTCCGCTCTGTGGTCCTCTTCATGACCCAGTCTATGGCCAGTAGGAAGAGGAACGGAGACAGTAAACACCCCTGCCTGACGCCGGTTCTGACCTGGAGCTCCCTGGTGAACTGCCCTTCGTGGATCACGCGACATGTCATGCCATCGTAGCTGCTCTTGATCAGGCAGACGAGCTTTGTGGGTACACCGTAATGTCGTAGGATTTTCCACAAAGTCTCTCGGTCCACGCTGTCAAATGCTTTCTCGTAATCCACAAGTTGACGTACAGCGGGAAGCTTCACTCCAGAGACTGCTCCACGATGATGCGGAGAGTGGCAATCTGGTCTGTACATGATCGGTTTTTCCGGAATCCAGCTTGCTGGTCTCTCAGCTGGGGGTCAACGGAGCTCTTCATTCTCTCTATGATGATCCTGTTGAAGACCTTTCCTGGTACTGACAGCAACGTGATTTCTTTGTAGTTGGAACACTTGCTGAGGTCGCCTTTCTTGGGAAGCTTGATTAGGTACCCCTCCTTCCAGTCAGCCGGTATCATCTCCTCTTCCCAGATCTTTCCAAACAGTGGGTACAACA